>CAVLJG010000007.1:10457323-11172978 GCA_963669975.1 Acanthoscelides obtectus | reverse complement strand
CGAGAGTGGAAATCATGAGGTAAATTATTTATTACTAGCTAATAAATATTTCTATGTCAGTCAGCATCTTTTTGAAATATTTAGGTACGTACTCGTATATGTTCATTGAGTTTATTTTTGTTGAAAGAAAAACTATACATAACGATTTGTTTAATGAAAGGCAGTTATCAATATAGCTCTGACTATTCAATACTTCACCACTCACTCTTCCCGCAAAAGGTTGGGATATACCCCTGTTAGAAATTGCGCACTAGACAAGGATTTTATCTGCAAATTTTGCTTTATGTGTGTATCGAACATTATTGTCAAGGCGTTCCTCTACATTGTCCGTATGAAATCCAAGTCATATCGTCATCTAAAATAATGATTTTCGATTGGCAAAGTGGATATTCCTAGTTCCACTTACCTTAGGCAGGCTATCAAAGGTTATTGAAGCTCCTGGTATTTAGGCTTCGGCCTGCGCGGTTGCTTCGGTGTAAAAACAGATTTTGCTATTCCGGAGAATGCCTTCCGTTACGCCTTCAATGCTTGGAAATCGCGCTGGCAGCGCTGCATCGACGCAGAAGGAGCCTATTTTGAAAGTTTTTAAAGAATTGTAACGATTGGCTCAATAATTTTTTCTAAATCGACTCAGTCCTATTACTTTCCGGACAAACTATGTATGAGGAGAAGTGATGGGTTACCGACCACCTGTCGATGAGAAAATGGCCAGAAGTGACGCGTTAAGAGAGGGGAGCTTTCCATAACTTGAACCATTTCTCTATTGAGCTTGGTGTTTAGTAGTCAGGACATTGACATTTCAGGATTTATTATTAATCTTTCTGGGGAAGTGAGACTTTCCAGACTTCCTTGCTTAGGTCATTAACCCACCGTCGACCCACTAAATTTTTGAATAGCAGGTATATTTACCAAATATTCCGACAGAGATATATATATGTTTCTATTATTAATGTTCTTACATGCGATAATAATAAAATATCCGCAGATGTTCAAAGGATATTTCCAGTTAACGCTACTGCCACAGGAATTCTGATTTCTTTCTCCAAAAATAGGATCGAATGGTATAAGGTCAAAAACTAGTCCATGTCTCCCCATAATAGTTGGCGGCTGATATAACCTAGGTTTATGAGTAGAAAACACGTTTACTTTGGTTGTTTATATAGCGCGACACACATTTGCATGAAGTAAATAGATCTAAAACCTCATGGATTATCTCATCTTAAGTGTAAGCCGAGAAGAAAATGTTTGTTCTAGATATTTTATAAACAGGATGTATCATCTTATCAAGCGGAAGCAACAGTGCGCCGTATTATATTTTGCTATTGTTCACATCATTCCCTGAAAACAGCTTAATACAATAAAAATTCAGTACTATTGGAAGTACGGTAGTGATTTTTACTCACCGCGCCTACTGGTGAAGAAAAATTGTAATCGCGAAAATGAGATAACGCTTTTTGGATGTTAATGACGTACATACACTACAGTATATTCAGATAAGAGATAGACCGGACATAAACAAGACCACGTGATCATTGAACGCTGTAACATTCGGCAGGGACGTATTAAGAGTCACGCAGTACATATTTTAGATAGTAGATGCTGCTTTGCGTAACTTTGTAGTAAATTAGCACAATTCGATGTGTATACGATTGGTGATGGATATAGGATTATGTGGGGGTGGGGTAAGAAATATATAATGATGTAAATATACATAAGGGTTTCAAAATTTTCGCTTCGATTTCCAGCTTCGGATGCCGCCTGATGTTTGGTGAAATACAGTCGAATATAATCTCAAAATGGCGTTTAAATTAGCCTAAATTAAAAATAATCGTATATCTCTTAAAATTGCTTTTAGAATATTGATTAGTATATTTTTTGATTTCTAGGTAAATATGTAACCAAATTAAAACGTTCAAAACATAAAAAAATGTGCATGGTTGAACATTGTCAGAAAGTAGATCCTTGAATAGGTTTTGCCAAAATGGGTTCAAAAATGTCAATAATTAATTAAAAAATACAGTAGCTTTATAATTACTTATAACTTACCGAATTTGATGAACGACATCTTTTATTGGAAAGATGAGCTTGATGAGCTTTCATCATCGCTACTGCCTGAAGCACCAACGTCAATAATGAATGGCTCGACTTGTTCCTCTAAAATATTGTCCAGTTCCCACATTCTCTTTTCAACTTTGTCTTTCACGTGCTTAATACAGTTTTCCCATTTTTGCGCTGTTATTAATACTAGTGCTTCTTTGAAAAGTCCTTTGAGGTCACAAAATTTAAAAGTTGTATTGTGCTTAGCTATATAATTTTTAACCTCTGCCCATATGAGCTCAATGGGATTGAGCTCGCAATGGTATGGAGGTAAACGGAGCACAGTTTTATTTTGACTTGCTGCCATTTCGTCAATGGCGTATTTTTGATATTCCGCCTTGTGATCCTTGACAATTCTTAATAATTGTACTTTCAGCATTGCTTCTTCAAAGTTGATATTTTTCGAGCGGAGCCAATTTTGAACGTCAACTTTCCTTGAAGCCGTTGTTGGGACCTTCTCCATTCTTCGAGAATGATAAGGCGCATTATCCAACACAATTACTGCGTTTTCCTCTAAGTTCGGTAAAATTTTTGAAAACCACTGTTCAAACGATTCGCCATTCATTTCCTCGTGGTAATCTCCAGTTTTCTTAGACTCAAAGCACCACAGACCGTCAACAACAAATCTATCCTCACTGCGAATATGGCAGATAATGAGCCTTTTCCCTTTACCTGGAAATCGAAGTACTAACTGGTGTAGATTTATTTCAATAAGCGAACCTTTTTCAAATGTTTTCATCACATTCAGCGAAAAAACATTGAGACATGAGTATCAGATTGCTATAATTGGGATTATTTAGTCATATTGAAAGAAAGAATATTGAACGTCGTATGATTACTCAGCGCTTCACAATTTAATTTAAAGTTATAAACCTTTAAAAAATGAATGATCAGGAACCTGAAATACGCGCAAATATTAATATTAACAAATTATAACTTTATAAAGCTTAAAGTATGAATTAAAATGATTAGAAATATTAAGAACGGTACACAATATAAAACTTAGTAACTTTTTTTAAGTTTATAATATTCGACATATTTTAAGATTATATTAAAAAATTATTGAAATATCGAAAACACATAAAAACATGGCTTAAAAAAGTTCTAACAAATGAAAATGACAATAAAACACGCATTTTATCGAAAGTTATAAAAGTTTTGTTACTTGTAATATGTTTTATCTGCCCCCTGGAATTAATGTTTAGAACCTTGTTCCCAAGGTTTGAAAAACATCCGATTGTTGTCTATTACTCGTATTTACCTGCTGGATTTTTTAATCCGGTGGACAGTCCATCTAGAAAGGCCCTCCTGGATGAAGTTACAGAATCATCAACCCATACTTTACTTGTAGTGTGTTCTGCGTTTACCCACGTTTCATCAAGGTAATAAATCTTCCTGTTTTGATTTCTATATTTCCCAATTTTTGTTAAATAATCCCTCCTCCATAGCACAATTTCTTCTCTATCCAGTAGTAAACTATTACGACCCCGTTTTTTCCATTTGAAATTTAAATGCTTCAGTAACGCATGGAAAGTTGATCGTTTGAAATTTGGCAACGTTGTATCTCCATTTACCTCCTGCAGTACTTTATCTATAGTAGGTATTTCATTCCTAAAGAAGAATTCATGCACTTTCCTCCTAATCGCATGCTTATCAGCTTCATCCAATGATTTAACAATACTTTTGCGATGTTTACTGGTCATTGGCTCAGAAAAGGTGTGATTTTTTTTGTATTGTCTTAACACATTAAACACTGATGCGCGACACACCCCAACTTTGTGAGAAACCTTCATAACAATTTCGTTGATGGTTGGTTTTTTTTAGAGCGTTTCCTAGGTGGACTACAGGAGTTTACAACTTCATCGGCAGTATCTGAACTACTGGGCATTTTGCGCAAGCAGTTGATAACAATAACAATCAATAACAAGGTATAACAATAACAACGACAAACTCAACAACTTAATAAGATAACAAACGAAAACGTCCAAAGAAATATCAAATTGCAATGATGCACACGACATACGTAACACGTCTGAACCTGAATGTGACTCTGCCTTGATACGACTGCTCTGCCGCTCGGCATAGGCATTTAATTGCGAATTGACCAATGAGGGCTCCTGTTTTACGTCGAGGCGGCGGCGTTAGCGTGAAAATCACCCGAACCTTTTGTTTACATCCGGTCTATCTCTTATCTGAATATACTGTATACATTTTTCGATTTGTAATCTATGCTATCACATTCTTCTGTTCTTACGCAATGTTTGCAGTTCTGTGCATTCATCGTGAGGCTAATATCACTTTCACTTCGTACGTTTTTGGAATTGAGTAGAATGCCTGTTGAAAAAGTTACAAGCAATCGGAGAATAATAAGCGACTATATTCGTATGTGAATGTGTCTGTAAATGGTTGTAATAGCTGAGAAGCATGGACACTCTCTTATGTAAATTGATGTGTATTAATCTCTCACTGTATTTCACTGCCATGTATCAGATCATCTTGGAGAGAACATGATGAATGGGTAATGAGGTCTCTTTGAATTAGAAGGACGTTTTTAAAGCATATAGGTGCAGCATAGTGACAAGGCGTTTCATTTGATTTAGTAAAATCATATTTGTATATTGGGAGCTGCGAAAATCATTACGAGTGCAAGGATGATGCAATAGAAAACTATTTTTTCTCTCGAAAAGTGACATGCCGATTTTTTTTGACATTATGCTGTTTTTTTTTACATTATGTAGGTTATTCTACAAGATGTTAACTTAGCACTTAGTTGTACGTGCCATATACATACTAACAGTAATTACACACAACGCGGCGCGGTGATAATTTCCCGTAATTCTCCTCAGTTTTTCGAAATTTATAACTTTGAACTTAACCTCTCTTCTGAAAGCACAACTTATAAATAACCCGTCATATTCGACATATTCAGTAATGATTTTCTCACACAGCAAATATCACTGATTCTATACACATGCAGACCAGTACACATAATCATCCAGATGCGATCTTGCTATTCAACCAACTTTCTTCTCAGAGATAAAAACTATAGACCCGGATCACTCAGCGTCACAAAACTATGCAACCAATAATGCGTAGTTTACTTGAGTGATTCCTCCATAGATGGACGTTCACAACGATCCTAGTGAGCAAACGTGGAATGACCCTAAAAACTACCTAGTCTGCAAGTTGACATCTTATAGGTTTTTTTGACGTTTTATAGGTTTTTTATACATGATACCCGTGCATCCGATGTCATTAACTTCAAATCCACCTGCATAAGAGGTATTCCTAATCTGTGTACTGCTTGGCGCTTGCTAACTTCATTATTCTCAACAAGTGGAGGTAGTCATTTCAAAAAGACTGATTCAAATTACATAAAAATGTATAAATCGCACAAAAAATCGTTAGATCGATCCTGTAATTTTGACCACTAAACAAATTATTTCTATGATGTGTAGTATATCGTTGGAAAGGCAAAGAAACACGGAACTTTTTGGAATAAAACTATCACCAGAGGTATAGTTTTTTTGTAATCGAATTTTGAATTTAAAGTTGTTCATTCACTCCGCACTATTTTACGACTTTGGAAGGTCATTTTATGGAAAAACTTTGTACAAACCATTGATCGACTCGAATTTATCTTGTGTTATTATCTCGACAAGCAAAAGAGTTATCACGATAGTTCTGCGCCATTGTAGGTAATTCAGCAAAAAAAAAAAAACGAAAAAAATCATATCTCGGAGACCGTAGCCCTTAGAGCATAAGGGTTTCCACCAAGAATCATCAAATAGCATCCCCAATCACCCATATTTTTTTGTCGGTTCATGTAAGAAACACCCTGTATAATGGAAAGCATAACAAGCTTGGTACCATGAATTCGACGTCTAACTTGGCAAAAATTTAGACAATTTCTAATTTCGTGAACAAATCCACGAACTTCTTGGATTTATTTGACGCCAAATTCCTGTTCTACACTTTTGAAATTTGGTCATGAACTGAATTCATGAAGAAATCCACGGGTTTATTGTCAATGTAAAACGGGTATTAGAATATTTAATCCCAGATTAAATATTACTGATGGGTTATATATTTATTCCGATAAAAAGTTGACAGCTTCATATTTTAGAAAAAAGGGAACATACGATATATTCGTGTTTTTGGATTTTACTGGATCCATGTCCGAGGCCCTTCCCACTTCAGTTGGTCCACTTCAAGATTTGTACCAAAATATGCCTTTATAAACTAAACATGACGAAACTATTTACTTCTAAAACAATTTATTTTCTCAAAAACATTTTAGATACACTCTAGTCGTAAAAAATACATATTTGAAATCACTTAGGCCTATAACTAATAGAACATCTGAACAAATAAACAATGTGCGAATAAATGCGCGGAGTTACCAAATCAACAATTGAGTAACATCACCTTTATTTTTTAATACGGCTGAAATTCTTTAGGGCATAGCGTTAACCAAGTTTTGGCAAAAATTTGGTGTAAAACAATCCCATATTTCTTGAAGCTTTTGTCTCAGTTCGGTGATTGTACGAGCAGGATGTTGTCGTAGAACCTTTTTCATCTCGTGCCACAAAGTTTCAATAGGTGACAGATCTGGACTGCTAGAAACCCATTTCAAAAGTGGTACATTATTCTCTTCCATCCATTTTATAGCCTTTTTTGAGGTATGGCACGCTGCACCATCTTGCTGAAACACAAAATCTTGGCCGGAACATTCTTCCATCACTGGTAAAAGCGATTCTTCTAAAATTGCCAAATATTTGTTTGTATCCACATTTCGATCAATAAAATGAAGTGTTCCTACTCCTTTTGATGACATACTGCCCCAGACCATAATGGATGCTGGAAATTTCACTTTTCTCTTCAGACAGTCAACATGGAATGCTTCATTTTTTTTTGCGAATAACTCTACTGCGACTGTCACCAACACAAACTTCGAATCGGGCCTCATCACTCCATTGTATTGCACACCATTGTTGAGGTGTCCATTGTCTATGTTCTTTAGCCCATCTAAGTCGATTTTTCTTTTGCAGTGGAGTTAATAGTGGCTTTTTTTTGACCTATAAACAAGTTGCGCAACTTTAGGGTTTTACTCCACTTTTTTTTTATAAAAAAACTTACCTTGCAAGTGCTAAATCCCAGTTTGTGGTCCGCTCTATGAGTTGTGGAAATTCTCCTTCCACAAAGCACTTAATTGTAAATAATTGGCAAGCCTGTTTTTCACGATTATTCTTCTTAATGCTCTTCGGTCGGCATTTGTGATATTACTTTTTTTCACATATCGTGGCTTAATATTAACTGAACCAGTTACGTTATATCTTCTAACAATATTTCTCACACTGTACCGTGATAAGTCTAACAAAGTTGCAATTTCTGAGTTCGATTTCCCAGAATTAAAACATTTACACAATTCTCATGGCTTTTATTTTTCACAGCCACCTATGCGTTATAGACTTATTTTGCATTGAAATGAAAATAGTTGATATGCTGTGTTATATTTATGCTGCAAATTTGATTAGGGAGTGATACAGTTGGTGTTTTCTACTATATATTATCAAAATATTCATTATTAATATTTTAAACGTATAACACCCTGCTACATTTTTATTATTTGTGTTTGATCAGAAAAAAAACTAAGATTTCAATAGTTGGGCCAACTGAAGTGGGAAGGTGCTCGTAGAATGATCCATAGCAAAAGTTCAAACATTTTCTATTTAAACTTTTGACAGTCACTGACGCTGAGACTACTAGACATCTATCACAGCTGCTATAATGTTGACCATAACCTCAAATATCTTGTCACAAGTAAGACTGACGTCATCGATGATTTAATTTCGGTCAAAGTGAAGTGAAGTGAATCATCATTTTGCCCGACCATAAAATGCTTCCAAGCTTCACAAATCCCTATACTACATCATTCTTAGTCACTCTCATGCGTTCTAATATTTGGTGGATAGGTGACATCGGCATATTTCAACAGGCCACATAATCCGTTGATAAGCCAAAGTCTCCCCATCGCAATTCGATCTAGCGCGCACACCTACAAAAACAAAAAACATCCCGCTCTGTATATGGGTAATCACCCCCGCGTGGTTGCGCTATTGATTTTTCCTATTACCAATGAGTTACTCCGGGAGTGCGACGTTGCCAAATCGCCTCCCCTGCTTCTGAATATGAAAAGCGGAAAGCTTGACATCGAGTTATCCTGATTAAAGCAACTTTGTTGCCGTGTTTTCGACTTACGTGTCTCATACCACAAATTTGCTGTGCTGTGTTTAATATGAGCTGCATTGTACAAGGTGGTATACGAAACTTCCGTACGTATTGTATGTGATTCTCTATATATGGTAGACGACTTTCTACTGACCGAGGTGGTACTACCTCGTGGATTTCACATTGTTCTAGAGACATTGCAAGTGTGGAGTATGTACAAGGTGGTATACGAAACTTCCGTAGCTATTGTATGTGATGCTCTCTATATGACGTAGACGACTTTCTACTGACCGAGGTGGTACTACCTCGTGGATTTCACATTGTTCCAGAGACATTGCAAGTGTGGCGTATGTGCAAGAGCGACGCCGATAGGTACTTAGCCTACAAAAGAAAAACGGAAATTGTGGAAAAGTGGCGATTTATTTCTCGACTCCTTTTAGCTCGATCTCCTCTAAAAAATACGTTTTCTGAAGGGAAGGGAATTCAACAATGGCTGCTATCAAAAGACAGTTTCAATGAAGATATGGTCAAAAAACTTATCCATCTGGTCAGGCAGCACAAATTTAAATATAATCTTAATGTTATTTACAAAATGGCTAAAATCAAAATAAGACCATTTTAAGGCTACCCCTGTCACTGCGAACTAAATCACCTTGAAATGATTAGGGCAAATATAAAAAACTATGCGGCTTCAAACAATAGAAGATTCAAATTTTCTGACGTGAAAAATTTGTTTTTGAAGCTGTCAACAGAGTGACGCCAAATCATTGGAAAGATTGCATCTGTGACCTTCAAGACACAATCGAAACAAAGATGTGGGATCTGGACAAAATAATCGATATTCAAATTGAACCTGTAATAATTAAGGCGGCTCCGACGCAGTGAGTTTCAAGCCATTTACAAGGGTTCAGCTGCTTCAAAACTGACACTCCATTTTTCAATATTTTTGAATGAAATTGATACAGTATGTTGAGAAGATGATTGCCCAGGGTGCTATAGGAGCCCCTTTTGAAATTTGGTTTTTGCACAAGTTTTATGATGGGTTGAAGTGCGCACTTTTATGTGGTAGATGTAGATGGTAACAATTGAACGATGGTCATAAAAATATCTTATGCCGTCAAAATAAGAGGAAACAGTGAGGTAGTTTTTGCAAAGCAATAAACAGGTAGGCTTATACCTGGATTAAGTACATGTCTTGTCTACTGTAATAGGTAGATGGAGGTGATGCTGCCAGAAATGGATGTGTGCGATCAATAAACAAACCACAAGATTGAACTGCCGTGTCCAATGATTTTTGTATTGCCTTTTTTTATCGCCTTACTAGAAAACTCTGTTGGGTATATGATGGAGTTAACTAGAACTTTACAGCTTGTTGTCTGCCTTCTTCTACAAACTTCACCAAATCGAAACGCTGTCAACCTTATCCTCCGATTCAGACGCCACAAAGTATACTTTATCTGAAGTCACTTGAAATAGCATAAAAACCTTTGGTCTGCGCGTCCTTTGTAATTTCATGACGTATCATAGGCGTGCGGTCATTTATTTAGAACGATAATAATAATGTTTTTATATCACAATAAATGGATTTTACTACCTTCTTATTTTTTTGATTTGGGATAAAAAATACTTATATTGGGAGTTTAATTTATGTTGACTGAAAGTTAAGAAATGGAAAAATTACAGAATTCCAACGTTTGACATAGGCAAATATTTACATAGCAGGTAGGTATATAAAAAGGTATATAAAGACTTACATTATAGGTATTTATATATCATCCTCGCCTTCGGAGCTGTCGCTAGAGTCATCTTGTAGAGGAATTACAACGGGATTTACAGGAGGCAAAACACAATATTCATTTTCTTTTTCAATAATATGCCTAGAACACTGCTTCCATAGGTCTGTGGAAGCAATATGAGATACTGCATCTCTTATTGTGGCCAATAGCGATTCACTTAATTGAGGGGTCTGATTATGTTTTCTTACTTTTTTTTAAAGCAGCCCAGATCAACTCAATCTGGTTAAAAATGCAGTAATAGGGAGGTAGACGTAATACTTCATGGCCATTTTGCTGAAGCAGATTGTCAACAACATACTCTTTTTCAAATTTTTGTCTTTTAATAAGATCCAATAATATGGCTTTGGTTGATTTTTAAGGTATTTCCATTCCCTTATCCTTCATAAAATCAATAATGTCTTGTTTTTTGTGCCTGTATTCGGAATTTTGTTTTTCGGTCGGGAATGGTATGGCGCATTGTCCATAATAATCACTGAATTTGGGGAAATGTTTGGTATTAACTGCTGCTCTATCCACTTTTCAAATAAGTCGGAGGTCATGTCCTCATGATAGTCGGCACATGATTCTTTGATATTTTTGGCAGATAACAGCAAGGCATTAGGTATAAATCCATTTTCACTGCCAGCATGGAGAATAATGATTCGTTTTCCACGGGTGCATGGTGCATTTAAAATGCACTTGTTGCTGTCGTCAACCCAGCCGTACTGCACAACATCATGGGTATCATACCACGTTTCATCCAGGTAAATCAGATTTCTTTTCTGCTCTCTATAGATTTTAACTTTGTGCAAAAATTCTTGGCGCAATTCAACGATTCGAGACGACTCCATAATCACCATTCTTTTATCTAATTTTTTGTATTGAAAACCACACAGTTTTACAATACAGTGCAGTGAGTCTAAGCATTTGTAATTATAAAAATCTTCAGGATAATCTTTTAATTTATCCCGTATCATTTCCAACGTGGGCACCAAATTTTCTTTATAAAATCCGTATATTATACAACGAATATCTTCCTGAAAACCCACGTCTATTCTTTTTAATTTTTGTCCTATGCGCTTTCCGTGGAAGGAATGGTTGACTACATCTCCCCTTTTTATAACCCGATAAATGGTAGACCGACTGATTTTTGTCAGGATACAAATTCTGTTTAAAATTTGATTTTGCGAGGAATCTGGATTTTCGTTTTTCAGACAATCATATATATTTAGGATTACTCTTTGGGTCTGTTCCTCTAAATCTTTATGAAAGAATTCTGCCTGCACAGGTTCATCAACCATCTCCTCGTGGCTTGGAGCATTTTCCCAAGGTCTCCAAAGATCCATATTTAGGACACACAAGAACAATCAACACAACAATTAAATCAACAAGTAAACTGAGTATTCAAAAGTCAAAAACACACAAACTAATAAAATCTATGAAAAAACACGGACAGACTAAAGAAAACACGTTTATTCACCGCTACACGGCACTGGCTAAACTGTTTCAATTTTCAGTAGCCACCTGCACTTGTTCGGAGCTCTGAAACACACGCTTTCTCATTGGCTATGTCCACGCATAGGCGTGCTTTACTCCACGTGGACCGGTGAAACTGCCTTTGATCTTATACGGGGGATATTTGCTGCGAAATTTGGCGATTTTTGCAGCAACAGAGCGTGTTGAATATAGATATATAAAACGCACCCGGTATTTCACAGTGTTTCAAGTGACTTCAGATAAAGTATACAGTCCAGTGATTTGGTGACTTGTTCGATCTGCAAAATCTCGTCGTCACTTTTTCCAAGTTTCCCTAAAAATTCTTGTTTAGCAACCTCCAAATAAATGTCGTTCATGTCTGGTTTTTGACAGAATTCGCCATAAAACTATTCATTTTCTTTGGAATTGCTATCCGAACTGTTAGTTATTTTTATATCAGCTTTTTTGATCGGAGTTTCTTTTCAAGATTCTTGCGTTTGAGTCTTTGTTCCATCTTAGTGATAAGCGAGGTTAGACTAAGCTTAGAACGCAAATGTATTTGGACCACATAGACAGGCCGCTCGGTATTGTGGCTCACTACAGCTGCAGCACATCTTCCATGGTATGACCTCTTCTGGCAATAATTTATTCGCTTACCCCAATGTATTTTGCGATATAGTTGAACTGCTCCACACTGTTGTTGTCCTCATCATGAATTAAACTCACTGCATTCGTAATTAAAATTGTCGCATATGACCTTTTATTGTCCATTATCAACCTTGCTAAAAAAAAGCACTCGAGAACAATCACACCAACAAGAGTACAGCACAACAATTCAATAACACAATATCGAAGAACAGTAGCAAGGGTAGAAAAATACTAAATGATCACTTGCAGAGTACCAAAATAGGAAACGATTTACAGGCTAGATCGTCAATCGAAATCCGACTCTGTTATCATAAAAATTTACCTTGGTACGCACCAGCAGTCCTCTTTTAAAGTAGCGCCGACTACCGTCTATGGCCAGCCCGCTCTCGTTTCCTTTTCACCCCCCCGTTACCTCAGCAGATGGTGCTCGTGATTGTAGGAGCCCCGCTAATATTAACCATTCGGACGATGATTCAAGTACTTCCAGTGAATAAAGGATTGTGAAAAGTATGTGCACTCCTAATAATCATTCATTTTGTTAGATTATTCCAAGATCTTTGAGGAAAATACTGACCTGTACAATCTCGCTTTTGGGAATGTTGTTTTTTCTTGGCGTAAATGAACTACGATCCTTAACTGCGTTGACTGTCTTTTCTATTTGTCCGGTTTGTTAGAAAAATGCAGCAATCAGCATGTCCGTACACGGTAGCCTTAGATGTCCACGATGCTTGACAATTGGTTGTAATAGTTATACAATTTTTTTTCAAATACGATCAGGAATCGCTGAACCTTCAAAAAACGAATGTTGAGAGATTCCTAAATTTTTGTTTTTGGCATTTTTCTCTGTTGCCGCTGGACCGACTATCAAAAACTACAAGGCTTTTCCGTCCTTGGCATAGTAGTAAGCCGGTGTGAAAATTTGATCATACTCCGACTGATACGAGGGATGTCTTTTAAGTTTTGCATATGGAAATAAAACAATACGGTAGGTAGTTTTAAATGACTATTGTTTTTCGACGTATTCTCCACGAAGATTAATCTGCATGCGCTCGAACCAATT
The DNA here is from genome assembly GCA_963669975.1 of Acanthoscelides obtectus. NCBI lineage: Eukaryota > Metazoa > Arthropoda > Insecta > Coleoptera > Chrysomelidae > Acanthoscelides > Acanthoscelides obtectus. The sequence goes on along the minus strand of CAVLJG010000007.1, from coordinate 11,159,691 downwards.
GACCCCGGTCAAAGATTAGCGGACAGATAGACCGACGGAAAATCAGTGGCATGGTTTTTGGTGATGTACATCCGAAAATATATTTCATGTTCGAAATTGTACACCTGTAGGCGTTGGAAATAAAAAGTACGTGCCGTTTTATTTATCTTTTATACACTCTACTTGCCAAAAACCTTTCAGAACTGTTATAAATTTAAAAAAATATATATATAATTCTAGCTCTTATTTATTTTTCTTGGAAACAATACGCTCCAATTCTGTGTTCAATATTTATTCTTGGGAGTGATGTGTAAATGATTAAATCTGAGCGATTAAGTTGTTTGTTTCCATCCTCGAATATAATTTGACCGAAATAATGATAATTGCAGTCCGATAACAATTTGGTATGTATAAATACTTATATAAATGTAATTATCTGGAAAACAGAGATGAAAGTGCTTGCATGAAAGCGGCTGCATATAAAAATATCACAGATTCACCAGCTTTTTTCAGCCGTTCGGTTATCCGCTTATACCTGATGATTTTAACGGACTCTTTTTTCGATGTTGCCATATTTCGGGGATCCTCGAAGCATTCCTTTCACATTTCAGACATGGGCAAGGCACCTGCTTGCATGGACAGCGCCATAGCGACAACGGGAAGTGAAATAAATTCCATTTAATACCCATTACCTTTTAATGTGTTATGGAGTTAACAGTTGCTGTATAAAATAGGATCAGTAGCACAAAAAATATTTAAATATATACAATTAACAATTAACCTTTAACAAAACCTTTTATAATGTGATGTGTTTTAGTTGTGTTACAGAATTTTTTATGTCGATTTTACAATTACGTTTAAGATTTTCACAAGCAATGCGAAATTAATGAAAATACAGATAAACAGAGAGCAAAACCTTCTCAGGAAGATACGAAAAATAAGATTGCTCTACTCGAAAAAAAATCTGAATGCTTTGTGTTCTGCCAGAGATACTTTGTCAAGCCGCGCTGAAGTTGATAAACAGATCATTAAGTTGCGCGAGGATATAAAAACAGCAAAACAGTCTTTAAACAGGAAGGTTCAAAACGCAGTTGCCCAGAAGAAACACAGGGATGGTATGAAAAGAAAGTTAGAAGATATTTGTCATGAAAATCCAGAAATAAAAAAGACTATCTCTGAGGGATTCAGTGGGATGTCCTAATCTTGAAAGCAATCAACATTCTCTATTGAAAACAATGGCGGATATAGTTTTATTTGGGAGTGCAGCAGATGATAGAAGACGAACGGAATCAATTCGTAGCGTAAAAACTCTTGATGAACTCACACAAGAATTACGTAAAATAGGATTTGACATTAGTCGCAGTGGGACATATCTTCGTTTGATTCCCAGAAAATCTAATTCTGCAGAGGGACGAAGACATGTATCGACAGTCCCTGTTAAACTCAAACTGATCACCACAAGAGCCCCTTAGATAGCAAGTTCGCTGTAACATCAATCCATTATTTAGAGAACATTGCATGAATACTTGGACCAGATCAAGTATTTTTCATATCTAAAGATGATAAAGCTCGAGTCCCTATTGGCGTAACTGCGGCAAATAAGTAAGCACCTCTTCTAATGCACATGGAATATAGAATCAAATTGCCTGATCACGATTGGGTAATCGCTGAGCGTCATAAATTAGTACCATCTGTTTATGCTGGTATCAAAATCACTTCCAATATGCTAGGACAACCGCAAGCCGTTGGATATTCTGGACCAACATACATCGCTATTCGAAGTGGAAAGCATAGTTCATCTACTGCTAATACTCATGCTCAGGATTTAGAGACGCTTCTCGAATTTGAAGAGTTTCGACCATCAGCTAAAACTGACCATGTTATCAAAAAGTCATAGGGTTTGCTATACAATACTTTAAGCGAGATGATCTCGATGCATTGTTTTTAGCTACCAATGCTCCTGGAATCGAACCACTTCACGCGGAGTTATCGCGCTCAAAGTGACCTTTTTAGCATTGTTCGAAAAATGAGCATCGAACAAAGAGCCAATATTGAGTTCTGTATTAAAACATCTACCGACACGCATCAGGTGTTGATGCAAGTCTAAGGCGATGATTGTTTATCTCGTAGACGAGTCCACGAGTGGTTTACACGGTTCCAAGAGGGTCGTGAGTCGCTGGAAGATGGCATTTTAACCATCAACCACTCCTGATATGGCACCGTGTGACTATTTTCGGTTCGTTAAACTACATTTGGCCATGAAGGGACAGCCGTATGCCGTCGTGAAGGCCATCCAAAAGGCGTCGACCGCCATTCTGGTCAACTCGGTCAATGAGCTAACATCATCATTCGAAAATAAAAGGTTGTCCAATAGGGACGCAGGAAAGTAAACGTCAATTTGACATAGACGCCATCTTTGTTTTCTGTCATGTCATTTTGATAGTTGAATGTTTACCATTGATCGCTATGGAGTCGTATTCGATTGAAGACCGCATTAAAGTTATTCAAGAGCACTACAAAAATGGTGCAAAAATAAAAAACACGTGTCGCGCCCTTCGTGAACATTTCGGTCGCAACAACCGCCCAAACGAAACAACCATCGGTCGTCTGGTGCGTAAATTCGAGGCAACAGGTTTTGTGGTAAATCTGCCAGGCTCTGGCCGGCCAAGGAGCGTTCGCACACCGGAAAATATTGCTGTTGTGAAGGAGAGTGTGAGAGACGATCCGAAACAGTCAACAACGCGTCGATCCCAAAAATTGGGCATTTCGAGAACCAGTTTGCTCCGCATTCTCCACAAGGATTTGAATGTACACGCCTACAAGATCCAATTGACGCAAGAGCTGCGTCGGACCGACCATTTTTCGCGTCAAACGTTCTCAGATTGGTTCCTTGAACACCGCCAAATTCATGCCAATTTTTCATCAAAAATCATGTTCAGCGACGAAGCGCATTTCACTTTGAATGGGACGGTAAACAAGCAAAACTGCCACATCTGGGCGAACGAAAATCCCCGTGAGTATCAAGAGCAGCCGATGCATCCTCAAAAAGTGACTGTGTGGTGTGCATTGTGGTCAAAAGGCATCATCGGACCTTACTTTTTCGAAAATGCGGCCGGGGACGCCGTTACCGTCAATTCTGAGCGATATCTCGTGATGATAGAGGACTATTTTTTGCCGCAACTTGAAGGAATGAATATGGACGATGTTTATTTCCAACAAGACGGTGCAACATGCCACTCAACCAACGTCAATATCCATCGATTGCAGTCCTTCTTCGGTGATCGCGTGATTTCGCGCAGAGGAAATGTGCCATGGCCACCAAGATCGTGCGATTTGACTCCCTTGGACTTCTTTTTATGGGGATATTTGAAAAGCAAAGTCTACGTTAACAAACCAGCCACCCTCCAAGAACTCAAAAACAACATCATTGCCGAGATAAATGCCATAGAACCGACCATGTGGCAAAATGTCATTGAAAATTTCGACCATCGCGTGGACGTCTGTAAATCCAGTCGTGGTGAACATTTGAGCGATATTATTTTTCATACATAAATGGTATAAATGAACCTTCAAAATAAAGTACCCAACTTGATTTGAATATCAATCTTTCTTGTTTTAATATGCGTTTACTTTCCTGCGTCCGATTTGGACAACCCCATATTTTGGTCAGTAACTCTGAATAAAATACATTCGATTTTACGAAATAACAATGTTTGTTGATCTTTTTCTTTGTCCTGTTTACTATGCGACATACCTTGTAGAACCCTTTCCCCATAATATACGTAAAAATTGAGGCAGTTTCGTGATTTCCAAAACAAACAATTTTAGTTACTGTGTACAAGATCAAGTAAATCGAATTTTAAAATTCCATGAAGATTAAGTGCAAACTCATCAGAATACCATCCTGTAGGTACGTAATAATAATTGCGAATTGTTAGTTAAATAGGATGTTGCCATTTCAACACCGACTCGGTGATACGTCATGCTCTAGATGTTTATCACCCCAATGTTATATGTATGATTATATGCAATTTTTCAACGTTAAATGTGCTACAGTATATTCAGATAAGAGATAGACCGGATGTAAACAAAAGGTTCGGGTGATTTTCACGCTAACGCCGCCGTCTCGACGTAAAACAGGAGCCCTCATTGGTCAATTCGCAATTAAATGCCTATGCCGAGCGGCAGAGCAGTCGCATCAAGGCAGAGTCACATTCAGGTTCAGACGTGTTACGCATGTCGTATGCATCATTGCAATTTGATATTTCTTTGGACGTTTTCGTTTGTTATCTTATTAAGTTGTTGAGTTTGTCGTTGTTATTGTTATACCTTGTTATTGATTGTTATTGTTATCAACTGCTTGCGCAAAATGCCCAGTAGTACAGATACTGCCGATGAAGTTGTAAACTCCTGTAGTCCACCTAGGAAACGCTCTAAAAAAAGACACCTGAGTTTTATATTGTGTACCGTTCCTAATATTTCTAATCATTTTAATTCATACTTTAAGCTTTATAAAGTTATAATTTGTTAATATTAATATTTGCGCGTATTTCAGGTTCCTGATCATTCATTTGTTTAAGGTTTATAACTTTAAATTGTGAAGCGCTGAGTAATCATACGACGTTCAATATTCTTTCTTTCAATATGACTAAATAATCCCAATTATAGCAATCTGATACTCATGTCTCAATGTTTTTTCGCTGAATGTGATGAAAACATTTGAAAAAGGTTCGCTTATTGAAATAAATCTACACCAGTTAGTACTTCGATTTCCAGGTAAAGGGAAAAGGCTCATTATCTGCCATATTGGCAGAGAGGATGGATTTGTTGTTGACGGTCTGTGGTGCTTTGAGTCTGAGAAAACTGGAGATTACCACGAGGAAATGAATGGCGAATCGTTTGAACAGTGGTTTTCAAAAATTTTACCGAATTTAGAGGAAAACGCAGTAATTGTGTTGGATAATGCGCCTTATCATTCTCGAAGAATGGAGAAGGTCCCAACAACGGCTTCAAGGAAAGTTGATGTTCAAAATTGGCTCCGCTCGAAAAATATCAACTTTGAAGAAGCAATGCTGAAAGTACAATTATTAAGAATTGTCAAGGATCACAAGGCGGAATATCAAAAATACGCCATTGACGAAATGGCAGCAAGTCAAAATAAAACCGTGCTCCGTTTACCTCCATACCATTGCGAGCTCAATCCCATTGAGCTCATATGGGCAGAGGTTAAAAATTATATAGCTAAGCACAATACAACTTTTAAATTTTGTGACCTCAAAGGACTTTTCAAAGAAGCACTAGAATTAATAACAGCACAAAAATGGGAAAACTGTATTAAGCACGTGAAAGACAAAGTTGAAAAGAGAATGTGGGAACTGGACAATATTTTAGAGGAACAAGTCGAGCCATTCATTATTGACGTTGGTGCTTCAGGCAGTAGCGATGATGAAAGCTCATCAAGCTCATCTTTCCAATAAAAGATGTCGTTCATCAAATTCGGTAAGTTATAAGTAATTATAATAGGCTAATTTAAACGCCATTTTGAGATTATATTCGACTGTATTTCACCAAACATCAGGCGGCATCCGAAGCTGGAAATCGAAGCGAAAATTTTGAAACCCTTATGTATATTTACATCATTATATATTTCTTACCCCACCCCCACATGATCCTATATCCATCACCAATCGTATACACATCGAATTGTGCTAATTTACTACAAAGTTACGCAAAGCAGCATCTACTATCTAAAATATGTACTGCGTGACTCTTAATACGTCCCTGCCGAATGTTACAGCGTTCGATGATCACGTGGTCTTGTTTATGTCCGGTCTATCTCTTATCTGAATATACTGTAGATGACTTTATGAAATAGCCAACGGACGCCCGATGAGCTCAACATCAAAATCACAGAATCCATCAACATTACGTCATTTTTTCCTGAGCCTGAAAAACGGTTCGTTTTTGGCGACAGTCCCAAATTGCAAAAGTGAATCAGAAGTCGCTAATATTAATTCGTTCTTCTAAATGACTCATTCATATATAGCCATTTAATATAAAACAGTGCCCACGTGTTTCCTAAAATGGAGACACGCCACTTGATTCATTTGTCAAGAATGCTACTTACTCTCTGATTGATGTTAATTTGTCTCATTAACTCAGCATGCTTCTGTCGAGCAGAATTTGTTGGAATTTTATGCAACAAAACGTATTATGGCGTTATTAACTTCAAATATATCTATCTACATAAATATTTTAAAAATGGAGCTTTAAATGAAAAAAAACTTAAAAATGTTTCTAGTATTACTACTTTCTACTGTTTTTTTCCGCGGCTGTGGTGAATAAGTGTAATTTCTGAATTTCATCATATGATAAGTCTTTTAAGTTTTGCATATAGAAACATAGTAGGCCGCGCGGATCGAACGTCAGTACAGCATTGTTAGTGGTGATGAATCGTGGATTTACTGTTATGAACCAGAAAATAAACGACAGTCGGCTGTTTGGGTGTTCCAAGGTGAAGAAAAGCCAACAAAAGTCATCCGTTCTCGAAGTGTTTCGAAAAAGATGGTCGCGACATTTGTGTCAAAAGCGAGTCATATTGCAACAATTCCTCTTAATGAGCAAAGAACTGTTACTGCGGATTGGTATAATAATAATAATAATAGACGTCTTTATTTATCCACAATTACATTGTAGTATAGCCAAATGTCAGACTTATATGGCGAAGTTTAGCATGCTGCTACTCTTACACTATCCACAAACAGATTTGGTTCATTACATCGAAAGTAAAATTTAAAAAAAGAGAAAAAGGCATACTTTCCAAACCCAAATGCACCAAAAAATTATTAATCTGAATTAAAGATGAAATAAAAAGAAATGAATGATTACGTAAATTATATGTTTGTAGGGTTGAGTAATAATGTTTTAACTTTTTGTCGAAAGACAGGTAATGAAAATTCTTTACATACTTTAGGAAGGTCATTATAAATAATAGTAACATTGTAAGAAAAACTGCGTTTAAAAAGTGTAGACGTATGCAGGGGTATTCTAATATTATTTTCTCTGATAGTTCAACAGTGAACATCATTATTAAGTGAAATTTTTTCCTTCAAGTAAGAAGGTTTAGACGTGAGCAGCAATTTGTGAACAAAAACTGAATAGTGATACTTGACCATGTCATTAATTTTTAACCAGTTTAGAACGGGTTATTTCGCTGATACATGATCAAATTTACGTAAACCAAAAAATGAATCGTATACAATTGTTTTGAATAACTTGAATAACGTTTCTAGTGAAATTGTCTAAACAAGTATAGTATACGATATTACAATAATTTAGTATAGATATGACCAATGCTTCACATAGTTTTTCACGCAACTTAAAATTTAGTAAATACCTGTTTGCTATAAGAGTGCACAGCCGTAGGTAGGTTTTCTGAGATAGACTTTTAACATGTTCAATAAACCTTAATTTTGTATCAAAAACAACACCAAGAATTTTTGCAGAATCAGAAAATTGCAAAATTTGGTTATTTATCTGAATGTTCAAGAGCTGTGTTACATTGTATGTTTTTCTTCGTGCGCAAAATAATAACATTTTAGATTTTTGTGGATTAATAAGTAGATTGTGATCTAAAGAGTATTTAATTAATTTATTAACATCGTTTTGTAAAATTTGAGTAGTATTATTGACATTATCTGGGTTAAAATAATGGAGCAATTGCGTATCGTCTGCAAATGACTGGACATGAGAATTATCAATACTTTTGCTTAAGTCGAACGTATATATGAGGAACAGAAGCGGCCCCAATACAGAGCCCTGAGGTACGCCTGAGGGAATTATTGTCACTTGAGACATTTCTTGATTGAGAAAAACACACTGAGTTCTTTGATGAAGGTAACTGTCGAAAAAAGGAAAGGGATACACTGTCAAGACCTATGTAATTTAATTTAGCAAGTAATAATTTATGATTGATGCTGTCAAAGGCTTTCGAATGGTCTATAGAGATTAAGGCTAGTGCCATTTTCTTATCTAAGGCACTTAAAATATTGTCTTGCAGATTAAGTAGGGCAGATGTTGTACTATAATTTTTTCTAAAACCGGATTGAGTGTAAAGAATTTTTCTAGATAAGCGGCCAATTGGAACTTTATAATTTTTTCTAAAATTTGTTTGCCAAAAGTCATCACCGAGCTTCGAAAAATCAACCCCGAAAGAAGAATCATCCTCCGCCAAGACAATGCAAGCTCGCACACAGCCCAAAAAACAAGGCAGTATTTAACGGAAGAACACGTGGAATTATTGGACCATCCTCCATATAGTCCCGATCTAAGTCCTAACGATTTCTTTACTTTCCCGAAAATTAAAAACAGACTGCGTGGTCAAAAGGTTCCAGTCATCAGAAGAAGCAGTTGACGCATTCAAAAATGCCGTTTTGGATCTGCCAGCAAACGAGTGGAATAATACTTCGAAAAACAATAAAGTCATTTAAAACTACCTACCGTGTTGTTTTATTTCCATATGCAAAACTTAAAAGACATCCCTCGTAATCCATCATTTATCGTGGTCCATAAATTAAACCAAACATGAATGGATTTATAAATATTAAAAAATAGTTACTTAGAAAAGTACCAAATTAGATTTTTTATGGGACATCTTAGCGTTTATAGTTTTATTCCAGCGTGTTTTGTACTATAATGATACCGCCAGGTAGCCGAAACGTCGACAATGCGACGTTCCTCATCAAAATCGAATGAAAAGGAATTCTAAACTATGAGGGTACAAATGCATAGATGCTTTGTGATAATGCCACTGTATACATGCTGACACAAATCTTGCCTACGGTTTTATAATCCTTTTCAATCCTTAATTGGAAAAAAGCCATGAATACCAACGTTTCGTCCATAAATGGAAAATTGTTACATGATCTTAATTTATTCTACGTATATAAAAAGAGGTTGTCCAGCATCGACTTCAAAAGAAGTACTTGAGATTAGTTTATTACTGCTTGTTCTGATGGATCTAGTTGCATAATAGGTTGACAGCGTTATTTATTTCTATATGGTCGGATGACATTCATCTTTTGGATGCTAGTTGTGTTTATATATATATATATATATATATATATAAATATATAGGTGGAAAATTAAAGCTTCCGCCTTTTGTTGGGTACTTCGACAAAAATTTTAAGCAAGGAGGACTCTTTATACTTTTTTTATTCTCTCTAGCTTTCAATGGACTTTGCCATCATCATCAGAAGCTGCAATTACATTGATAACAGTAGCAACAAAAGTGTAAAATGAATTTAAATTGAATTAACTTGTGAGGATGTTGCTAATTGTTGTTTTCGTATAGGATGAGGGAAACGTCCAGTAACATGGTGAGAGCTGGATACATGGTACAATGGTTAAAATTATGTAAAATATGACAAGACAAGTTAAAGACAGATTAAAAATTATTTAGAAAACATTAGAGCATTACGTCGTGAAGCCACTTGATGATTGCACAAAATGGTGGTCATGGAATAATGAGTGAGATGAACCTTTGACAGAAGGCCGAAGGTTGTCAATGTCTGTGTTGAAAGATGGAACGAATTGTGGGCGTGTGCCAAAACGTTGCCAAATTACTTCAGATGATGTGATTTTCAGAATGTTATGTAAGAAATTGTTAAACTGACCAGAGGCAGTTGAATTAACTATATTTTAATTAATGGGAAATTAAATTAACAATTATTATTAAATCGTGAGAAGAAAATTATTGGAATTCCAATATTTTGCCGAAACTCTGATGATGCAGGTAATAGTCGCACAACCCCTAATAACGGAACTGATGTAATTCCCAACAATAGCATCAATTCAAACAGTACAAGCACCAACCCGGACTCCAGACCTGGTTTTGCTGTCCTGCCCTATATCAAGGAACTGACCCCTAAGCTGATCAGATTGTGCAGTCCTTTGAACTTTCGAATTGCTTGCAAATCCGTCCTCACTATAAACTGCATTTTTTCAAAAGTGAAAGACAGAGTCCCGCTGCTTGGCTTAACCAACACAGTGTACTCCATCAATTGCAACAACTGCAACCAAATATACATAGGTCAGACCTCCAGATCTCTTAAAGGAAGGATTACATCACACAAAAGTGATTCTAGGCTTCATCCTGAAAGATGCGCTCTAGCATCTCATGTTAACACAACAGGGCATTCTATGAATTACACAACTATCAAAGTTCTTGATAAAGAAAAACACCTTTCCAAACGTTTATTCCTGGAAATGTTCCACATTTTCATGAATAACAACTGTATCAACAAAAAGACAGATGTTAAGCAACTGAGTGTCATTTACTCATATTTGCTAAACTGCAAAAAATTGGAGAACTTACATATCTCCCCAAATTTTGACTCTTCACATAAATGGAATCTGTTTCTTGGTCGATTCCACCAATAAACTTCATTCCACTCAAATTCTAATAATTTTTCTCCTCACGATTTAATAATAATTGTTAATTTAATTTCCCATTAATTAAAATATAATTAATTCAACTGCCTCTGGTCGGTTTAACAATTTCTTACATTCTGAAAATCACATCATCTGAAGTGATTTGGCAACGTGGCACACGCCTACAATTCGTTCCATCTTTCTACACAGACATTGACAACCTTCGGCCTCCTGCCAAAGGGTTCATCTCACTCATTATTCCATGATCACCATTTTGTACAATCATCAAGTAGTGGCTTCACGATGTAATGCTTTCATGTTCTAAAAATTTTTTATCTGTTTTTAACTTGTTCTAGTCACACATTTGTGGGTATTTTATATAATTTTGACCATTGTACCATCTATCCAGCTTTCACCATGTTACTGGGCGTTTCCCTCATCCTGAACGTAAACAACAATTAGCAACATCCTCACATACTACTGTAAGTTAAGTCAATTTAAATTTATTTTACACTATTGTTGCTACTGTTATCAATGTAATTGCAGCTCCTGATGATGATGGCAAAGTCCATTGAAAGCTAGAGAGAATTAAAAAAAGTATAAAGAGTCCTCTTTGCTTAAATTTTGTCGAAGTACCCAGCAAAAGGAGGAAGCTTCAATTTTTCACATATATATATATATATATATATATATACGTAGCTCTAAAGGCCTGAAAGGCCCAAGGTTTTATTTGTAATTTCTTTCCATTTCTTCTTATTTTGACACTTGAATTTCCAGTTTTGTACACCTAAGCTTCTCAGATCAGCTTCTACTTCGCTCTTCCATTCTTCCTTCGGTCTCCCTCTCCTCTTCTTGCCTCCTATGCTTCTGCTAACAATCATTTTTGGAATCCTATTTTCTGCCATCCTTTCTACATGCCCAAACCATTTCAACCTTTGGGCTCTTATATATCCTGTGATACTTGATTCTTTATACATATCTGCAAGGTCTTGGTTTGTTCTTCTTTCCCATACCCCATTGTTCTGTTTCCCTCCAAAAATTGTCCTTAACACCTGTCTTTCCAACACTTCTAGGGTATTTATATCTCCATGTTTACAGTAAATTACTTTGCTGCCAAATGTATTGATCTCCACTAATGATGATATATTAGTTTTATTTAAGCTTCAAATCAACATATATTCAAAACTACTGAACTGAAGTACGTTAATTTTATATCATTATAAAGGGAATTGAAAGACCTTTAAAATAAGGTATCACTCGACCCCCCTTTCCATGTAAGATTTTGGGGGTGGTGTCACCCCCGCTTAGGGGGCTGCACGTGCTAACGTGATTTTTTGCCAAACTTGTGTCCCCCTCGAAAACAAAATAGACGGGGCTGAGCGTTTTCCAAAAAAAACTGAGCTGCCAGTAAATGCGTCTGTTTCGTTTTCGATTTGCCACCCTGTATAGGCCAAGCTATAAAAGCGTGTTAAAAATGCTTTATGTTTTGGAAGCAACATGTATACTTGAGAAGACATAGAATATGTGACACCAGCAAGAATCTGTTCGCCTACTTTGCCTCCCGCCTGTCAAATGGGGAAAGGTTTTTTTAAGGATTGTGGTACTTCGGAATTCCCTGGTATTCAAAAATTCATAAAGCAGAATGATAAAAAGGCGGCAATCTCTTCATCTATCATTAATTTGCATTCGATGTATTATTTGCGGCCGCTTTTCCAACGTTGCTGGCGGTTTTTCTATGACTAAGTGGGCTATGAGACAGACAGGCGCCTCTCGCAGACGTGACGTCCTCCAACGTATTCCGTTCGATAACAGAGTCGGAACATATTTCATGAAGGGTCTTTGCGAACAAACATCTCTTAGAAACAACTTTTTTTTTTTTTGGTGAGGGGGGAATGCGTTTACGCACCATACCATAGCCCGAGCTACGGCGTGTGTGGGACTCCAGGTTGTCTTGAGGAGACCACCTAATACCCACTAAACCCTAACCTCCGCGTGGCCCGACTCATCAGCGTCTCGGTAGGCCATGTGTTGTGCGTGACCTGCGGTCTGCTACAACGTCTCCTCATGTGTTTCAGTCTCTGGGAACGCCGGGTTGGTTCCCTTTACCTCGCACATTCTATCGATGTCGTTAAGCGATCATCGATAGAGGGTCTGCTAGGTTCTCTTGAAACTCTTGTTTTCGAAAAATCAAGGGTTTCAAGTCCTCTTACCTATATATTGTTCCTCGTCCTGGTCCTGGTGGGTCCTGGTCGTGGCGGGTCCTGGTCCTCTGCAACCGCGGTTCTCCTAGTCTCCTAGTCAAGGTTCCAGTTAGCGGGTGCCAACTGAGACCTTGGTCTAGGGTACCTGGTTCTGCGGTTGCGAGGCCTCTCGTCCGGATCGTAGTCCATGAGGAATCGTAGCTGCTCGTTCGGGTGGTCCTGAGCTTTCTCGAAGGTTTTCTCCGCTTTTTTCCTCATGTACTCGTGGATGGTGTCCCAATGCAGGTCTCTAAGTAAGGTTGAGTTTCTTACGTAGGATGGTGCACTGGTGGCGATCCGGAGTAGCTTCATCTCTAGAGCAGCAAGTCGCTTGCGGTAGCTGGGAGCAGCGTACCCCCAGACCGCGGAGGCGTAAGCGAGCTGAGGTCTGGCGATGGCCTTGATCAGCCGTAGCTTGGTCGCTAGCGGCATCCGGCTGTGTCTACCCCGTAATGGGTAGAGTTGAGCCATGGCTGCTCTGGTCTTTGCGATGACAGCTTCTATGTGGGCTTTCCAGGTGAGGGACTTGTCAAATACGATCCCCAGATATTTGACTTTGTCGCTCCACTGGTTATCTTCGTCGAAGATGGATGCTCCGAGAGGTCTTGCAATCCTTCTTCGTTGAACGAAGATTGCCTGCGTCTTCTGGACGTTGATGCGGATTTTCCATTTCACGCACCAGTCCTGGATGTGGTCCAGTTCATCCTGTAGTCTCCTACGGATGATCTCGGGTCGTCTATGCTTGGCGGCTATAGCAGTGTCGTCTGCATATAGGGCCAGCATTGTGTCAGCTGTCTTCGGCACATCGTGAGTATAGATGTTGTAGAGCAGGGGGGCTAAGGCTGACCCCTGGGGCACGCCTGCTTCCAGCTGTCGTCTTGTTGAATGGCATGTACCAATCTTCACCGTGAACCATCTTTGTGTTAGATAGCTCTGGATCAGTTGGCACATGTTCCCATCGATTCCGGCGGCTTCCATTTTGGCGATGAGTCCATCGTGCCAAACTCGATCGAAGGCTCGTTCCACGTCCAGCAGGACGAGACCGGTTGTCTCCTGGAGATTGAAGCCGCTGATGATGTTTTCTGTCAGTCGTAGCGCTTGGAGTTCCGTGTTGTGGGAGGATCTGAAGCCGAATTGCTCTGGGGGGAGAAGTTGCAGTTCTTCTGCCTGCTTCTCTAGTCGAACGGCGATAGCCTTTTCGACTGCTTTGCCCATCGAGGAAACCAGGCTGATGGGCCGGTAGTTCTGGGGCAACTTCCGGTAGAAATGACTGTCTATACGTGGCCCGTATACCCCGTTGGCCGATCAATTTCAAAACGAGGTACATACAAAAATTGGAGTCAAGTAGGTTGACTCTACACTTGTGATATGATTTTTCTTGATCTGCATGTCATATAACGTTAAAAAACATAATATACTAAATGAAATAGAAAACACCGACTGCCCTCAGAGCTCGATGTGGAGGGGCGTCCTGAGCGTTGGTCATCTTTCACATCTTCTCGGCCTTCCTGGAACCTTTTCAAGCATTGATTAGCGGTTGGTTCCTTCAGAGAATTGTCTCCGTAAATTTGTTCCAAACACTCAAAAATCTGACGACCATTCTTGCCTAGCTTTGCAAGAAACTTGATGTTGATGCGGTGTTCCTCGATCAGAGAGAGATTCATGCCAACGGGAGGTAAAAAAGGGTTACTTTCAACAAGCTCACCTAAATCCTACGTACTCACGTGCTAAATTATATTTTCATGCCCCCCTTCAATAAGTACAAAAAAAAAACGCACATTATATAGGTACGAAGACTTTTATTTTAATTCTAATAAAGAAACTTTAAAAGTTTAAATAAACTAATAAATGTTTTTTATCGAAAAACTCGAATGAAATAAGAGTAGGTACTAATGAGACACTTGGGATTGCATGTTCTGTACCAGTTGGTTGATTCTAGGTTCTGTTTTCGCTATCGACATCAAGACGATTTTGCTGTTTAGTTTTAATTGTTAAAAGATGGAAGTCTTTTTTCTTGGACGAATCAGCCTTCATTTCTAGAAAATCTTCCTGAACTTCTTCTGCTAATTGTGATACATCGACAACAAATGGATTTCTTGTCATGTGCCATATTGGTGATTCTGAATTGATGTCTCGATCGAAATCCGTCTTCCAGCGCTTGCAAATGAGTTTTTATGTCAGCTTTTGAATTTGCGTCCAGTATCTCATTTTTAATTGCTTCAAACAGCCGAGAAAAAGATATAACATTTTCAGAAGACACTTTTCGATTGCAAAGTTGAAGCTTTGATATGAACCCCTGAATACAGGGTGTTTCAGTTTATTGTTGCATAACTTTAAGATTCGATATAACTTTTAAAATTAATGCATAAAGTCTATATAAACATGGGTCGAAAAATGCGTGGCTTCCGAAATACAGGGTGTTTAAATTTACTTTCTAAAATAGTTTTTTTAAAATATTTCGAACAATATTTGATGTATAACAGTGAAAATTGGTATACAAGGGTTTTTTGGTACGATAAAACGAACCATGGGCATAGTTTTACTGTAGCCGCTAGAGGGCGCTCTCTACTGTACCTGTAGTGTATTAAAATGACCAAAAATTTTTTCTTAGTGCAATTTTTTGCTTTTTGAATAAAAAAACTGATTCCTCGCACTTTTCAACATAAAAATGCTCTCTTGTGAATTTTCGTTATAGTTAGCCGTTTTTGAGATATTTCGATTTTTAAGGTTCGATGCATTTTTAATTATTTATGATAAAATAACGTTAAAAAGTCAGTATCTCGATAATTTCAAGAGGTAGGCTGTGCCTGCAAATATTTTTGAAATTGAAAGCAGAATAAGGTTAAACGTCCATTAGTTGACAGTTAGTTTTGTTGTCTGTTGAAACCTGAAACGTTTTTTTGCAATTGTGAATGCACGAAATTTAGTTTCTTTTACCTGTTTTTTTTTTGTAAGTTTTATAAAAATGCCATTTTTATTCTCCAATCAAGGGTTAGCGGATATTCATTTTGTTCGTCAGCGCAGATTTACCCGTATGATTCTGCGTGAGTTTGATAGAGATCCGACCACAAGTGTTAGGAGAGTTTCTGGTGTCTTGGGAATTTCAGCAAGCCATGTTCACCGTGTTCTTAGAAATGATCATAATCAACATATTTGGTCGGATGAAAATCCGCATGCAGTTCGGGAAAAAAATTTTCAGCATGAATTTAGTGTGAACGTGTGGATTGGTATCTACCGTAATCGACTATTTGTACCCTACCTTTTGCCTGCAAGGTTAAATGCTGCGACCTTCTTGGAATTTTTAAAGGCTGAACATGCAAATATGTGGGATGATTATATGCTAGATTTAAGAAGATTGGCCTGGTTCCAGCTTGATGGTTGTCCAGCTCATTATTCGAGAATAGTTAGAAACTGGCTGGACGAAAACTATCCAGAAAGATGGATCGGCCGTGGAGGACCAGTCGCCTGGCCACCACGATCCCCTGACCTAAATCCATTAGATTTCTTTGTGTGGAGATTTCTAAAAGAAAAAGTGTACCAGACTCCCGTAAGCACAAGAGATATGCTAATAGACAGAATCAGGAATGCATGTGATGAAATAAGGCCTTATTTGAATAATGCTATACCACGTTCGATCATTCGTAGATGTGAATTGTGAACAATTGGGTTTACATTTCGAGCAACTACTTTAGATTTTGTATGTTTGTCCTCACTATCCAATAGCTTTTTAGTTGTAAATAATTAAATTAATTTGTTAAAAATAATATTGGACAATTAAACAAATTAATACTCTGTTTTTTGTGTTTATTTGTAGTTAGGAATTATTGCTGTATTTAAAAACACAATCTAAACGATCATCTTAATTACTTGTAATGCCCAAAGCGAAAATGTAAAAAAAATATTATTTTCCCATAAATAATTAAAAATGCATCGAACCTTAAAAATCGAAATATCTCAAACACGGCTAACTATAACGAAAACTCACAGGAGAGCTTTTTTATGTTGAAAAGTGCGAAGAATCAGTTTTTTTAGCGACGCATTTTTCGACCCATGTTTATATAGACTTTATGCATTAATTTTAAAAGTTCTATCGAATCTTAAAGTTATGCAACAATAAACTGAAACACCCTGTACAATCATAATTGCTTATTATAGTGTTCTTTCTGCCATGAAGTTTCAAGTTTAGCTCATTCAAGGAGTCAAATATGTCAGTTAAATAAGCCGACCTCCATTGAAATGTGTCATCTTTGAACATTGTCAAGAAATCGTGTTCTTCTTTTAACTGAAAGAAAATAATTACCTCTTCTTTCAGTTCATAAAGGCGGGCCAACATGTTGCCTCTGGACAGCCAGCGTACTTCTTTACGGAACAGAAGAACTTTGTGATCAGAATCGAGATCCTCGCAAAGTCAAGTAAATAACCGACTGTTCAAAGCGCTGCTCTTGATGTAGTTTACAATCCTTATAGCAGAGTCCAAAGTCTGGCGTAATTTCTGTGGCAATGTTTTGGAAGCCTAAGCTTTCCGATTGATAACACAATGTGTACTAACCATTGCAGGATTTTTTTCCTTGAGCTTTTTAGCTAAGCCCGATCGTACACCTATCATTGCAGGAGCGCCATCTGTGCAAAGTCCAATGAGTTTCTTCCAATCCAAATATTTTTTTTCAACATAATTTGATATTGAATTAAATATATCTTCAGATGTAGTACCTGCTGTCAAAGATTGAGAGTACAAAATCTCTTCGCCGATGTAACAAACATAAACTATAAACTGTGCACAATTAACGATGTCGGTGGCTTCATCGCAACTAATGGAAAAAATGGCGATAATTTTACTTTGTTAATTATTTGTGACTTTATGTCTGCTGCAATGTCATCGATTCTACGCTTGACTGTGTTATTCCAAAGAGAAATAGACTTCATTTTTTGCTCTGCATCTCCTCCTAAAATTATTTGCGTGGCTTTTAGGACACATGGCTTTATTAAGTCTTCACCGATAGTACGAGATTTCTTTTGCTTTGCTATCACAAAAGCTATTTCAAATGAAGCTTTTAGATGCTGCGATACACCTGTGTGTTCCCGATTTATCCAGTCTCATCCGCTTGAGTGATTCTGCTTTAGAAGAAAAAACTCTTTCGTCTTCAAAACCACAGTAGGATGTTGTTGCTTCAAATGCCTTTCAATGCGATTGGGCCTCATGCTATCATTACTTAAAACTTCCGTACATATCACACACTGAGGCAATTGCAACTCGTCTTTTTCTATGAAGGTAAATCCAAACTTAACGCGATCTTCGGAAAACTTTCTTTTTTTCGCTGCCATTTTGCACCTATAACAATAAAACAAATAGATAATAAATAAATAAGCAAAATAACTACATGTTATTACTAATTATATCCCCATTATTTTATCTTAATAACGTAATGTATTCAACAGTATATTGGCCTCCGGGAGATTTATATTAGGTACTTAAAGTTCGTCATTTCAAAATCATTTCGCCACGTTGGTTTGATTGTGATATGGTAAACAAGTCCCAATGGCCGCGTCTCCACTCAATCAACAATTCAGTAAATTAAATAAAAATGGTAACTGACGTTTGTAAATACACAAACTTACCTTTTAACAGTGAGACAATAATTTGACACACTCAAACAGATTTCTGAACAAAACATGTACATGGAAACGTCAAATTTTTCGCACACAATTGTGTTCTAAGTGATGAATCTCACGTCGAGCGCGGCGGGGGTGCGCGAGGATTTCATGTTGTGACTTTTTGAAACTTGTATAAACTGCGATTGACGACGCCGGGTTTTGAAACAGCGGTTGACAGAATATGTGAATATGATATTTAATTACATTGTAATCTTGTTTGTTTATTTTTTTTGTTTATAAAATGCAAACGCTTTTCGTCCGCCTTGACATCTCTCTCTGCCCCCTTGGGAGGCGCGCCCCCCTGGTTGGGAACTCCTGGCATAGAGCCTAGAGGACCGCCCCTCCACAACGCCTTGACACGACGCCCCGAATTTTTTATACGCATTTTCTGGACCTCGTATTGGTACGTCGCTGGCAACTGTATTTGCTTTCACCGCTGTGAAGCCTTAGGCAAGTTTCCAGTCTTATGTTACATGTACTCCACGAAACCCGCATGACCTTGCGGCATTGTACTTGCTATTTGGAACGAAACAAAATCGATTCAGTTTGTCCGCTACAAAGCTAAATCGGGGTATACTTTGAAGTTTGTAGATGTTAACATTGTTAAGAAAATCTTTTTGATAATAGCGGACGAACTGTTAATAAAAGATGAGACCTCTTCAATCCGACGGTCACGATAAGTGGTGCTGCAGTTACGTCAGGTGCGGGTCAAGTAGCGCTACTTTGGGCGTTATCTATCGAGGAGTGGAAGTTCTTAGTCTAATGCAGAGGGTTACATGTCCGAGCAGTCGGCAGTATCGCATTGGTTTCGAAAAAGGTTTTAACAATAGTTTCAGGATATCAAAAAAGAAATTGGCGGATTACCTAGATAATAAGTCATAGGTCATTTGGAGGTCAGGTTAAATAGAGACCACCGTTTTGTACAGCAGATTCATGTGAGGCTTGAGGTTCCAGATTAGAATACGTTTTCATTCGTGACGGTAAGAGGCCACAAGTGGTTCAAATACAAACATGCAATCTGACGTAGAATCTCGAGCTCCATACGAATCTGCTGTCAAAAATGATGGTTGCAATTTGAATTAACCGACTGGAAACGATCTCTGCAGTTATCGAGATCACATTGGAAGTAATTGATTCACTGGTTTTACTTCCTACGCCACTGGCGAGGAAGTATTGTAACCGCGAAGAATCATATGACATGCACGTCACGAAACGTGTGTCACTTATTTCCATCGGTCTGTCTGTTTGTCTGTCGGTTTGTCCGCTAATCTTTGACCCGTCTATAACTTGACAAGTATCGCTGGGATGTGGATGGAATGTTCACACAAGGTTACTAGATAGACAGACTGATGGAAATGAGTGACATGGTTTTTAGAGATGTACATGTCGTATACGTAACATCTTATTTTCGAAATTTTTCGTGAATACAGGTACACTACCTTCTGGCAGTGACATAGTAAAAGTATGTTGTCCAGTTTTCTGGGTCTTCGTCTATTTTTCAGAAGTAGGTCATTCTAATTGGACGGCTAATGACCACTTGCCCTGTTGCATAAAAGTGCGATCTGATTTAGAATCTCGAACCTTCCCCGATTCGACTTTAAAAAATGGTGGAATCTATAATTTTCAAACTATACCATCAAATGACCTGGAAGTCCGCGATTCAAATAAACAGTTCAACTATTTCTATTGAGATGTTTAATTGTTTTAAATGTACCTTTTCTACATAAACTAAATTACCTAAACTAATTAATAAAACTTGTACATAGCTTGCAATTTTCAAGCAAATTGGTTTAACAGAATGTCCCTTTCAATTAAACTGGTGCCAGGTTAATTAAAACGAATAATTTAGTTACTTAGAGTAATTGCAGGTAATGAAAATCTTCCAGAACAGTTGTTTCATTGACCACGCAGCTATAAATAGTTATCCCAGCTTCTTCTCAGATATATTTTAGTTTATTCGCTGACTCCTGATTTACATCTTGCTCGGTTTTATCAAAGCTCAAGCTTCTTATCGCCTGAAGAACTACAGAATATAAAACAAATGTTTCCTCTTTCGGTTTCTTATTCACAACACGGACAAGCAGATTGCTTTTTAAGTCTCTCATCAAGGCATAAATAGCAACGCCTACATCTAGCGTAAATTATGTCTTCCCCGTCTTCCTCCGTGTTCTTTGTGGTTATAATAGACGCTCGGGCCTGCTGGAGAGCAATTCTGCACATCACCGGGTAGACGATATTGCTATTCCTCTGAAGACAGTAGATGGTGGAGCAGTTTTGCGTCATTCCACATATCAAATGCTGAGAAAATAGAAATGCTTTGATAACAAAACAATCTCCATTACTGGCACTACTAAATGAATACGTTACTGAAAGTCGCGGTTTTGTATCAGCAGGCATACTTAGCACGATTTTTTGTACAATTTCGGTTCTTCAATACATTTGAATGTTCTCGGCTGTCCCAAAACGAGTTCTCTTGAGGTGATTTTTCAACTTCGGGAAGAGAAAAAAGTCACATTGCCTCAAGTCAGACGAATAAGGAGGCTGACCAGCAACAGGAATGTTTTCACTGGCCAAAAACTGGTTTACTGACTTTGCTATGTGACAACAACCTGTTGTTCTTGATCTGATGAAGGGAGATGCGTCGTCAAATTTAACCCTTCCCCGATCATTTTGACTTTCAACCGATGATCTGAAAACACAAGATCCAGGATTCTGTCGATATTTTCATAGGTTTTTGAAGATGAAGGCCTTCCGCTTCAAGGTTCAATCTTCAATCAACTCTTTCCCGTCTGAAAATGCCTTAAACCACCGAAAAACCTGAGCTGTTTAGCAAGAGTTTCCGTTACACTGTGCCCAAATCTTGAAATTGATGTCACTAATTTTTATAACACAATAGGAAAAGTGGTTTCCCAAAAAAAAAATCGCTAAGGTCAGCCAAATGACTCGAGCGAATGCAAACTCGTACTGAAGACGGATCACATATTGCTCTGTCTCCCCTCCAGTGTTGCCAGACCGAACGGTTCGTTGCCAGTGTCATTACTTAATGTACAGACCTCGTATTTCCAGATAAAGTATGTAAGTCAATGGTATAACACAAGAGTATGAAGGTTCTATAAATTTAGTTTCAAAATTGGATAGCCGATGATGACGAATGGAAATATATTAAGTGACATATAAATCCGAACACCCAGTTTAAATGGTTTTATTTTAATAAAATTTTGTATAAGTACTTAATGAAGCATAATAAGTAAATGATAAAAATTGCAAAATGATTGCACTGCTTTAAAGCCCTTTGACCTTTAATAATGTGTGGATGCACCCTGATGTGCTACGCATTCTCCAACGCGCCTAGGCATGCTTCTGATCAGGTGGTCAATGTCCTCCTGTGGTATCTCATTCCAGGCAACCACCAACTCCTCTCGAAGTGCTTCTAGAGTCTGAGGAGGATGTTGCAAACTGAGCAATCTCCTACCCATCATATCCCACACGTGCTCAATTGGGGATAAGTTAGGTGATCTTGGTGGCCATGGTAACAATGTGACATCATTATGTTGAAAGAAGTCTATTGTGACTCTTGCAACATGTGGTCGGGCATTATCTTGTTGGAAAGTTGGATCTGCCAGGGTGTCAAGATGGGGTTCTAGAACTTCGTGGATATAACGCTGCGCGTTCATGTTACCTCTGATGAAGATTAAATGTGACCTGGAACCATAAGCTATAGCACCCCAAACCATAACTCCAACAGTGTGATGAACATGTCTTTCAACAAAAAACTGTGGATTCCTCCTTTCACCACGTCGCCTTCTAACCCTGGCACGACCATCGTGCATGCCTAAACAAAATCGAGACTCGTCACTAAAGACAATACTGTTCCATTCCTGATCCCAGAGTGACCGTTGTCTGCACCACTCAAGGCGATTACGTCGGTGTTCTCGAGTTAAAGGGAGGACCCAGTGTGGCCGGTATGAAAACAAGCCAAAACTTCTCATTCGTCGGTAAACACTTCGCATGCCAATAGGTCTTCCGTGTTCTGCAAACCATTCATTTGCAATGGACCTGGTAGTGGAGAAACGGTCCCTTAAGGCCAATAATCTTAGGCGGCGATCTTCACGGTCTGTGGTTCTACGGCGGCGCGGCGTCCAGTGCCCCTTGCTCTTTGCGTACGGCCTTCTCGAAGCCATGCCTGAAAACACCTAACCACAGTGTCTACACTTCTTTGCACTCTAACTGCAATTGCCCGAAAAGAAACTCACTAAGTTGACGAAATCGTACAGGTCTCCGTACTCTAGGCATCGTAACCGATCGTAAAGGATGTCAAGAACCAAAATCCGCCAACGTTGATTCTTTACTGCGGCTGAAATATTCATTTTCAGAGCGTTAGTAAATTAAAAAAAAAGCAGTATAAAAACCGGAATGTCCAACTGATAAGGCTGAAAATTTTTTCACTTGTTGTTTACAGTAAGATAAATACATTCACTAACTTTTATTAAAATAAAACCATTTAAACTGGGTGTTCGGATTTATATGTCACTTAGTATAGAACTTGTGGACAAAAAGTCAGCTTTAGACTACAGATTTCAGATATACCACATTTTATCCTTTGTCATAAAATTATTCTATCAATAATTGCTTACTTTTCTTGGCATGTAATCTACCATCTGAGTGATATGAATAATGAATACCTACGTCTTTTTCATATACTTGCAAAGAAATGATGAATGTGTATATCATCAGGTTTACATCTTATATCTAGTGTATTCCTATTGTCTTCGATGTTATTGTCTATTAGAAAATGAACGGTACTATTCCACTGCGCTGGTTTGTCTCGCTCAAGTGCATCACCAAATTAATCGTTACATCTCAGAGTACTAATTATGTGATCATTCCTGGTGCTCTCCGGTACTTAGTGTGTTCACTCAGTAAATATCTACAAATTGGTACCGCTTATTAACAGCTTGTTAACTGCAGGTATTTTCCCGGAATCCGGTTTCAATTTTCTATTTTAAAAATTCTTTCGATATGCCCCTAAAATCGATAAGCTATATAAACATTACCATGCAAACTTCCATCCTAATTTGCGGGGTCTCCTCTTCATCCTTCAACGTCAAAGCGGGTGAACTCCAGGGATCGGACCAGTCTCCGACACTGTTCTTCTTGCATATTAACAACCTCCTTTCCTGTACGATCAATCCAATCCGCAGCTCTGCTGATGACAGCACTTTACATGCAGGCAGTCAGCGACAAGCCGATCTCTGCTGGTGAGCGGCAACTTCCTCTCCGACGAGAGACCTGGACGTTATCATTCCTTGGGGACGCATCAATGTTTAATGTTTCCAAACCACCTTGACGAAAAAAAAAGCGCCCTAGCGCTCATCCGGTTTCGATGGATGGCCGAGCTCTGCTAAAGCAGGCGTTTAATTCGGCTGGTCGGAGTTTAGATCACCGGAGGAGTCGTAATAGGCAAAGCAAGAAGCTTAGAATGGACTTACAGTATATTCAGATAAGAGATAGACCGGACATAAACAAGACCACGTGATCATCGAACGCTGTAACATTCGGCAGGGACGTATTAAGAGTCACGCAGTACATATTTTAGATAGTAGATGCTGCTTTGCGTAACTTTGTAGTAAATTAGCACAATTCGATGTGTATACGATTGGTGATGGATATAGGATCATGTGGGGGTGGGGTAAGAAATATATAATGATGTAAATATACATAAGGGTTTCAAAATTTTCGCTTCGATTTCCAGCTTCGGATGCCGCCTGATGTTTGGTGAAATACAGTCGAATATAATCTCAAAATGGCGTTTAAATTAGCCTAAATTAAAAATAATCGTATATCTCTTAAAATTGCTTTAAGAATATTGATTAGTATATTTTTTGATTTCTAGGTAAATATGTAACCAAATTAAAACGTTCAAAACGTAAAAAAATGTGCATGGTTGAACATTGTCAGAAAGTAGATTCTTGAATAGGTTTTGCCAAAATGGGTTCAAAAATGTCAATAATTAATTAAAAAATACAGTAGCTTTATAATTACTTATAACTTACCGAATTTGATGAACGACATCTTTTATTGGAAAGATGAGCTTGATGAGCTTTCATCATCGCTACTGCCTGAAGCACCAACGTCAATAATGAATGGCTCGACTTGTTCCTCTAAAATATTGTCCAGTTCCCACATTCTCTTTTCAACTTTGTCTTTCACGTGCTTAATACAGTTTTCCCATTTTTGCGCTGTTATTAATTCTAGTGCTTCTTTGAAAAGTCCTTTGAGGTCACAAAATTTAAAAGTTGTATTGTGCTTAGCTATATAATTTTTAACCTCTGCCCATATGAGCTCAATGGGATTGAGCTTGCAATGGTATGGAGGTAAACGGAGCACAGTTTTATTTTGACTTGCTGCCATTTCGTCAATGGCGTATTTTTGATATTCCGCCTTGTGATCCTTGGCAATTCTTAATAATTGTACTTTCAGCATTGCTTCTTCAAAGTTGATATTTTTCGAGCGGAGCCAATTTTGAACATCAACTTTCCGTGAAGCCGTTGTTGGGACCTTCTCCATTCTTCGAGAATGATAAGGCGCATTATCCAACACAATTACTGCGTTTTCCTCTAAGTTCGGTAAAATTTTTGAAAACCACTGTTCAAACGATTCGCCATTCATTTCCTCGTGGTGATCTCCAGTTTTCTTAGACTCAAAGCACCACAGACCGTCAACAACAAATCCATCCTCACTGCCAATATGGCAGATAATGAGCCTTTTCCCTTTACCTGGAAATCGAAGTACTAACTGGTGTAGATTTATTTCAATAAGCGAACCTTTTTCAAATGTTTTCATCACATTCAGCGAAAAAACATTGAGACATGAGTATCAGATTGCTAAAATTGGGATTATTTAGTCATATTGAAAGAAAGAATATTGAACGTCGTATGATTACTCAGCGCTTCACAATTTAATTTAAAGTTATAAACCTTTAAAAAATGAATGATCAGGAACCTGAAATACGCGCAAATATTAATATTAACAAATTATAACTTTATAAAGCTTAAAGTATGAATTAAAATGATTAGAAATATTAGGAACGGTACACAATATAAAACTTAGTAACTTTTTTTAAGTTTATAATATTCGACATATTTTAAGATTATATTAAAAATTATTGAAATATCGAAAACACATAAAAACATGGCTTAAAAAAGTTCTAACAAATGAAAATGACAATAAAACATCCACGCATTTTATCGAAAGTTATAAAAGTTTTGTTACTTGTAATATGTTTTATCTGCCCCCTGGAATTAATGTTTAGAACCTTGTTCCCAAGGTTTGAAAAACATCCGATTGTTGTCTATTACTCGTATTTACCTGCTGGATTTTTTAATCCGGTGGACAGTCCATCTAGAAAGGCCCTCCTGGATGAAGTTACAGAATCATCAACCCATACTTTACTTGTAGTGTGTCCTGCGTTTACCCACGATTCATCAAGGTAATAAATCTTCCCAATTTTTGTTAAATAATCCCTCCTCCATAGCACAATTTCTTCTCTATCCAGTAGTAAACTATTACGACCCCGTTTTTTCCATTTGAAATTTAAATGCTTCAGTAACGCATGGAAAGTGGATCGTTTGAAATTTGGCAACGTTGTATCTCCATTTACCTCCTGCAGTACTTTATCTATAGTAGGTATTTCATTCCTAAAGAAGAATTCATGCACTTTCCTCCTAATCGCATGCTTATCAGCTTCATCCAATGATTTAACAATACTTTTGCGATGTTTACTGGTCATTGGCTCAGAAAAGGTGTGATTTTTTTTGTATTGTCTTAACACATTAAACACTGATGCGCGACACACCCCAACTTTGTGAGAAACCTTCACAACAATTTCTTTGATGGTTGATGCCTCGTTCTCCTCGCGCTCGATCTTATATATATTCAAAATGACCTCTTTCATTTCTGAACTCAGGTGTCTTTTTTTAGAGCGTTTCCTAGGTGGACTACAGGAGTTTACAACTTCATCGGCAGTATCTGTACTACTGGGCATTTTGCGCAAGCAGTTGATAACAATAACAAGGTATAACAATAACAACGACCGGTCTATCTCTTATCTGAATATACTGTAGACAAGGGGATGTTGAATAAACGCTGCATCGAATGATTGGGATTCTCAAAGCTAGTGCATATAAACAGATCGGTCCCTTAGAAGAATAGGAAAAGGTGAAACACGATTCAACTTCATATCAAGTGCGCTTGATATCGAGACCTGAAAACTAGGATATTCGATATGACGAAGTTTTAATGCTGTTGTAAAACTTAGCGGTGCTATTCGGGATGTAGGAAAATCGCTATTTTAATAAAGAGAGTTTTAAAAGTGTTACTCCCATAAGGTTACCTCAAGGAGGAACGTCGTTTCTTTGTCGAATTCTGTCACAGGTACTACGTGTCTTAAAAAGTGACAGTATGTCGATTTTTTTTACATTGGGGTTTTTCTACAAGATGTTAACTTAGTATTAGCTGATAGACACGTTGTGAACTCGATTTGTAGTTTTACGCGTTGCCTACACGTCCTGAGGCTTCAGTTATCAATGTTTGGCTTTGATGTGATGAAAAATCTGCATCAGAGATGGCATTACTGGAGGTAACGGCAATGCATAGGTGCATAGTGAGTATTTGTGTTCTAATAATATGTGTTGATGATACTTCCATTGGATTCTCGACTAAAATACACATACTTGAGATTCAAAGCTAGACATTAGTTGCGCATCCAGTTTTTCTTATCCATTCTAGAAATTAAATATGCAAATTTGTTGAATTTCAAAAGATTAGATAAGAAATAACTATATTAACTGTACACTGTCGAATTACAAGTCATTTACGTGCTAACAGTAGTTACACACAAACCGGGCGCGGTGGTGATTTCCAGTAATTCTCCTCAAACTTTTTGAAAGCACAAAGAAACGTAAAAAATCAAATTTATAATGTTGAACATAAACTGTCTTCAAAAAGGGCAACCCATAAATAACCCGTCGGGATTTTATACACATGCAGACCATTACACATCCAGTTTCTTCTCAGAGATGAAAACTACAGACTACTCGGCTTCACAAAACATATGCAACCAATAATGCGTGTAGTTGAGCCATTCCTCCATAGATGGACGCTCACAACGATCCCAGTGTGCAAACGTGGAATGACTGTTTGCAGCCTAAAAACTACGTAGTCCGCAAGATGACAGCTTATAGCTTTTTTTTGACGTTTTATAGGTTTTTTATGAAGAAAAGATGTGATTAAAATTACCAAAAATTATTGTACTGTCCACCTACTCTCGCACTCGAGCATTGGATGTTTGTAAATAGTCCGAAACTGAAAATCGTTTATTTGTCTTATTTATAATTCAATAAACATTTCCACCTTTTCACCGTTGCTGCGTAGGAACTGAAAATGCAAATAAACTGTTGTTTTCATATTTCCTGTGCATAACACCAATCTTATTTGCATTTCGTTATTTCAAGCCGGCTAGGCGACCTACCCAGAGGCGAGTACATGATCGCAAACCTTGAATTTATATTTATTCGTCCATTTTTTATCTATTTTCGTAATTGTCTCAGAATAATGACATCATTCTAACAGTGCAAGTGCCTAGAATAGACGCTTAACGGGATTGCAAGAACGTCACGTCGTCGTCAAGATGATTTTGGGCATGTGGAATTAGGGTTCAATGCTAATTTCTTGCTATTGTACGAGGCAACATCGAGTGATATGGGGCATAGCATTTAAATCAGAGTTCCCCAAACTTTTTTGTGTCGTAGACCCCTTGCCATGTTTTTCCGTGTTCGGTAGACCCCCTACTTACCTGATATTGATTTCCTGTAAATTTCTAACTGTAGTGAAGTTTAGTGTTAAAAACTTAAAGTAAAAACACATGTTAATTTATACATTTATTAATTGAATTTAAATTAAAACTACTCAAAACAAAATTTTGTATCTGTTATGTAAAATATACGTAACATTAAATAAACAGGTGTCTGACCAATTGGGAATAAGTGCCCGCATTGAAAAAAATAAGAGGGATAAAATAAAAAAAAGTGAAAAATAATAAAAAAAAAGTTTTTTACTTAAAATAGTTCGTTTATTAATTATAACATAAACGTATGTTCTACAATAATTTCACTGTTAGTTTGATTAAATTCCGCTTCTTATACGTTTAAGTCATCTAAAAATAGGCAAAAAATTAACGAATTTTAGTGTGTACCTATCCTTGAATTTTCAGAATAATTTAAAAAAAAATATTTTCTATAAAGGGGGTTCTTTAAAAAAATCAATGCGGGCACTTATTCCCAATGCGGGCATTTATTGGTCAGACACCAATAAACATAAAATAAACTATAAATAAAATAACATAAGCAATAAGTCAATATTTTTAGTGAGAAGGATGAACCTGATGCTTTAATAATAAATTGTCAATATTTGGCGTCAATTTTGTAACGGTTAATCTTAAATCTCCTCGGCTAATGATGTCCAGTCTGTTTCTTTTTTTCGTTAGGAGATTGGTAACAGCGCTGAACCCCCTTTCCACTAGGTATGACGATGGAAAGGAAATTAAAATTTCCTCGCTATATATTCCATAACACGGGATAAGTAACGGGTATGTTGTTTTGCAGCCAGAATTGCTGATATCCGTTTTGAAACTGAACTTTAAGTTCTTCGTTTGTACTTAGTTCAGTCAGTTCCTCTTGTATTATGACATTCGTTTCTTCTATGTCACCATATGGATTAATTATCCACGGTGGTATTACCATAGTCAAAATATCCTCAAACCTAGATTCAAAATCTGAATAGAGGGCATTTAAATGTTGAACGTAAGTTGAAACGTCGTCTTCCTGGCAGCTTGTCTGTGACAAATTGGGGAACTGAGAAAATTCGCCCCGTCCAATATTTTGCTTCATTAGTTTAACACTGGCAAGAAACGCTGATAAGATGGACTTTGTTTTAATCAACTTTAAACTGTCGCCTTGTAATTGCAAATTAACCATATTAAATTTTGTAAACAAATCTGTTAAATAGGCGATGTCTGTTTTCCTCTTCATTAAATTTTCTTTTAAAATTTCATCTTTAATATCCAGAAATTCTAAAATAGTCTCAAAAAGTGCAAAAAATCTTGTCAAACATAAGCCTTTCGACAGCCAGCGTACAGTGTGAAGGAGTAATTGATGAAAGTGTTCGTCATTTTCTTCACACAACTGCGCAAATAACTGCGTATTCAACGCGTTGCTTCGGATTCGGTTTACTGCATCAATGACTAAATGATGTGATTCATACAATCTAACACTCAAATTTTTAGCAACTAAATGTTGTCGATGGATGACGCAATGTATTGCTAACACCCCTGACACATTTTGTTTTAAATAGCTTATAAAACCACGATAACGTCCAACCATGGCAGATGCTCCATCTGTAGCTACTGATATTATATTTGATAAAGGAATTGCTTTTTCAATGAAGTAATCCTTTAAAACATGAAATATTGATTCACCTTTAGTGTCGGTTATCAAAGTTCTTGCGAAGAGCAGTTCTTCGTA
Organism: Acanthoscelides obtectus; assembly: GCA_963669975.1. Lineage (NCBI taxonomy): Eukaryota > Metazoa > Arthropoda > Insecta > Coleoptera > Chrysomelidae > Acanthoscelides > Acanthoscelides obtectus. Next base: position 11,129,810 of record CAVLJG010000007.1, on the reverse strand, counting down.
GATTTCTTGATTCATAATAAAACGAACATATGCCAATAATAATGCTGCATTATCAGATAAAGTTGACTCGTCCATTTGTATAGAGAAATGGGTCGTTTCCAAATAATAGCATAAGAAGCTTTCAATATCAGAACTCATTTCATCAATACGTCTTTCAACAGTATTGTTGCTTAAGGGAATTCTTTTAATGATATCAGATGCAGGTTTGTGTAAAACAGTTTTTAAAACCTCTTCAACGGCTGGTAAAATTAACTTCTCTCCGATAGTATTTATACGGTTTCCGGATTTTGCTATAAGTAACGAGATATTGTAAGACGCCCACAAACCATCATCATTTCTTTGTGACGTCAAAGCGAACATTCTGTCCAGTGTAGGTCTCTTCTGAAATTTATCTTTGAGTGTTTGAAAGTATTTCCAATCTTTCTCTGTTTTATCAGGGTGGCATCTTCTCAGATGATCTTGCAGTTTAGATAGTTTCATAGCGTCTTTGCCCAAAACTTTGTTGCATAAAAGGCACATAGGCGATTGTTTGTCCGGCAATGATGGAATGAAGCCAAATTTCAAATAATCAACACTGTACTGTCTACATTTCTTTTTAGATTCGGACATGGCATCAGTCATCTGTGGGCAAAATTAAATTATTTAAATAAGACAGAAAATCCAGCAGCTGTATATTAAAAATATTTTTTGATTTTTCCGAAAACATTCCATAATTCGAACATCTTCTCAATTCGCTTGAATTACGGAGATTGCACTGTAATTATATTACCGATTGCTAAAACTTTCAAAAAGAAACTATTGAGGAGTACTCGTGTAATTTTGCATGATTGAATATTTAACTACTAATAACTAAAGTCATGATTGGCGTAATTTATCTATATTTGCTAACTACGAGTACAAAACTAAAATTTAATAAAAAATAATGTACTTACTTTTCTCCATCACTCTCAAACAAAATAACACTGATTCACTATAATTTGTGTGATATACTATCTGTTTATATTTTTAAAATATTTTCTTAGCACTTTCCTTTTCAAGATTCAGGAAACGAATAAACGTATTTGTCCCACATTCGTATTTATAGAGTGACGAATTGAACAAGTCAGTGCAAGGTAGCGAAGCTCTGAGACTGCGACTCTCAGGTTTTTACAAGTTCAAAATGTATTGCGACCACAAAGCTGACGTAGACCACTTGCAGGTTGTCATAGACCCCTAGGGGTCGATATAGACCACTTTGGGAATCAATAATTTAAATGAATCAATTTTCACAGTAGATTTTAGTCTCTAAGGGTGGTATCGTCAATTATTGTAAAATGCCTTCATGGCCTCCTTGATTTTCATAGTTCTTCAGAAAGGCTGGGGTATTTCTAGATTTCTACTGTTCTGTCTCAGCGTCAGTGATCTACTACTTATTTTTTTTCTTGAATTGTAGGAAATTTCAGGCTGATAAAAATCAAAAGCATGAACAGTTTGCAGCATAGATATTTGCAACATAACCTCAAAATAGGGCGCTTTTCTGAGGGACAGAAAAAGCTACGAAAATCGAGGAGGGCCTAATGGCGTTCTACAATAAATTGACGATACGGCCCTTAAGGACTATTCTTGATGACATGGAGATGGGGGGGGGGTCTAGATAGTTATTACGTCATCAATATTTATATTTTTACTTTTTCGGATTTTCAGCAAAATTTAGACGATTTTGATTTGAACACATGGTAACTCTGTCTATGCTCGAGAACAAAACGCATCTTCAGGGATTCCCCAAATATGGATATGTTAACTTAGACCAGTGCTGAAGCCTTTAAAAACGATAAAAAAGAAAAAAATCATAGTAGAATGAAACCTATTGTAAAAGGGAGAGAATATAATAAAAATGAAAGGAAAAATAAATTACGCTCGATTGAAGGTCGGGAAGTGGGAGGGGGTGAGTTTTTAAGGGTAAAAATCGGTTTGTCTCGATTTCCGGCAAAACTACAAGTCCTACGGAAAAAAGTTAAATGGCAAAGTTGTCGATAATGAAGATATCTACAACTTTTGTATTTACACTTTTTCCACATAACCTCAAAATTTATGTGGAAAATTCGAATACCCAAGTTTTTGGTTTTTTATTTTTCTTTTACAAAAAAATTTTTTTTTGAGAAATTTGGTGAAAACTTACCTTTGTATGTACCAAACACACTATAATTTTTTAGAATTCAAAAATTTATTTGTTTACCTCATTTTATTTTCGAAAAAGCACCCTAATTTTCAATCGAAAATATCAGCTATTTGATGGAGTTGATGGATTTTTTATTCGTTGAAATCTCTACTTTCTGATAGTGTAAAAGTTATACGTTACGTTTCATCCTACTATAATTTTTTTTTCAAAAATTATCGACCCTGGTCTAACTCGCTTAGAATCTTAGCTATAAATCCTCCATACATACGACATCATTCTTGTCTTGATGATTTTTGCAACAATTTTATGTAAAACACTAATCACATATCACTATAATTATTCATAGTCTTTATCACCTTGTTTATACAGTGGAGTCATTTTACTGATTTCAAGTTCATCGTGTTAATTAATTTTACTAATATTTTTACAATATAAGGACGTTGAGCAATCTCTGACTGAATTTTTTTATTTTTTAAATTTATTTTTGATTCCAGTATGGTTTCATTCACCTTTTGTTCATCAGTGAGGTCTACCAAAACAGGGTTATGCATACAAACTTCCTTTTTTTCACTATTTGCACCTGATTTTCTAATTTCCTAATATCTTGATATCAAATCCCAAACTACATCGATAAGAACCAAATAATTTTCAGTGTATCGTCGCTATGACTAGGTCACAATACAGGGTGGCGCATCGAAAACGAAACAGACGCATTTACTGGCAGCTCAGGTGATAAATCTGGCGATCTTGGGGGCCATTCAATGGCACCTCTTCTACCAATCCATCGATCTGGAAACGTCTGATCTAAATATTGTCGAACACGTAATGCGTAATGTGGTGGGGCACCATCCTTTGGAACATCAACCTATTCGCAATGTACCGCCGACCATTCTGATTTTCAATTATGGCTGTTAATGCAAGATCTATGGCGTCTTCCAGTAATTCCAAATACATTTCACCGGTCAAATTTCCAGGTAAGAAAAAAGGACCCGCTAGATGATGGCCAAAAATACCAGCCCAAACATTTAATTTTTGTGGCTGCTGTGAATGAACCTCATGATAAATTCTGGGATTAGAATCGGACCAATATCGGCAGTTATGACTATTTACTACGCCATTTAAATTTAGGAAAAAGGAACATTCGTCGGAAAAGCAAGTGTTGAATAGAAAATGTTCATCGTTTATAATTCGTTCACTCATATCTTCACAAAATTGTAATCGCCGATCAAAATCGTCTTCATTATGTTCTTGTTACCAGGTGAATTTATATGAAAAATATGGGCCTTTAGAATCCGTTGGACAGTACGTCGACTAACACCACACACAGTCTCCAACCTGCGTGTACTTAACGTAGGATCTACATAAACTTGCCCTAAAACCCCCACATCTATTGCTTCGTTCCTTATGGGATTTTCAATGTTGCGTTTTTTATTGGCGACTGACCCAGTTTCCCAAAATTTAGCTACAAGTTCTAGAACATATTTTCGATGTACGTTACTGGTCTCATGTCGCTCATTAAATATTTCTGCTCTTCTATTAGCGCACTGATTATTTCCGAAAAATATTTCGATAATTTCAACCCTTTTTGCTGTGGAATATATCATGGTTAATTTATGTAATAAAGCGTTACAAGTTATTTTAGCGTTTTTTATTGACAGATCTTAGCGTTTTTAAAAAAAAAAATGAGCTGTCAGTAAATGCGTCTGTTTCGTTTTCGATGCGCCACCCTGTATAGTTCGCTGTTAGCAATTTTCCAATGACTGCTGAGGGCATCACATATTAACTGAAAAAATAAAACTAGTTTATACCAATATCAGGTGGAACATATATTTTACCGTTTGCATTAAGCGCAAAATTAGTTATTACAGTCACATAAATACCATTTTCAAGCGCACCAGCCTGGTAAATAATGACTCGACTTTATGACCAGTCGGCTTCTTATGGGCTGTTATAAATTCAGACTGACGTCGTCGTATAATGAAATATGTCTGGCATTTGGAACGAAATACGTACATGTGCTACTTGACGCATTGTTTAGACTTGAATGACATCTAGCGTAACTCCTAGTTACGGATCATTCCCAAACTTCGTTTTTGTATTCTTTGTTGGGGTTATACTTTTGAGCAAATTGTTTTTCAAGACCTTTCTGACTATTTCAAGTTGGGATAAAAACCCTTTTAGCGAGCTCAGAAATGTTTAAACTTGGCATGGATCATTTTTTGAATTACATAAATATAATTAATCACGGTCAAACAAAATTTGTGCATCGGGGTTTCTTAAGTAAATTTAGTTTAGTTAAGTATCTGAATTCGTTTTTATCGTAATTGTATGAATTATATCCCTGTTGTTTAAGTGTGGCGTCGCATAGTTCAGATATATTTTTGATAAGGAACGTCGTATTCTTTAACAGATGTCTAACAGATGGTAGAAATACAATCGTTCTCGTTAATTTCACGAAAATGAACCTTAAATGATGATTAATATTCTAACAATGTTCACTACAAAGCCATGTTTATAGTGAAGAATATATGTATACACTAGATTGATACTTTACGACGCAGAAATAAAATGATAAAGTTGAAGTCATGGTCCATTAAGTGGAAACGATAGGAAAGCATATTTTCACACACACTGTATAACAGGTTCGTCTCATGAACGAAAAATATCAAACATATACTAAGTGACATATAAATCCGAACACCCAGTTTAAATGGTTTCATTTTAATAAAATTTTGTATAAGTACTTAATGAAGCATAATAAGTAAATGATAAAAATTTCAAAATGATTGCACTGCTTTAAAGCCCTTTGACCTTTAATAATGTGTGGATGCACCCTGATGTGCTACGCATTCTCCAACGCGCCTAGGCATGCTTCTGATCAGGTGGTCAATGTCCTCCTGTGGTATCTCATTCCAGGCAACCACCAACTCCTCTCGAAGTGCTTCTAGAGTCTGAGGAGGACGTTGCAAATTGAGCAATCTCCTACCCATCATATCCCACACGTGCTCAATTGGGGATAAGTCGGGAGATCTTGGCGGCCATGGTAACAATGTGACATCATTATGTTGAAAGAAGTCTATTGTGACTCTTGCAACATGTAGTCGGGCAGTATCTTGTTGGAAAGTTGGATCTGCCAGGGTGTCAAGATAGGCTAAAAGATGGGGTTATAGAACTTCGTGGATATAACGCTGCGCGTTCATGTTACCTCTGATGAAGATTAAAGGTGACCTGGAACCATAAGCTATAGCACCCCAAACCATAACTCCAACAGTGTGATGAACATGTCTTTCAACAAAAAACTGTGGATTCCTCCTTTCACCACGTCGCCTTCTAACCCTGGCACGACCATCGTGCATGCCTAAACAAAATCGAGACTCGTCACTAAAGACAATACTGTTCCATTCCTGATCCCAGAGTGACCGTTGTCTGCACCACTCAAGGCGATTACGTCGGTGTTCTCGAGTTAAAGGGAGGACCCAGTGTGGCCGGTATGAAAACAAGCCAAAACTTCTCATTCGTCGGTAAACACTTCGCATGCCAATAGGTCTTCCGTGTTCTGCAAACCATTCATTTGCAATGGACCTGGTAGTGTAGAAACGGTCCCTTAAGGCCAATAATCTTAGGCGGCGATCTTCACGGTCTGTTGTTCTACGGCGGCGTCCAGTGCCCCTTGCTCTTTGCGTACGGCCTTCTCGAAGCCATGCCTGACAACACCTAACCACAGTGTCTACACTTCTTTGCACTCTAACTGCAATTGCCCGAAAAGAAAGTCCAGCTTCCCGAAGTCCCACTATACGGCCCCTATCAAACTCACTAAGTTGACGAAATCGTACAGGTCTCCGTACTCTAGGCATCGCAACCGATCGTAAAGGATGTCAAGAACCAAAATCCGCCAACGTTGATTCTTTACTGCGGCTGAAATATCCATTTTTAGAGCGTTTGTGAATTAAAAAAAAGCAGTATAAAAACCGGAATGTCCAACTGATAAGGCTGAACATTTTTTCACTTGTTATTTACAGTAAGATAAATACATTCACCAACTTTTATTAAAATAAAACCATTTAAACTGGGTGTTCGGATTTATATGTCACTTAGTATAGATGCTATAGGTACTTTTGTTCTTTGTGACCAACAATCTTATCTGAAATGATCATGATCGCTGCTGAGAACGAGATACTGAAAACAAATAGAAATGGAAACGTACATAATCTTACTTCCCACGTTTTTTTCTGTCTGCTTTCCATTTTCTGCTTCCAAAACCTATAACGTACAAATGAGTCCAAATGCTGAACGCATTTTCAGATTGAACATCTAAACCTCATTTTTGTTTGTGTATGGAATTTTACCTAGAAGAGCAACATGCATACGTTATGAATTACATGTTATACGAGGGTGGTCCCAGAAGTACCCGGCCTGACCTAGAGATGGCGATAGTTGTTTGAAAAATATCATTGTATTACAGTATATTCAGATAAGAGATAGACCGGACATAAACAAGACCACGTGATCATCGAACGCTGTAACATTCGGCAGAGACGTATTAAGAGTCACGCAGTACATATTTTAGATAGTAGATGCTGCTTTGCGTAACATTGTAGTAAATTAGCACAATTCGATGTGTATACGATTGGTGATGGATATAGGATCATTTGGGGGTGGGGTAAGAAATATATAATGATGTAAATATACATAAGGGTTTCAAAATTTTCGCTTCGATTTCCAGCTTCGGATGCCGCCTGATGTTTGGTGAAATACAGTCGAATATAATCTCAAAATGGCGTTTAAATTAGCCTAAATTAAAAATTATCGTATATCTCTTAAAATTGCTTTTAGAATATTGATTAGTATATTTTTTGATTTCTAGGTAAATATGTAACCAAATTAAAACGTTCAAAACGTAAAAAAATGTGCATGGTTGAACATTGTCAGAAAGTAGATTCTTGAATAGGTTTTGCCAAAATGGGTTCAAAAATGTCAATAATTAATTAAGAAATACAGTAGCTTTATAATTACTTATAACTTACCGAATTTGATGAACGACATCTTTTATTGGAAAGATGAGCTTGATGAGCTTTCATCATCGCTACTGCCTGAAGCACCAACGTCAATAATGAATGGCTCGACTTGTTCCTCTAAAATATTGTCCAGTTCCCACATTCTCTTTTCAACTTTGTCTTTCACGTGCTTAATACAGTTTTCCCATTTTTGCGCTGTTATTAATTCTAGTGCTTCTTTGAAAAGTCCTTTGTGGTCACAAAATTTAAAAGTTGTATTGTGCTTAGCTATATAATTTTTAACCTCTGCCCATATGAGCTCAATGGGATTGAGCTCGCAATGGTATGGAGGTAAACGGAGCACAGTTTTATTTTGACTTGCTGCCATTTCGTCAATGGCGTATTTTTGATATTCCGCCTTGTGATCCTTGACAATTCTTAATAATTGTACTTTCAGCATTGCTTCTTCAAAGTTGATATTTTTCGAGCGGAGCCAATTTTGAACATCAACTTTCCTTGAAGCCGTTGTTGGGTCCTTCTCCATTCTTCGAGAATGATAAGGCGCATTATCCAACACAATTACTGCGTTTTCCTCTAAGTTCGGTAAAATTTTTGAAAACCACTGTTCAAACGATTCGCCATTCATTTCCTCGTGGTAATCTCCAGTTTTCTTAGACTCAAAGCACCACAGACCGTCAACAACAAATCCATCCTCACTGCCAATATGGCAGATAATGAGCCTTTTCCCTTTACCTGGAAATCGAAGTACTAACTGGTGTAGATTTATTTCAATAAGCGAACCTTTTTCAAATGTTTTCATCACATTCAGCGAAAAAACATTGAGACATGAGTATCAGATTGCTATAATTGGGATTATTTAGTCATATTGAAAGAAAGAATATTGAACGTCGTATGATTACTCAGCGCTTCACAATTTAATTTAAAGTTATAAACCTTTAAAAAATGAATGATCAGGAACCTGAAATACGCGCAAATATTAATATTAACAAATTATAACTTTATAAAGCTTAAAGTATGAATTAAAATGATTAGAAATATTAGGAACGGTACACAATATAAAACTTAGTAACTTTTTTTAAGTTTATAATATTCGACATATTTTAAGATTATATTAAAAAATTATTGAAATATCGAAAACACATAAAAACATGGCTTAAAAAAGTTCTAACAAATGAAAATGACAATAAAACATCCACGCATTTTATCGAAAGTTATAAAAGTTTTGTTACTTGTAATATGTTTTATCTGCCCCCTGGAATTAATGTTTAGAACCTTGTTCCCAAGGTTTGAAAAACATCCGATTGTTGTCTATTACTCGTATTTACCTGCTGGATTTTTTAATCCGGTGGACAGTCCATCTAGAAAGGCCCTCCTGGATGAAGTTACAGAATCATCAACCCATACTTTACTTGTAGTGTGTCCTGCGTTTACCCACGTTTCATCAAGGTAATAAATCTTCCTGTTTTGATTTCTATATTTCCCAATTTTTGTTAAATAATCCCTCCTCCATAGCACAATTTCTTCTCTATCCAGTAGTAAACTATTACGACCCCGTTTTTTCCATTTGAAATTTAAATGCTTCAGTAACGCATGGAAAGTTGATCGTTTGAAATTTGGCAACGTTGTATCTCCATTTACCTCCTGCAGTACTTTATCTATAGTAGGTATTTCATTCCCAAAGAAGAATTCATGCACTTTCCTCCTAATCGCATGCTTATCAGCTTCATCCAATGATTTAACAATACTTTTGCGATGTTTACTGGTCATTGGCTCAGAAAAGGTGTGATTTTTTTTGTATTGTCTTAACACATTAAACACTGATGCGCGACACACCCCAACTTTGTGAGAAACCTTCACAACAATTTCTTTGATGGTTGATGCCTCGTTCTCCTCGCGCTCGATCTTATATATATATTCAAAATGACCTCTTTCATTTCTGCACTCAGGTGTCTTTTTTAGAGCGTTTCCTAGGTGGACTACAGGAGTTTACAACTTCATCGGCAGTATCTGTACTACTGGGCATTTTGCGCAAGCAGTTGATAACAATAACAATCAATAACAAGGTATAACAATAACAACGACAAACTCAACAACTTAATAAGATAACAAACGAAAACGTCCAAAGAAATATCAAATTGCAATGATGCACACGACATACGTAACACGTCTGAACCTGAATGTGACTCTGCCTTGATACGACTGCTCTGCCGCTCGGCATAGGCATTTAATTGCGGATTGACCAATGAGGGCTCCTGTTTTACGTCGAGACGGCGGCGTTAGCGTGAAAATCACCCGAACCTTTTGTTTACATCCGGTCTATCTCTTATCTGAATATACTGTAGAAAGTATGCAACCTATAAAGCATATGTGTCAAGTTTGAAGACGTTGTTTAGTATTTGTTGGGCAGCCATCAATACTGAACGTTTTCAGTGAATTTGTGAAAATGGAGAAAATTGGTCATCGTTATGTGGTACAATACTTTTATTTCAAAGGCCTCAGCCCAACCAATATAAAAGCTGAACTGGATTCTATTCTGGGTGAGTCTGCTCCTTCGTTTACAACAGTAAAATATTGGGTAGCAGAGTTTAAACGAGGCCGTATGAGCTGCCAAGACGAGCATCGCGAATGAGGTGACGGCTCCAGAAATGGTGAAGAAAATTCACAAAGCGGTACTGAATGATCGTCGACTGAAAGTTTTTATTTATAAAATTTTTGTGTTTTCTTCGTACTTCTTCGACCACCCTCGTACAGCCAAAGCCTAGGAACCTGGACCAGTAAAAAGCAATAAAACTACTTAATAATGATGTTCATTTATTTGTTTCAGAATGTGGTGGACGCTAACTGGCAACTTCGGCAACATCCTTCCTATAGACTGGTCCAAATCTTACGCTAGGAAATTACAGATCAACGCGTTGCATTTAGAACAGGTATGTAGACATGTAGAAGAAAGTAAATGGTAATAATGTCTATCTACTGCTGCTCTGCCGACGTTGACACCTGTTTACACGCCTTTCTCTTTCATTAGCGCATGTTACCGCGATGTCGATGTCTGATTTGTATGTACGTGTTTATCATCAATCAAGCTTGAAAAGGTACATGGGTTGTCATATGGATGTACTTGATTTACAGCATGTTTCATACCGAAGATGAAGATTTTATTCATGTTTTCGTGGGAAGCTGGGGATAGGGGAATTGCAACGACAGAAACAAAGGAATTTATTTTGGCCAGATCGGGTAGAAACTACTTCCGAGATCCCAGCGGTCGGGGTCGAATATACATATAAAACATCTTGTGTATTATTTTCTCCAAATATTTTCGAAAAACGCAAAACCACCAATCTCTGAGATGTCGGCCAATGCTTTTTACGTGGAATGCTCATTGTTAAAGGTGCCGTATCAAATGTTAGAGAGATCGCTTATACATAAATTGCATTTCATGGTTTATGCTGACTCTAATGAGACATGGCGTTGAAAGCGCTGCTGAAATGCAGTTGTGCATCTACGAGGCTCATCTGAAAATTATCATTTTCATGGTTGATTGCTAACCAAAATGTTCCTTGCAAACTAATGTCAGTATCTTAAAGATCGCTTCAACAGTTTTTGATATCACAATGTGCATCTCTTGCTTAGACACGATGCTACTAACAGCTCATCTTCGGCGCGCCAAACCGACTCCATTTACCTATGGCGCGTTAAACAAAAAAGTCCGGTTCATATTTGATTCACCCTCGTACAATACGTACTTTATTCTTCAAGTTATGTTGAGGCTATGAAGAAAGGGGTAATTCGAACTCTCAGATAACTAAGAAAAATAGTTTTGCAAGTAGATTCTAAGTAAGGTAGATACTACAAACTGGTTATTGGGGCCCAATATCCCAAAATTTGGAAACTAAACGAAGGACCCACACACAACCAAAAAATGGATGACAGACACGAAATTTCCGGTTTTCCGTCAGTCAGTTGAATGTCAATCAATGTCAAAAGTTTTCCAAAATTATACAGGGTGTCCCAGAAGTCGACGTCAAGCCGAAACCGGGTGATAGGCAAAGTCATAACAGCTATCAGAAAAATATTTAAAAAAATTATGTATGTGTTTTGAAAATTATAGGTCTTTGAAAAAATATAGAAATTTCACACCCTACGGCAGTCTGTCAACTCCTGTTACTACAAATATTAACTTTTTTTGGATTTTATTTTTACAATGTAATGATGAATAATGCATCTTCAAACTGGTGTCTCAACCTTACTGCCAACTTTTCTCGTTCAGGAAAAATTGCCACTTATTTCCCAACCAAGTATTCCAAAGTAAAACTTTGCTCAACTTTAACTGGCTGTACTGGAAAAAATGTACTACGAGGGTTTGGCAAGTAACCTTAAAAGTTGGCGCATTTAGTAAGGATTCCAAAATGGTATAACACTTAGAAGATTACTCGTTAACTTATGCACAATTTTTATTTGAAAAAAAACTGATGAAAATTTTTCAAAATTTCCTAATTAAACAGCGATTATGAAAACGCTCAAGGACCCTTAAGGATAACTGTTTGCACAACAGTGGGCGTCAAAATGCTGCTGATGATGATTTACCTTTACAGCAAATGTTCAAACTGTTTTCCTTCAGCCGCAATACACGCTCGACATCTTCTTAAAAAAGATCGGGTTATTAAACGAGCGAATCCACGGTTATTAACAAACTCAGCTGCTTCCAATAGTCTTTTCCGTAGCTCAGCTACATTTTGAATCGGCTTGAAATACACTTTTTCTTCTACAGTTCCCCAGTAAAAAAAATCTAATGGATTCAAATCTGGTGACCGGGCTGGCCACGGTATTGTACCAGACTGCCCTATGCATCTGCCTGGAAAGTTTTGATCGGGATACTCTCTCACTGAGAGTGCATAGTGCGCTGGGCAGCCATCATGCTGAAACCACATGCCCCTGTAAATACTCAGTGGCACGTCCTCCAATAAATTTTCTAAATGATTTTGCAAAAAACCTAAATAAACCTGAGCAGTCAAAGTCTCTGGGAACTCAAACGGACCGATTATTTTACCATTTAAAATCCCTGTCCAATGGTTTATCTTGAAGCGATATTGAGATTTATCTTCTCTCATCAAATGCGGGTTTGCTACGTGCCACTTGTGTAAGTTATGCAGGTTCATGTACCCATCTTTCTTAAATGTGGTCTCATCTGACCATAAAATCTTTTCAAAGAACCGTGGATCTTCCCTGTGACTTTCTAACATTGTGCGACAAAAAGCAACTCGGGGCTCATAATTCCGGGGCAGAAGAGCTTGTACTTTTGGGCATACCTGTTTTTAGTTCTATTGCACGCACTGAAGTACTCGGGTCTTCTTCGACAGCTCCTAGCACCACGTCTTCGTAAGGAAGGAAAGATCTTCCCTCACCGTGTGATTAGTTTGGTAGTTGGCCCTCTGAGAACAGTAAGCGGTGCACATTTGTGAACACTCGATGATCTGGATGACGAGCTGCATTCGGGTACCTCTCACAGTAAAGTCTCGCTGCAGCACTAGCGTTGCATCTGCATTCCCCATAAATGAGGTGTATGTTAGCATATTCTTGTACGGTGTACACGGACATAGCGGCACTGCACGATCACACTATCAAAGATAGTCTAAGGAAAGCAAATGTTGTTTTGAAGAGCAATTAAACAGTCCAAATCCAAATTACAAGCGATCAACAGTCCAGTTCACGAATCCAAAATTAGTAACAGTACGAAATCAACAGGCACGAACATGTAAAGATGCGCAGTAAACGAAGGAGTACTGATTGGTATCAAAGTGTGCAATAGCAAGTAAGTGATGTGCTTCATCCATACCACATACAGCGTGTTCAACCTCTCCTGCCCCGGGATTATGAGCCCCGAGTTGCATTTTGTCGCACAATGTTAGAAAGACACAAGAAAGATCCACAGTTCTTTGAAAAAATTTTATGGTCGGATGAGACCGCATTTAAGAAAGATGGGTACATGAACCTGCATAACTTACACGAGTGGCACGTAGCAAACCCACATTTGATGAGAGAAGATAAATCTCAATATCGCTTCAAGATAAACCATTGGACAAGAATTTTAAAAGGTAAAATAATCGGTCCGCTTGAGTTCCCAGAGACTTTGACTGCTGAAGTTTATTTGGATTTTTTGAAAAATCATGTACAAAATTTATTGGTGGACGTGCCACTGAGTATTTAAAGGGACATGTGGTTTCAGCATGATGGCTGCCCAGCGCACTATGCACTCTCAGTGAGAGAGTATCTCGATCAAAACTTTCCAGGCAGATGGATAAGGCGGTCTGGTACAATACCGTGGCCAGCCCGATCACCTGATTTGAATCCTTTAGATTTTCTTACTGGGGAACTGTAAAAGAAAAAGTGTATTTCAAGCCGATTCAAAATTTAGCTGAGCTACGGCAAAGACTATTGGAAGCAGCTGAGTTTGTTAATAACCGTGGATTCGCTCGTTTAATAACCCGATCTTTTTAAGAAGATGTCGAGCGTGTATTGCGGCTGAAGGAAAACAGTTTGAGCATTTGCTGTAAAGGTTAATCATCATCAGCAGCATTTTGACGCCCACTGTTGTGCAAACAGTTATCCTTAAGGGTCCTTGTGCGTTTTCATAATCGCTGTTTAATTAGGAAATTTTGAAAAATTTTCATCAGTGTTTTTTTCAAATAAAAATTGTGCATAAGTTAACGAGTAATCTTCTAAGTGTTATAGCATTTTGGAATCGTTATTAAATGCGCCAACTTTTAAGGTTACTTGCCAAACTCTTGTAGTACATTTTTTTCCAGTACAGCCAGTTAAAGTTGAGCAAAGTTTTACTTTGCAATACTTGGTTGGGAAATAAGTGGCAATTTTTCCTGAACGAGAAAAGTTGGCAGTCAGGTTGAGACACCAGTTTGAAGATGCATTATTTATCATTACATTGTAAAAATAAAATCCAAAAAAAGTTAATATTTGTAGTAACAGGAGTTGACAGACTGCCGTAGGGTGTGAAATTTCTATATCTTTTTCAAAGACCTATAATTTTCAAAACACATACATAAAAATTTTTTAAATATTTTTCTGATAGCTGTTATGACTTTGCCTATCACCCGGTTGCGGCTTGACGTCGACTTCTGGGACACCCTGTATACTGCACAGATTCGATGCCAAAAATAATAATGAGAATGAGAAATTCCGATTCAAAACCCAAACTGTCTAATATCCTACCTAGACATAACGAATCAGAGCTTCGTCCAAGGAAAACAAAACAATCCCAAAAACAAAAGCGTTGGGAGATGAAAAGTTCGCAACCAAACCTACATACGCAACATCACTGGTTGCCTGTGGGTAGACTTCAGTACCGTGTTGTTTCCCAAAATAATGTTGCGGGTAAAGAAATCAGTTTACGAGGGGCCAACGATATTTGTTGAGGAACTTTCTGAGATAGTCATTAATAAAGTAGTATAATATTGGTGTCCAAACGATTTCAACACAATGCTGAGTTGCTAAGAAAGAAAGATATAATATGTCTGAAATCATACTTTCATAATTTCAAATTAATAAAGAGAAATTCAAATTACTGGTAAGTAATCAGAATAGTAAAAAACAATTACATGGTTCAAAACTTTTGCCCCATACGCTATTATTACAATCTAAATAATTCTATTGCACGTTAGGAGCCCCGGACCCCAGCCGACGACGAGATCGACTCCCTGAGCAGTGAAGATGAGCAGGTGGCAGGCGATCTGGACATGCACGCGCTCATCCTCGGCGGACTCGGTAATCAAGAACAGGAACCACTTAAGACGGCGGACGAGGTGATCAGGGAGATCGATGACATGATCAGGGAACAGGAGGAAGATGGATCGCCAGACTCTGCGGTAGAGTCTATGACATCAGCCTTGGAGAACAGCGAGGTCATGGAGAAGGCCAAGGAGGTTTTGAGTTCGCCTCTTTACGAAGATAGTATGTATTCATCTTTTATGTATTTTAAATTTGGGTTGAGACCAATCGAACATAACAAATAATATATAAAAACAGTTGAATAAAAAAAAAGTACATAAAGTTACAAAGTCCTTCTTGAACTCCAATAAATATGCAAAAAGGTCAGTTCTGAATTTTTTTGTTTTTCTCTTTTTCTGTCGTTCTTTAGTTTTAAGTATAATAATTTTTAAATTATCCCGACTTGAAGCTGCATTTATAAAACTTTGCTTGCTTTTCAGAATTGAGAGATCTCAGCCTATCGCAACTGAACGAGCTATTCTTGGAGCTAGAGGTGCTGATCCGAGAGTTTTCGGAAACCCTTATCGCAGAATTGGCACTCCGTGATGAACTAGAATACGAGAAGGAACTCAAGAATACGTTTATATCTCTACTGCTTGCCGTACAGAATAAAAGGAGGCAGTACCATGTGGAGAAGAAGCGAAGCTCGAAGAACCCCTCGATCAAACCTGCGAATGGGTTGGATCCCAAGGTAAATACGGACTGAATCTATCGTGATTGTTAACTTCCATGCCAAATGGAGAGGTATTGTAATCGCGAATTTCGAAAATGAAATATGTTTCTTTCCATCGCCATAATTATACGCACCCCAAAAGTCAATTCTTTATAATATTATGAATTCTTCCGAATTAGGATCATATTGGATATATGTATCTAAAGAAATTGTTTATGTAGTAAACCTCAGCATATAATTTGTTAAAATATTCATTAATGATGTGTGCTTTTTACAGTATTTGACGACCGTGATTCCTTATCACATAGACTGTGGACCACCAGATAACCAGACGCTGCAGGTACTCATCAAAAGTAAGTACTCAATGTACAATATTGATAAGTAGTCGTTGACTCATCTTGAAATAGCTGTGGCTTCCCAAGAAATACAGACTAAAAACTTTAGTATCTGGTGGAACTTACGGAGCTCTCTCTATTCCATCTAAAAAAAAAGTAGATATTTTGATTGTTTCATTACACACATTGTTTATCAAGTATAGTATAGGTAAACAATCGATGACCTTGAACAATATTGTGTTAGCATAAACATTTTGTTTATAGAATACTTTACTAATACATATAACTGGACCAAAGAAAAATCGAAATTTTTGTTTAAAGACATCCATTTAATTTAACCTTGCATAATAACAGTCTCCATAATTATACAGACTACAATTTTGCGAAAAAATGCAGTTGATTAAAAAAGGCGACGCATCAATCAACATATATTTTGGAGCATACAGTTTTTTTGACAGCATCCCTGTACTCTGGTGTCCAGAAGCTTGAGAAATGTGCAAATAGGTAAATTGACATATCATTTATAAAATTTGGATGAATCACGGATTTAAAATTTTGAGGGCCCCTATCTATGAACATTGCAGCATCATAAAAAGCAGATCGAAAATAAAAATCGACTTTGTTTATATACAAAATCTTGCGAATTTGAAGAACGTCTTATATATTATAGTGTTATAAATAAAAAATATTTTATTTCAGTTCTGAAAGCGATTAATGAAGATAGTCCTACGGTGCCGACCTTACTAACAGATTATATATTAAAAGGTGGGTATTTACTTTTTAAGTGATATAACTGAATCTCCTAGGAATACAGAAATATTCACAGATCAGTATTTTAATAAAACGATGCTATGCCAAGATGCTATAATAATTATGCTTATTTTCTAGAAGTACAAAACGTGGGGCAATGAGTAGTTTTTATACATACTTTGAACGCTTGCATACTTGCTAAGTTGGGTATACGTGGATTTGCAGGAGAAGGTATAATAAAAATACGATCAAGTTGCTTTAGATGTCTGATGATTTTTAAATTCACTTTATAAAACATCATTATTGAGTATAATATTACGAGAAAAAAAGACGAGAAGAAGTTAAGGGGGCTCATCTTAAGGAGTTATCGTATGTAAACAACGCCCCCGTAATTGGAACAATGGGGCACCTTCGTAGCGATGACACTTAGGCAACCAATAATACAGCCAGAATACGTGAGCGTTCGTGGCGACATCGGGAGCGTTCGACACGTATCGGGAAGCATCTAGTGACATCGAGATGAATCTCCTTTATATTCCGATCAAGGCCCGCACTTGCTCTGGAAGGCTTCTGGAATTAATCGTTTAAAGTTAAATGCCCGTTGACAGTTTTTGCGTCTTTGTCGTTTAGAGATAAGATATTACTTTGCGATTCACATTTTTTGATTACGATATTATGAGGAAAAAAGATTAGATGACGTTACAGGAGCTTATCCTAAGGAGTTTTCGAATGTAAATGATGTAACGCCCTCGTAACTGCAACTACGGGGCACCTTCGTAACGCTGACGTTTAGGCAACCAATTATACATCCAGAATACGTGAGTGTTCATGGTAGCAACCGGGAGCGTTCGACACGTATCGGGAAGCATCTGGTGACACCGAGATGAATATACTGCCATCTATATAACATCGATCAAGGTTCGCGTTTAATCTGGAAGGCTTCTGGCTGTAACATGGCTCATTCCAAGTTTAAGAAGCGAGAGCTTTTTAAACCTATAAAAAGAGGAGTTCCTCAAGGTTCAATTTTATCTCCTTTGCTATTTTCAGTCTACATATCTGACATGGTCAAATCGGTAAAAGTCGGAAAGATAAAACAATATGCAGATGACTCACAATTATATCTACCTTTCAATAAAACCACAATCCATATTGCTCAACAACAACTAAATTCAGATCTCCAAAGTATTGACAGATTTGCAAAGCATCACAATCTTAAACTAAACCCCTCGAAATCGCAAGTAATGGTTATGAATAAAAACAGTAATGAAAGAGAACATTTTGAACAAAATTTAATAATTTCTATTAGCAATGACAGAATCCCCATGGTTCAGGGGACAAAAAATCTAGGCATTAGCTTTCCTAGCTCGCTCGGCTTAGGAAGTCATATAAAAAACAGAACAAATTTAGTTTACATGCTACTAAGAAATATAAACAAGTTAAAAAAACATTTATCAGCCAAACAAAAATATTATTTGTGTAATACCTTGATTTTATCACTTTTTGACTATGGAGATGTCGTCTATGCTGATTCGCTATCGTCGTGAACCAGAAAATGCATACAAAAAGTTCAAAATAGTTGCATGAGATTTGCGTTTGGAATTCCATATCGAAACCATATCACTCCTTATCTGAATAACTACAACATATTAAACATGACGAATCGCAGAAAATATCACATGTATTCCTTTATCTATAGGGTTATAAAAACAGGTCAACCGCCCTATTTAAGAGAAAGATTTGTGCCTTTGCCTGGTGCCTAGAGGAGCAGAAATAATCTCAATTTTATCATACCTAGGCATAGAACGCGTTCCTTCTGACGATCGTTTGCTTTTGTGGCGGTTCACTTATGGAATAATTTACGAACTTCAGTTAAAAGCTCGTCGTCAAAAACATTCTCAAAACTGACAAAAACATTACAGAATCACCAGCTACTTTAGCAGCGTTTGTGTGAGCAAAAATATCGTTTTTACATATACATTCCTACTCCCTGACAAGTTGTATAGATTTGTTTTTCGCGTCCGTTGCCAGCTCCCGGGAGTCCTTTCTTCGTTTTCGCCTTTTTGTGTTTCACCGCCCTTCATTTGCCTCTTTATTGTTTTTTTTTATTTTGTTTGAGGATTTTTAGGGTGTTCAGAGCTTTCTCGCATGGACTCTTTGTATTAAAGGGTCCAATGTATCGGTTTTATAATCGAGAGACTGTCCTTTTTCGCCATTGCTCTATATTGTAAAATTTCCTTTGTTTATGATGTTTATTCATGATGAAATAAATATTTTGAATTTGAATTCTGGAATTCACCGATTAAAGTTAGAAACCTGTTGACAGTTTTTGCATTTTTGTTGTTTTAGCGGCAAAATGTTGTCTTTGCGGTTCGCATTTTTATAAAAAAAATATGAGAAGAAATTCAGGGAGTTGATCATAAGGATTTAACGTATGTAAATAATGTAACGCCCTCGTAACGGAACAATGGGGCACGTTCGTAACGTTGACGCTTAGGCAACCAATTGTACAGCCAGCATACGTGAGCGTTCGTGGCGACAACCGGGAGCGTTCGACATGTATCGAAAAGCATCAAAATCGTCAGTGTTACTTAATACCATTTTCAAGATCATTTTATGTTAATTGTTTGCTTTTAATTAAATTTACATCATCAACGTGCTAATTGCCACTTACATTTTCCAGTAATTTGTCCAACATAAACAGAGAAGATCCAAGCCACAAGACATCTAGTTGAAGTAAGCTTTTGATGCCGCAGCACATTAGGTTGTTGATGAAGATATTTTAAGCATAATACTTAGTCACAGTGTATTTACTGTAAAGATGTGTTATGTGTTGACCAAACATGTAGTAGAATTCGAGGATCGCATTGGGATATTGTATCGTACTCAATTGTCCTTAAATGCTGCTACACAGATTGAAGAAAGTTACTATATCTGGAAGTAAATATATAAACCAAAACTACTGGGGAAATACTGGCAATACGTGTACCCGCGTTGAAAGTTCATTTCGTGGGTTTTATTGTCAATATTTTTTATAGAAGTATATGATAAATGAAAAGTTTCGATCTATACATGATTCTATTTGTTGGGATATTTATTTATTATTATTTAGTCTCTCTGTTGTAGTCAGTATCAGATTATTTACAATTTTTGTCAAAATTCCACATATTCTTGTGTTGTCGGAGGAGAAACCGACATACTTCGTCAAAATCCATTGCTTAAGTAAAACAAGAATGAATACACACAACGCCTTTTTATCGTTCTATGTATACAGGATCGGCAGGAAATCATTGAGGTCCCGTATTTAATATGTTTGAGCGAGCGAGATAAAGAGAGAAACACGTATGCTAGAGCGAGTATGCGAATGAAACGTGCTCGAGAATAAGGGCAAGTCTGTGGTCGTTTTATTCCCGATCTCGCTTTAACATTCGTGTTTCTTTCTCTATCTCGCTCGAGTACATTAAGTCAGTGATTATCTGCCGATTATGTGTTTTTGTTACACTGAAGTTGCTTCTGACTTCTTGCTCTGAAAATATATTATTTTTTACCCTAATACACCGTATTTCACGGATATCCTAATTTTTGAATACTTTTAATGTAAAAATTCTCAAATTACCAAAATTTAAACAAAAAAGTTATGTTCTTACTGTGTTTTTTCATGTAAAAATGCACACGTAATAAATGAAAAATATCCTTTCAAATAGGAACATGGTCTAATTTAATCCCACTTCTGATGCCTTGATTTCGTTTTTTCTTTATACTCTACCACCTAGGGCATGCGATATTTACTCTATACTTCAGTATAGTGCACTTTAAGTTGTATATATTTCGTTTGAAAATTCTAGTCGATCCCATTAGATAGCTTGAAAACTGAACTGTTACCGGTTGATTTTCAGAGACCGTAATGCAGTTTTCAAGCATAATGTCTATAAAATGGGGCTCTGCAAACATGACAAACTGTACATTTTTAGTGTTATTTCTTTGTCTTGCACACAAAATCGCTATTTTGTGCAATATTTGATAATTTCGTGAACTCGTAGTATACAGTTATGTTAAGGACGCTTGGAAAGTTTTTTGAAATGTATCAGACGATTTTGGAAATCCCGTTGGTGAAAAAACTTCCTACCAAATAGTAGTACCTATATACTAGATGCATTACTTCTGTTAAAAGATTAAAATCAAAATTAGGAAATATTTTTAGTCTAAGGATTATATTAATAATGATAAAAAAGGTCTTTAATGGTAGCATAATGACCATTAGCCATATGGCTTCTCTGCTTAAACTCAACTCAACTCGTTATTGGTCATAATGTAAAAAAATAAACATACAATTAGTCAATGTTTCGAAGGATGTATTTTAGTTTTATTTCTAAGATTTCTTTTTGAAAATATTTGAGTGGCGGGCCAATATTGAAATGTCAATTTGCCCCCAAAAAACAGGCATCTGTTTTTTAGAATTTTGACAAAATTTTCTTATATATGTTAAACTTCTAAAGTGAACACAAGTTTAATGGATAGTTCTATAATAAAATGCAGGATATTCAGATAACAAACAATGACGACTAGAAGAATTCTTCCATAGTTTTCTTGCATAAATGGCTAACTAAAAGTTGATATATTTCAAAAAACTTCTATCATTAAGTGAATCTCGTAATTCGGTATATGATATTTTTAAGTGAGCTTGACTGTAACGCTTATATTTTTGTATTATATCCTACTATGACAATTTGCCATCGTTTTATATTTTATGTGAATGTTTTGTAAAAAATGTATATTTTCTTGTAACGTACAAGAGCTATTTATTTTATTATTTTCGTCTTGCCATATTGTATTTGTAAGTTTTTTTGCTGAAACAAAATGTAATAATTATAACCTTGAAAGATTTAAACCTGATTAAACTTTTTGTGTAAATGTTACCTTCTTTCGATAAGCAGCCTATGTAGAAGATCTCTGTAATAAATACATTTTTTCTCCAACAAGTGTTTTGTTTAAGCGCTTAGAATGGAAGATATGTTCCACATAACGAAAATCATTGTCAGTGTTTTGATCGAGTTAATCATAATTTGCTATCAACAAAACTTGCTGAGGTTGGTTTAAACGGGTCGTTAATCCATCATCGGGAGTTCCTCAAGGTAGCCATCTAGGTCCAGTATTCTTCTTAATTTATATAAAAGATATCGCACAATGTTTCAGCCATTGCCAATGTCTTCTTTTCGCAAATGATTTAAAGATGTATCCTATAATTGAAAGCCCTTAACATTGCATCAAAATACAATCTGATATCGACAAACTTAACGATTATTGTCAGAGAAATGACCTTCCACTTAACGCTAAAAAATAAGGAGAATTGCGTCTGTCCAACATAAGTTCTTGCGAATTCTGGCTTACAGGGCGAGCATCATTGTTTCAAAATCTTACCTCTGGCTAAGAGAAGGGTATTATCTGATCTAGGTTCTCTGCACAGAATCGTGAACAATTGACTGCTTTTACTTTTCATCGAAAATGAATGTAAATACTTCAATATCCCGTTTTTCAAAACTAATGGCTTAAACTCTCCACTGGTACGAATGTAGAGAAATCTGAACAACTATGGTACATTTGCTGATATGTTTGCTTGTGAACTGTTTAAATGCTTTATAAAAAACAGGATGTTGGTTGGTCACTCTCTAGTAAGCCACTTTCGCATTTTCTGATTTCTGTTTCTCGTCATTGAATTATAGTATTCTCCACCTTTTTGAAAAGCACTGTATGGGCGATGGTGAGTTGAAGTCCAAACGATAGTAAGGCATATACACTGAAAACCAAATACCACAGACTTCTTAATGTGTTCGAGACAGAAGCGCAAGAAGCGTGTGTTAGAAAGAGACAGAAGCACCTCGTTGCTTAGCAACCCGAGTACAAGGTCACGGATGCCATCGGCGCACTCTTTATGACATACGTATTGCACGCTTTTCTCTTGTACACATTACGACGTCAGCCAAATTTGTACCTCAGCGTATATGGTGCTAAGCGATATATAAGCCTCAAAAACAAACAATTATTCCGACAATAAGGACAGCAACGATATAACGATGATAGCAATGACATAACGATGATAGCTACGATATAACAGTGATAGAAGCGATATAACGATGACGGCAACGATATAACGATGACGGTAACAATATAATGATGATAGCAACGATATAACTATGACAGCAGTGATATAACGATGACGGCAACGATATAACGATGACAGCAACGAAATGACGATGACGACAACGATATAATGATGACAGCAATCATATAACGATGACGGCAACAATATAACGATGACGGTTACGATATAACGATGACAGCAACGATATAACGATGATAGCAACGATATAACGATGACAGCAAAGATATAACGATGATAGCAATGCTATAACGACGATAGCAACGATATAACAGTGATAGCAGCGATATAACGATGACGGCAACGATATAACGATGACAGCAATGATATAACGACGATAGCAACGATATAACAGTGATAGCAACGATATAACGATGTCAGGAATGATATAACGATGACGGTAACGATATAACGATGACAGCTATGACATAACGTTGGCGGCAATGATATAACGATGACAGCAACGGTATAACGATGACAGCAATGCTATAACGATGACGGCAACGATATAACGATGTCAGTAAAGATGACAGCGACGATATAACGATGACGGCAACGATATAAGGATGATAGCTGTATAACAACGATTGCAACGATATAACGGTGACAGCAACGATATAACGACGATAGCAACGATATAACAGTGAGAGCAACGATATAACGATGTCAGGAATGATATAACGATGACGGTAACGATATAACGATGACAGCGATGACATAACGTTGGCGGCAATGATATAACGATGACAGCAACGGTATAACGATGACAGCAATGATATAACGATGACGGCAACGATATAACGATGTCAGTAAAGATGACAGCGACGATATAACGATGACGGTAACGATATAACATGACAGCAATGATATAACGATGACGGCAATGATATAACGATGACAGCAACGATATAACGATGACAGCAATGATATAACGATGACAGCAACGATATAACGATGATAGCAACGATATAACGATAACAGCAAAGATATAACGACTATAGCAATGATATAACGACGATAGCAACGATATAACAGTGATGGCAGCGATATAACGATGACGGCAACGATATAACGATGACAGCAACGATATAACGATGACGGCAACGATATAACGACGGTAGCAATAATATAACAGTGATATCAACGATATAACGATGTCAGGAATGATATGACGATGACGGTAACGATATAACGATGACAGCAATGATATAACGATGGCGGCAATGATATAACGATGACAGCAACGATATAACGATGACAGCAATGATATAACGATGACGGCAACGATATAACGATGATAGCAACGATATAACGATAACCGCAAAGATATAACGATGACGGCAACGATATAACGACGGTAGCAATAATATAACAGTGATATCAACGATATAACGATGTCAGGAATGATATGACGATGACGGTAACGATATAACGATGACAGCAACGATATAACGACAGCAACGATATAAGGATGATAGCAGCGATATAACGTCGATAGCAACGATATAACGGTCACAGCAACGATATAACGATGTCAGCGATCATAAAACGATGACGGTAGCGATATAACGATGACGGCAACGATATAACGATGACAGCAACGATATAACAATAACAGCAACGATATAACGATTATAGCTACGATATAACGATGATAGCAACGATACAACGATTTCAGCAACGATATAACGATGACGGCAACGATGTAACGATGACGGCAATGATATAACGATATCAGGATGACAGTAACGATATCACGATGACAGCAATGATATAACAATGACGGTAACGATATAACGATGACAACAGCGATATAACGATAATGCCGACAGTATAACGATTTAACGATGACTGCAACGATATACTCAGATACGTGCACAAGCATGAAAAAGATTCTAGAAAGACGCTGCCCAGTCGAGATTTTGAGGCTGAAAGTTGCTATAAAAGCTTTACTATAACTAAAGATTCGCGAGACCTAAGATGTGGAAAGATATACCAAGAGAAAGCTGCCCGGAATTCAAGAAAAAAAAACCAGGAAAAAGATCGAGAGGAAGAGGGCAGAGCTCCTGGCCAAATAATCTTTCGTTGGTACGGATACACATCTTTGGACGTGCTCCGTGTAGCCATTTGGATCGCTAACTTTCATTAGGAGAAGGCGTACTAAGAAGAAAATTCGATACATACGATTTTATTTCTTGATGCATAGCATTCAGCGTATGAATGAATCTAAGTCACTTGCATGAAAACCTCTTCTTCCCCTCAGTGACATACAATAATAAAACCTATAACATATCTACAACAACTACATGCCTATAGCTCTGTCTTCTGCTATATGTACGGTGATGGAGAGGTGCATAAACAGCGAGCTTCTGGACTACCTCAAACGTCACGGCTTGATTAGCGACAGGCGGTACGGTTTCCGATACCACAGATCCACAGGAGACCTGACTTACGTCACGCAATTATGAAGTAAACTTATTCAGATTTATGGTGAGGCTCATGTCGTTGCTCTTGATATCACGAAAGCGTACGAACAGCTGTGGCACGCTCTTGCCTGTTATGCAAACTTTCATCGTATGGCCTCCTAGAGAAGCTTTGCAGATGGGTGGCTGATTTTCTCTCTGGCCCCAAGATAACCATCGTAATTGACGTGTTCTCCTCTTCATCATACAACGTCAACGCGGGTGCTCATGAGGGATCGGTCTTGGCACCGACACTGTTCCTCTTACAATCCCCTGAGCTTTGTTGCTGAATTCAGAGTGACAAGCCGGTGAGCTGGAAAAACGAAGACCTGCAGGAGCTTCCTCTCTGAAGTTTATCACTGAAGTTTATCACTGCTTGGAGGCACAGTCATCTTGTACAGTTTAATACTTCCGCCCCTTTGTTATTAGGCTGTCGAGATTGTGGAACAATCTACAGGGTGGCCCATAAGTCCTTTGAGCTGGAAAAAAAAGGAATAAAACCAAACTAGTTACATTATGAAGAATTATTATATTTTGTTATCATCCCTATTGAATGAGAATTATGTTTTAAAAATCACATCGTCTAAATCCAATCCATTACGATCACGGCACTCATATAAACGATGTCTAAAATTGTCGATGACTGCGCGGCAAGTCAACACTGTAATGCTTGCCATTTCTCTTCGGATATTTTCTTTCAGGACATCAACTGATCGCGGAGTGGTGTCGTACACTTTACTCTTGAGGTAGCCCCATAAAAAGAAGTCCATTGTGGTCAAATCTGGACTACGTGGTGGCCAGGAAATGTCTCCTCTTCGAGAAATTACTTTGCTGGGAAAAAGTTGACAGATGACATAGGGCATAGAAGTGTTGGAGGTGTGGGCAGTTGCTCCGTCCTGTTGAAACCAGGTCTGCGTATTAAAGCCTGGAAAATTCTGCAACGCTGGTGTCAAAAACTCTTGTATCATTGCTACATACTGCTTCGAAGTAACAGTTAATGCGCGACCTCTGTCGTCCTCAAAAAAATAATGGCCTAAGATGCCATGCGCTGACATAGCAGCCCAAACTGTAACTTTAGGGCTGTGTAAGGGCTTCTGATGCTTACGCCTTGGATTTTCGGGGCTCCAATAACGGCAATTTTGTTTATTTACATGCCCGTTTAAATGGAAGTGAGCCTCGTCCGAGAACAACACATTAATGAGCGAAGAAAATCGATTCAACATTTCATTCGCAAAGTTTAGTCTCTGAATAGCGTCATTATCTTTTAATTCCTGCACTAACTGAATTTTGTAAGCGTGCAGACGTAAATCTTTCCTTAAAATCCGCTGTAAAGATGTTCTGGGCACGTTTAGTGCACTGGAACGCTTACGAGTAGACTGGGTAGGATTTTGACGAACAGACTGTGCCACAATGTTGATGTTTTCTTCAATACGAGTTGTCCTTGGTCGACCCCACCGCTGTTTATCTAACGTCGAACCAGTCTCTTCGAACTTAGCAACCCAGTTCTTAATCGTTTGAGCTGTTGGACACTTTGTAAAATTGTGTAAATTGTGGTATTCTCGATATTTACGCCGCGCAATGGTTGCCGAATCATTATTTTGATAAAACGCGCGCACACAAAAAGCATGATCCGCTCCAGTGAAACACTCCATGGCGACTGAATTCCCAGACACTGAAGATACTGCCCCCACCTCGCCTGCGCCGCTCACGCTCACCCGTTAAATTTTATTCAAATTTGAAATTTCAAAGGACTTATGGACCACCCTGTATAAGAGGAGAACTAACGTTAGACGGTTTAAAAATCGGATTAACAAAGTTTCTTTGAGATCTGTATAGCAGTAGCGGTGCCTTGGCATTCGGACTTCTGCCTGCGCTGCTGCTTCCCCTTAAAAAAATCCACCAAGGCTGGATATCAACTCAATTGTCCTGACTGTTGTTCCTGATAAAATTTTTAGCAGGGAGCTTTTTGCAGAATGTCAAAGTTGTCAACTCCGATGTTCATCCAGTCTTCTATGCTGGAGTGAGATAGTTACAATATGTATACGAGATTAAGTGTTATCTCTTTCCCACATGAGGTTGGTTTTAAAGCACTGATATCTAGTCACGGATTCAGATTACTAGATAATAATCTACTGCTGAAAATTGTCTCTCCCACAACGAATTGTAGTGAAAAACTAAGTACAAAGAACTTGCAGCGGTTCGGCGCGAATATCTTCAAATTCAAAATTAGAAAGTACCGCTAACAAAGCCTTGCGAGTCGTTTACCTTCCTACCTTGAGCACTACCGACTGTACCACTCGCGTCTCGCGGTTCCTGTTGACCATTTAGTACCGTTGTCTGCGTCGTCGAAAGCACAAGAAGTGTCAGACTTTCAAGGAATCGCTCGCGGTTTCAGCGTGAAACAAACTTGAAGCTCCTATCTGTCAACCGCGATCAATGTTTCAACAAACTGAGTATCACTCCTCCAAAGTGTTGCATTTTCACCTGTCGTCAGTCTTAAATGATTAAGGTAAAGCTTTTGTTTCTTTTTATCCGATGACACTGAGTTAAATGTCGTGGTCTACTGTGCTACTTGTAAGTAGGCAAACTTCATTCGCATTCCGAGCGTCAGCTGTTTTTGGTAAAGTAGATAAGATGAAAGTTGCGATAAGCGAAACCGACTAATTTGATGGTAGTTTGCGATATTTTACAAGAATCCACGAATTCGTTGAAGTGTGCAATATGCTTTGGAAATCAATGTACGGTTTTGTAACAAATGGCTTTTTAATTTTATGAAGTAATTCCTGGTGAAGACAACAAATAGACGGAAAAGCTTGAGCTTATGGAAGTTGGGGGTTACAGGTGGAAAGCTTTGTATGTTCAATGGTCCATGAAAAGTAGCTAATAAAGTCATTAGGTTCGGGAACAGCTAATAGATAATAATAAGCATTTGCCTTAGAATATTTGAGTACGAGCATATACAGGGTGTCCCAGAAGTCGACGTCAACCGAAACCGAGTGATAGGCAAAGTCATAACCGCTATCAGAAAAATATTTAAAAAAATGTTTTGAAAATTATAGGTCTTTGAAAAAGATAGAAATTTCACACCCTACGGCAGTCTGTCAACTCCTGTTACTACAAATATTAACTTTTTTTGGATTTTATTTTCACAATGTAATGATGAATAATGCATCTTCAAACTGGTGTCTCAACCTTACTGCTAACTTTTCTCGTTCAGGAAAAATTGCCACTTATTTCCCAACCAAGTATTCCAAAGTAAAACTTTGCCCAACTTTAACTGGCTGTACTGGAAAAAATGTACTACGAGAGTTTGGCAAGTAACCTTAAAAGTTGGCGCATTTAATAAGGATTCCAAAATGGTATAACACTTAGAAGATTACTCGTTAACTTATGTACAATTTTTATTTGAAGAAAAACTGATGAAAATTTTTCAAAATTTCCTAATTAAACAGCGATTATGAAAACGCACAAGGACCCTTAAGGATAACTGTTTGCACAACAGTGGGCGTCAAAATGCTGCTGATGATGATTTACCTTTACAGCAAATGCTCAAACTGTTTTCCTTCAGCCGCAATACACGCTCGACATCTTCTTAAAAAAGATCAGGGTTATTAAACGAGCGAATCCACGGTTATTAACAAACTCAGCTGCTTCCAATAGTCTTTGCCGTAGCTCAGCTACATTTTGAATCGGCTTGAAATACACTTTTTACACTGAGATAAGGCGGTCTGGTACAATACCGTGGCCAGCCCGATCACCTGATTTGAATCCTTTAGATTTTTTTACTGGGGAACTGTAAAAGCCGATTCAAAATGTAGGTGAGCTACGACAAAGACTATTGGAAGCAGCTGAGTTTGTTAATAACCGTGGATTCGGTCGCTGAATAACCCGATCTTTTTTAAGAAGATGTCGAGCGTGTATTGCGGCTGAAGGAAAACAGTCTGAGCATTTGCTGAAGGTAGCAGCAGCATTTTGACGCCCACTGTTGTGCAAACAGTTATTCTTAAGGGTCTTTGTGCGTTTTCATAATCGCTGTTTAATTAGGAAATTTTGAAAAATTTTCATCAGTTTTTTTTCAAATAAAAATTGTGCATAAGTTAACGAGTAATCTTCTAAGTGTTATACCATTTTCGAATCGTTATTAAATGCGACAACTTTCAAGGTTACTTGCCAAACTCTCGTAGTACATTTTTTTCCAGTACAGCCAGTTAAAGTTGAGCAAAGTTCTACTTTGGAATACTTGGTTGGGAAATAAGTGGCAATTTTTCCTGAACGAGAAAAGTTGGCAGTAAGGTTGAGACACCAGTTTGAAGATGCATTATTCATCATTACATTGTAAAAATAAAATCCAAAATAAGTTAATATTTGTAGTAACAGGAATTGACAGACTGCCGTAGGGTGTGAAATTTCTATATCTTTTTCATAGACCTATAATTTTCAAAACACATACATACAATTTTTTTAAATATTTTTCTGATAGCTGTTATGATTTTGCCTGTCACCCGGTTTCGGCTTGACGTCGACTTCTGGGACACCCTGTATATGAGATGTATGGAAACAATGAGTAACCACATAGTTTAGAGAGTGTTTTTGAAGGCATACCCTACTTATTCCTCGTCACACCACGGCAATCTTTGCCAGAAGCTTTTCCTTTAGTGCCGCTGAGCTGTACAACTCCTTGCAAAATGATCTTAAAGACCTGACACCTATCAACTTCAAAAAAGATTGAAGTACTTGCTGAACAGTTAGTTAATGTCGTAGTTACTTAGGCCCGTATCGTCAGTCGTCCCTACAATTGTAGGGTGCGTTTATGGCCTCCTTGATTGTCATACTCCTTTCTCTCCTTCAAAAATTTCTAGATTACACTCGTCCCGTGTCAGCGTCAGCGCTTTAGTATTGTTAAGATATACTAAGTGACATATAAATCCGAACACCCAGTTTAAATGGTTTTATTTTAATAAAATTTTGTATAAGTACTTAATGAAGCATAATAAGTAAATGATAAAAATTTCAAAATGATTGCACTGCTTTAAAGCCCTTTGACCTTTAATAATGTGTGGATGCACCCTGATGTGCTACGCATTCTCCAACGCGCCTAGGCACGCTTCTGATCAGGTGGTTAATGTCCTCCTGTGGTATCTCATTCCAGGCAACCACCAACTCCTCTCGAAGTGCTTCTAGAGTCTGAGGAGGACGTTGCAAATTGAGCAATCTCCTACCCATCATATTCCACACGTGCTCAATTGGGGATCAGTCGGGAGATCTTGGTGGCCATGGTAACAATGTGACATCATTATGTTGAAAGAAGTCTATTGTGACTCTTGCAACATGTGGTCGGGCATTATCTTGTTGGAAAGTTGGATCTGCCAGGGTGTCAAGATAGGGTAAAAGATGGGGTTCTAGAACTTCGTGGATATAACGCTGCGCGTTTATGTTACCTCTGATGAAGATTAAAGGTGACCTGGAACCATAAGCTATAGCACCCCAAACCATAACTCCAACAGTGTGATGAACATGTCTTTCAACAAAAAACTGTGGATTCCTCCTTTCACCACGTCGCCTTCTAACCCTGGCACGACCATCGTGCATGCCTAAACAAAATCGAGACTCGTCACTAAAGACAATACTGTTCCATTCCTGATCCCAGAGTGACCGTTGTCTGCACCACTCAGGTCTCCGTACTCTAGGCATCGTAACCGATCGTAAATGATGTCAAGAACCAAAATCCGCCAACGTTGATTCTTTATTGCGGCTGAGATATTCATTTTTAAAGCGTTAGTGAATTAAAAAAAGCAGTATAAAAACCGGAATGTACATTCACCATCTTTTATTAAAATAAAACCATTTAAACTGGGTGTTTTATATGTCACTTAGTATATTAAAGTCTACTTTAAGCTTTAAATCAATAGATCTTCAAAACTACTGTACATGTATTTTACATCATTATAAAGGGAACTGAAAGACCTTTAAAATAAGGTATCACTCGACCCCCCTTTCCATTTAAGATTTTAGGGTTGGTGTCACCCCCGCCAAGAAGGCTGCACATGTTAACGTGATTTTTTGCGATACTTGTGTCCCCCTCGAAAAAAAAATCGACGGGTCTGAGCGTTTTTCCAAAAAAAATTAGCTACCAGTAAATGCGTCTGTTTCGTTTGCGATGCGCCACCCTGTATACATATATGAAAGTGAATTACTTACAAGCCAGGTTATTTGAGAAAAAATATAAGTGGTTGAGAACAGTGTAGACAAAAACAGAAAAGTTTGACATCATCTATCTTGAAAAAAAAGCATCACCGGATGGATCTTTGATTGTATAGACTTTTCTTCGTAGGATTACACCTTAAAGTACTTTATCAATGCCCTGTATACATGTAGATGGGGCAATTTCAAAGTTGCTGATAATTAAAGTAAAGCTTTTCTTTTATACAAAAAGTAAACAAAAGATTGCTAGCAAGCTTTACAGTCGAGAATTTATATTCTTGACTATATTGTGTTAGTATCCTCATACGGTTTTTGTTTTGCTATCCAGGTAAAAGAGTCTAATTCAGAAATTCCTCAAGCCGTAACCATGAAATAGTTTTGTCATTCTGGATTCCTCAACTCGAAGCTCCTTATACACTCGGAAGTATAGGCAGCTTCCTGTTATTATTTATCTTTCACTGATTATTTTTAATTGCAAGTAGAGAATTATTACGCGATTAAATTTCTAATATAAGTATAAACAATTTAATATATGACACCAGTTGGTTACTGCACCAGTACAACGACACATATTTGCATACGGGCAATAAACTACATTAAGTGAAACTTTTTCTCATATAACGGTACTGTATACTTTTCACTGAAGTTAACTAGCAGTCCAAATTACGCGTGCCATGAAAATTGCCTTCAGTTCTTCCCACGTACGTCA
This sequence comes from Acanthoscelides obtectus, assembly GCA_963669975.1. NCBI lineage: Eukaryota > Metazoa > Arthropoda > Insecta > Coleoptera > Chrysomelidae > Acanthoscelides > Acanthoscelides obtectus. Next base: position 11,097,574 of record CAVLJG010000007.1, on the reverse strand, counting down.
TCTCATCTACGGATAGTTTTCAGTTTTCACGGCAAATCAGCCGAGGATTTCTCTACACCACAATCAGTGTAGCCGATCTCAATTCAGGGTTTGGATTTGGAATAGCATGAGAAGCATTCTCTCATGCTTCTGCTATTGATTCCGCGCTGTATTATCGTTTGTTCTTCGGCGATTTAGCGGTAGGAAAGTAGATCTTGTAAATTGAGTGATTACGGTGCATTGTAACCCAGTTTAATGGGTTTCTGAGCTTAGAACAATAATTTACGTTGACGTCCAGGTGCTATGCGATTGGGAAATCTTCTTTGACACAAAATGCATGTCAGTTAGTTCTCTGTCTGTAAATCTTGGCATTTTAAATCGATTTAATAAAAATTTTGATTTTAATCTAGTAATTTTACACTGCTAACAATGTCAGCCTAACGTCAAAATAAGTCATAACAAATCAAAACAACTTTTGTTTGCAGTCATGGCTAACTATGTATAATCAACAATTCATTTAAATTCGCAGTACATTTCCTATCATGTGACAAATTTTTTAGTTTGATTTTATTCAAAAATGGCACAATTTATCCATATTTTTTTTTATATCGAAACAGCCGCGCAGGCAGAAGCCTAAATGCCGGAACACCGCGGCTGCTATGATGATCCCAAAGAAATTTTGTTAATACGATTTTTGAACTGCCTAAGGTTAGTAGAACTGGGAAAAGCTTCCTCCCGTAGATTGTTCCACAATCTAGACACCCTCGGGACAAAGGAGCGGTCGTATCGGCTAGTTCTGGATGTACGAAGTTTGACACGGTTAGGATGGGATGCCGAAGTCAGGCGGGTCTGTCTGGCAGGCGCATCGCGCGGCGGCATCATGGAAGAGAGCTCTGAGGAGCAAAGCCCGTTGGTGTAGCGATAGAAAAGAGCTAGATCGCCGACGGCCCGCCGGTGCGAAAGAGTCCTGAGACTGTCTGTTAGAGAAGAGTCATCGATCAGTCGGACCGCCCTCCTCTGGACAGCATCGAGCATGGACAATGTAGTCGGGGCGGCAGCACCCCAAATGTGTGAGCAACACTCGAGGCTAGGCCTTATCTGGGTCTTGTATAGAGTGAGAAGGTCATGCGGAGAAAAGTACTTCTTAGCCCTAAACAAATAGCCTAGCTTTTTCCCAGCAGCTGCAGCTATTAAAGAGATGTGTTCGTGCCAGGTCAGGTCCTCGGTGATCTGGACTCCGACCAGCCGTAATGAATGGCTCTTTGGTAGAACTCGACCGTCCATCGAAACTGTATGAGCGCTAGGATGCTTTTTGTTCGTCAAGGTACAGTATTGTGTTTTGGAAGCATTGAACTGTACAAGATTGTTGCGTCCCCAAGCAGTGATAGCCTCCAGGTCTCTTGTCAGAGAAGAAGTCGTCGCTAGTCTTCTTTTTTCCAGCTCAGCGGCAGAGATCGGCTTGTCACTCTGAATTCCTGCATGTAGAGTGCTGTCATCAGCGAAGCTGTGGATTGGGTTGATCGTGCAGGAAAGGAGGTCGTTGATATGTAAGAGAAACAGTGTTGGAGCCAAGACCGATCCCTGGGGAACACCCGCGTTGACGTTGTGGGATGAAGAGGAGAATCCGTCAATTACGACGGATATCTTGCGGCCAGAGATAAAGTCAGCCACCCATCTGCAAAGCTTTTCTGGGAGGCCGTAGGATGGAAGTTTGCTTAAGAGGGCAGCGTGCCACAGCTGATCGAACGCTTTCGTGATGTCAAGAGCAACGACATGAGCCTCACCATGAGACTGGATGAGTTTACTCCACAGTTGCGTGACGTAAGCTAGGAGGTCCCCTGTGGATCGTTGGTGCCGGAAACCGTACTGCCTGTCGCTAATCAAGCTGTGACGTTCGAGGTAGTCCAGAAGCTCGCGATTTATGCACCTCTCCATCACTTTACTTATAACAGAAAGCAGAGCTATAGGCCTGTAATTGTAAGGGTCGGTTTTAGATCCTTTTTTTGGGATGGGCTGTACATGAGCAAATTTCCAGTTTTCTGGGAAGGTGCCGGATTCATAAGATATCTGGAAGAGACGCGAAAGAACTGGAGCAAGCTCCGCTGCACATCTCTTCAGTACAATGGCAGGAATCAAGTCCGGACCAGAAGCTTTGTTGATGTCGAGCGACAAGAGCACTCGTCTTACGGTCTTATGCCTGAATGTTACTTCCCGCATAGTGTGGGGAACCCTTTGAATTGACGGCACTTGGGCGTTGGTGTGGACGTCCATGGTGGAGTTGGCAGCAAAGATCTTGGCTAGCACTTCCGCCTTGGCCTTTGAGTCGAATACAATAGTTCCATCCTGACACGTAAGTGGTGGAAGGCTACTGTGTGAGAAGTTCTTTTCAATCTGCTTGGCCAGCGTCCAGAAAGACCGACTGCCATTGCGCTGCGACATTACCCTGTGCCTAACTTTTATATCATGCTGGTTTTTGGCATTGCGAACCGCTTCGTTATATTTGTTTCTGGACTCGACGTCGGCTTGCCTGTTCTCTACAGTGGGGTTTTGTAAGTAGGTTCTGTGGGCCTTGATCTTCTGCTGGCGAGCAGTGTCACACGATTTGTTGAACCAGCCGTTGGACCCTGGTTTAGGAACTTTCACTGTGTGAGGGATGTATTCCTATTATATATATATATATATTTGTGTAGAAAACCCTAAATTTTCAAATTCTAAAATTGAATTTCAAAAATAGAATCACACAAAAATGTTGGGGCTAAAATAACCTGAGTCCGTCCCTGTTACATACGCTTCCAAACAAAACTGTCTAAACTTGTTGATATTTTTGAATCCAGCATAAAAAATTAGGCTAGAATACCAAATTTTATGTCTGTATCTCAACACGTTTCGGAAATATTAAGGAAAAACCATCTTAAGCCTAGCCCCTTTAAAAGACCGTAGCGCCCTCAGGGGACGTTTGTCGACCTATGTTTATACAAACTTTTCTTCCTATTTTAAGCTCTAGAAACCGCTGGTAGAATATTGCACACTTTTTTCGGGACACCCTGTATTCCGTCTCAGTAGGTTGAGGTATAACGTTTTTTGGAAATATCATGTACCGCTTCATCAGTTTCGATAGTCTATACAACATCGTACGTTTCGGAAGTATTGCAGAACAATTTGCTTTGATCCATAAGGTCGCCTAATATTTGGTAAGCTTATTGCATCGATCGATTTGTCAATATGAAACTTTCTAGCTTTCGTTGCTTGTTTTTTGTAACTTCCAACCCAACGGGTATGCTTCAGTACTGACCAACTGGGTCATTTCAGTGGAACAACACTGACACATTTTTGGAAAAACAGAACCGAATTAGGAAATAATTATGAATTCTATTCCTATGTCGTAAGTAAGCGAGTACAGTACAATACAATGTTTATGTTTAAAATGTATATTACAATTTCTAGGGTCCCTAGGTCTCAAGGGTGGGGGGTAGGGTGTCCCCGAGCTTCATGCTCCTGGTGGTCGAATAATAATAATTAACGACTTTTACTTGTAATATTCTTACAGGAGGCGAGATTTAGATAATATATCTATTCTACCATCTAACCCCCTTAACAAAGATGTAAAAGAAATTTGTTGAAAATTAATACCTGTATACAATAACAACAGAATAAAGTATGGTCTAAGTAAAGGCATAAGGAAAATATCAGGCCACTTATGGATTACAACAGATTTCGGTGCTGATCAAGTAGAATTTCTTTCACTTTTTTCTTGAATTTGGGTAATGGATTGGTTTCTTTTAAACTGCGGTCTAAAGAATTATATGATTTGATCGCATTGTAAATATATACTAAGTGACATATAAATCCGAACACCCAGTTTAAATGGTTTTATTTTAATAAAATTTTGTATAAGTACTTAATGAAGCATAATAAGTAAATGATAAAAATTTCAAAATGATTGCACTGGTTTAAATTACTTTGACCTTTAATAATGCGTGGATGCACCCTGATGTCCTGTGGTATCTCATTCCAGGCAACCACCAATTCCTCTCGAAGTGCTTCTAGAGTCTGAGGAGGACGTTGCAAATTGAGCAATCTCCTACCAATCATATCCCACACGTGCTCAATTGGGGATAAGTCGGGAGATCTTGGTGGCCATGGTAACAATGTGACATCATTATGTTGAAAGAAGTCTATTGTGACTCTTGCAACACGTGGTCGGTCATTGTCTTGTTGGAAAGTTGGATCTGCCAGGGTGTCAAGATAGGGTAAAAGATGGGGTTCTAGAACTTCGTGGATATAACGCTGCGCGTTCATGTTACCTCTGATGAAGATTAAAGGTGAATTGGAACCATAAGCTATAGCACCCCAAACCATAACTCCAACAGTGTGATGAACATGTCTTTCAACAAAAAACTGTGGATTCCTCCTTTCACCACGTCGCCTTCTAACCCTGGCACGACCATCGTGCATGCCTAAACAAAATCGAGACTCGTCACTAAAGACAATACTGTTCCATTCCTGATCCCAGAGTGACCGTTGTCTGCACCACTCAAGGCGATTACGTCGGTGTTCTCGAGTTAAAGGGAGGACCCAGTGTGGCCGGTATGAAAACAAGCCAAAACTTCTCATTCGTCGGTAAACACTTCGCATGCCAATAGGTCTTCCGTGTTCTGCAAACCATTCATTTGCAATGGACCTGGTAGTGGAGAAACGGTCCCTTAAGGCCAATAATCTTGCTCTTTGCGTACGGCCTTCTCGAACGTTGATTCTTTACTGCGGCTGAAATATTCATTTTTATAGCGTTAGTGTTAGAAAATTTTTTCACTTGTTATTTACAGTGAGATAAATACATTCACCAACTTTTATTAAAATAAAACCGTTTAAACTGGGTGTTCGGATTTATATGTCACTTAGTATATTTATATCTGTATTTTCTCTGGATCCACACTTTTCCAGCTCTCGCGATTCTTTTTAAATATTGGATGGGTGTGACACATATGGTTCGTCCACACTTCTAACAGCTGGAGCCTTTAACACTATTATAAATATTTATCTACTTTCTCCGTTTGAATAAATCATATTCAGCTTGTTGTTCTATATTTGCGGCATTATATATCTTCATTTTACAAATATAACTGAAACAGTTAAGGCACAAAGTACGTTTCACTTTATTCATTGTTCAACGGGAGGTGTACGAGACCTAATTTTCATTCTTGTAAGCCTCAAACACGCTATTTCCGATGCGACCAAACTTAGAAGGATATAATTTTTACGCATGATATTGAGGGTCGTTGAACTGTGCTGATTGGGATTGTGATCATAGAGAACTTAGAAATTTCGAATGTCGCTAAACAGTGGTGCTCGATATATTTTGGAACCTCCATACTGTTGCACTTCTCCGCCACATTGATCACAGAAAGTAGGGATTTAGGCCTGTAGTTGTTAGGGTGAGTCTTGAATATTTTCAAGTGGTTTCATCGTGAAGTAACTCCGTTTTCGAAATCATAAGACATTTGGAAGAAACACAAAATGATCGTAATGCCGAATTATATGACCTGACTGAGTTCCTGTTATTAAAGATGGTTCAGAGTATAGCCTTCAGATGATTTTGACCAGCGACTCAATCAACGTCAAGACCCACTACATCAGCTTCTTAGAGTATAATCGGTAGATCTTTCAATAATAATGAAGCTGATGATATACGTTGACAAGAGATTCTCAATACAAGCCTGCCCAGGACTACAGCAGCACAATCTTTCATTTGATGGTCCATTGAGTTGTAAATACATTGTTTTATTTGCGATATTCATTGTTGTATGAGATCAATTTGGAATGGTTTGTTATATAGCTGCACTTATGTAACACAAAGGTTGAATCCGAAGAGTGCATTACCTCATAAAAAACTGTATTTGATAGGCGTAAACAATTTTATATCCATCTCACATCGTTGGGTGAAGAAAGATACGAGCCCCTTCCCAATTCAGTTGGCCCACTTCAAGATTTGTACCAAAATATGCCTTTATAAACTAAACATGATGAAACTATTTACTTCTAAAACAATTTATTTTTTATTACGGCTGAAATTCTTTGGGGCATAGTGTTAACCAAGTTTTGGCAAAAATTTGGTGTAAAACAATCCCATATTTCTTGAAGCTATTGTCTCAGTTCGGTGATTGTACGAGCAGGATGTTGTCGTAGAACCTTTTTCATCTCGTGCCACAAAGTTTCAATAGGTGACAGATCTGGACTGCTAGAAACCCATTTCCAAAGTGGTACATTATTTTCTTCCATCCATTTTATAGCCTTTTTTGAGGTACGGCACGCTGCACCATCTTGCTGAAACACAAAATCTTGGCCGGATGTCAAACATTCTTCCACCACTGGTAAAAGCGATTCTTCTAAAATTGCCAAATATTTGTTTGTATCCACATTTCCATCAATAAAATAAAGTTTTCCTACTCCTTTTGATGACATACTGCCCCAGACCAAAATGGATGCTGGAAGTTTCACTTTTCTCTTCAGACAGTCAACATGGAATGCTTAATTTTTTTGCAACGATCACCAACACCAACTTCGAATCGGGCCTCATCACGACATTGTTGAGGTGTCCATTGTCTATGTTCTTTAGCCCATCTAAGGCGATTTTTCTTCTGCAGTGGAGTTAATAGTGGCTTTTCTTTGGCCTATAAACAAGTTGTGCAACTTTAGGGTTTTACTCCACTTTTTTTATAAGAAAACTTACCTTGCAAGTGCTAAATCCCAGTTTGTGGACCTCTCTATGAGTTGTGGACCTCGAAATTCTCCTTCCAACAGCGTCACTCCACAGAGCACTTAATTGTAAGTAATTGGCAAGCCTGTTTTTTACGATTATTCTTCTTAATGCTCTTCGGTCGCCATTTGTGATATTACTTTTTTCACATATCGTGGCTTAATGTTAACTGAACCAGTTACGTTATATCTTCTAACAATATTTCTACTAATAACCTTTCCTCTACCAATTTTTAAAACCTCAACTACCCAAAACTATTTTAAACGTGTTCTGACAGCTGTGTAATAAAAACAATTGTCATGGCTTTTATTTTTCACAGCCACCTATGCGTTATAGACTTATTTTGCATTGAAATGAAAATAGGTTGATATGCTGTAATTGCAGCATGTGTTATTTTTATGCTGCAAATTTGATTAGGGAGTGATAAAGTTGCCGTTTTCTCCTCTATATTTTCAAAATATTCATTGTTAATTTTTTAAACCTATAACACCCAGCTACATTTTTATTATTTGTGTTTGATAAGAAAAAAAACTAAGATTTCAATAGTTGGGCCAACTAAAGTGGGAAGAGGCTCGTTTACTAGCAATGCTTTATCAGTGACCAGGAAAGAAAAGGCATTTTGCTTGTACACTATTTTCCTCAGGAATGATCCATGATAGCTTTAAAAGTGCTAATATGTTTTTAATTTTAATTGATCTCTAGAATCTGGATAACATTTGAGTTTTTAATGCCTTGTATTTATCGTAATTCATCTCTGTCAACTCTAATTTATATTATGCATGGATTGTTTGAAAATAGATTTAATCTGATGCGTCAATCTACTTTTCAACCACGATACTGCTTATAACCTCATTTTCACAAAGTAATCACCATAGCGGTATTCTGTAAAGTGAATGATCTGCTTATATTTGCTCTTTAATTTGTTCCTCGGGGTTGACCAATAGGTAACCACAATCTATTGAAGCTATATAATTGATTTTTACCAGATTATGTTCTCTTCAACGGTGGTTGGTCACTCAAAATATATAGCAAACACTACATTTTGAAACCCACGAAAGACCAACTTTTGCGACTGCGAATGACAGCATCTTGCGGGATTTTGTTCAGAATCTTATCAGTAACGTCTTCTGATGGACAAATGGTAGTCTTAACCAACCAAATACATTTTATACTGCGTAAATGTCTGATTAAAAACAACAGCAAGAAATGGGTCGATGAAAATGTAAAGTTGTCGAGTTCATGCTTGCGTGAACAGCATATGTTGTCAACAATTATCCCTGAGTACAGACAACATTATCTAGATGCAAAAAAACAACATCAGAAGCTTGTCAGAAAAACAAAAAAGGCATATTATCAACAAAAAATATCCAATTCGCACAACGTGATGAAGGCTGCCTGGAATGTGGTTTCTGACATAAACGGAAGAAATAGAGTATCAAAGAACATTGTACTGCTTGATAATGGATTAACCATTAGAAATCCACAAGAAATTTCTAATTATTTTAACTACTATTTTAAACAGGCTCCTTTGGATATTATTCAAAAAAAATCTAAGGATACAAATCAAGTTCCAAGTGATCATACCTGCGACCAAAAATCTTTTATGTTTTTATACCCGTTCTTGGAGGAAGAATTCTATAAACTAATTAATGATAAGTTAAAAAACAAGCGTTCTTCAGGCACCGATGAAGTTCCGAATTTCTTAGTCAAGAAAATATTATTGTACATAACCAAACCTTTTGTGTTTCTAGTTAATTTATCATTCTGCACTGGTGTATTTCCAAACAACCTGAAAACGGGAAAAGTATCTCCAATTCTCAAGAAAGGAGATACTTCTTTGGTTAGCAATTACAGACCGGTGACTGTTCCATGCTGTTTTTCCAAGATTCTTGAGTATTGTTTTTTAGATCGACTTCTGCTGTTCTTGGAAAGCAATGACACTCTATCATCCAATCAACATGGTTTCCGTATTGTAAAATCAACCATGACCGCATGTCATTCATTTATCAACCGGTTAGTCTACTGTATTGAGGCAGGAGAATGCCCGGTTGGGATATTTTGTGACCTCAGTAGGGCGTTCGACTGTGTCAGTCATGACATACTATTAGCCAAACTAACAGACTATGGAATTGGTGGTTCAGCCTACCTGTGGATAAAATCGTACTTGCAGAATAGGTCACAATTCGTGGCAATAACACACAACAACGCTGGTCAACTGAAGCAGGTCAAATCGGGTATGATTAACATAAATATAGGCGTACCACAAGGATCTATATTGGGGCCAGTGCTGTTTTCCCTTTATATAAATAACCTGGAGCAATGTTTCCCTGAAGCACATTTCACGTTGTATGCAGACGATGCCTCCATCATTATATCAAATAAAGACGAGGCTGATTTAATAAATAAATGTAACACCTTAGTGTACAACATCAATAGCTGGTTTGAAGAAAATCAGTTGCTTCTTAATAGCGAGAAGACCACAGTTATAAGGTTCCGTAACATTCAAAAGTCGATACCAGCGATTCAGCTTGTTCTGAACGGTTCAGCACTGCAGAGTGATAAAAGCACTAAGTTTTTAGGGCTCCACTTAGACCAATGTCTCAACTTTAAAGGACATTGCGATTATCTATCGTCAAAAATAAATTCACAAGCATATTTATTCAAAAACCTGAGATATGTTTTCACAGAGAATCAGCTATTGATGTTGTATCATGGTCAGGTTGAGTCTCGCATGCTGTATGCTTTGTGCTTCTGGGGTTCATCGGCGAACGCTTCTAAGGTGTTCCTAAGTCAAAAACGGCTGGTGAGGTGTATGGTGGGAGTAAGCAGCACTTATAGTTGCAGAGAATTATTCAAGAGATTAAAAATAGTGACAGTGCCTTCGCTTTTTCTCTACAATATGGCTATCTATACTTTTTTAAACAAAGATGATTTCACCTTGAATAGTCATATACATCAAATGGGCACTCACAGACAAAACGACATCCATATACCTTTTGCGCGTTATAAGTTAGGCAGCAGATCAACATGTATTTTAGGTCCTAAAATTTTTAACAACCTGTCTGACTCCATTAAAAGGATCACCTCAATAGGCCAATTCAAATCTGAGCTGAAAAGCTACTTTATAAGTAACTGTTTTTATGCAATTAGCGACTTTGTCAGTTTTTAAATATCGTTTTTATCACTAATTTTAACTTGTTTGTTGTTGGATGTTATTTGTTTGTTTTTTTTTTATTTATTTATTTACTTTGTACATATTTACTTATTGTATCTTTTTGACATAACCTATACATGTTTATGCATGTCTAATGGAAAATAAATTCATTATTATTATTATTATTATTAACTAGCGCGGTTTTTTACTTCACACCGTATCACACAGTTAGTATGGTATGGGTTGTTATGAATAATAAACACTTACAGTATTGGCCCGAGAATAGATCCCTGTGTTACATCAGCCCACATAGTCCGTGTTATCGATAAAATATTCATAATCCTGGAATCAAAAACTAAAAATGTTACTGGCTCTAGAAGCAAAAAAAGCATTGAGACGCTTATCCAATAAATATGGTCCTATTTTGGTCTTTGTTTACCTGAAATACTTCAGTATCTAACTCATATTGTTAATATATGTTTGGAATCTGGGAGCTTAATGACTGGAAAGAAGCAATAATTCTTCCTCTAGCCAAAGTAAAAAATCCCATAACTCTTGATCATTTACGACCCGTCAGCATACTGTGTTTCTTTTCAAAGATATTAGAAAAAGCTGTTGATCTCCAACTAATTGAATATTTAGAAATGAACAATTTACTTACTGTCCATCAGTCTGGATTTCGTGCTGGTCCTATTGGAAAATAACCAAACTGACTCAGTGACAGTTCCTTAGAATTTTTGAATAGCAGTTCTCAATCTATCCCGCGCAATCATCAAAGATGGAACAGCTAGAGCAGAAAATAAATTGAGCCGTGACATTTTCACAGAATTTGCAACAACTTGTCGTAAAAACTGCAGTTATTGAACTCTTGAGCAATAATTCCCACCTTCCGCAAGACTCGTTATAATTAAAAGAATACGGCAATTCGGATATTCAGTCACTTTAATCAGTTTTTTTGAAGGTGATTCGGTTTCCAAGCAATTACATGCAATTTTTTGCGTAGTGCAAATTTAATCGTCATCTTCTAGTAACTAGATGCAATGCGTTCGAAAGTTTAGCTGAAGTAACTGTATACCCTGTTTTATTCAAAGCAATAATTCACCGTTTAAAACCAAAATATCTTCGGCATTGAAAAAACAGTATGCGAGCAAACGCAGAATGTACTATTTGCACACTAGGAAGGAACTACTTAAGCATCAAGTTGACACTTTTTCGTTTTTTTTTGACGTTTTTTAGGTTTTTTACGTAATAACCCTGCGGATCTATTATATACTAAGTGACATATAAATCCGAACACCCAGCTTAAATGGTTTTATTTTAATAAAATTTTGTATAAGTACTTAATGAAGAATAATAAGTAAATGATAAAAATTTCAAAATGATTGCACTGCTTTAAAGCCCTTTGACCTTTAATAATGTGTGGATGCACCCTGATGTGCTACGCATTCTCCAACGCGCCTAGGCATGCTTCTGATCAGGTGGTCAATGTCCTCCTGTGGTATCTCATTCCAGGCAACCACCAACTCCTCTCGAAATGCTTCTAGAGACTGAGGAGGACGTTGCAAATTGAGCAATCTCCTACCCATCATATCCCACACGTGCTCAATTGGGGATAAGTCGGGATATCTTGGTGGCCATGGTAACAATGTGACATCATTATGTTGAAAGAAGTCTATTGTGACTCTTGCAACATGTGGTCGGGCATTATCTTGTTGGAAAGTTGGATCTGCCAGGGTGTCAAGATAGGGTAAAAGATGGGGTTCTAGAACTTCGTGGATATAACGCTGCGCGTTCATGTTACCTCTGATGAAGATTAAAGGTGACCTGGAACCATAAGCTATAGCACCCCAAACCATAACTCCAACAGTGTGATGAACATGTCTTTCAACAAAAAACTGTGGATTCCTCCTTTTACCACGTCGCCTTCTAACCCTGGCAGGACCATCGTGCATGCCTAAACAAAATCGAGACTCGTCACTAAAGACAATACTGTTCCATTCCTGATCCCAGAGTGACCGTTGTCTGCACCACTCAAGACGATTACGTCGGTGTTCTCGAGTTAAAGGGAGGACCCAGTGTGGCCGGTATGAAAACAAGAAAAAACTTCTCATTCGTCGGTAAACACTTCGCATGCCAATAGGTCTTCCGTGTTCTGCAAACCATTCATTTGCAATGGACCTGGTAGTGGAGAAACGGTCCCTTAAGGCCAATAATCTTAGGCGGCGATCTTCACGGTCTGTTGTTCTACGACGGCGTCCAGTGCCCCTTGCTCTTTGCGTACGGCCTTCTCGAAGCCATGCCTGACAACACCTAACCACAGTGTCTACACTTCTTGCACTCTAACTGCAATTGCCCGAAAAGAAAGTCCAGCTTCCCGAAGTCCCACTATACGGCCCCTATCAAACTCACTAAGTTGACGAAATCGTACAGATCTCCGTACTTTAGGCATCGTAACCGATCGTAAAGGATATCAAGAACCAAAATCCGCCAACGTTGATTCTTTACTGCGGCTGAAATATTCATTTTTAGAGCGTTAGTGAATTAAAAAAAAGCAGTATAAAAACCGGAATGTCAAACTGATAAGGCTGAAAATTTTTTCACTTGTTATTTACAGTAAGATAAATACATTCACCAACTTTTATTAAAATAAAACCATTTAAACTGGGTGTTCGGATTTATATGTCACTTAGTATATAAGCATATGAAGATCAAATTGCATCGAAACTGACGTTCAACATGACATCTCCCAACACCTTCCTACAAGGTGTTTTAAAGATTTATTTCTTTTAGTCTACGGATTGTAAGAGTTTTTGATTTGAAGAATACAATTAACACATTCACCATTTTTGCAGATCAGTTCGGAAAGGCAAGAATTATATCATACTGAATTTTTAGACAAATCAAGTCTCAGTCAATTTTTCCATATGCTTTGTGCCTGGTTCCTTTGCACCGATCTTGTTTCATGTTAAAGGACATACAATAAACCAGATTATGGAAAAAAATCGAGTAGAATAATATCACCCACGAATACGAGGTTATCGCCTTTTCTACATGTGAGCTCACGTAGTAGGTCAGTGTAAAACTTTCTTCAAACACTATACTTATACATTTAATAAGCTGCATTCGTTTTATGCCACATTGATACGCAGAAACTGAGTAATCTTCGATTACTTGAAGAAGTGAAGCGGAACCAAAATTAAAACCGTATAATTTAGTGCATTCTGATGATTATTTGTCTTACCCAATATTTGAATATTTTTAGTGACCAGGCCTTCTAACCAATTTCTTAGAATGATTTCATCAGAACACCTTTGTAACTTGCCACTTAATTATTATGTTTCTGTCGCCTATTTCCGTTGGGTATGTAACCCTTGGTGACTAAGTCAGAAAGAGAAAAAGAAATGAAATTTCAACAATTTTCAGTAAAGGTTACTAGTATTGCGAGGACAAAAGGGTTTAGAGTTTTTAAGAATCTGTCGGAACTTATCAATAAACTAATGTACTGCAGAGTCAACCAACTTGACTCTTTTTTTTTCTACTGCGTTGGCCAAACATAGTTGAAACTTGAACAATGGAAGCGAAGTCATTTAATTTTTTGTTGTAGGAATTATCCAATAGTACGTAGTAGTTTCTGATCGTATTTTGATAACCTGTCGGAATCAATTTTTTTGAGTCTTTATGAGCAGAAAAACTAAAACCATTTTCAAATCGCGACTTGTAGATACATTGTAGCAGCTTCTAATGGTGCTTGCAAGTAGTCTTGAAGCTTTAAAAACCCAAAACTTCGTTCATTGACATAACAAAATCGGCGTTATCTGTATGGTGCCTCCACAACTGATCCACTCAGAAAAGAAAAATAAGCCGACGTAGCTTGTGGTGAATAAAATTAATTCGGGCGCAAAAAGTGTGTTAGAGCCCCCACTTTACGCCCTTGTTACATAAATACCTATCACTAACGTGCCGAAAACAAAGTGACCATAAATTTCAATGATTACATCGTTGAGTGTTTGTTTTCTTCTTTCAGTTTCGACAGCCTATCGACCATGTTCACCAGCTCCGTCCGCCTCCCTTTGCTGCTCATCCTGCTGCTCCTCGAATTGGTAATGGCTGAGTACATCCCACCAGGACCTTCCTATAGGTGTCCGAAAGACAAACTACTACTGCATCCGTGCACGTGCGATGTCGAATCCGACTTCGGGATCAGTGTCAGTTGCAATAACACCAATCTAGCCAGCATGAGTATCGGCCTGAACAATCTGGCTACGTTTAGGTTGCCTATCGAAAGGCTCACTATCTACAGGTGTCATTTCAGTAAGTATTTTTGGTGTAAGATCTGTAGTCAAACTAGCTCGACAGTCGGAGGTAAAGTTTCTCTCCAACTGCCGGCCGCACAATCACACATAACACGCTTAGCGGCAACGCACTTCTATTTTACGTGGACTACTACCGCAAAGTTGGGGTTTTCCTTTTCAGAAACAACTACCCTTGAAATAACGAGGGCCACCAAGTGAAAAAAAAAATAAAGGAAAAAGTACTCACTCTCCAGTTGACGAGAAGGGCTAAGTACGTCTCTGCCCGAAATCATACCGCTCCAACAGAAAATGAAATCAGCTGATGCGCTACCGAGCAGACGCAGGCAAACAAGGAAGGCAAAATGTTGCGTAAAAAGTCTAGGTATTGCATCCCGTCCAATCGATTTGGGAGAATAAATGGTCCAATGAGCATACCGTTCACCATGCCAGCCCAAACATTCACCGAAAATGTTTGTTGAAAATGTGCCCGACGGACAGCGTGCAGATTTTCTACTGACCAAACATGAGTGTTGCGAAAGTTATTCACCCCATTACGCGTGAACGTAGATTCGTATGTCACCAATATGCACTTCAAAAAGTCCGGATTATTGTCATGTTGATGCAACAACCACTCACAAAACCGCACTCTCGCTGGAAAATCGTCAGGTGAAGGGCTTGTACACGTTGGACGTGAAACGGATACAGCCCCTCTTCACGCAGCGTTTGCCACACTTTAGTTGTTGATACTTGCACTTCTCTAGCCACGTAGTGCTTGTTGAGGGATTCTCGTCTACGCGATTACCTCTACATGCGTGACCGTAACCGTCGGTTGAAGGTTGCATACTGACCTGACACACTGACCCCGACCCAGTACTGTCGTCGGGTTGAGCTAGTGTCCTAGTACCACTCGGGGATGTCGCGGCTACAGGACGGTATTCAGATATTTTTGATGTTGCAGATCCCTTTATCTCGGTTCCCTTAAGACATTGGTGTATATGGTACTAAGAAAAATTGCTTATGTTTTCAAGATCTACACGTCGTGTAAAGGAAAACCCCAACTTTGCGGACACCCTGTATTCTGTAAAGAAAGCGCTCTTGTTAAAGTTTCAAAACTAACCTTTCAACTCAGCAGTGATGTTTTAATGTTGCTTAAGCTAAAGTTTTGAATGGTTAATTTCTTAAATATTCCTATAGTTGTTTTTATTTATTTAATAAAATAACGAATGAATTTGATATTCTAGTACGAGTGCTTAAAAACTGGATGCCAAATATTTAAAAAATTGGACGGTATCTTTTTTTCGAAATTTGAGGTCATGCTTTCAAAACTACCCAAATGGTCTCAGAAATTGAGTACTTTTGCCTTAAACAGTGATACCGAAAAATCCGTTCTTTTTTAGCTACGTAGGTCATGATTTGGATGAGTAAATCATACCAGACATGGCTCTAACCATTGATTATTGCAAGTTGTGTTGTTTCGGGCGAATTAACGTGCCGTTGAGAAACTTGTAAACAGTTATATACTAAGTGACATATAAATCCGAACACCCAGTTTAAATGGTTTTATTTTAATAAAAGTTGGTGAATGTATTTATCTTACTGTAAATAACAAGTGAAAAAATGTTCAGCCTTATCAGTTGGACATTCCGGTTTTTATACTGCTTTTTTTTAATTCACTAACGCTCTAAAAATGAATATTTCAGCCGCAGTAAAGAATCAACGTTGGCGGATTTTGGTTCTTGACATCCTTTACGATCGGTTACGATGCCTAGAGTACGGAGACCTGTACGATTTCGTCAACTTAGTGAGTTTGATAGGGGCCGTATAGTGGGACTTCGGGAAGCTGGACTTTCTTTTCGGGCAATTGCAGTTAGAGTGCAAAGAAGTGTAGACACTGTGGTTAGGTGTTATCAGGCATGGCTTCGAGAAGGCCGTACGCAAAGAGCAAGGGGCACTGGACGCCGCCGTAGAACAACAGACCGTGAAGATCGCCGCCTAAGATTTTTGGCCTTAAGGGACCGTTTCTCCACTACCAGGTCCATTGCAAATGAATGGTTTGCAGAACACGGAAGACCTATTGGCATGCGAAGTGTTTACCGACGAACGAGAAGTTTTGGCTTGTTTTCATACCGGCCACGCTGGGTCCTGCCTTTAACTCGAGAACACCGACGTAATCGCCTTGAGTGGTGCAGACAACGGTCACTCTGGGATCAGGAATGGAACAGTATTGTCTTTAGTGACGAGTCTCGATTTTGTCTAGACATGCACAATGGTCGTGCCAGGGTTAGAAGGCGACGTGGTGAAAGGAGGAATCCACAGTTTTTTGTTGAAAGACATGTTCATCACACTGTTGGAGTTATGGTTTGGGGTGCTATAGCTTATGGTTCCAGGTCACCTTTAATCTTCACCAGAGGTAACATGAACGCGCAGCGTTATATCCACGAAGTTCTAGAACCCCATCTTTTACCCTATCTTGACACCCTGGCAGATCCAACTTTCCAACAAGATAATGCCCGACCACATGTTGCAAGAGTCACAATAGACTTCTTTCAACATAATGATGTCACATTGTTACCATGGCCACCAAGATCTCCCGACTTATCCCCAATTGAGCACGTGTGGGATATGATGGGTAGGAGATTGCTCAATTTGCAACGTCCTTCTCAGACTCTAGAAGCACTTCGAGAGGAGTTGGTGGTTGCCTGGAATGAGATACCACAGGAGGACATTGACCACCTGATCAGAAGCATGCCTAGGCGCGTTAGAGAATGCGTAGCACATCAGGGTGCATCCACACATTATTAAAGGTCAAAGGGCTTTAAAGCAGTGCAATCATTTTGAAATTTTTATCATTTACTTATTATGCTTCATTAAGTACTTATACAAAATTTTATTAAAATTTTTAAACTGGGTGTTCGGATTTATATGTCACTTAGTATAATATCATAAATAAAATACAGAGTTAAACACATTCACATAATAATAATAACATTTTTGGAGTACCATAATGAAAATGACCAACCAAATCCGGCCCACATGGACAGAACCAGTTGAATAGATAGGGTTGTGGAGAATAAACAATAATAATAATAGTAATAAATGGCCTTTATTCGATACATGATTATGATTACAAAAGAATTGGGTAACATTAATATTGACGAAAAGGTGGAGTGTCAGCTGTTGCTATTTTTAACCCGATATAATAAATAAATAAGACTTGAAAACAGACAGTGATGATCAAATAAGTTTTTTTGTATTCTTCCAAGTATCCGATAACAGATGAATTTAGTAGTTTTCTGTTACATTAATGATGCAAGGATAGAAGTTTTTGACTCTTTGCCTTTGTTAATAGCTGCAGTATCTTTTAGAGGTGTTTTATGATCCCTTCAACGTATTTAACAACAAAATTCACCAAATATGTAAAACTACTGAAAAACCGGTTAACAAACCGACGGGAAATTTGTAATTATTACAATATACGGGTTGGTTTCCTTTTTAAATTGGTACTAAAACTACACTCTTCAATAATATGTAACACTTGATACTTTATTCAAAAGAATCTTCCGATTATTTATGAAAAACAATTTCAGCTAAATGACGCGACTGGCCTGGTCTAGTTTGTTAGTCTATTTCATCAATAGCTCGACGGATGTTTTCCTTAAACGCATCAATTTTTTGAGGATCGCTAGTGTCCTTAACAGTACCAGATGCATTGGTTTTTCTATGACATGTGGATTTTCAGAACCCCAAATCGTACAGTCCCGCTTGTTAACGTAACCACCCTGATGGAAATGGGCTTCGTTCGAAAAGATGATTTGGCGTCCAAACTTGACGTCCGTTTCCAGCTGATTTAGAGCCCACACAGAGAAACGATATCGAAGCGGATGGTCATTTTGTTTTAAGCCTTACACAAGTTGCACCTTGTAAGGAAATACTCCCAGGTAGTTATGCAATATTCTCCGCACAGAAGTGCGACTGATGCCCACTTATGCTCTGTGACGAGTTGTCATTCTTCCGTTTTCATACACACTCTGGGCAACAGCGGCAATGTTTTCGTTGCAAGTAGGGGTCGAACACGCTCATACCGTCTGTTATCCACAAGCACGCCAGTTTCGCGAATTTTCTTATACCAGTCGCGGACGGAGCTTCATTCCGACCAAACAGTCTTCTCAATTTTCGCAATTTGAAAATAGTTTTTCAACATTTTCCACCTTTCTTCAAGATTAAAACGATCCATTGCTCACACCGGAAGTTTGACACAATATAATGGGTTGTCCAATAGGGACGCAGGAAAGTAAACGTCAATTTGACATAGACGCCATCTTTGTTTTCTGTCACCGACATGCCATTTTGTTAGTTGAATGTTTACCATTGATCGGTATGGAGTCGTATTCGATTGAAGACCGCATTAAAGTTATTCAAGAACACTACAAAAATGGTGCAAAAATAAAAAACATGTTTCGCGCGCTTCTTGAACATTTCGGTCGCAACAACCGCCCAAACGAAACAACCATCGGTCGTCTGGTGCGTAAATTCGAGGCATCAGGTTCTGTGGCAAATCTGCCGGCCAAGGAGCGTTCGCACACCGGAAAATATTGCTGTTGTGAAGGAGAGTGTGAGAGACGATCCGAAACAATCAACAACGCGTCGATCCCAAGAATTGGGCATTTCGAGAACCAGTTTGCTCCGCATTCTCCACAAGGATTTGAATGTACACGCATACAAGATCCAATTGACGCAAGAGCTGCGTCGGGCCGACCATTTTTCGCGCCGAACGTTCTCAGATTGGCTTCTTGAACACCGCCAATTTTTCATCAAAAATCATGTTCAGCGACGAAGCGCATTTCACTTTGAATGGGACGGTAAACAAGCAAAACTGCCGCATCTGGGCGAACGAAAATCCCGGTGAGTATCAAGAGCAGCCGATGCATCCTCAAAAAGTGACTGTGTGGTGTGCATTGTGGTCAAAAGGCATCATCGGACCTTACTTTTTCGGAAATGCGGCCGGGGACGCCGTTACCGTCAATTCTGAGCGATATCACGTGATGATAGAGGACAATTTTTTGCCGCAACTTGAAGGAATGGATATGGACGATGTTTATTTCCAACAAGACGGTGCAACATGCCACACAACCAACTCAATATCCATCGATTGCAGTCCTTCTTCGGTGATCGCGTGATTTCGCGAAGAGGAAATGTGCCATGGCCACCAAGATCGTGCGATTTGACTCCCTTGGACTTCTTTTTATGGGGATATTTGAAAACCAAAGTCTACGTCAACAAACCAGCCACCCTCCAATAACTCAAAAACAACATCATTGCCGAGGTAAATGCCATAGAACCGACCATGTTGCAAAATGTCATTGAAAATTTCGTCTCACGCGTGGACGTCTGTAAATCCAGTCGTGGTGAACATTTGAGCGATATTATTTTTCATACATAAATGGTATAAATGAACCTTCAAAATAAAGTACCCAACTTGATTTGATTATCAATCTTTCTTGTTTTAATATGCGTTTACTTTCCTGCGTTCGTTTTGGACAACCCCATATCTGTTAATATGTTGAGCATGGAAGTGTTACCAACTGTCAAAATAATACCAACATAAAAAACCAACTGATGGCTCACCCTCTATATCCTGACTTTAAAAAAAAATTAAATTTAGTAAATAATGTTTTAAACATCTAAGAAATACGAGTATAAGATTCAAAGAAAAGAACTTTCATTTTTTTCGGAACAGCCTAGTATTTATATTTAAGGATATACATCGATTGACGATAATTATTATCGTTAGTTTCTCATTAGAGTATTAAGCCATCGTTTATTGACGGAAAGTAATAAATTAACATCGAAGAAAAACTCAATTTGCCTTTGCGGTTAACTTCTTCGATTTCTTCTGTAATTTATGGTATCTTAAATACGAATCAATTTTCAGCTCCCACGGTTTCCTCTAAAAACAATTGAAGATTCACACTAATCAATATTCTATATCGTGTGAAATCTGATTGAGATAATATATACCCTTGGCTTAATGACTTTGGTTTCGGAACTGATTGTGACTCACTCAAGTAGATAATATGCTCATTACCACTTTCAATCTTTATAATATTGAATATCGAAATACAATAAATTTGTGGAAAGCTGTTTTACTAATTCAGCCTCTTCAGGATTCTACAAATGTAATTAATGTAAATATACTAAGTGACATATAAATCCGAACACCCAGTTTAAATGGTTTTATTTTAATAAAATTTTGTATAAGTACTTAATGAAGCATAATAAGTAAATGATAAAAATTTCAAAATGATTGCACTGCTTTAAAGCCCTTTGACCTTTAATAAATAATGTGTCGATGCACCCTGATGTGCTACGCATTCTCCAACGCGCCTAGGCATGCTTCTGATCAGGTGGTCAATGTCCTCCTGTGGTATCTCATTCCAGGCAACCACCAACTCCTCTCGAAGTGCTTCTAGAGTCTGAGGAGGACGTTGCAAATTGAGCAATCTCCTACCCATTATATCCCACACGTGCTCAATTGGGGATAAGTCGGGATTGGTGGCCATGGTAACAATGTGACACCATTATGTTGAAAGAAGTCTATTGTGGCTCTTGCAACATGTGGTCGGGCATTACCTTGTTGGAAAGTTGGATCTGCCAGGGTGTCAATATAGGGTAAAAGATGGGGTTCTAGAACTTCGTGGATATAACGCTGCGCGTTCATGTTACCTATGATGAAGATTAAAGGTGACCTGAAACCATAAGCTGTAGCACCCCAAACCATAACTCCAACAGTGTGATGAACATGTCTTTCAACAAAAAACTGTGGACTCCTCCTTTCACCACGTCGCCTTCTAACCCTGGCACGACCATCGTGCATGCCTAAACAAAATCGAGACTCGTCACTAAAGACAATACTGTTCCATTCCTGATCTCAGAGTGACCGTTGTCTGCACCACTCAAGGCGATTGCGTCGGTGTTCTCGAGTTAAAGGGAGGACCCAGTGTGGCCGGTATGAAAACAAGCCAAAACTTCTCATTCGTCGGTAAACACTTCGCATACCAATAGGTCTTCCGTGTTCTGCAAACCATTCATTTGCAATGGACCTGGTAGTGGAGAAACGGTCCCTTAAGGCCAATAATCTTAGGCGGCGATCTTCACGGTCTGTTGTTCTACGGCGGCGTCCAGTGCCCCTTGCTCTTTGCGTACGGCCTTCTCGAAGCCATGCCTGACAACACCTAACCACAGTGTCTACACTTCTTTGCACTCTAACTGCAATTGCCCGAAAAGAAAGTCCAGCTTCCCGAAGTCCCACTATACGGCCCCTATCAAACTCACTAAGTTGACGAAATCGTACAGGTCTCCGTACTCTAGGCATCGTAACCGATCGTAAAGGATGTCAAGAACCAAAATCCGCCAACGTTGATTCTTTACTGCGGCTGAAATATTCATTTTTAGAGCGTTAGTGAATTAAAAAAAAGCAGTATAAAAACCGGAATGTCCAACTGATAAGGCTGAACATTTTTTCACTTGTTATTTACAGTAAGATAAATACATTCACCAACTTTTATTAAAATAAAACCATTTAAACTGGGCGAAAAATCGACGGGTGTATCTGTCTATACCTATGACCCTTTTCCCTTGATTTTGACCAAATGCACTTCTCCCTTACACAGCATCTACCTCTACCCTTACAGCTCTTCGCGCCCTCCAAATTCTTAGTGTCCCCTATTTGGTTGTAAATATGCTCTCCATGTTATCCTTTTCGATCATTTCTTGTTTGGATTCTCTATTTAAACGTCTAAATCTTGTTCTTGTTCCATCATCTCCGTTTCGAAGTAGCTTTTGGTACAATTGATTTTGTTGTTTGATCTTCCATTGAATTTCGTTGTCTCCAATATGGTCTGTTGTTCTACCGATTCTCTCTTTGCTGCACCTTTAATACAAGAGTTTGTGTGCTCATATTCTTCCGCTCTACAACTGTGTGTTTTCGTCAACGTTTGTTTCAATCCAGGAATAGAGTAACCGCGTACTTTCAACTTTCAAGCTGTCTAATCTGTATGTTATGCTTTCAATTTTGGCTACTCGATCGTCATTTCTTTGTTCTTCGGTTGTTGCAGGAAGAGGTCCGTACATTTTTCAAAGACATGCAGTGCTCCCCGTATTTTTACGTCTTGCATTCTGAGTTTATAATTAAAATATTTTTTCCTTTCAGCTCGACTGTATGGTAGTCTGTTCCACAAGTTAATCTTGAAGGTGCTGCATATACTCGATACTCCGATAGAGGCCGTAGAAGAGCATACTTTTCTTGGAATCAACTACACTCTCAACGAGCTGTACATAAGGAATTCCAAATTGAAGCAATTTCCTGTTTCGGCTGTCAAGGTAAGTGACATTGAATCGTGAAATTGTAGAATAAAGTAGGTGTGACGCCTGTTGGTAGTCGTTTTGAATATTCTTGGGGGAGAATGGATCGGAAAAAAGAACATTTCATTTTATTGCTTAAAAAAAAGAATGCAATACTGATTGGTTTGTGGGATTAAAATTGGTTGAAAAAGGGAATGGTTTTTATGGTTGCTAGTTGTTAATGGTACTCCCATATACATTAAAAGCTCACATAATCCGAGATTTGTAAATTAGGTGATGAGATTGATTTTTTCATTAAAATATAATTACAATTTTGTCACTCTCAAAATTATTTCCTTCCTGGAGCCACTATCTGCTAGAGTCGGTTCTTTCACTCCTCGCCTTGAGCTGTTACAGCCGTTTGCATGTTTTCGACTGACCCACTTGAGCTGATTTTTAACTTCGGGAAGAGACAAAAGTCACAAAGACTCAAACCAGGCGAATGAAGAGGCTAAGGAGCCACAGGAATGTTTTGTGTGTGTCTATCCGAGCTTATAATGGAATATGGAACATTAAGAAAATTAGCAGAAACTGTTATTTTTCTGTTACCGCAGATACAGATAGATCCTTCCAAAAGAATGATATTGGTATAATATACGAGCTCCTTCCCAGTTCAGTTGGCCCACTTCAAGATTTGTACCAAAATATGCCTTTATAAACTAAAATAATAATAATAAAATTTATTTTCTCAAAAACATTTTAGATACGCTCTAGTCGTAAAAAATACATATTTGAAATCACTTAGACCTATAAATATCTGAACAAATAAACAATGTGCGAATAAATGCGCGAAGTTAACAAAGCAACAATTGAAAGATTATCATTGGGTAACACCACCTTTATTTTTTATTACGGCTGAAATTCTGTGGGGCATAGTGTTAACCAAGTTTTGGAAAAAATTTGGTGTAAAACAATCCCATATTTCTTGAAGCTTTTGTCTCAGTTCGGTGATTGTACGAGCAGGATGTTGTCGTAGAACCTTTTTCATCTCGTATCACAAAGTTTCAATAGGTGACAGATCTGGACTGCTAGAAACCCATTTCAAAAGTGGTACATTATCTTCTTCCATCCATTTTATAACCTTTTTTGAGGTATGGCACGCTGCACCATCATGCTGAAACACAAAATCTTGGCCGGATGTCAAACATTCTTCCATGACTCGTAAAAGCGATTCTTCTAAAATTGCCAAATATTTGTTTGTATCCACATTTCCATCATTAAAATGAAGTTTTCCTACTCCTTTTGATGACATACTGCCCCAGACCATAATGGATGCTGGAAATTTCACTTTTCTCTTCAGACAGTCAACATGGAATGCTTCATTTTTTTTGCGAATAACTCTACTGCGACTGTCACCTACACAAACTTCGAATCGGGTCTCATCACTCCATTGTATTGCACACCATTGTTGAGGTGTCCATTGTCTATGTTCTTTAGCCCATCTAAGCCGATTTTTCTTTTTGCAGTGGAGTTAATTGTGGCTTTTCTTTGTCCTATAAACAAGTTGTGCAACTTTAGGGTTTTTACTTCACTTTTTTTTTATAAGAAAACTTACCTTGCAAGTGCTAAATCCCAGTTTGTGGGCCTCTCTATCAGTTGTGGACCTCGAAATTCTCCTTCCAACAGCTTCACTCCACAGAGCACTTAATTGTAAATAATTGGCACGCCTGTTTTTCACGATTATTCTTTTTAATGCTCTTCGGTCGACATTTGTGATATTACTTTTTGTCACATATCGTGGCTTAAAATTAACTGAAACAGTTACGTTATATCTTCTAACAATATTTCTCACACTGTACCGCGATAAGTCTAACAAAGTTGCAATTTCTGAGTTTGATTTCCCAGAATTAAAAAATTTAATTATCAGTAAGCGAATTTTCTCACTAATAACCTTTCCTCTACCCATTTTGAAAACCTTAATTAGCCAAAACTATTTTAAACGTATTCTGACAGCTGTGATTAATAAAAAAAATTGTCATGGCTTTTATTTTTCACAGCCACCTATGAGTTATAGACTTATTTTGCATTGAAATGAAAATAGGTTGATATGCTGTAATTGCAACATGTGTTATTTTTATGCTGCAAATTTGATTAGGGAGTGATAAAGTTGGTGTTTTCTACTATATATTATCAAAATATTCCTTGTTAATATTTTAAACCTATAACACCCGGCTGCATTTTTATTATTTGTGTTTGATAAGAAAAAAACTAAGATTTCAATAGTTGGGCCAACTGAAGTGGAAAGGGGCTCGTACTATAACAGTTTACTGATTAATTGTTCAGTTGTAAACGATTCAAAGTACAAAGCGTTCAACACTGAAAGGCTCGCAGACCGCTATTTTGAAAGGTTATTTTATACTCTGGGGTTAAGAAGTACCTATAAGGATTTACTTAACACCCCTTTCCGTTTGAAAAAATGTTACAAAATTGCACCCAGTCTCCATCTTGATATTTTCAACTGTTATTCATGCGTTAAAATATGCGTCAATGCATCATTACCAATTTCAGCTTCCTAACTTGACCCTTTCTGAAAGGCACTGCATGCACAAGTACTCGCACATAACAAGATGGATTATTGATTGTAGCTATCTGAAGTATTGTTGCAATAATAAAAAATTCAGTGCTTAATGGATTATGTAGAAAATACAGGGTGTCCGCAAAGTTGGGGTTTTCCTTTACACGACGTGTAGATCTTGAAAACATAATCAATTTTTCTTAGTACCATATACACCAATGTCTTAAGGGAATCGAGATAAAGGGCTCTGCAACATCAAAAATATCTGAGTACCGTCCTGTAGCCGCGACATCCCCGAGTGGTACTAGGACACTAGCTAAACCCGACGATAGAACTGGGTCGGAGTCAGTGTATCAGGTCAGTATGCGACCTTCAACCGACGGTTACGGTCACGCGTGTAGAGCTAATCGCGTAGACGAGAATCCCTCAACAAGCACTAGAGACGTGGCTAGAGAAGTGCAAGTATCAAAAACTAAAGTGTGGCAAACGCTGCGTGAAGAGAGGCTGTATCCGTTTCACGTCCAACGTGTACAAGCCCTTCAACCTGACGATTTTCCAGCAAGAGTGCGGTTTTGTGAGTGGTTGTTGCATCAACATGACAATAATCCGGACTTTTTGAAGTGCATATTGGTGACAGACGAGTCTACGTTCACGCGTAATGGGGTGAATAACTTTCGCAACACTCATGTTTGGTCAGTAGAAAATCCGCACGCTGTCCGTCGGGCACATTTTCAACAAACATTTTCGGTGAATGTTTGGGCTGGCATGGTAAACGATATGCTCATTGGACCATTTATTCACCCAAATCGATTGGACGGGATGCAATACCTAGACTTTTTACGCAACATTTTGGCTTCCTTGTTTGCCTGCGTCTGCTCGGTAGCGCATCAGCTGATTTCATTTTCTGTTGGAGCGGTATGATTTCGGGCAGAGACGTACTTAGCCCTTCTCGTCAACTGGAGAGTAAGTACTCTTTCCTTTATTTTTTTTTACTTGGTCGCCCTCGTTTTACTACACATTACCTTTGTTATTTCAAGGGTAGTTGTTTCTGAAAAGGAAAACCCCAACTTTGCGGACACCCTGTATAACAGCTATACCTATACATGTGGCTCAAATACAACTTTTTTCATAAGTAAAATCATGGGAGCATCTGATTTTTTTGTTGAAATATTGACGTATGGGTTTTAACTGTATTGTACGGTACATTTTTCTCAATCGCCAGGTCAATATTAGCCAAAGAATCACTTCCAAAGCGACTTATTTTCACTACATAAGCTGACTAGCTCTGTTTAAAAACAATACAGGGTGGCGCATCGAAAACGAAACAGACGCATTTACTGGTAGCTCAGTTTTATGTTTTTTATGATGTACCTATTAAAGTCTACTTTAAGCTTCAAATCAATAAATCTTCAAAACTACTGAACTGAAGTACATTAATTTTATATCATTATAAAGGGAATTGAAGGACCTTTAAAATAAGGTATCACTCGACCCCCCTTTCCATTTAAGATTTTGGGGATGGTGTCACCCCCGCTTAGGGGGCTGCACGTGCTAACGTGATTTTTTGCCAAACTTGTGTCCCCCTCGAAAACAAAATCGACGGGTCTGAGCGTTTAAAAAAAAACTGACCTGCCAGTAAATGCGTCTGTTTCGTTTTCGATGCGCCACCCTGTATTACAAAATCGGAAAAATTGTTTACCGTCGTTTTCTGGTGTCCTAGAAGACCATAATTACATGCTATGAAAGGTATTTTTTCAGCTGTCAAGTTTTGTGCGTTTGTGATTGGTATAAATCAAGACGAGAGGAATGGTCATAAAAATATCACTCCAATAATGCACCGAAGAATTACAGCTATGATCATTCAAATGAACAAACTAAGTAACAATGTATTCCTGCAGAATAGTTTTATTAAAAAGAAATGTATTTTGTATCCATGTGATCATGATAATGAGGATTCACACACAACAAATTTGGTTAAAACCACTTACCTGAGGTAAATAGATCATGGAATATTGCGTGACTTGTATAAACTTTCTAACAAAAAATTAATTTATTGTCTACAGATGCTTCCGTGTTGTTGCAATACTTATATGGGGTTGTCCAAAATGGACGCAGGAAAGTAAACGCATATTAAAACAAGAAAGATTGATATTTAAATCAAGTTGGGTACTTTATTTTGAAGGTTCATTTATACCATTTATGTATGAAAAATAATATCGCTCAAATGTTCACCACGACTGGATTTACAGACGTTCACGCGATGGTCGAAATTTTCAATGACATTTTGCAACATGGTCGGTTCTATGGCATTTATCTCGGCAATGATGTTGTTTTTGAGTTCTTGGAGGGTGGCTGGTTTGTTGACGTAGACTTTGCTTTTCAAATATCCCCATAAAAAGAAGTCCAAGGGAGTCAAATCGCACGATCTTGGTGGCCATGGCACATTTCCTCTGCGCGAAATCACGCGATCACCGGGACTGCAATCGATGGATATTGACGTTGGTTGTGTGGCATGTTGCACCGTCTTGTTGGAAATAAACATCGTCCATATCCATTCCTTCAAGTTGCGGCAAAAAATAGTTCTCTATCATCACGTGACATTGCTCAGAATTTACGGTAACGGCGTCCCCGGCCGCATTTTCGAAAAAGTAAGGTCCGATGATGCCTTTTGACCACAATGCACACCACACAGTCACTTTTTGAGGATGCATCGGCTGCTCTTGATACTCACGGGGATTTTCGTTCGCCCAGATGCGGCAGTTTTGCTTGTTTACCGTCCCATTCAAAGTGAAATGCGCTTCGTCGCTGAACATGATTTTTGATGAAAAATTGGCATCAATTTGGCGTTCAAGGAGCCAATCTGAGAACGTTCGGCGCGAAAAATGGTCGGCCCGATGCAGCTCTTGCGTCCATTGGATCTTGTAGGCGTGTACATTCAAATCCTTGTGGAGAATGCGGAGCAAACTGGTTCTCGAAATGCCCAATTCTTGGGATCGACGCGTTGTTGATTGTTTCGGATCGTCTCTCACACTCTCCTTCACAACAGCAATATTTTTCGGTGTGCGAACGATCCTTGGCCGGCCAGAGCCTGGCAGATTTGCCACAGAACCTGTTGCCTCGAATTTACGCACCAGACGACCGATGGTTGTTTCGTTTGGGCGGTGGTTTCGACCGAAATGTTCACGAAGCGCGCGAAACGTGTTTTTTATTTTTGCACCATTTTTGTAGTGCTCTTGAATAACTTTAATGCGGTCTTCAATCGAATATGACTCCATAGCGATCAATGGTAAACATTCAACTAACAAAATGACATGTCGGTGACAGAAAACAAAGGTGGCGTCTATGTCAAATTGACGTTTACTTTCCTGCGTCCCTATTGGACAACCCTTTATTTTTGTTCATGCAAAGCAGCATCATCTTTGTGAATCTAATCATGTGTTGTTTCATAAGTACTCAAGACAATGTTTTTAAGGTTACTGTGTGAGTTACACCGACAAGTGTATACTTGGTGAATGAGTGTGCTTGAGCACTACTCGTGTGTTGTCTATTTACAACGTAGAAATGTCGCATTGCATGTGGCAGGTGAAAACATCGAACGCTTCAGCAAAGTGTTGGAATGAAGCTCATTTTTACATTGGTTTCGCATGTGACATATTGTCGAATGCAAAGAGCTAATGACTTCCAGAAAAATGTGCGTTCTAAACTTTTTACCGGAATTTTATTTTTGTGATTTGTTTCATCGTTTAAAATAAATAATCATTCTGCCTTTCTCTACCCTTTCTCTCCTCGAATTGACGTAATTTTTTGAAAACAAAGACAGAACAGAATATTTGCCCATTTCAGGGAATAACCACTGCCAAACTATCCCTTTTGTTTGGAAAACACTGTGTAGAAATGAAGATATTATATATTGGGTTACAATCTCCTCGTGGACATATTCACCTGTTAATTTCAGGAAGTGTATGATCTGACCCACTAATTCAATAAACAAGATACTTATCAATGTTTTATCTACTCGAATATTATCGATAATTTGTCAATCAGAGCGGCTTAGAATAAAGCCAGTTTGCGTAGGGTGAAAGGTGTTCAGACTTGAACAACGATATATGCATTGGCGAATTGCAACGCTATAATTACTGAAGGTCGTTTAAAATTCAGCCATGAAAAGTGTCATAATAACACAGTCAATCTATAAAGTAAGAAGGTAATTAATCCAAACACATTATTGGAAATTTCAAGAAGATGAATACTGAAAAAATAATTTCTGGTATTTCTGGTTAAAGCCAAAAGACGAATTATTGTAGCCACTGATTTTTATTTGTTTAACACATTGACAGCCGCGTCAATAACTGGTGACTGACAGTGAACCTTTTTTTGTTTCTTCCCGTGCCCAAAATCTTGGGAATAAGAGTCAATTGTAATTCTTAGGATTCATTGTTTGTTTACTTCATTTTTTTATCAAAAAGTGCTGAAAATTGGCAGAATATATACTAAGTGACATATAAATCCGAACACCCAGTTTAAATGGTTTTATTTTAATAAAAGTGGGTGAATGTATTTATCTGACTGTAAATAACAGGTGAAAAAATTTTCAGCCTTATCAGTTGGACATTCCGGTTTTTATACTGCTTTTTTTTAATTCACTAACGCTCTAAAAATGAATATTTCAGCCGCAGTAAAGAATCAACGTTGGCGGATTTTGGTTCTTGACATCCTTTACGATCGGTTACGATGCCTAGAGTACGGAGACCTGTACGATTTCGTCAACTTAGTGAGTTTGATAGGGGCCGTATAGTGGGACTTCGGGAAGCTGGACTTCCTTTTCGGGCAATTGCAGTTAGAGTGCAAAGAAGTGTAGACACTGTGGTTAGGTGTTATCAGGCATGGCTTCGAGAAGGCCGTACGCAAAGAGCAAGGGGCACTGGACGCCGCCGTAGAACAACAGATCGTGAAGATCGCCGCCTTCTTTAGTGACGAGTCTCGATTTTGTTTAGGCATGCACGATGGTCATGCCAGGGTTAGAAGGCGACGTTGTGAAAGGAGGAATCCACAGTTTTTTGTTGAAAGACATGTTCATCACACTGTTGGAGTTATGGTTTAGGGTGCTATAGCTTATGGTTCCAGGTCACCTTTAATCTTCATCAGAGGTAACATGAACGCGTAGCGTTATATCCATGAAGTTCTAGAACCCCATCTTTTACCCTATCTTGACACCCTGGCAGATCCAACTTTCCAACAAGATAATGCCCGACCACATATTGCAAGAGTCACAATAGACTTCTTTCAACATAATGATGTCACATTGTTATGTTACCATGGCCACCAAGATCTCCCGACTTATCCCCAATTGAGCACGTGTGGGATATGATGGGTAGGAGATTGCTCAATTTGCAACGTCCTCCTCAGACTCTAGAACCACTTCGAGAGGAGTTGGTAGTTGCCTGGAATGACCACCTGATCAGAAGCATGCCTAGGCGCGTTGGAGAATGCGTAGCACACCAGGGTGCATCCACACATTATTAAAGGTCAAAGGGCTTTAAAGCAGTGCAATCATTTGCTTATTATGCTTCATTAACTACTTATACAAAATTTTATTAAAATAAAACCATTTAAACTGGGTGTTCGGATTTATATGTCACTTAGTATATATCTTTCACGATAAATCGGCTACCTCGTATCCATACGTTTCCTATAATAAAAAAATGGTCACAGAAAACGCGGTAAGCAATTAGTAAGCTATCATCAACTGTCAGTACAATATGTGTAATAGTTTAGGCATTTTAAAAATCAAGTTACACAGTATTTCAGAGTAAAATTTCATTTGTCAGTCTACATTCGATTACTGTGATTTATAAACGCATCTCAGGGCTACCACGTAACTACTTTCAACCTTTAATTTAATAAATAAAATATGTATATGTTTGAGTTTCTTATTTTAGCATTCAATGTCTTCAAATACATCAAAAGATTTAGTTAGTTTTCAGCCTCCATAAGCTTGATCAACTACATACAACATCGTTTCATGCCTTTTAGCAATAATCAGTACAATATAGGACTAGGCTTGGAGAGCAGGAAGAAAACTAACACATATAGTCTACTGAAGACTTCAGTCTGTAATGCATGTAAATTTTGTACTGCAGCGACTATAATCGACGATCTAATTTAACTGACCTGTAATCTATTAACCTCTAGCTACGTTTTTTTTGTTCTGGCCCAAGACGTCAAAGTCGTGGTATCTGTAGTTTAACGCCATCTTCTTTCATACCTTTTAATATATTAACAAATCAATTGACTGCACTATATAAATCACAGAAAAATATACATATCGCGCATGTAAATGAGTAGTAGGTATTGCCAAGAATTGGAGAGCTAAAAAGTGCACCTACCCAGGTTTGTTCACGATTAGCAACAAGATAATGGGTTATGTAATGTTAATTGTATTTTTTATTTATTAGTTGAACTGGTTTTAGTGTGACATATGTCATATATTATTTCTAATGTAAAGCAATACAATATTCTTTGCACCACATTCATGAAACTATAATTACCAATAATAGTAAAGTCATAAATTTGAACTTTGACGCCTTTTCAGATTGTGAACTTGTGTGACCTTGAGAGCGGTGGATACTGTAATGACACTGCAAACTTTTAGCTGCTGCCTTTATTCCTATTGGAATGATTGTTACGAAAGTACACATTAATTTTCTTACTCTGTGAGTTTCTTCGGCAATGCGACGTTATAGTCAAACAAATTATATCGTATATTTTTGTCATAATAAAACACATATGACACCTATGCCAGTATTGGCTCTTTTCCATCTGCATCTGATCCACTTCGTTATTTGTTCTCTTTCATCCTTCTATTCTTTCTCTATTTTGTTTTGAATTTGTCCGTTCTGATTATCGACAAGAATCAACCGAATTCGCAGCGATTCCTAAGCTTAAGAATCAATCAGTGGTAGCGTAAAACTAATTTCATATTTCCACTAGAATCTCTAGAAGTTTTATAATTTTTATGGTTTTCTTACAATGTGACGACCATCATCGCATATATGAATACGGATAGCCTAATGTAGCGACTTGTTTTGGAGATTGAAAAACAACCGAGCACCAGCAAAAACACTTTTTTCAATTAGCTAATTGGAAAATGGACTTTCTAATGACACGTTCCAAGTATTTCAATGCAGAAGTTACATCATCGGTTTTACATTTGCATGGGTAACTTGTACAATATACACAAGAAGCTAAATATGTATTTTCAAACGGTCTTTATGGCAAGTTCGTTGCTTTGTGATATAATGTTGTTGGGCGTAAGCAGTACATGAACATTAATTCAGAATGCATAATTGGTTCTCAATAGCCCGTACGAAGGTGCGAATTATACAGTAGACGTTTTGAACTCCGATTTTCTCGGTATTGTATGTATCGAATAAATTCTTTTCAAAGAGGCTTTGTGTGTGGATCTGAACGACAGTAAGTTCAGAGAAAATGTTATGATTCTTTCTATTTTTGCTTCTCACGCCATCGATCTGTCTGCGCCTGTTTCTTTGGCTCCTCAAAAGGTACTATTTAAACATTGATGAAACTGTGACATAAGAAAAGGGTTTTTTAGGTTTCGAAAATTCTTCTACTTGTAGTGAAGTTAAGAATGCTACTGACGCCGATTTGGTAGGAGTTGCGGTGAAGTCATAAAGATTATTTAATAATAATAATAATAATAATAATAATAATAATAATAATAATAATATTTATTACCCTTATTAAACCGTATATACAAAGTTTACAAAAAAAAGCCTTAAGAGTATAAAGGGCTACATCAGCTTACCCCTTAAAGAAGTAGCTGCTAGAGCCAAAAAAAAACAAACAAATTTAAACAATTCTATAGTAAGACAAATGGCTATTAAGACATTGATAATTAATATTGTTTTAAACTTAAGAAATATAACGAAGTATAGTAAGTTGAGAAATGGAAATTTAGAATGAGAAGAGAAAGCGAGGGGAAAGAGAAGAAGAGAAAAGGGGAGCAGGAGATGTGTTTTCTATGATATCTGAGACAGTAAATCACTTTTAAGGTTCCACTTAAACGAAGATATCGAGAGAGAAAAATCTGTAATTTTGAATTTATTTACCAAAAAGGCAATTTGATATTTATTTATTTATTGATTTCCAACAGGTGAAACCCAATTACACGAAACGCTGAAAAAAATAACAATTAAAGAGACATGGTTCTTGGACTTAAATCTATAGTATCACACATTCTAAATAAGATTGGATGATCTATAGCAGTTAATAATCGATGCACAACTGTCACTGTAAATATCACACGATTCAGTAACACTGTTCATGACGCAGCACATGAGATTAATTGGCGATTTTGTCATAACATTTGTTTGACAATAGAATGCCGTTTGTTGTCGACTCCCTAGCCTTGGAACGCGGAAACATATTTTTTCAAGTAAATTTTGACAGTCAATTTTATTGTGAATGAGGCCATACAAAAACGACAAAGCAAATATGTTTCGTCTTGTTGACAGTGAATCCAAATTGAAAAACTCTAATAGGGCACTATGGTGACAACCTCTTTCTGGATAAGAACCTGTGCATTTAAAGTGAAAATACTTTAAAGCTTTACATTGAATGGCCTCAAGCATCACGACAGAATTTTGGTATATAGGAGACCAGATCAGAGTCGCATACTCCAACTTGCTCCTGACAAAAGTAAAAAATAAAGTCATTAATGTATCAACATTGGAGAAACCCTTCCAGTTTCTGATACAGAAACCAAGTAGTCGAGTGGCAGCCGACGAGATATTGAGAATATGCTCAGTAAACGTTAGCTTGGTATCAAAAATGACTCCAAGGTCTCTATAAGAGGTGCATCTGTCTATAACCTGACCATTGATGTTATAATTATCATAAATTAAATAGTTAACTTTTCTTGTATAAGTCATAACTTTACATTTCGAAACATTCAGACTGAGAGAGTTTCGTGAACACCATGACGAAGTTAGAGCTAAGTCATCTTGCAACATGACGCAATACTCAACTGTCTTGACTGACGTGCAGATTTTAAGGTCATCAGCGAAAAACAAATGGAAACACTTCAGTTCAAAAGACAAGTCAAGGCCTAGATTTGACCCTTGAGGTACCCCAGACGTGGCCGATAGTAACTCGACCTATGACCACCATATTCGACAAATAACCTTCTATCCCTCAAATACGAATTCATGAGTGACAGCATTGCATCAGACATACTCACTGTTTTAAGCTTATCCAGAAGTGCATAATGATCAACTTGATCAAACGCCTTCTGAATATCTGTGTAGATGACATCAACTTGTCCCTGACCGTCCAGTACTTCAGAAATGTACTGAGTAATTAGAGCCAAGTTAGTGACCGTGGATCTGCCTCTCATAAACCCATGCTGATTAATAGAGACTGCACCCCTGACCGAGCAGTAAACCGTTTCATAAGCAATGATCTCAAACAACTTGCTGAAATTGCACAGGATTGCTATTTATATCAGAGATATCTCCACTTTTGTGAATAGGACATATTTTAGAGGTCTTCCAGATATTTGGATATGTCTCTGATATTAGAATTAGGTTGAATCTGGAAGCCAGCGGTTTCGCTAGTATATGAATGCTATCTTTAACCAAAAAACTTGGAATACCATCACATCCAGACGTCATTTTGTTCTTTAATCTTTTCGAAGCCCTAATTACGTTTTCTTCACTTATATTTTTTAAAGAAATGATATCGGTAGAATTATTTGTTGGAGGAGATGACCCTAGTAGACCAGACGGGATAAAAACTGTTGAAAAGAAGGTAGCAAAACTGTCCACTATATCCTGAGGCGTATCGCAGCGCAGCGTCATCCTTGGGGGATTCTAGATTGCTGTTTTTTCATCTGGGAAAATGACCAGAATTTGCTAGGATCATTGACAATGGCATCCTCAATCGATTGGACGTAAGCGGAGTAGGCAACGCTGATCTGGTTCTTAATGAGCTTCCTAAAATTACTGAACTGATCATAAGAAAACTTAGTACCGTCACGTTTCCAGTTCCCTCTTGCTACGTCCTTCTTCTTGATATTAAGTATAATTTCACGTGTGAACCATGGGGGATACGAAAACATTTTATTTTTACATTTAGGGACATGGACCTCAAAGATGTTATTGATGATATGAGAATGATTTCTTAAAAGATTCTTTATTGTGTGATGGTATTGTAATCAAATTCAATCTTCTAATGTTCAAATTATGTACATTAGTCCGGTAACTAATTTTTAAGTGAAGATAAGGAGGGCTTTTATATTTTATAATCTTGTAAAAAAAGAAAGAAGAGTGCAAGGTACGCCTCTGAGCCATATTCAACAATCCCAGTTCAGGTAGTTTGTGGGATACTCTTTGTCTACCCCTTATACCAAATATCAATCTCAGACAAGAATTCTGAGATTTTTGAACCCGTTTTAGTTTCACACTATCAAGAAATGGGCCATATACCATATCAGCAAAGTTGAAGTAGGACAACACTAAAGCTTCGCAGTGCGTGGCTTTAGTATTTTGTGATAGGTAATGTCTATGGGGGTAAATTATTTTTAACATTGAATATGCTTTTCTTAGGCACTGAGTAATGTGCTCTCTAAACTTAAGTTTAGAGTCAACCACTAAGCTCAAATCCTTCGCGGAATCCCTAAATGATACTATATTGTCCCCTAGTTTGAGCTTAATATTATTTTCTAATACGTTTCTGCAGGAATCACTACAAAACAATATAGCCGTCGATTTACTAGGGTTTATCTTTAACAAGTGATCTTCAGAGGTTTTGAGAAGGCTATTCAAGTCGGATATATTTCAAAATAGCCACTACTATCTCATGATTAATCATGTCAAATGCTTTCGTGTAGTCCAATAACACCAAGACAGTAGCATTTCCCGCATCCTGTTCTCTGATGACATCATCCACAAGATCTGTTAATGCTGTGGAACAACTGTACCCGGTTCTAAACCCTGACTATCTAGGGGGGATGATATTGTTGGCAAAAACGTAGTTAGCAACTTGTATAGCGATTGCCTTTTCCAAAAGTTTAGAAAGGGTCGGTAAAAGCGAGATTGAACGCAGTTGACCAAATTCTGTCGGATTGTTAACCTTAGCTAATGGAAGAACATTGGCTAGTCCAGCTTTTAGGAAAATAAGACCATTTAATACAACTATTTATAATATGGGTAATAAAAGGAGCTATAAGAGGGCAACACAAGGAAATCAGGGTAACGTTCAGCCTTCGTCTTGATACTGAGGATACTATTTAAAACAAAATCTTCATCGATTAGGTTAAATGAGAAGGTTTCATTAAGCAAGGAATTGTTGTTATAGAAATGCAACAATTCTTGTTTTGGAGTATTATTTTGTGATATTTGGGCAAAGTAGGTAATAAGTTCATTAACATTCCTTAAATGGTCAGGGATGTATTTATTTTTATTTCTAAGTATATTTAGTTTATTTAGGTCAGCCCATTTTTCCTTTTCTGAGCAATTCTAAAACTTTAAATTTAGATATGCCTTTTTTTCGGCTCTAATAGCAGAAGTGGTCAGGTTTCTTAATTGGTTATCATAGTCTCGATGACCAGTTTGGTGCGTTCGTCTAAAACGAGAAAGAGCTTGATTTCGAAGCCTGTTCATAAACTTAATAACTAATGACTTAATTTCAATGCTTCCATTATATATTATCTTTTCGAATACATTTAATCGTTTCCTTTTTTGTTATACATATTAGACGGGCTAACCTGTGTCGAATATACCCTGAAACGTTGCATACGAAGTGCAATAACATCAATCCCACATGCATTTGCTTTGATGAAATTTTCTAAAAAGTCAATCCATTTGACGTTAGGTTTGGATATACTCGTAGATATTTCGACGGCTTCATTGTGCCGCAAGTACACAGAGTCAGCCTACTTGACGGTATTTTCTGTTTATATTTCAAAATAAGCTAGAACTGTAATAAATGCTATAAGTACCAATTTCCGATTGTGTACTCACAATTTATGTTCAGAGATGAACAAGGTCGAAAAGTTTCACGTCTGATCGCTCGTTGGAGTCTCCATGTAAAAGCATTGGATCAATGTACGGTGAGATCCAAATTTGGCTGACGCCGGAAGTAAAGTGGATGTATGGGCATCAAGAAAATGATACGGTCAATATGGATTCCTCAAAGAGACGGTTCCGTCGCTCATAATTTGGAAACATTTTTTGGGGGAGGAATAATAGAAACGGGCCTGCAAATCATTCCCAATTGGCTGACTTATTCACCCTTTTCAGGTTGCCCACTGGGCTTCTGTTCGGCCCGTGAGTTTGGAAATCGTCCCTTCATGTTGAAAAAACAAGCGTAAACGGTAGATAACCCAACTAACAATTATCACTCCTATTGGAGTTGCAAGAACGATTATACAGTATTCCTTAAACAGCATTGTATTCTGTAAGAACATTGGCAAAACCCTCTCAGAACAGCTATACAAGCGGAATGGGCACACCTAATAGGACACTTCAGTCATTTAAGAGGTTGTTAAAGGGCTGCAGGTAACAGTTATACAACAAAAGTGTAAGCCTCTTGCAGCCGCTATAGGACATTTGCATCAGTGCATGATTCAGTTTTTGTATACCTGTATATCTTATCACCGCTTTGATTTTCAGATACTTGGCAACCTAACAGTCCTCAACATAGAGAGCCATCAAATAACAGAGTTGCCAAAAGACTCGTTCGCCCTCTCTGACATGGCAGGCACACTGATGAGGTTCCACTTGACAGGCGGAAACCTCACTGCTCCTCCTCCCGAAGCCCTTCAGCCTTTGAGGAGGTTAAGGACTCTCGACTTGCACGGTAATCAGATTGCCGAGTTGAAAAGGAACCAATTTAAGGGACTGAGGGACGTCGAAGTGCTGGATCTTAGTTACAACGAGATACCTAAAGTAGATGCAAGTCACTTAGGAGATCTCACCAAGATGACGTGGTTCAACGTATCTAACAATCGTCTGACAGAAATAACTAGGTGAGTAACATTATGTACATGAAAAAGTGCTCATGGCAATTACTAATATGCAAACAACGAACGACGTTTTAAAAAACAGACTTTATTTAACAGAAGACGAATGAGTACTGGTCACATTCTTTAACGTATCTTTTAAGTAGCTCCTATTTATAACCTAGGCTAGAATAAGGGAATTGAAAAGTGCAAACTAGGCATCGCTACATATGAGATATAAATGAAACGAACGAACGAACGAAACGAACGAAACGAACGAAACGAACGAAACGAACGAAACGAACGAAACGAACGAACGAACGAAACGAACGAAACGAACGAAACGAACGAAACGAACGAAACGAACGAAACGAACGAAACGAACGAAACGAACGAAACGAACGAAACGAACGAAACGAACGAAACGAACGAAACGAACGAAACGAACGAAACGAACGAAACGAACGAAACGAACGAAACGAACGAAACGAACGAAACGAACGAAACGAACGAAACGAACGAAACGAACGAAACGAACGAAACGAACGAAACGAACGAAACGAACGAAACGAACGAAACGAACGAAACGAACGAAACGAACGAAACGAACGAAACGAACGAAACGAACGAAACGAACGAAACGAACGAAACGAACGAAACGAACGAAACGAACGAAACGAACGAAACGAACGAAACGAACGAAACGAACGAAACGAACGAAACGAACGAAACGAACGAAACGAACGAAACGAACGAAACGAACGAAACGAACGAACGAACGAAACGAACGAAACGAACGAAACGAACGAAACGAACGAAACGAACGAAACGAACGAAACGAACGAAACGAACGAAACGAACGAAACGAACGAAACGAACGAAACGAACGAAACGAACGAAACGAACGAAACGAACGAAACGAACGAAACGAACGAAACGAACGAAACGAACGAAACGAACGAAACGAACGAAACGAACGAAACGAACGAAACGAACGAAACGAACGAAACGAATAACACGAACAAAACGAACGAAACGAATAACACGAACAAAACGAATAAAACGAATAAACGAATAAAACGAATAAAACGAATAAAACGAATAAAACGAATAAACGAATAAAACGAATAAAACGAATACAACGAATAAAACGAATAAACGAATAAAACGAATAAAACGAATAAAACGAATAAAACGAATAAAACGAATAAAACGAATAAAACGAATAAAACGAATAAAACGAATAAAACGATAAAACGAATAAAACGAATAAACGAATAAAACGAATAAAACGAATAAACGAATAAACGAATAAAACGAATAAAACGAATTAACGAATAAAACGAATAAAACGAATAAAACGAATAAAACGAATAAAACGAATAAAACGAATAAAACGAATAAAACGAATAAAACGAATAAAACGAATAAAACGAATAAAACGAATAAAACGAATAAAACGAATAAAACGAATAAAACGAAACGAATAAAACGAATAAAACGAATAAAACGAATAAAACGAATAAAACGAATAAACGAATAAAACGAATAAAACGAATAAAACGAATAAAACGAATAAAACGAATAAAACGAATAAAACGAATAAAACGAATAAAACGAATAAAACGAATAAAACGAATAAAACGAATAAAACGAATAAAACGAATAAACGAATAAAACGAATAAAATAAATAAAACAAATGAAATACATGAAATAAATAAAACAAAATGTATAAAGTTATAAGTGGAAACTAAGAAATAGTTTTATGGGCCTGTTTGAGTGACTTGACCTATTTTTTGTAATACAGAATCGTAGTTGACTTTTTTAAATGGCTAACTTGTGATAAACATAACCCTTTATGATGTGATGACTGCGTTGCGTGTAGCCGTTAGCACTGAAATACGCCGTCTTGCTTTGCTTTCCAGAAGAAAACTGATTTTTAAATGTCATGTTCCGAGCAGCTGACGCGTGGGAAGTAACCTGTTGACTTTACAAATACGTGTGTCCGAGTTTTTCGTAAGACTCATTTCAACAAAGGCTATCACATAGAAGCACTCGAAGACAAAACGCTAAAAGTCGGAGCTGTTTTTGATAACATCGAGCAAAGTTTATCAAAACATATCTACAGTGCACACAGATGAAATCAGTTTTTGCCGCCGAACATGAAAGAACGACCGCTTTAACGCACACATAGGAAATTGTACCAGTTGAGCTCATGCAAGGTTATCCAGTCAACAATCTTTTTCTTAGATTTTTTTTTTGTTTCTCTGAGAGATGTACGCTTCGTTAAGGTTTAACTTTAAATTATAGGAAATCCATGGATTCGGTCATTAACGTCAAACAGAAAAATTCAGGTAAAGCTGGACATCACTATCTCTAATCCAGATGGCCTGAACTTTGGGGTACCTCACGGTGAAGTGCTATCACCGTTTCCGCTTTTGTTATTTGTGAACGATTTAGATGATCACATAATTGATAATAATTGTCTCTTGTTACCTTCATTGATTACACAACTATAACAGTATCACCAAAGTCGGCAGAGGATCCAGCAAGTAAGGCTAACATCATAATTCAGATTTTTCAATAGTGAGTAGCGTTAAATAGGTTACTAATTAATACGGATAAAACAAAATATATCGTGTATCACAAACTTAGGCAACATAACAACATCACAGTTACAATAAACAACTGGAAAGAGTACCAGATAACATTTTTAGGTTTAATAGTGGATGAAAATCTGAGCTGGAAAGTGTATGCAGCTAAAAAGATGAATTCAGTATTTTTTGCTCTAAGAAGCTTAAAATACGCAATAAAAACACGTATTGAATGTCAACTACTCTATTGTATATTCCTCAAATATTTAATGCTATATTTAGGATCATCTATTGAGGCCCAACAGATCTTCGTCCTTCAAAAAGATATACTGAGACTCTTATTCTCATTGCATCCTCTAGAGTCGTGTCGAAAAATATTCAGAAATAAGAAAATACTAACTTTAGCATCATTACTCAACCCAGAGGCGTGCTTTCATGTGAAATCATATCCTTCCAAATTCACGTACCTAAATGAGTTAATTGAACAACTATAGCCTCAGCACATACCGTAATAGCCGGTCCACTTACTATAGATACGTGACACTTTTTGCTGTAACTATTTTTGATTCATGTATAAGAATGAAGATTGAAAATTTCACCACATAATTAAATTACCTTTTTTCGGAGACCACATATACTCGAAGAAATAGACCTCTCATTAACTTTCTAACTTCTTTGTCGTCGGTAAAATTATTTTATTTCTCCTACTACTCATGATAAATTTCAGGTGACAATATGTAAGTTAATTAACAAATTTCACGGGAAACTTGGCTGAGTGTGTTTTCCATCGGCTTTCATCAGAGTTTTTTATAAATTTTTTGACGAGATGAAGTGAGAATCATCAGAGGAACCTGTCATTCGTAATCAACAAATAGTTATTTGAATATTTTTCTGCGGACGCTATATCATTTGAACAATATTATTTTTTCTTTATTGGGTATAAGAAAAACTAGATTTTTGATAGCTGAAAGCTATTCTTCTTAAGGTTTTTGCGGGGTCTTTTTTCAGAGTGTTGCTTAGAGAAGTTTGATAATACCCAAAGTACTGGGTGCGCCATCTATTACTATTTTTTAACTTATAAGTTTATGTGTTACCATTTGAGCCAAGAGTCATGTGATATGCATAAATGAACTGTCAAATGTATGCCATTAATAGTCATGGATTCGTTTACTACACAACTACGCATTTTGGTGATCCAAACTTATTACGAAAACCGTCGAAATATAAAAAATACTTTTCGTTTTTGTTAACTGGATGCTGGAAAGAAAAGACGGATTTTCGGCCAAAGTGCTCTTTTCTGATGAGGCTCATTTTCACCCCAACGGGTACGTAAATAAGCAAAATTGCAGATTCTGGGGGCTGAAAATCCACACCAATATCATGAACAACCTCTCCATCCTGAACAAGTGACTGTTTGGTGCGGATTATGGGCTGGTGGCATCGTTGGACAATTCTTCTTTGAAGATGCCGAAGAAAAGGCCATTACCGTCAACGGGGAACGTTATCGCGGCATGTTGACAGACTTTTTGTAGCCACAATTGGATCGTATTGGTGCCTACGATCTTTGGTTTCATCAAGACGGAGCAACGGCTCACACATCTCGCCAAACAATCGCCTTATTGCACACGAAATTTCAAGACCGCATAATTTCACGAAATTCGGATGTTGGCCCCCGAGATCGTGCGATTTAATACCTTTTGACTACTTTACTCGGGGATTTTTGAAAGGAAAAGTGTATGCGAATGGTCCCCGGACAATTCAAGACCTAAAGC
This sequence comes from Acanthoscelides obtectus, assembly GCA_963669975.1. Taxonomy (NCBI): domain Eukaryota; kingdom Metazoa; phylum Arthropoda; class Insecta; order Coleoptera; family Chrysomelidae; genus Acanthoscelides; species Acanthoscelides obtectus. Next base: position 11,055,092 of record CAVLJG010000007.1, on the reverse strand, counting down.
GCAATATTCGGACAGAAATTGCGGCCATAGACCCGATTATTCTGGAGAAAGTCATTGAAAATTTTAACGTTCGGATATTGGCCTGTAAACGAAGCCGCGGTGGCCACATGACTGATGTTATTTTTAATACATAAATGGCATAAACTAACCTTCATTTGTCAATAAAAAAATTTATAAAAAGCGTGTTAATTTTTGAAATAGAAAAAAAAAGTAATAGATGACGCACCCTGTACATGATATTTCCGATACCCTTTTCTTCTTTTGTCGATTTTACACTACATAAATATGCGCGAATTATCCTTTTCTGTATGCATCATGTGCTCTTATTGCTCAAACACAATCATTAATCATAATCACGCTGCAACGCACCCCAATTAAAACATCGTAGCACATACATCAGTCGACGTCTGCCGGCGTTGAAAAATTGCTCGGCAAATGCTTAAGCAATTCACGTAACATTATAACATTAATGCTTCTATACACTAAACACTATCATTAGCATCACTCGATATGTATCAGAGAGTTTTTCAAGAAGGATGCTGTTGAGTACTACATCCTATCTTATTGTTATTAAGTTCATTCATTACTTATTCTAATCACAATGGCCTTCATTGTTCTGATGACTGATTATAGTTATTAACTATGCCTATTAGATATTTGGGAAGAGTTCCTTTTTTACTTTATTTACATCATCACCTATTGTTGTTTTGGTAAAATATTTTTATGGTTCTTTACCCCACAGTTATTGATAACAATATATTCAATTCATCAATTCAATCTGTATGTTTTTCACATGGCATACATTCAAAAAGCAACAAGAGGAATTGTTACAAGTTTTTCTGAGATGTGATTTTCGCGATACTTTTACAAAGACACTATTGTCCTAATAACGATAGTAGATGTATTTACGCGTCGTGCCCTAGACGTCCAAGTCTACTATTTTCTTCAAGAAAATGGTATACCGGGTGACAATGGAAATTGGAAACACGCTATATCTTTTTTTTTCAAATAAAAATATCGCTCCAAGATTGGGACATGCTTAGTTAGTCATTAAAAGGCATTTCTGGAAAGTTTTACAGGAAGTGACCTTGGCTTCCGTATTTTATATTTCCTTCCATAATGGTATGGTGTATCTGAAGTCACTTGAAATAGCATAAAAACCTTTGGTCGGCGCGTCCTTTGTAATTTCATGACGTATCATAGGCGTGCGGTAAAATTTATTTAGAACGATAATAATAGTGTTTTTATATCACAATAAATGGATTTTACTATCTTCTTATTTATTTGATTTGGGATAAAAAATACTTATATTGGGAGTTTAATTTATGTTGACTGAAAGTTAAGAAATGGAAAAATTACAGAATTCCAACGTTTGACATAGGCAAATATTTACATAGCAGGTAGGTATATAAAAAGGTATATAAGACTTACATTATAGGTATTTATATATCATCCTCGCCTTCGGAGCTGTCGCTAGAGTCATCTTGTAGAGGAATTACAACGGGATTTACAGGAGGCAAAACACAATATTCATTTTCTTTGTCAATAATATGCCTAGAACACTGCTTCCATAGGTCTGTGGCAGCAATATGAGATACTGCATCTCTTATTGTGGCCAATAGCGATTCACTTAATTGAGGGGTCTGATTATGTTTTCTTACTTTTTTTTAAAGCAGCCCAGACCAACTCAATCGGGTTAAAAATGCAGTAATATGGGAGGTAGACGTAATACTTCATAGCCATTTTGCTGAAGCAGATTGTCAACAACATACTCTTTTTCAAATTTTTGTCTTTTAATAAGATCCAATAATATGGCTTTGGTTGATTTTTGTGGTATTTCCATTCCCTTATCCTTCATAAAATCAATAATGTCTTGTTTTTTGTGCCTGTATTCGGAATTTTGTTTTTCTGTCGGGAATGGTATGGCGCATTGTCCATAATAATCACTGAATTTGGGGAAATGTTTGGTATTAACTGCTGCTCTATCCACTTTTCAAATAAGTCGGAGGTCATGTCCTCATGATAGTCGGCACATGATTCTTTGATATTTTTGGCAGATAACAGCAAGGCATTAGGTATAAATCCATTTTCACTGCCAGCATGGAGAATAATGATTCGTTTTCCACGGTTGCATGGTGCATTTAAAATGCACTTGTTGCTGTCGTCAACCCAGCCGTACTGCACAACATCATGGGTATCATACCACGTTTCATCCAGGTAAATCAGATTTCTTTTCTGCTCTCTATAGATTTTAACTTTGTGCAAAAATTCTTGGCGCAATTCAACGATTCGTGACGACTCCATAATCACCATTCTTTTATCTAATTTTTTGTATTGAAAACCACACAGTTTTACAATACAGTGCAGTGAGTCTAAGCATTTGTAATTATAAAAATCTTCAGGATAATCTTTTAATTTATCCCGTATCATTTCCAACGTGGGCACCAAATTTTCTTTATAAAATCCGTATATTATACGACGAATATCTTCCTGAAAACCCACGTCTATTCTTTTTAATTTTTGCCCTATGCGCTTTCTGTGGAAGGAATGGTCGACTACATCTCCCCTTTTTATAACCCGATAAATGGTAGACCGACTGATTTTTGTCAGGATACAAATTCTGTTTAAAATTTGATTTTGCGAGGAATCTGGATTTTCGTTTTTCAGACAATCATACATATTTAGGATTACTCTTTGGGTCTGTTCCTCTAAATCTTTATGAAAGAATTCTGCCTGCACAGGTTATTCACCGCTACACGGCACTGGCTAAACTGTTTCAATTTTCAGTAGCCACCTGCACTTGTTCGGAGCTCTGAAATACACGCGTGCTTTACTCCACGTGGACCGGTGAAACTGCCCTTGATCTTATACGGGGGATATTTGCTGCGAAATTTGTCGATTTTTGCAGCAACAGAGCGTGTTAAATATAGATATATAAAACGCACCCGGTATTTCACAGTGTTTCAAGTGACTTCAGATAAAGTATACTTCTATGTAAAATATTTCATATGACTGTTCATAGTCGTAAGGTAATGATACATTTGAAAAGGCTTCAGGCTAGAAAAAAAATCCTTGTTTGACGTCGTGTTTTCAGAAGAAAGCAGCCTTGCTCCGAAAGCTTAATCAACTGAGATACATGATTTGCTACACTGTTTTTGCTGTTTCAAAAACACACTGATTTTGAAAAAGTATTCGTGATCAGCTATCCGAAGAGCCACAAGACATTGATTTTCAGATCATTTGAAAATTTTCAGATTCTCTATACCATTTTTATGCTGCATTGTATACCAATATACCTAAACAATAACGAAACAAGACTACTTCTTCTTAAATCTTCTTTATGCTAGGTTTGGCCTCGTCATCCCCTGACGATCTAAACTGGTAACTACTCGTACTCTCTCAAAGTGTCCTCGGAATATGCATTCAAGGATGGTTTTAGGAACAACAGTTTCATAAGAAAGCTTTGTAGAGCGTGTTTTAAGCAGACACATGTAGAAATATTTCGCGTTCTATATCTATATGCATCCAAGAGCTTATTATTTTCGTATAAACTGTGCCTAGCAACTGCACATTTCAGGGTACGCGAGAGGTTTTTTAATTAGGTGTTAAAGTTCCCCTTAAACTTTCGTTTTAAAACTAATATTATGCTGAACCTTACCAATAATAAACTGATAGAAAAACGTTGTGTCACCATTTGCTTTACTATTCATCATCTTATCAAACTTATACCACTTTTTCAAACAAAATTCCCACTTATCTCAAAGTGGTTATGATAACAAGAAAAATGTATATTCCCATATTCACTGCGTACAAGATATCCTCTATCCTGTTGTGTTTATAATTCAAACCATTTTTTTTGAGCACTAAATCACCGATGCCCAAGGCTATGAAAAACGCTCAGACCCGTCGATTTTGTTTTCGAGGGGGACACAAGTATGGTAAAAAACCACGTTAGCGCGTGCAGCCCCCTAAGCGGGGGTGACACCACCCCCAAAATCTTAAATGGAAAGGGGGGTCGAGTGATACCTTATTTTAAAGGTCTTTTAATTCCCTTTATAGAAAATGTACTTCAGTTCAGTAGTTTTGAAGATTCAAAATAAAACTAATACATCATCATTAGTGGAGATCAATACATTTGGCAGCAAAGTAATTTCAAAATGAAGAATGAACTGACCCGTTAGGCAAGTAAATGTTGAAAATAGCCACCATGACTCTTCATGCAATAATAAAGATTTTGCTCAAAACGTTGCCGCACATTTTACAATACTTGAGGAGTAATTTGAAGGCACTCATTCACAATTCTTTGTCGCAGGTCTTCTAATGATGTTGGCTGAGTAGCATAGAGTTTGCTTTTTAAATGACCCCACAAAAATGAATCCAAAGGTGATAAATCTGGCGATCTTGGGGGCCATTCAATGGCACCTCTTCTACCAATCCATCGATCTGGAAACGTCTGATCTAAATATTGTCGAACACGTAATGCGTAATGTGGTGGGGCACCATCCTGTGGCTGCTGTATATGAACCTCATGATAAATTTTGGGATTAGAATCGGACCAATATCGGCAGTTATGACGATTTACTACGCCATTTAAAAAAAAGGAACATTCGTCGAAAAAGCAAGTGTTGAATAGAAAATGTTCATCGTTTATAATTCGTTCACTCATATCTTCACAAAATTTTAATCGCCGATCAAAATCGTCTTCATTAAGTTCTTGTACCAGGTGAATTTTATACGGATGAAGACTATGGGCCTTTAGAATCCGTTGGACAGTACGTCGACTAACACCACACACAGTCTCCAATTTGCGGGTATTTAACGTAGGATCTACATAAACTTGCCCTAAAACCCCCACTTCTATTGCTTCGTTCCTTACGGGATTTTCAATGTTGCGTTTTTTTATTGGCGACTGACCCAGTTTCCCGAAATTTAGCTACAAGTTCTAGAACATATTTTCGATGCACGTTACTGTTCTCATGTCGCTCATTAAATATTTCTGCTGTTCTATTAGCGCACTGATTATTTCCGAAAAATATTTCGATAATTTCAACTCTTTCACAAGTTACAAGTTATTTTAGCAACAAAGATTGGTCAAATCAATCTGTACTAAATTCCTATTTAAAATAAGTACGAGATATTTCCTAACCTTTATTCAAGAAATAACTTTTTTGCCACAAAAAAAAAAACGCTCCAATAGCTATTTTCAACAACAAAATGATAAACAAACCATGAACGTAGTGAAAAAAAGTATTTACTTATTAAGTAAATTCTTTTAGTCAAATTTCTTCTGAAAGTAGTACAAACGAATCTGATGTACCTATTAAAGTCTACTTTAAGCTTTAAAACAATAAATCTTCAAAACTACTGAACTGAAGCTCATGTATTTTACATCATTATAAAGGGAATTGAAATACCTTTAAAATAAGGTATAACTCGACCCCCCTTTTCATTTAAGATTTTAGGGTTGGTGTCACCCACGCGCAGGGGGCTGCACGTGTTAACGTGATTTTTTGCCAAACTTGTGTTCCCCTCGAAAACAAAATCAACGGGTCTGAGCGTTTTTCAAAAAAAAAAACTGAGCTGCCAGTAAATGCGTCTGTTTCGTTTTCGATGCGCCACCCTGTATACAGGGTGTTCCATAATTATTGCGACAAAATGATAGGGGTTGTAGAGGGCATAAAAATATGCAATTTTGCCTTATAAACCCCTGTTCGTAAATATGCCGTTTGAGCACTACCGCTAATTTTACCTTAAGAGCTCATAGGAGAAACAAAAAATTCACCAGCTGCAAAATGTTCGTCTAGCACATTTCATGGTCTCGCCGGTTTGTAAAAAAAAGCCTGCTGTGTTTACATTTTTGTTATCGTAAATTCTCCACACCGATTCATTTAATTTATATGAGTGGTGAGTCAAACTATGTAGATAGTAAATAACAGTACCTTAGTGTTAAAATGCAGCGTTATTCGTATGCGGAACTTGCGGATATGCATTTAATTTACGAAGAAGCTGGTGGTAACGAAAGACGAGCCTCGCGAATCTACGCCCAACTGTTTCCAGAACGTCCTCATCCGCATCACGCCATTTTTGCAAGGATTCATGGAGTTGAGGCAACCAAACTTTGGTCGCTACGTTTTGTTCACTAACGAGTCTTGTTTTACAAAGGACGGTTATTTTAATAGCCGTAACAGTCACATTTGGGATGAAGAAAACCCTCATGCCATAGCCATCCAGACCAGAGACCAACATCAGTTTTCAATTAACATCTGGTGCGGCATTGTGGACGAGCATATCATCGGGCCATATTTGCTTCCACCACGTTTGGATGGGCATGCTTATGGTCGATTCTTACAGCATGTGCTACTGGAACTATTAGAAAATGTGCCCCTGAACATAAGAGCGAACATGTGGTTTCAACACGATGGCGCTCCAGCCCACTTTTCTTTACAAGTGCGGCAGTATTTGGACGACAAATTTCCAAATAGGTGGATAGGTCGAGGTGGCCCTGTGCCTTGGCCTGTGCGGTCACCCGACCTGACCCCACTGGATTATTTTCTCTGGGGCCATCTGAAAGCTTTAGTGTACGAAACTCCTGTTCCCAACCAACAAGAGCTACTGGGAAGAGTGATGGCCGCGTCCGCACATGTTCAGGACATACCGGGGGTATGCCACAGAGTTCGCCGATCATTGAACAATCGTGCACAGCTGTGTATTGAGCAAGGTGGAGGACACTTTGAGCAATTACTGTAGGTAAGCTGTTTCAAGAAACTGATCTTTTTTTTTTGTTGCAGCCCAAACGGCATGTTTCCGAACAGGGGTTTATAAGGCAAAATTGTTCATTTTGATGCCCTCTACAACACCTATCATTTTGTCGCAATAATTATGGAACACCCTGTATAGAAGCATAACCCTTGTTCAGTCTTGCACACCTCAACTCTTGCTGCTTGAAGTCAAACCACGGGGCCATACAGAATAGAGTGGTGATTCTGTATGTAAGATTGCTGACAAGACGAACACTGTTTTCTTTGGTAGCGATCATCTTCAAACACATGATAACTGGGAGAGGAAACGAGCGATAATGGTTATGGATGTATTAGGGAAATGAACTCTTTTTCAACGACGTGTCACAAGTGACATTTTCGTTTTAAAATGGCGGCGCCATAAAGGAATTTGCGAATAACCTAAAAACCGCCATATTGCTTACAAGACAAGACTCTTTCCCAATATTGAAGCGATATTTATTTTTATTTGCGAAATAAATTCATCATTTTCAATTTTGAGTTTCGCCCGATATACAGGGTGTCCGCAAAGTTGGGGTTTTCCTTTACACGACGTGTAGATCTTGAAAACATAAGCAATTTTTCTTAGTACCATATACACCAATATCTTAAGGGAACCGAGATAAAGGGCTCTGCAACATCAAAAATATCTTAATACCGTCCTGTAGCCGCGACCTGCGATATCCCCGAGTGGTACTAGGACACTAGCTCAACCCGACGGCAGAACTGGGTCGGGTCAGTATGCAACCTCCAATCGACGGTTACGGTCACGCGTGTAGAGGTAAATGAACCCGTATAATCGATTGCGTTTCAAAAAGAAAATAATAATGGCACACTCATACACCAATAATGAACTCGTTGATATGTTGTTAATTTATGGCGAATGTCCTCAAAATGCTACAGAGGCGTCGCAAGTGTATGCAGATCATTTCCCTAGACAACATCATTCAAGGCCCCGCAGATTTGTGTACCTGGTCCAGAGAGTCAGGGTTACGGGCCATTTGGAGGAATTTCGAGGTGGGCACAATGGGAGGCCTAGACAACCACGAATGGTGCAAGTTGAGGAAGAACTACTGAATCGCATAGACGAGAATCCCTCAACAAGCACTAGAGACGTGGCTAGAGAAGTGCAAGTATCAAAAACTAAAGTGTGGCAAACGCTGCGTGAAGAGGGGCTGTATCCGTTTCACGTCCAACGTGTACAAGCCCTTCAACCTGACGATTTTCCAGCAAGAGTGCGGTTTTGTGAGTGGTTGTTGCATCAACATGACAATAATCCGGACTTTTTGAAGTGCATATTGGTGACAGACGAATCTACATTCACGCGTAATGGGGTGAATAACTTTCGCAACACTCATGTTTGGTCAGTAGAAAATCCGCACGCTGTCCGGCGGGCACATTTTCAACAAACATTTTCGGTGAATGTTTGGGCTGGCATGGTGAACGGTATACTCATTGGACCATTTATTCTCCCAAATCGATTGGACGGGATGCAATACCTAGACTTTTTACGCAACGTTTTGCCTTCCTTGTTAGAAGATGTGCCATTAAGTGTAAGACAATCAATGTGGTTTCTGCACGATGGTGCACCGCCCCATTTTAGACGCGATGTGCGTGAGTTTTTGAATGAATTATTTCCGAATATTTGGATCGGACGTAATGGACCCGTAGCGTGGCCTCCGCGATCTCCAGACTTAACACCATGTGATTTTTTTTTTGGGGGAGAATTGAAACGCTTAGTGTACAAAACTGAAGTGCATACGGTTGACGACCTTTGTCTCAGAATTGAACAAGCTGGTGCTTTCATTCGGGGGAGGGACTCCATTCTCAAAGCCTGCACCGATGCTTGGCTACGTCGTGCACGCACCTGTGTTTTTGAATCAAACGTCGATAACTTCGGACAATACTTATAAAGTACGTTTACCTAAAAACTGAAAACGCGGCAACGCCGTCTTATTTGTTACCTCTGTTCGTGGTCTGCACCACCGCCGGCGTCTGCTCGGTATCGCATCAGCTGATTTCATTTTCTGTTGGAGCGGTATGATTTCGGGCAGAGACGTACTTAGCCCTTCTCGTCAACTGGAGAGTGAGTACTTTTTCCTTTATTTTTTTTTACTTGGTCGCCCTCGTTTCACTACACATTACCTTTGTTATTTCAAGGGTAGTTGTTTCTGAAAAGGAAAACCCCAACTTTGCGGACACCCTGTTTTGTTGTATTGTAAAAAGCGCTGCTCCCGCTTTTCAGTTTTAATTACCGATATCCACTCCGCTTCCCGGAGACGAACCATCTTTCTGAACATGAATGCAGACCCCCCCACCGGCCTCCAGACATCCCTACTGAAATTCGCGCTTGCAGAAACCGTATGTAAAATACAAATAGTGCAACGGTTGTGTCCAAAATTTTACGAAGATGCTAAATGCTAACAAAAAATTAAAACGTCCTTTTCTTATTACAGGGGTGCGTTTGCAAGGAACACTGTCTTGAGGGTACTGAACATGTCAGGAAACCGCATCAAAAGACTGGATCAGAATTCGTTTAGGGGCATGCGGTTTTTGAGAAGATTGTACTTATCTGACAACCAAATAACAGATGTAGGAAGAGGTACTTTCGGAACATTGAAAAGGATTGGAACTATAGACCTGGCGCGTAATGCTTTGAAGAAGATTGACTATCAGATGTTTTATCAACTAAATTTCATCGAGGTAATAATATTATCTAAATTCATCGTGTCAGACAATAGATGGTGTTTTCTTTTTTAAGTGGGCAATTTTTGGGTCCATCTTATATGTATGTCTTAAGCCTCTTAATTTTTGAGATATAGTGTGTCTTTAAAATTGGCAGGTCACTGACTTTTCTTAAGAAAATTGAATCTGTATTCACTTATGAGCCGATTTGATAATTTTTATTCTGAGAGAAATCGATGGTGAATCTCCTCCGTACGAATTCCACTGGTGGAAATTGAAAAAAAAAATGTGGTAAATTAAAAAACCTCAAGATACATGTATGCCAAATTTCGTCATAATATCTGAAGTGGTATTACAGACCTTAATAACAAATTATTTATTTTTGAAAGCTTTATCATCCTGTATTTCAAAAATTATTATGTTTACGTCATAAGTTCATATGATCGCACCATCGAATATTGACATTCAGTTAGGACACCCTGTATATATGGAAGATAGTTCATGAATACCACACCGTACAGAAAAAAACAAGCTCACGATACAGGCGATCTTTTGGAAATTCTTCTTATGGTGAGAAGTTTTGAATGTACTGACCTTACGAATAACTGAACAAAATATAAACAATATTGCTCGAGAACAGCAAGCAAACTTCAAAGCTAAAAACCATCTTGTGAATGTGAATACAATATACAACAGACGAGTGTCGGATCGGTCATAAGTTGTATTAGCAAATACTATTTTGAGGAAGTGGAACATTTTGCGTCCCATTTGTCGGTAATAACAGGATGGAAAGGGTAAAAAAGGACGATTTTCCACAAAACAGAGCGTCACTTTATCCTTAAGTTGTATTGATGAATAAATACTATTTATATATTAAGAACAAAACAAATACTTCAAGTGCCAGATCTTGGATGTTTCCCAAAACCATGTAACAGATTTGTCATAAGTTGTATTATTATACAATTTATTAAATACTGGGTGCGCCATCTATTACTTTTTTTTACCAATAAGTTTATAAATGTTACCATGCGAGTCAGATTTTACACATTGATTTACACCTCCATCCTCGTAAAAAAGTAATAGATGACGCACCCTAGAACGAAAGGTAAAACTCAAACACTTTTGTCGTTTTTAGATCTTGGACGTTTCCGAAAATCAAGTGACAGAAATTCAAAAATTAGCCTTCAAGGATCTCTATTTAACGCACATCGACTTATCGAAAAACAAAATACATAAAATAGAAAGCGGCGCTTTCGAAAACTGCGCTAACATAACAAAGCTGGATCTGTCTTTCAACCAAATTGCAGCTTTGCCAAAGAAAGCATTCGACGAAACCACATATGCCACGGAATTGCAGCTTTCATACAACTTGTTTGAAAATATGACACAGGTAAGAAAGACACAATACAGTGGACCTCCGGTAATCCGACAAACATTATGCAGGGCAGTGTCGGACTATCGAATTTGTCGGATTATAGAGCACTGCCTAAGACCCAATATAGTCCGTATTTTTTTACAAAAGAGTACCTTGTAATCCGAAAAAATACATATCCAATGGTAAGATTATATATGTTATGTATGTGTATGTACTTTGAAGTACAAATCATACATAGTTTATGTATGTCGAATTTAGTAAATTAAATAAAAATAGAGAGCTTACGCTTTATTATAAAATTAAGTATAAATGCACATACATACCAAAATAATCAAGAATTATTTTTATCAAATTATGAAGCTTGGAAATATTCATCAATTTTTGTTTTGTTTAAGGTTGTTATAACGCGAGATCAGAGCTTTGTCTCTGTCTTCTTAAAAGTAAAAGTTCGTTGTAGGATGTACCATTCTCTTCAGCCCATTGTAAACCTAACTCAAAGGCGTTAATTGCGTCTTGTGCTGTGACTTGTGGAGCAGTTGCAATCACGTCGTCGTTATTTTCCTGATTGTTTGTTGTATAATTAGAAACCTCTTTTATAATCTCTTCGTCAGACATTTCATGAAAAACATTTTCCTCTTTATCCATTCCACGGCACCAGATTTCCAAATCTTCCGGACTTATCCGTGTTTCAGTAGCGACTTGTTCTATAACTTCCGAAGTAACACTGATTTGTGGAACGTTGCTAAGAGTGGTGACTATATCTGGCCATAACTTTTTCCAAGACGATTTAATAGTTGATGACGGTAACGCATTCCACGACTGACAAAGAGCAAAAACCAAGTCTTTCATATTAAATTCTTTTAAAGTTTTTTCTATTGGTTGGTCCTTTGATACGGCTCTCAGAAGTAGGTTTTTCTTATAGTCTTGATTGACAAACTGAATGATATTCTCGTCCATTGGTTGAATCAGTGCAGTGCAATTTGGCGGAAGAAACATCGCAGTGATGCATTCATCCTCAGTTGTTAGTTCTTCTTCAGACGGATGACCGGGAGCGTTATCAAGAAGCAACAACGCTTTTTGAGGAAAATTATGATCTTTTAACCATTTTCTAACTTCAGGTATGAAGCATTCATCAAACCACTTTTTGAAAAGGTGTTTTGTCATCCATGCACTTTTTTGTCCGTAATAGTGTACAGGTAAATCAATGTTTTTGAATGCCCGTGGTTTATTAGATTTCCCAATGACCATCATCTTAAGCGCGTGTGTGCCCGCAGCGTTAGCACATTATAGTTACACGCTCTTTACTTACTTTTCGTCCAGATACGGATTTTTCGTTACAAGAAACGAAAGTTTTGTTAGGCATCACACGCCAAAAAAGCCCTGATTCGTCTGCATTGTACACGTGTGACGGGTCAAGATTTAAATCGTTCACCTTTTGCAAAAATCTTAATTTAAAGGGCTCTATGCAGGTGGCATCGTTAGAAAGTTTCTCTCCTGTATGTAATAGTCATTAAACGTATGCCATGATGACTTTTAAAACGTTCTAGCCATCCTTTGCTGGCCACAAAATCATCTGTTTTTGTTATTTCCTTATAAAAAAACTTAGCTTTCATGGCCAACATGGGTCCTGAAATTGGTGCATGCCTATTTCTCCTTCCACTTCTGGATGTTCAGCTTTCTTGAGTGTCTGCCTCTTGCCTGGCCCGCAGTCAGTAGTTGAAACGAACTTCTTGATCTTGTCGTGGTTTCTTTTAATGTCATAAATTGTAGATCGGCCTACGCCGTATTCACTTGCTAAACTACTGAAAGTTTCATTAAAATATCACCTTTTTCTTTAATTGTCAATGTTTTGTGCTTTCGCTTCTGATTTGTGATGACATTACTAGGTACTATACTTAATACACAATGAATAAATAGTGAACATTGAACGCACTCTTGGCCGTACCGCTATCACCAGTAGTCAAATTCAAACTAAGTAAAACCATGCTTACGCGTCGAGCACGATAGCGGTGGCGCGTACAAGTTGTAACCTGTTCCATTAGCGAAGATTGTCAAATACGTAGGTATGTATGCAATACATATTCAAAGACATGTCGGATTACAGGGGGCGCCGGATTAGACAGGGACCGGATTATCGGGGGTCCACTGTATTTTGAACACGCATAGAAAATATGAATACATATTTATACAGGGTCTCTCAGAATAAAAGGAACACGGTATTTCTTAAATGACTTCTTAAGTGTGCTATAACTATCTTTAGTTTTGTTTCCGTCATTTTGAAAATATAGTTATTCCGATAATAGATTCATGCTCAGCTAATTCACACTTTTTTTAAGTTAGTCTTAAATAGTAAATATTTGTTCTATTAGACGAAAAAAATATATTTCTTCAAACGTAAAAGACCGTAAAAATAAATTCAAAAATATATTTCTCTTAGGCGAATTTGTTGACTGCTAAGTTTGACGCTTATATTAATGTGCTCTGCCGTCATACCATCTGTAAACAGTAGCTGACAGCAGCATAGACTGTCAAGCTTTTAAACATATAAACATGACATTTTACTACTAGTTTACATGATAGATATAGTAATTACACTGGACAACAAATTTTAGTTTTTTAATTGTATCTTGTGGGAAAAGTGCACTTCTTTGTTAATTTTGGGGCGCTGAATCCAAAAATGACAATGAAATAAAAAAATTAGTTGCGGTTTAGAAAAAAAATTTTTATTTTTAAGGATATATTAAAAAAGTAACAAGATTCATATACTTATAAGAATCACTATATGTGCTGTCTTTTCGCTGTTCTTTTATGGATCGTTTCGGGAGCGTCTCTACCAAGAGTCCAACAGTAGTCTGCAAGCATGGAAGGATTCCACTTTCCTTGGTACCTTTTTTCCGATGTTGAAATATCCTGATGAAAACGTTCGGCGTGCTCATCACTTACGGCTCCGCAATTGTCAGGAAAAAAGGCCAGGTGTGAGTGTAGGAAATGTATCTTAAGAGACATATTACAGCCCATCTTTTGATACGATGACAGCATATTTTTGACAAGGGTTTTATAGTTGTCAGCTTTTCTATTTCCCAAGAAATTAGTGACCACCAGACGGAAATCATTCCAAGCAGTTTTTTCAATACATGTTAAAGTGTTTTCAAACTGTGTATCTTTCAAAATATTTCGAATCTGTGGCCCAACAAAAATACCTTCTTTAACCTTTGCCTCACTTAGTCTTGGAAATTTCTGACGCAGGTATTGAAAAGCTGACCCATCTCTATCTAATGCCTTGACAAAGTTTTTCATTAGGCCCAACTTGATATGCAGTGGTGGTAATAAAATTTTTTTCGAATCTACTAATGGCATATGCTGTACATTTTTTTGACCTAGCTCTAGGAATTGACGAACAGGCCAGTTTTGTCTGGTGTAATGAAGTGCCTTTGCCCGACTGTCCCATTCACACAAAAAACAGCAAAACCTTGTGTAGCCTAGCTGCAGCCCAAGTAAAAATGCAACAACTTTCAAATCGCCACAAATATGCCATTGGTGCTCATCGTATTTTATGCATGTCAATATTGTCATATGATTCTTTCATGTGAACTGCATACCCTACAGGAAGAGATGGTAAAATATTTCCAATATGCAATAACACTGCCTTTAAACTCAATGTTGAACTGTCTATAAACAATCTCCATTCTTCTGGGTTATAGTTTATATTTAAAGCCGCCAGTAAGCCGTTAATGTTACTGCAGAAAACCAAGTTATTCTCCATATTGAAAAATGGTTCTAAGTCTTTGTGGCGTTTACGAAAAACACATACCGAAACATCGTCTTCTAACAAGTTCCACTGCTGCAGTCTTGATCCAAGTAACTCTGCCTTACATTTTGGAAGTTCTAAATCTCTTACAAGATCATTTAATTCTGACTGTGTTATTTTGTGCGGTTGGTGGCATGACGTGCTCGGTATAAAATCAGGATCTCTTGACGTTGATGGCATATCTTCTTCCTGACGAATCACTCGATCGCCATGATTTGATTCGTTTTCTGATTCGCAAGTGTAGGATTCTGGGGGTTTTGGAATAGGATTTTCGTCACTGTGAGGCACAGGTCTCATCGCAGATGGTATGTTTGGGTAGTTAATAACCGATTTTTTTTTCTTGGACATACCTGTGGCTTGTCCAACACAAGGTACCATGCAAAAGTAACAATCATTAATATGATTTGTAGGCTCTCTCCAAACCATTGGGACAGCAAAGCGCATAGACCGTTTTTTGTCATTTAACCAGCTCCTCAGACTTGAAGCACATGTATTACAGCAGATGTGGGGTGCCCACTGTTTGTCTTGATCACCTAGTTTACAACCGAAATAAAGCTGATATGCCTTTGTTATTAGTAGAGTAATATACCGTCTCTGAGACGCAAAAGTCACATCACCACACACGTAACAAAACTGATCTGGATTGTTTACACACTTTCGAGACATCTTGCATGAACGCTGTCAGCCAACTGAGGAAAAAATGGCTAATATAAAACAATATAATGTACACGTATGTATAACGTAACACAATCATGCCGATTACATCATCTTTCCTTGCCGAATATAAAAATGTAGCACGTGCATTCTTGTGAATTACAGTATATTAACACTGTCACAGCAGGAACACATACAATTACCGTATCTCTAAAACTTGAACTAATATTGAAAAAATAAGTTTCATTCCAGTTTTAGCACATTAAAAATAGTAATATTTTGTTGATTTTATTCAGGATATTTTTTGGCTGTTGATCAGTGTTATCGTTATTGTATCGTCCGAGATATATAAAAACACATCGATAAAGACCTCAAGAAAGCTGTTAATTTCATTGTTCAGGGAAATAAATATACGCAACAATGTTATCATCTTGCTTAAGTTGGACATCACCTACTGCATGTTTGCCGTACGATTTCCTTGCAGATATGTCAGAAAAAACACAATATTAGGCAAAATTATTCAGAGGTTATAACGCATGATCTCAGTTTTGAATGATTTCTGAAAAGGAAGATTATGCAAATGTATTACTTATTCTTTCTATTTATTATCTCTATCATCGCATCAGATGCACTGAACTTGCATAGAAGTCTTGATGTTCCTCAGCCTGGAAATTTGGGTTGAAAAAATTCACAACCATCAATGTGTCAATTTTCGGCAAATTTGTGCTTTCTGCTTTTACGAAGTCAACGCTGATGACGTTTTTTTTTTTTCAATAAAACGAGAAGACGATTATTTTTTACGTTACTTTGAAGAAGACAACTTCAGTCCACGATTCTTTGTTTACAACCCGTATGACGTCGATAGCGTTTTCACAATTTCGTATTAGAAATGAAAAATATACTTTTTTAAATCGGACCAATAGCTTTTAAAAATTGAAATCTATATATTTCGTCTTCCTAAGCCAAATGCTATAATAAATATTCATCTATTCTATGAAATTAGATATGAATCAAGTAGCCTGTTTTACAGTATCGTCAACAATTATTCAAGAAAAAACAATTCACTGTAGTGTCTTTAAGAAGTCTGTATCTCCATAATCCAAATAGAACATTTTTATAGAAACCAGTGACATTATTTTTGTGTCCAATAAATACGAGGGTTGTCTCTAAAATAAGGGTCCCAACGCTGTATCTTTGAATGTCCTGCTGTTTACGAATCTGTTGACAAAAAAATAGCTTAAGGTATTTGACGTTACGAATTTCATCATCTAGGTAATAGTAGTCACCTTTTTATGTATGTACCCGGAGCTTTCCATCGTATTCCTGGACACCCTATACAAAATATGACGATTCATTTTACATTGAAATAAGGATGGAATCAAGTGTTTTTTATATTTCATTCCAGATTCCACTACACAACATGACGGGAATCAAAGTGCTTAACGTATCGCACAACCTGATAACCACCGTCCCAAGAAAAACATTTCCCAAGTTGTACGAACTCCACACGATCGATTTATCGTACAACAAACTCACTGATATCTTTAACTCCGTCTTCCAAACGTTATTCTCACTGCGGTACCTCAACCTGAGTCATAACAGCTTGGAGATGATCAAACCAAGCACGTTTGGAGCAGTACCTACTCTTTTGGAGCTCGACATGAGCTACAACAACATCGACAGTATCGTAAGGAGTGCTTTCACCAGATTATCCGGTACCAGAACACTAAATCTACGAGGAAACAGACTGTCGTCATTGTTCCAACTACCAATATCAGTATCTCATTTAGATTTGTCTCACAACAATTTCGACGTAATTCCTCCGAAGATGTGGCCCTCGATGAATTCGCTTCTGAGTTTGGACTTGAGTTACAACAATTTGGGAGATGGGTTTGAAGATGGCAGTTTCTCTAGTTTGTTAACGTTGCAAAGGTTAAACTTGAACTATAACGGTATCAGGGAACCTCCATGGGTGGCGTTGAGCGAGCTCACTTCTCTGCAGTATCTTTATATGGAGGTAGGTATTAGTGAAAATTCATGTGTTAATCGCGGTAAAAAATGTCTTCAACTCAAAACGCTGTTGTGAACTCGAATCTGATGCTGAAGATCTTTGGGTATCAATTGAACATATCAACCAAATTATTTATAAGCTGTATATATTTACCACCTAAGGATAGCATTTCATATGCCTCAGTTGTAAGCAAATTATACCAGAATGAAGGTTTTTTTCGACAAAATACGGTGCTGTTGGTTGGTGACTTTAATCTTCCAAGTGTCAATTGGCAACCAGTACTTAATGAACATTTTATGGAGCCACTTAATGTTGAAGAGAAAACGAGTGCCTTACTTGACATATTGTCGTATCTACAGTTAATGCAATTTAATAAAATTTACAACTCAAATAACCGTTTATTAGACTTGATACTTAGTAACGCGTGTTCAATATATAATATTTCGAATTCGGTTGACATATTGGTTCCTGAGGATAATCACCATCCTGCAATTACATTTTGTTTTAAGCATGTTTTACTTAAGCCATTAATGCACCAGAGCCGATGCCTTTACGACTTTAATAAAGCTGACTATACTTCTATAAATAATACTCTTTTAGACACAGAATGGGAAAAATTATTTAGTACCAAATCTGTAGATGAAGCTGTAGCCATATTCTATAACATACTCAATGAAACTATTCACAAATTTACACCAACATATAAAATTCGAGGAAAATACCCAATATACTTTAAACTTGAAACAATACAAACAGTTAAGAGAAAAAATAAGTATCATAGACTATACATATCAGATATTCTGTGACCTTAGAGCCAAATCAAAATCTTAATTAAGGAAAACCTGGATGAATACATAACAATGATGGAAAACAATATATTGAACGACAGCCGATACTTTTGGAAATACGTTTCAAGTAAGAAACAATGTCATGTTTCTATACCTAGTTCTATAAATCATTCAAACTATGAAGTTAAAACCGGAAGTGGGGTGTGTAATGCCTTTGCTGATTTCTTTGCAAGTGTATATGTTAAATCTAAACAGTTTTATTTAAACAAGGACGCTAGTCCTATTGATGTTACCTTAATATCCATTGAAAAAATATATCAACAAATAGTGTCCTTAGAAATTAAAAAATCAGTAGGCCCTGACGGCATACCTTCTGTATTTATAAAAAACTGTTCCGCTAGCTTATGTTTACCACTTCACCTAATTTTCAAACTATCATTAACTCAAAGAGTCTTTCCAACGAGATGGAACGAAGGTGAAATATTGCCTACTCATAAAGGAGGCGATAGACATCTTGTGGAAAATTATCGACCTATCACTAAACTTTGTATTTTCTCAAAAATTTTTGAAAAGCTGATTTATGATGCTATCTTAAACATTACAAAAAATATCATTACGGAACACCAGCATGGATTTTTCCCTAAAAGATCTGTAGAGACGAATTTGATGAGTTTTATAGAATATGCCTCTCACGCAATAGATGAGAAACTGCCGGTGGATGTTATTTATACCGACTTCAGTAAGGCTTTCGACAAGATTGATCATTCTATCTTGATGGAGAGACTTGCTGAGGTGGGTGTAGATGGTCCATTATGGCAGTGGCTAGCATCGTATATAAGTAATCGTAAACAAGTGGTGACAATCAATGGGTATCGTTCGGAGACATTCTTAGTAACTTCAGGCGTACCACAAGGTAGTCACTTAGGACCATTGTTATTTAACATATACATGAACAACCTTACTTCTGTTTTTCATTTCAGTAAATATTTGTTATATGCTGATGATCTAAAGATATTTACTATTGTTAGAAATGTAAATGACGGTGTAAAACTTCAAAGCGATTTGGAATCTCTGCAAAAGTATTGCACTGAAAACAGTATTCCTGAATTTAACAAAATGTCATTACATGAGGCTTACTAGAAACATAGCGAACACTATAGATTTCAGATATAAGATAGGGACGGCAGAACTGGAAAAGCTTCATGTAGTAAAAGACATTGATGAGAAACTCTCATTCATCACCCACGTAGAGCACATCGTAAATGATGCAAATAGAACACTAGGGTTCAGAAACAGGACATGCAGAGAATTTACGAACCCAAAAACGCTTCTTTCATTGTACTACGCTTATATACACAACAAACTGATGTTTGCATCAGTAATATATTATCTTACAATGTGCATATAGTCAGGATAGAAAGAATTCAACACAAATTTTTGAAGATGTTAGCACATAAAACTCACCAACCTGTTACAGATCATCATTATACGCAAATTATGAAACAGTTCAATATGATCTCCTTAAAAGATAGAAGAACGATTTCTGACATTTGCTGTGTCCATAAATTGTTGAATGGCCTCACTGACTGTCCGGATCTTTTGGCAAACTTAAACTTTAACACTCCTGATAGAACGTTTAGAACCTATCATCTGTTTAGAATACCGTTCCGTAGAACCAATCTTGGTCTTAATTCCCCTTTGGTCAGGGCTCAAAAAAATCATAATAATTTCTGTAATATAGATTTATTTAACATTAGCTTGACCTCCCTGAAAAAGGCCTTAAAGTATGAGTATTACAGCTCTATGGCAGACTAAAATAGAAATGTTTTATTTTTTTACATAACTCAAGTTATCACCTCCAATATCATTTCTGGTATAATTTCAATTTAATTTTGATTTCAGTTTTAATTAAACGTAAGGAAATGTTAAATTATGTATACTCCTTTTATTAAAAAAGTTAAATTAATAGTTTATTGCTTATAATTAGAACTACTCACTCAGTTTATGTTGTTACAACAATATCGGAGGATAAAGAAATATTAATATTGAAGTATTCAATAATGTAATATATGTATATGTATACGATATTTTATGTAAGTTTAGTTTTAGTTCACTGAGGGTGTGTGTTGGGTTTACCTGTTAACACCCTAAACTGTATATATAAATATAAATATAAATATAAATATATAATCACGCAATGCCTAGGTAAAATTTCAGTTCCGCTTATAGTGCGGATCGGTTGTTTTAAACGAAATTTCGAATACTGCAGACAAAACGATTGAAGGATGGCCTTATATTTGCAACTTTTTCTTTGCGCTGCCAAATCGACAGGTTTTAACAGAGACCTCGCACTACTGTCAAAACTCATAAACTCCATTTCTTTTCTAGGGTAACAAGCTGAGAAAGTTGAGCAGGAATGCATTCGGGAAACTTCCTGTAATATTTGAGTTGAACCTTGCGAATAACAATATCCGTAACATCAGCAGCAGAGCTTTTGAGGGGCTATTACAGATTCTTAATTTGAACTTGACGAATAATAATATAACACATGTACCTAATGGAGCTTTCCAAGGTAAGCTTTAACTTGCTTCTTCACCCATGTGAACGATCTGGAAAATAAACGTGGATACAAAGCAGATACCCTGTTGATCAAACGTAAATACCACGTTCAATTACAACTGAATCGATAACATTAGGTGGTGATCTTTTGTGTTTTTTACCTCCTCTCTCGAGTCTGGATCGGGGCGTTTTGATGCTGGGGCGGTTTTTAATTTTTTTTTTCGGGTTATCGATTTGTTTTATTAGAGAACGATACCATTTCGGAAACTCTACGATTTACGGGCGATTACGAACCACCGAGGTAAGAGGACGAAGAACGATCAAAAACGGCGGTTAAAGTCGAAAAACGGTAGGTTTTCTTATATCTCCCGAACGATCTACGCCGCTGTTCCATAAGTTTTCAAAATATCGCCTTAAATAGCTGAATGATGGGCGTTCCGTTTGTTTCAGGTCCACTTTTTATCCGCGTCTTAGTCTTTTTTCTAGAAATTTTCAAGAAAAAACCTGAAAAATGACGAATTTTTGTAAAAAGGCCGATAACTTCTCTATGCCAAAGAGAAAATATATTTGGCATAGCACATTTTGTACACCTCGTCGAGTACTATAAATTACCGAGAAAGAATTTTTTCCGTTTAGGGCGCCCTTTTCGGATAAAAAATTTTTAAACGTTGGAAAATTGGCCTCTTTTGGATCTCAAACGTGCTTTTCAATATTCAACATCTATCTCCTCCGAAGGTAATGAAGCTACGAACTTGGCAATTTTTGCGTGAAAAAGCCTAGACATCGGACATTTGGAACGCGGCTTTTTTATTTGTTTTTCTTTCCGTTGAAAAGTGTCGAGTTTTTTAAATTTTTTGACAATATCGAAACATGACCCTCTTTGCTTTCGATTTTTTCATACTTTCGATTGTACCGCTTTTTATGCTTTCAACAAGCTCTTCCGCACTTGCTGAAGTGTATTCGTCTATATTTTTATTTCTGAGAAAAATGGCAAAAACCGTATGCGAAACTTTATTCTTGCATTTACAACGTACTTTAATTTTTTCAGGATTGGTGGCTCTACAAAAGCTCGATTTATCTCACAATAGAATATCTAAGCTGGATAATAAAACCAATAGCATATTTGAAGACCTATTGTCACTTGAGAAGGTTTGTGCATACCCAGATTTCTAATTAAGTTATGTTTAAGTATTTTATTTTCAGTTGAACTTAAGCCACAACAAGATAACCTTCCTATCGCGAAAATCATTTCCAAGCAATCCTTATATCCCGTACAAGCTCACGGAAATAGACCTATCTTACAATCTCATGCCTGTTTTGACGATGGATATCACCATTGGTACTGGCAAACTCGAGAAGCTGAATTTATCGCACAATGCAATAGTCGATATCAGAGCAGGTACATAATCTTATCATAGCAAACAATTCTTAGCATTTTTGAATTATTTCATTTTGTGACCTAGCATCGAGAAATTTACATGTAAGAGCGGTGGTGGTTTCATATAAGGACTTGTATACAGGGTGTCCGCAAAGTTGGGGTTTTCCTTTACACGAAGTGTAGATCTCGAAAACATAAGCAATTTTTCTTAGTACCATATACACCAATGTCTTAAGGGAACCGAGATAAAGGGCTCTGCAACATCAAAAATATCTGAATACCGTCCTGTAGCCGCGACCCGCGATATCACCGACTGGTACCAGTCGGTCGGGGTCAGTGTGTCAGGTCAGTATGCAACCTTCAACCGACGGTTACGGTCACGCGTGAAGAGGTAAACGAACCCGTATAATCGATTGCGTTTCAAAAAACAACAAGCACTAGTGACGTGGCTAGAGATGTGCAAGTATCAAAAACTAAAGTGTGGCAAACGCTGCGTCCAACGTGTACAAGCCCTTCAACCTGACGATGTTCCAGCAAGAGTGCGGTTTTGTGAGTGGTTGTTGCATCAAAATGACAATAATCCGGACTTTTTGAAGTGCATATTGGTGACAGACGAATCTACGTTCACGCGTAATGAGGTGAATAACTTTCGCAACACTCATGTTTGGTCAGTAGAAAATCCGCACGCTGTCCGTCGGGCACATTTTCAACAAACATTTTCGATGAATGCTTGGGCTGGCATGGTGAACGGTATGGTCATTGGACCATTTATTCTCCCAAATTTGTCATATTTGTTACCTCTGTTCGTGGTCTGCACCACCGCCGGCGTCTGCGCGGTAGTGCATCAGCTGATTTCATTTTCTGTTGGAGCGGTATGATTTCGGGCAGAGACGTACTTAGCCCTTCTCGTCAACTGGTGAGTGAGTACTTTTTCCTTTATTTTTTTTACTTGGTCGCCCTCGTTTCACTACACATTACCTTTGTTATTTCAAGGGTAGTTGTTTCTGAAAAGGAAAACCCCAACTTTGCGGACACCCTGTATACTGATTTTATTGATTTCCACTTTTCAGGATCAAGCTGATACAAGTTAATACGGGCGAATATTCAATGTTGAGTACATATACGTATTTACTGTTCTGTTTACTTCAGGTGTCATTGGTAACTTAACAAGACTGAAAATCTTGGATCTCTCCCACAACAAGCTGCACGACCTAAACGGCGAAGACATATTCAATCTTCCGGACAATGTAAGCGAAGTCTATTTAGGATACAATTCGCTTATGAATCTTCCATGGCAGCATGTCACATGTCTAAAGAATCTGAAGGTTTTGGATTTAAAATACAACTCATTCGAAAACTTTAGCCCGGAGCTGACAAAACTCGTTATGGAAGACAAGAACGTGTACTTTGAAGGTTAGTATCTTAATTAAGAATTTTTTTCTGCATTTTCAACTTCTGTTGTCTGAAGTGTAAGCTCAGGAATTTGCTTGCTGCAAAAAGTCATTCTTGGAAAGCCACATTGATTTAATCTGAAATGTGTTAGAGTTTTTGTGATTCTTAAAAAAGTGCCAAACTTGATTAAAAGAATAAACGCCGAGACACATCAAGAGATTTGTCAATATGGACCAAAAACTACTTCACCCTCGCCCCCCAGTGTCATTTCCTTAAAAATCTTAAATGATAAAGAATATCGAGTAATAGCTTGTTTGAAAGGTCATTCGAAGTTCATTATTTTGACGTTTGATGTTTCAAAATCAGTCGATTCGTTTTCGAGAAAATTAGACAAAACTTTATTTATCTCAATTTGTTCGGATGGAAAACAACACAACTGTATATTATACAGGGTGTAAACGTTATGATAGTCATTATTTAAATGGGTGATAGAGGGGGTTAAAAGTAGCAAAAAGTTTCATGTAACATCGGACTGAGGTCAGGAGATCTTGTTGGCCATTTTAGAGGATCAGGAGCATTTCGACCGATCCTGCGATTTGGATAATGTTCATTTAAATACTGAAAACATTGGGAATAAGTGCCCGCATTGAAAAAAAATAAGAGGGATAAAATTTAAAAAAAGTGAAAAATAATAAAAAAAAATTTACTTAAAATAGTACAATAAGCGAGTTCGTTTATTAATTATAACATAAACGTATGTTCTACAATAATTTCACTGTTAGTTTGATTAAATTCCGCTTCTTATACGTTTAAGTTATCTAAAAATAGGCAAAAAATTAACGAATTTTAGTGTGTACCTATCCTTGAATTTTCAGAATAATTAAAAAAAAATATTTTCTATAAAGGGGGGTTCCTTAAAAAAATCAATGCGGGCACTTATTCCCAATGCGGGCATTTATTGGTCAGACACCAATAAACATAAAATAAACTATAAATAAAATAACAAGCAATAAGTCAATATTTTTAGTGAGAAGGATGAACCTGATGCTTTAATAATAAATTATCAACATTTGGCGTCAATTTTGTAAGGATTAATCTTAAATCTCCTCGGCTAATGATGTCCAGTCTGTTTCTTTTTTTCGTTAGGAGATTGGTAACAGCGCTGAACCCCCTTTCCACTAGGTATGACGATGGAAAGGAAATTAAAAATTTCCTCGCTATATTCCATAATACGGGATAAGTAACGGGTATATTGTTTTGCAGCCAGAATTGCTGATATCCGTTTTTAAACTGAACCTTAAGTTCTTCGTTTGTACTTAGTTCAATCAGTTCCTCTTGTATTATGGCATTCGTTTCTTCTATGTCACCATTTGGATTAATTATCCACGGTGGTATTACCATAGTCAAAATATCCTCAAACCTAGATTCAAAATCTGAATAGAGGGCATTTGAATGTTGAACGTAAGTTGAAACGTCGTCTTCCTGGCAGCTTGTCTGTGACAAATTGTGGAACTGAGAAAATTAGCCCGGTCCAATATTTTGCTTCATTAGTTTTAACTCTGGCAAGAAACGCTGATAAGATGGACTTTGCTTTAATCAAATTTAAACTGTCGCCTTGTAATTGCAAATTAACCATATTAAATTTTGTAAACAAATCTGTTAAATAGACGATGTCTGTTTTCCTCTTCATTAAATTTTCTTTTAAAATTTTATCTTTAGTATCCAGAAATTCTAAAATAGTCTCAAAAAGTGCAAAAAATCTTGTCAAACATAAGTCTTTCGACAGCCAGCGTACTTCAGTGTGAAGGAGTAATTGATGAAAGTGTTCGTCATTTTCTTCACACAACTGCGCAAATAACCGCGTATTCAACTCGTTGCTTCGGATTCGCTTTACTGCATCAATGACTAAATGAAGTGATTCTTGCAATCTAACACTCAAATTTTTAGCAACTAAATGTTGTCGATGGATGACGCAATGTAATGCTAACACCCCTGACACATTTTTTTTTAAATAGCTTATAAATACACGGCAGGTGCTCCATCTGTAGCTACTGATATTATATTTGATAAAGGAATTGCTTTTTCAATGAAGTAATCCTTCAAAACATGAAACATTGATTCACCTTTAGTGTCGGCTATCAAAGTTCTTGCGAAGAGCAGTTCTTCGTAGATTTCTTGATTCATAATAAAACGAACATATGCCAATAATAATGCTGCATTATCAGGTAAAGTTGACTCGTCCAGTTGTATAGAGAAATGGGTCGTTTGCAAATAATAACATAAGAAGCTTTCAATATCAGAACTCATTTCATCAATACGTCTTTCAACAGTATTGTTGCTTAAGGGAATTCTTTTAATGATGTCAGATGCAGGTTTGTGTAAAATAGTTTTTAAAACCTCTTCAACGGCTGGCAAAATTAACTTCTCTCCGATAGTATGCGGTTTTCCGGATTTTGCTATAAGTAACGAGATATTGTAAGACGCCCGCAAACCATCATCATTTCTTTGTGACGTCGAAACGAACATTCTGTTCAGTGTAGGTCTCTTCTGAAATTTATCTTTGAGTGTTTGAAAGTATTTCAAATCTTTCTCTGTTTTATCAGGGTGGCATCTTCTCAGATGATCTTGCAGTTTAGATGGTTTCATAGCGTCATTGCCCAAAACTTTGTTGCATAAAAGGCACATAGGCGATTGTTTGTCCGGCAATGATGGAATGAAGCCAAATTTCAAATAATCAACACTGTACTGTCTACATTTCTTTTTAGATTCAGACATGGCATCAGTGGCATCATCTGTGGGCAAAATTAAATTATTTAAATAAGACATAAAATCCAGCAGCTGTATATTAAAAATATTTTTTGATTTTTCCGAAGACATTCCATAATTCGAACATCTTCTTGCAACAATTAGCTCGAATTACGGAGATTGCACTGTAATTATATTACCGATTGCTAAAACTTTCAAAAAGAAACTATTGAGGAGTACTCGTGTAATTTTGCATAATTGAATATTTAACTACTAATAACTAAAGTAATGATTGGCGTAATTTATATATCTTTACTACGAGTACAAAACTAAAATTTAATAAAAAATAATGTACTTACTTTTCTCCAGCACTCTCAAACAAAATAACACTGACTCACTATAATTTGTGTGATATACTATCTGTTTATATTTTTTAAAATATTTTCTTAGCACTTTCCTTTTCAAGATTCAGGAAACGAATAAACGTATTTGTCCCACATTCGTATTTATAGAGTGACGAATTGAACAAGTCAGTGCAAGGTAACGAAGCTCTGAGACTGCGAATCTCAGGTTTTTACAAGTTCAAAATACAACTTACACAATTTTATAAACATATATAATAAATTTTTTACTTCATAGGTACTTTTATAAATAATGTGTATGTTTTGATGTTATAAGATAGTATGATGTAAGTAAATAGGTACTATCAGTGTATGCATTGAGATCCACTATCGTGGACCCCATATTCATTTCATGGACCCCCAAATTTTTTTTCGCTGACGTAGACCCCTTGCAGGTGGTCATAGACCCCTGGGGGTCGATATAGACGACTTTGGGAATCCATGCCGTAAACTAACAACATGTCGGCGAACTCTTCATTCGAGAACATTGTAAATAAACACGACGACGTACGCGAACAAAACAAAACAACACGCCCGATGCCCGATAACTAACCACTGTTACCGTTTGCGATCTGTTGCCGGTTCGATAAGCGTGATGAAAGGCCGACGCGCTGTTGTCATGTGTGTTTTAAATATTTAATTTAATGAAACTTACTTACTGACCACAAATTTTAACTTAGAAAAACTTCATGCCATTTATTTGTTAATTTCTCAATTTAAAAACGTTTTAAATTAGATTATAAAAATTAGTAAGATTGTGGTGATTGTGGTCGATATAAAGCGCTTAAAATTGTAAACTATAAACCCATTTAGACAAAAATCTATTGACTTTTGGACCATGGGTCATATGAACTTTTTGACTTGTTTTGACCTCCCTATTACCCATTTCAATAATAACGTTTACACCCTGCATAGTGACACTCCAAACACACATTAGTTTTTCTGGACCTGTGTAATTCATATTTTTCCTGTTGTATTTATATAAATAGTAATAATAACCATTTTTCTTTATTTTAGGAAATAACCTCAGATGTGACTGTTTCCTCCGACCGCTGTCACGTCACTTAAAATCTCAAATGGATCTGAAAGATTTCTACAAGGCAATTAAATGCAGCAGTCCGCAATACTTGGCAGATCAAAACATGTTCCAGATACCGGAAGAAAGGCTAAATTGTCCGGTGAATGTTAACACTTCACAGTTGCTGGAGAGTAACCCGGATGATTACGATATTTTAACCGACCTAAGTTTCAGAGAACTTACTGCGTGAGTATGATTTAGATGATATTTCAGAATTAATTGATAGACGATGGATATTTGAACCTCGAAATTGTGCAAGGTTTACTAAGGGCCGTATCGTCAGTCTTTCCTACAATTTTAGGACGCCTTTATTGCCTCCTTGATTCTCATAGTCTTCTCTCTCCTTCACAAAGGCTGAGGTATTTCCAGATTTCTACGGTTCCGGGTCAGCGTCAGCGATCTCCTATTGTGAGGCCATGTTTTCTTTTTGAATTGTAGGAAATTTCAGGCCATACAGGGTGTTTCAGTTTATTTTTGCATAACTTTAAGATTCGCTAGAACTTTTAAAATTAATGCATAAAGTCTATATAACGACAAAACGAACCATGGGCATAGTATTACTGTAGCCGCTAGAGGGCGCTCTCTACTGTACCTGTAGTGTATTAAAATGACCGAAAAAATTTTCTTAGTGCAATTTTTTGCTTTTTGAATAAAAAAACTGATTCTTCGCAATTTTCAACCTAAAAAAGCTCTCCTGTGAGTTTTCGTTATAGTTAGCCGTTTTTGAGATATTTCGATTTTTAAGGTTCGATCGAGCATTTTTAATTATTTATGGGAAAATAATATTTTTTTTTTCATTTTCGATTTGGGCATTACAAGTAATTAAGATAATCGTTTATATTGTGTTTTTAAACACAGCAATAATTCCTAACTCCAAATAAACACAAAAAACAGAATATTAATTTGTTTAATTTTCCAATATTATTTTTAACAAATTAAATTAATTATTTACAACTAAAATGCTATTGGATAGCTAGGACAAACATATACAATCTAAAGTAGTTGCTCGAAATGTAAACCCAATTGTTCAATACACAATTCACATCTACGAATGATCGAACGTGGTATAATAGCATTATTCAAATAAGGCCTTATTTCATCACATGCATTCCTGATTCTGTCTATTAGCATATCTCTTATGGTTACGGGAGTCTGGTACACTTTTTATTTTAGAAATTCCCACACAAAGAAATCTAATGGATTTAGGTCAGGGGATCGTGGAGGCCAGGCGACTGGTCCTCCACGGCCGATCCATCTTTCTGGATAATTTTCGTCCAGCCAGTTTCTAACTATTCTCGAATAATGAGCTGGACAACTATCAAGCTGGAACCAGGCCAATCTTCTTAAATCTAACATAACATCATCCCACATATTTGCATGTTCAGCCTTTAAAAATTCCGAGAAGGTCGCAGCATTTAACCTTGCAGGCCAAAGGTAGGGTCCAAATAGTCGATTACGGTAGATACCAATCCACACGTTCACACTAAATTCATGCTGAAAATTTCTTTCCCGAACTGCATGCGGATTTTCATGCGACCAAATATGTTGATTATGAAAATTTACCACTCCACGTCTAGTGAAGCATGACTCATCGATCCATAAAACGTTACTTAAAAACTCCCTATTATTATCAGTTCTATCAAGAATCCACTGACAAAATGTGATTCTTCGTTCTCCGTCCCCTGGCTGTAGTCCTTGCACAGGTTGCAAATGGTAAGGACGTCTATGGTCATTTCTAAGAACACGGTGAACATGGCTCCCAAGTCACCAGAAACTCTCCTAACACTTGTGGTCGGATCTCTATCAAACTCACGCATCATACGGGTAAATCTGCGCTGACGAACATTTATGTTTTGATCCCCTTGGAGATTTCCAAAACCATTTTCAATTATTTGGCGATGCACTCTTACAAATACTGAGCGAGTTGGATGTCGTCTGTTTGGAAATCTTCGTGCGTATTCTCTGGCTGCTTCTGCTGCGTTTCCATTTACAGAGCCATACACAAAATGAATATCCGCTAACTCTTGATTGGCATCTTTATAAAACTTACAAAAAAAACAGGTAAAAGAAACTAAATTTCGTGTATTCACAATTGCAAAAAAAGTTTCAGGTTTCAACAGACAACAAAACTAAATGTCAACTAATTGACGTTTAACCTTATTCTGCTTTCAATTTCAAAAATATTTGCAGGCACAGCTTACTTCTAAAAATTATCGAGATACTGACTTTTTAACGTTATTTTATCATAAGTAATTAAAAATGCATCGAACCTTAAAAATCGAAATATCTCAAAAACGGCTAACTATAACGAAAATTCACAAGAAAAGTTTTTTATGTTGAAAAGTGCGAAGAATCAGTTTTTTAATTCAAAAAGCAAAAGATTGCACTAAGAAAAAATTTTCGGTCATTTTAATACACTACAGGTACAGTAGAGAGCGCCCTCTAGCGGCTACAGTAAAACTATGCCCATGGTTCGTTTTGTCGTACCAAAAAACCCTTGTATACCAATTTTCACTGTTATACATCAAATATTGTTCGAAATATTTAAAAAAAACTATTTTAGAAAGTAAATTTGAACACCCTGTATGTCGGAAGCCAAGCATTTTTCGATCCATGTTTATATAGACTTTATGTATTAATTTTAAAAGTTATGCAATAATAAACTGAAACACCCTGTATAACAGATGGTATACACGTATATCAAAAACATGAACAATTTGATGCAAATAGATATTTGTGACATAACCTCAAAATAGAGCGCTGACACGGAAGAGTAGAAAACTGTGAAAATCAAGGAGGCCATAAAGGCGTCCTACAATTGTAGGAACGGCTGACGACACGGCACTAAGCTAAGAGGTAAATCTTTGGACTATTCCGAGATTATTTCCTTGCTTTTCGATGTTTGAGAACTATGTTGGAAAAATAATGAGTTATGGTGTTTCGTCAGCAAAACAACGACGGGATAACTTTCAGATTTTACGTTAAGATTATTGCAATTTTTCAGGAGAAGAGGAGTCTACAAGGTCCGTTGGCGTGTGATGAAACAAAACGACATCGCTGACATTGACGTTTTCGTCAGAGACATCCAAAACCCGATTAACATCGTCTACCAAACGACAGTCCCTTACAACAAGAGGGTGGTTGAAATTGATAGCACCAAAGACTTCGATAACAGCAACATGAAAGCGGGATCTACCTATCAACTATGCTTGTTGGCCAAAAATAGTAATAATACCGTCAGGAAATTTTATGAGAAACAGTGTCGGACGCTGGATATGGTAGTGACATCTGGAGCTCAGTGTCTGGGGTCCGTCGGCGTTATGAATAGCATAATGGTTGTGATTTTTGTTAGATTTTTTGTTTTGTAAATATTTGTAAATATAGATTTTAGTTAATGTTAATCTTGTCCGTTTTTATCATGTGAACGACCAAGATTTTATCGCTTCACTACTGTGGAAGTTTCTCCTGACTACAAGACCTCAAGACCGATCTAATCTTAAACGTTTTTAAATTGGGTAAAATAAAAGGCATTACTCAGTAAGTAAGTAAGTTTCATTAATTTAAATATTTAAAACACACATGACAACAGTGCGTCGGTCATTCATCACTCTTATCGAACCGGCAATCGATCGCAAACAGTAACAGTGCTTAGTTTATTGTTTTGTTTTTGTTCGCGTACGTCGCCGTGTTTATTTACAACGTTCTCGAATCAAGAGTTCGCCGATATGTTGTTAGTTTACGGTGAAGCTCGTCAGAATTCAAATCTTCAAATCCACTCTCCTTGTATATTTTTGAAGAAAAAAAGGAGATCATTGAAAATGGAAGTCCAACACCTTTTTTTGATAATTTTGGAAAGGAATAAAAAAACGTTCCTAGTTTGATATTTTAAATTAAGTTGCGTTACGGGTTTAATTTGAAATCATACTCTTGCCTCAGAATTCAAGATTTATTAGCTGAAAATTGTACACTGTGAGCGGTTACCAAGACTAGATTCACAATCTTAAGTCCTAGGTGCTATCGTGGTCCGTGGGATCAGCCCTAAACTTTGTCAAACCTTGTAGGAACTGCCGTGGCCCTGCAATAATCGTAAACACTAAACAAGGGTAGACATATTTCTAGTTTAACTACCTGAAGATATTCTCTATGGTTTATACGTAACTCTCCACCTATTATCTCATTTTGTAGTTGAGGCCCCTTCATCTGAGAATTGTTTACGTCTTCGTTTCTTTCCTAACCTCAATGTTACATTTTGACAAGTGTTCAGTCAGGGAACAGTCCGCTGTTGTTCCATTGCTCCATTGCTCCTGTCGAACTTTGTGTTCCGTGACCAAGTTGAAGAAACTTCACTTTTTGGTCGCAGCTCTGTTGAGAAGCACGAATTTTGCGGATCTTTACGCCAAATAAAGTCTAAGCGTTCTTCCTTTTTATGCCTCGTATAATACTACGGGGATGTGGGAGACGGGAATCTTCGACGCTTTTACCGCGTTCTAGCCGACACCTTTAGGCCACACTCCAACAGAGGTAAGCGATTCGGCTTGAGTTAAAATGGAACCCGGCGCCATATTGGATTTTTGTTTCAGACCTTTTTCATCTTCTTCCAACTTTTTCATCTTGTTCCAACTTTTCGTCTTCTTCACCTTCCGTTTTCTCCACCAAACTACTGCTGATACCTTCAGATGAATCCCTGACGACTTTTCCACGCCTTGCCCTGTAATGAGAGTTCCAAGTAGCCCCTGAGGAAGGGAGATGATTCAGCTGTTGCCAATGTCCACAGACGCCATGTGCTGAAACCCCGTCGAACTGCATCTATACTAAGTGACATATAAATCCGAACACCCAGTTTAAATGGTTTTATTTTAATAAAATTTTGTATAAGTACTTAATGAAGCATAATAAGTAAATGATAAAAATTTCAAAATGATTGCACTGCTTTAAAGCCCTTTGACCTTTAATAATGTGTGGACGCACCCTGATGTGCTACGCATTCTCCAACGCGCCTAGGCATGCTTCTGATCAGGTGGTCAATGTCCTCCTGTGGTATCTCATTCCAGGCAACCACCGACTCCTCTCGAAGTGCTTCTAGAGTCTAGAATCTCCTACCCATCATATCCCACACGTGCTCAATTGGGGATAAGTCGGGAGATCTTGGTGGCCATGGTAACGATGTGACATCATTATGTTGAAAGAAGTCTATTGTGAGTCTTGCAACATGTGGTCGGGCATTATCTTGTTGGAAAGTTGGATCTGCCAGGGTGTCAAGATAGGGTAAAAGATGGGGTTCTAGAACTTCGTGGATATAACGCTGCGCGTTCATGTTACCTCTGATGAAGATTAAAGGTGACCTGGAACCATAAGCTATAGCACCCCAAACCATAACTCCAACACTGTGATGAACATGTCTTTCAACAAAAAACTGTGGATTCCTCCTTTCACCACGTCGCCTTCTAACCCTGGCACGACCATCGTGCATGCCTAAACAAAATCGAGACTCGTCACTAAAGACAATACTGTTCCTGATCCCAGAGTGACCGTTGTCTGCACCACTCAAGGCGATTACGTCGGTGTTCTCGAGTTAAAGGGAGGACCCAGTGTGGCCGGTATGAAAACAAGCCAAAACTTCTCATTCGTCGGTAAACGCTTCGCATGCCAATAGGTCTTCCGTGTTCTGCAAACCATTCATTTGCAATGGACCTGGTAGTGGAGAAACGGTCCCTTAAGGCCAATAATCTTAGGCGGCGATCTTCACGGTCTGTTGTTCTACGGCGGCGTCCAGTGCCCCTTGCTCTTCGCGTACGGCCTTCTCGAAGCCATGCCTGACAACACCTAACCACAGTGTCTACACTTCTTTGCACTCTAACTGCAATTGCCCGAAAAGAAAGTCCAGCTTCCCGAAGTCCCACTATACGGCCCCTATCAAACTCACAAGTTGACGAAATCGTACAGGTCTCCGTACTCTAGGCATCGTCCGATCGTAAAGGATGTCAAGAACCAAAATCCGCCAACGTTGATTCTTTACTGCGGCTGAAATATTCATTTATAAAGCGTTAGTGAATTTACAAAAAGCAGTATAAAAACCGGAATGTCCAACTGATAAGGCAGAAAATTTTTTCACTTGTTATTTACAGTAACATAAATACATTCACCAACTTTTATTAAAATAAAACCATTTAAACTGGGTGTTCGGATTTATATGTCACTTAGTATATTTGTGAGGTTCAAAATAAACTTTTTTTAATAAGATTTTTCACATCTGCTTTTGGTAACAGTTTAGGAAGAGTTACGCGTCGCCACTGCTCATTTATGAAAAACAGTAGGAAGGCACTCATTAAAAAAATCGTGGGAACGTATCTTCCAACTACCATAGATTTCATGCTTTCCTTAGCACCCCGTGGAATATTCTGCAACACATTCAATGCTTTGATGAACGCTAAGATGATTGATGGTTGGATTGACGGACAATCCGTTTACTACGGCTGTTTCAAGGCAAATAAGCAATATAATGTGAGTTTAAGACTTGTTTGCATATTTTTCCATATTCATTAACAAAATAGATATACTCTATATAATTATCAGCTGGTGATTTTTCAGTAGGTACTTTGGAACCGGAAGGCATAACAGGTTCTACATGCTTATTAGAGGCTCTATTATTATACGTACAGTCAAAATAATCTGATAAGTATGAAAAATGTTATACGAGCTTTTCCTACGTTTATACAAGGTTCGAAAAAACATCGCTTGAAATATACAGCGTGTCCCAGAAGTCGACGTCAAGCCGAAACCGGGTGATAGGCAAAGTCATAACAGCTATTAGAAAAATATTTAAAAAAATTTTATGTATGTGTTTTGAAAATTATATAGAAATTTCACACCCTACGGCAGTGTGTCAACTCCTGTTACTACAAATATTAACTTTTTTGGATTTTATTTTTACAATGTAATGATGAATAATGCATCTTCAAACTGGTGTCTCAACCTTACTGCCAACTTTTCTCGTTCAGGAAAAATCGCCACTTATTTCCCAACCAATTATTCCAAAGTAAAACTTTGCTCAACTTTAACTGGCTGTACTGGAAAAAAATGTACTACGAGAGTTTGGCAAGTAACCTTAAAAGTTGGCGCATTTAATAAGGATTCCAAAATGGTATAACACTTAGAAGATTACTCGTTAACTTATACACAATTTTTATTTGAAGAAAAACTGATGAAAATTTTTCAAAATTTCCTAATTAAACAGCGATTATGAAAACGCACAAGGACCCTTAAGGATAACTGTTTGCACAACAGTGGGCGTCAAAATGCTGGTGATGATGATTTACCTTTACAGCAAATGCTCAAACTGTTTTCCTTCAGCCGCAATACACGCTCGACATCTTCTTAAAAAAGATCGGGTTATTAAAGGAGCGAATCCACGGTTATTAACAAACTCAGCTGCTTCCAATAGTCTTTGCCGTAGCCCAGCTACATTTTGAATCGGCTTGAAATACACTTTTTCTTTTACAGTTCCCCAGTAAAAAAATCTAAAGGATGATCGGGCTGGCCACGGTATTGTACCAGACCGCCTTATCCATCTGCCTGAAAAGTTTTGATCGAGATACTCTCTCACTGAGAGTGCATAGTGCGCTGGGCAGCCATCATGCTCAAACCACATGTCCCTGTAAATACTCAGTGGCATGACCACCAATAAATTTTGAACATGATTTTTCAAAAAATCCAAATAAACTTCAGAAGTCAAAGTCTCTGGGAACTCAAACGGACCGATTATTTTACCATTTAAAATTCCTGTCCAATGGTTTATCTTGAAGCGATATTGAGATCTATCTTCTCTCATCAAATGTGGGTTTGCTACGTGTCACTCGTGTAAGTTATGCAGGTTCATGTACCCATCTTTCTTAAATGTGGTCTCATCTGACCATAAAATTTTTTCAAAGAACTGTGGATCTTTCCTGTGTCTTTCTAACATTGTGCGACAAAAAGCAACTCGGGGCTCATAATCCCGGAGCAGGAGAGGTTGAACACGCTGTATGTGGTATGGATGAAGCACATCACTTACTTGCTATTGCACACTTTGATACCGATCAGTACTCCTTCGTTTACTGCGCATCTTTACATGTTCGTGCTTGTTGATTTCGTACTGTTACTAATTTTGGATTCGTGAAATGGACTGTTGATCGCTTGTGATTTGGATTTGGACTGTTTAATTGCTCTTCAAAACAACATTTGCTTTCCTTAGACTATCTTTGATAGTGTGATTGTGCAGTGATGCTATGTCCGTGTACACCGTACAAGAATATGCTAACATGCACCTCATTTATGGGGAATGCAGATGCAACGCTAGTGCTGCAGCGAGACTTTACAGTGAGAGGTACCCGAATGCAGCTCGTCATCCAGATCATCGAGTGTTCACAAATGTGCACCGCTTACTGTTCTCAGATGGCCAACTACCAAACCAATCACACGGTGAGGGAAGATCTTTCCTTCCTTGCGAAGACGTGGTGCTAGGAGCTGTCGAAGAAGACCCGAGTACTTCAGTGCGTGCAATAGAACTAAAAACAGGGGTGCCCAAAAGTACAGCCCATTGAATCTTGCAAAAAAACGTGCTCCATCCATACCACGTACAGCGTGTTCAAGCTCTTCTGCCCCGGGATTATGAGCCCCGAGTTGCTTTTTGTCGCACAATGTTAGAAAGACACAGGGAAGATCCACGGTTCTTTGAAAAAATTTTATGGTCAGATGAGACCACATTTAAGAAAGATGGGTACATGAACCTGCATAACTTACACGAGTGGCACGTAGCAAACCCACATTTTATGAGAGAAGATAAATCTCAATATCGCTTCAAGATAAACCATTGAACAGGAATTTTAAATGGTAAAATAATCGATCCGTTTGAGTTCCCAGAGACTTTGACTGCCGAGGTTTATTTAGGTTTTTTGCAAAATCATTTAGAAAATTTATTGGAGGACGTGCCACTGAGTATTTACAGGGACATGTGGTCTCAGCATGATGGCTGCCCAGTGAGAGAGTATCTCGATCAAAACTTTCCAGGCAGATGGATAGGGCGGTCTGGTACAATACCGTGGCCAGCCTGGTCACCAGATTTGAATCCGTTAGATTTTTTTTACTGGGGAACTGTAAAAGAAAAAGTGTATTTCAAGCCGATTCAAAATGTAGCTGAGCTACGGCAAAGACTATTGGAAGCAGCTGAGTTTGTTAATAACCGTGGATTCGCTCGTTTAATAACCCGATCTTTTTGAAGAAGATGTCGAGCGTGTATTGCGGCTGAAGGAAAACAGTTTGAGCATTTGCTGTAAAGGTAAATCATCATCAGCAGCATTTTGACGCCCACTGTTGTGCAAACAGTTATCCTTAAGGGTCCTTGTGCGTTTTCATAATCGCTGTTTAATTAGGAAATTTTGAAAAATTTTCATCAGTTTTTCTTCAAATAAAAATTGTGCATAAGTTAACGAGTAATCTTCTAAGTGTTATACCATTTTGGAATCCTTACTAAATGCGCCAACTTTTAAGGTTACTTGCCAAACTCTCGTAGTACATTTTTTCCAGTACAGCCAGTTAAAGTTGAGCAAAGTTTTACTTTGGAATACTTGGTTGGGAAATAAGTGGCGATTTTTCCTGAACGAGAAAAGTTGGCAGTAAGGTTGAGACACCAGTTTGAAGGTGCATTATTCATCATTACATTCTAAAAATAAAATCCAAAAAAAGTTAATATTTGTAGTAACAGGAGTTGACAGACTGCCGTAGGGTGTGCAATTTCTATATCTTTTTCAAAGACCTATAATTTTCAAAACACATATATAAAATTTTTTTAAATATTTTTCTGATAGCTGTTATGACTTTGCCTATCACGCGGTTTCGGCTTGACGTCGACTTCTGGGACACCCTGTATGTCGTCGAGTTAGATATTAATGTTTTTTCTTATATTCGCTGGGTGAGTGATGATATCAAGAACCACTCCCGAACGATGCAAATCACTGATCAAATGCTTAGATGAACTTTCTGTCATAATCACGGACGTAGCAGCATGTAATTTGCAACATCTGAAGCTTATCCTGAGGTTTACATGTCGATGATTTTCCATGCTGGCCAATCGAAACTGCATCATTGACAGAATATTCTTTACAGTCTGTAAACGTTTCACTCTCAAAAACGACCTTCTTAAGCACAATGACATATTTTATTTATCTGTCTACCAGGAGACAGTTCGTTTGTTTTTTTTTCATTATCACATTCACATACAAAATTTCGTATCGTGACACATGGTTTTATGAGAAGCACATTGAGACCAAAAAGTGAAGGAAAGGTTGCAATCTGAGTTGGGCTCGATTAAACTGTTTTAAAACAAAAAATACACGAGCATACTAGTACTATACTGATAGAGCTTTATACCTTTTTAAATGGTTTCTAAATTTCACCTCAAGCAGTCAATCAAACGAGATAAATGAAAGTCGGTTTACATTTTGGAGCTAACAATGACACTACACTCGAAATAAGTAACAACATAACTGAAAATATTTCCACCACGATATCCACAGCTGTTTGAGCCTAATCCAAGCTTTACAATCAGAACTAGCATTGCTACGAGACCAGCAGGGGTATCACGTAAGTTGAAAAGTGACATTATGCCGATTTTTTTTGACATTGACAGTTTTTCTTATCCATTCTGGAAATTACATATACAAATTTGCTAAATTTTAAAAATGAGAGAGATAAGAAATAATTATATTCACTGTACACTGTTGAATTACAAGTCATATACATGCTAACAGTAATTACACACAACGCGGGCATGGTGATGGTTTCCCGTAATTCTCCTCAGTTTTTCGTAATTTATAACTTTGAACATAACCTCTCTTCAGAAAGCACAACATATAAATAACCCGTCACATTCGGCATACAGTACACATAATCGTCCAGATGAGATCTTGCCATTGAACCAACTTTCTTCTCGGAGATAAAAACTACAGACCCGAATCAGTCAGCCTCACAAAACTTTGCAACCAATAATGCGTAGTTTAGTTGAGTGATTCCTCCACAGATGGACGTTCACAACGATCCTAGTGACCAAACGTGGAATGACTGTTTGCGCCCTAAAAACTACCTAGTCTGCAAGTTGACATCTTCAATTTTTTTGGTGAAAATGAAAATTCTTTTCTAACACGGGTACCTA
This sequence comes from Acanthoscelides obtectus, assembly GCA_963669975.1. Classification (NCBI taxonomy): domain Eukaryota; kingdom Metazoa; phylum Arthropoda; class Insecta; order Coleoptera; family Chrysomelidae; genus Acanthoscelides; species Acanthoscelides obtectus. Next base: position 11,016,257 of record CAVLJG010000007.1, on the reverse strand, counting down.
TTGAACCGCCCTCGTATTATAAGCCTCAGCAAAAATGCTGTTAAGTATTAAAAACGTACAGCCAACAATGTATGGTCATTTAGTGCTCGACGTCTAAATAATTATGTATACAGCCTTCAGTATATTGCCTTGTAACATTATGATTATGGCCAATTATCTAAACTGCACATGTAAAAAATTATTGAGACAGCTACAATAATAAAGCATACCTACGAATATCAAATTCAAAGAAAACAAACGGTATTCTTATATTCAAGGTGAATAGCTGCCAGGTTATAGGTATAATCGCTGGAGGAAAATCAGATAAAAAGTGTCGCTTGGGATGTGTTAATTATAACAACGGTACTGTGAAAAATTGTTATTTCACATGATTGTGATCTTTTGTTGTACTAGTATCGTATGGGATGAGAAAACAAAAGTAAGGCTCCTGTTATGACGAGCTAATTAAGTATACATACTATTGTCGTGAAAAATATTGACAGCGCACAATAAATAAGGAAGTAATTACGTTGATGGAAAACAGCTACGTTCATGGACCTGGAAGGCAGAATGAAACATATTTATTTTAGACTCTCAGTATCCATGCTCTGGACGACAAACATAGGATATTCTGAAAGCTTTATCTTTAGGGATATTTATCATCTAATAATAGCCTAGTAAATATGTTTATAATCGTGAATAGAAATGAACCCCATTCTTTTTTGTATACAGATAGAGTTTTAGAAATATCTTATTGCAGGTTGGCCACACCGCCGCGGTAGGAAAGGACGATCCGCACATAGATCGCTTTTTTTTATTTATAAACGAATTACAGTCCAAGAGCCAATAGCAAAGCTTTGGTTACATCGCGTATTGATATGGAATGTTCAAAGCTAGTAAAATCTTACGTATTTTGATGCTAAACAGCAAATTCGGCAAGTTTGCTGTCTTTTTTTTTTAATAATAATAATATTTATTTACTCTAAAATACAGGGAACATGAAACGAGTAAATAAATATAATATATCCTGTGCATGGATCATATGTATGTTGAATTGCAAAATATAATAAAATAGAGAGAAAAAAGAAATTATTGGTAAGAATGGTAGAGCATTTATTGTGTAATATTTGAGATTATTTTATTAATTTGATTTCTTCCAATCATGTTAATAAATTTTTTTTTGAAGCCTAATGTATTGCGTAATTGTTTTAAATTATTTGGTAAATGTTCGTACAATTTTGGAGCTATATACAGGTGACATCGTTTCATTAGGGATTTGTTTGGTTTAGGAACATTTTTTGCGCGTAATTTATATCTGGTTTTGTGATTATGTTTAATTATGTCGTGTTCACTAATAGTTTTGTGATAATGAGTGATGGTATGTAAGAAGTAAAGTTGTTTAGTATCATATACTTGTGCATCATTATATAAGTCATTAGTTGGGTATAATTTTGATTTGCCTAACATTGATTTTAAAATTCTTCTTTGAAGTACATCTAAATCGTTAAAGTATGTCGTGCATGCAGCACCCCAGACTACTATACCATATGTTATGTGTGGCTCGACTAAAGCTTGATATATTATTCGTAGATAATATTCAGTTAATATACCGGTGAGAAATTTTATTTTATATGCTATGAATCTAATTTTCTTTAGTATGTGAGAAATATGTACATCCCATCTCAAGTGGGGATCTAGATAAATTCCTAAATATTTTGTATCATTAACTCTATTGATTTTTATATTTTTATCATTTACCTTAAACCGAAGGTGGTTATATTTTGGTAGATGATTAGATAGTGATGAAAATGGTAAAAAATGAGTTTTAGTAAAGTTAATTGTTAATTTTCGGTTATTAAACCACTGAATAATTTTGCAAAAGTCATTTTGGATAATATCTTTTAAGTCGTTCCAATCCTTACCTTTATAGAGTATAGCAGTATCGTCTGCAAAACTGACTATTTTACCAGTACTGTTAATTTTGAATATATCGTTTAAATAAATATTGAATAACAGAGGACCCAAAATTGTACCTTGTAGAACACCACATTTAACAAACATTTCTTTACTATACGAGCTTAATAATTTTACTGATTGCGGTCTATTTGATAAATAATTTTCCATTAAAGTATACATCTTTCCACGAAAACCTATTCTTTCTAAGATTTCCAAAAGTATATTGTGGTTAACTGTGTCAAACGCTTTTTGTAAGTCCACAAATACGCATATCGATGGTACTTTTCCATCTATATTTTGGGTTATTTCATCTACTATACTTAATACCCCATCTGTTGTAGATTTGCCCGCTATAAAACCATATTGATTTGAATTTAGAATTTTGAATTTATTAAGAAAATTAATCATTTTATTAAGGAGTAATTTCTCAAAAACTTTAGCTAAACTTGATATAAGTGAAATAGGTCGATAGTTAGTGACGTCCGTATTATCATTAGATTTATAGATAGGTATGATGATTGCTGTCTTGAAAGCTGATGAAAATACTCCAGATTGGAAGGATTTGTTAATGATATAAGCAAGTGGTTCTGTTATTTGTTTGGCCAGTATCTTTAGATGTTCAGCTCTAATTTCGTCAACTCCAGGGCTTTTTTTATTTTTTAGAGTCATAATGGCATTGAAAACATCCTGATAGTCTACTTCAGTTAATACAAATGAATTATTCAGTCTTGTTTCATGCAGATGAATATCAGCATTTTGTTTGATATTATTTGCTAAGTTTCCTCCTATATTCGTGAAAAATTCTATGAACTCATCACATATTTGCTGAATATTGTCTGTTTTCTGTCCTGTTTTTGTTTTTATTTCATTAATATTGTTTTTTGAATAGGATGACTTATTGAATATATCATTGACAGTGGACCATAGGTGTCTAGAGTCATGTGAATTATTATTCAATTGTTTTATATAGTAATTCTTTTTTGCTTTTCTCAAAAGTTCTATAAATTTGTTTTTATACTGATTATAATGATCTATATTTTCTTTCGTGGGTAAATATTTCGTGATTTTATAGTCTTTCTATTTCGTTTGCAGATTTTATTAGTCCTTTGGTCATCCAATCATTTCTGCTTTTTTCCTTGTGACTTATTTTAACCTTATTAGTACTAACTTCAATTACTTTTTGAATTTTGTGTATTAATAAATTTGTAGCTTCGTCTAAAGAATTTGTTAAAAAAATTTCGTCCCACGATTCCGTTTGTGCGTTAAATATTAATTTTGAGTTGTCAGTGAAATATTTGTATTCAAGGTTTCTTTCATTTTTTGCCCTTGGGCAGTTCTGGTTTTTATTTTGTGAAGATATCAATAATACAGTGGAATAATGATCTGTAATATCGGTTTCATAGATAATAGGCATGTAAGAAAAAATATTGGAAATATCCTTTATAAAGCAGTGATCAATGCAGGTTTTACTGGTGGGTCGGGTTACTTTATTTATGTATGATAAAAAATTTTCCTCAAAGCTAGTAAAATCTTACGAATTTTGATGCTAAACAGCAAATTCGGCAAGTTTGCTGTTTAGTTTTTATCATATCAGTACTCGATGATGTAATGAAAAAATCACGATCAGTTTCCCTGTTATAATGCAGTTGACTCTCATGGTCAACGGGGCCGACTGGGAAATGATAACGTCATTCCACAAAATATCAGATAACTACTCTTTGATTGAGCTGTAGTTCTACTTACGGTTTTTCATCCTAGGTTTCCTGTAATCAATAGGACGCCTGGCAACACCGCATTCAGGCGGTACGGCCGTCGTCCGTCCATCTAGTCGGCCGGTGTTGTTTCTCTTTTTTAGCGAAAACGCGTGTTGGATATAAGAGTGTCGCGAGTTGCGGCCACGCCGCAGCTTGGAGTGTGATACTATAAGAGCTGACGGCGTTATATCAAGCTTTTATATAGATGAAAAAATTTCATCAGATTGGAAGCACGTTTCTCTTGATATCAGGCAAATTTTCGATCAGCTGTGGTATGCCGCCCTTTTATGCGAAATTCCAGATAGGTCGCTGACTTTCAGCTTGGCAGCAAGATATCCGCACGGATATTATATAAAAAACCTATAAAACGTCAAAAAACCTATATAATGCCATCTTGCAGACTGTATATCAGAGTTATTAAATCCATTGACACACATTATCAACTGTTGCTTAGAGAAAGGATATTTCCTCGACTTTGGAGAAAGGCTGTAGTATGCCCCTTACCTAAGATCCCTGCTCCAACAGAGTTTGCTCATTTGAGACCTATTAGTTTACTACACATTACAATTTAGAAGAAATTCTTGAACAAAATAATTCTTCTAAGACTCCACTTGAATGGTTTTCACTTTTTTTTGACGGCGAACTTTTAACACGCATAACAACTGAAACAAATAGATATGCCACGCAAAAGAATCGCCAACAAGAGGTGCAAGAGTACGAAATAAGGGCATTTATTGGAACACTAATATTGAGTGGTTATGTCGATGTACCATGTAGAAGAATGTTCTGGGAACGTGAAAGAGATGCTAATAATCAACTGGTCACAGAAGCGCCTACACGAGATAAATTTGAATATATTATATCAAATTTCCATTTAGTAGATAACTACAATTTACAGCAAAGAGATAAGTTTGCAAAAGTTAGACCTTTATTTGCGAGCCTGAATCAAAAATTTATGTAACATGGAATTTTGACAGAAATGCATAGTGTAGATGAGGCAATGGTTCCTTATTTTGGGAGACACTCATGCAAACAGTTCATTCACGGAAGACCTATACGATATGGCTATAAATTGTGGGTTGGCGCATCAAGACTGGGCTACATTTACTGGGTTGAACCTTACCAAGGGTCGTCGACCAACATTAAGAATCATGAAGATTTGGGGGTTGGTGCTGGTGTGGTATTAGAGTATTCTGATGCACTGAGGAGAAAATGGCCAAATGAAAAATTTCATTTAGTTTTCGACAATTTTTTCACTTCTCTCCCTCTTATGGTAAAATTGACAGAAATAATTTCTTTGCGACTGGTACTGCTAGAGAAAATCGTTTACAATTGGTCCAATTCAGAGATTCTAAAATTATGAAAAGGGAAAAAAGAGGTAGTTACGCTTACAACAAAATTTCCGATACAAACATAATTGCAGTAAAATGGCATGACAACTATTTAGTAGCACTCTGTTCAAATGCCGCAGGATTGCAACCAATTCGCTTTGTAAAGCGATACTCTCAAAAGGATAAAAAAATTATTCAGGTAAGAAACACAATCTGCAAGAAAATCAGTATTTACAAAAATGCTTTTGATTTTAGGTAGAACAGCCTCATCTTGTAAATGTATACAATGCAAATATGGGCGGCGTTGATCGTTGTGATCAAAATATTGGTCTGTATCGCATTTCCATCCGGGGTAAAAAGTGGTATTTTTCATTGATCAGCCACTGTATTGATATGGCTGTTCATAATTCCTGGCAACTGTATAGATCGCACGGAGGACATATGGATCAATTATTATTTAGACGGCGGCTTGCCACATCCTTGTGGCAACAGAACAAGAAACCGCCATCTTTTTATAGAGGACGTCCTTCGGCTAATGAATATATAGATATTCGTTATTATCGTTTAGATCATTTTGTGATACCACAAGAAAAGCCAACTAGATGTGGCTTATGTCATGATAGAGCGAAAACAAGGTGCTCTAAGTGCAATGTAGGGATGCATGTAAAATGTTTTTTGTCCTTCCATATTAAACCTTAATGTTCACCTATGTGCCTAGTATACCATATTTTGTACACCATTTTTTTACACTTTTTCCTGAAATAAAATTTAAAAAATAATAAATTTGTTTAATATATGCTTGATATAGAATGAATTTGCAGAGAACATACTTTATTATAACTTATTTGAGCTGTAGGCATATCTGGGTTAATGTACCTACAGCTAAATCAGTATCCAATAGATCAACACATTCTCCCTAAGCAGCAGTCCGGTTTTAGGGAGGGCATAATACAACCACTGTTTTTTTAAATCTTAATGATGAAATTATACGGTCGCTAGATAAGAGCCTTGCCACTCTACTTATATCCTTGGATCTTTCAAAAGCCTTTGACACCATTTGCCATTCACTTATGTGCGCAAAACATCACTATGGCCTTGACCATACAGCGTTGAACTTATTTTGCAATTACTTAAGACTTCGTAAGCAAAGCGTTATTCTACATAAAAAAAGATCTGAGATAACAACAATAACATCAGGAGTTCCTCGAGGTTCTGTTTTAGAACCGTTGTTATTCATTATACAGGGTGTCCGCAAAGTTGGGGTTTTCCTTTACATGACGTGTAGATCTTGAAAACATAAGCAATTTTTCTTAGTACCATATACACCAATGTCTTAAGGGAACCGAGATGAAGGGCTCTGCAACATCAAAAATATCTGAATACCGTCCTGTAGCCGCGACCGATTGGTACAAGGTACCCGACGGCAGAACTGGGTCGGGGTCAGTGTGTCAGGTTAGTATGCAACCTTCAACCGACGGTTACGGTCACGCCTGTAGAAGTAATCGCGTAGACGAGAATCCCTCAACAAGCACTAGAGACGTGGCTAGAGAAGTGCAAGTATCAAAAACTAAAGTGTGGCAAACGCTGCGTGAAGAGAGGCTGTATCCGTTTCACGTCCAACGTGTACAAGCCCTTCAACCTGACGATTTTCCAGCAAGAGTGCGGTTTTGTGAGTGGTTGTTGCATCAACATGACAATAATCCGGACTTTTTGAAGTGCATATTGGTGACAGACGAATCTACGTTCACGCGTAATGGGGTGAATAACTTTCGCAACACTCATGTTTGGTCAGTAGAAAATCCGTACGCTGTCCGTCGGGCACATTTTCAACAAACATTTTCGGTGAATGGGCTGGCATGGTGAACGGTATGCTCATTGGACCATTTATTCTCCCAAATCAATTGGACGGGATGCAATACCTAGACTTTTCACGCAACATTTTGCCTTCCTTGTTAGAAGATGTGCCATTAAGTGTAAGACAATCAATGTGGTTTCTGCGTCTGCTCGGTAGCGCTTCAGCTGATTTCATTTTCTGTTGGAGCGGTATGATTTCGGGCAGAGACGTACTTAGTCCTTCTCGTCAACTGGAGAGTGAGTACTTTTTCCTTTATTTTTTTTACTTGGTCGCCCTCGTTTCACTACACATTACCTTTGTTATTTCAAGGGTAGTTGTTTCTGAAAAGGAAAACCCTAACTTTGCGGACACCCTGTATACACAGCTGATATCTAGAAATCCGTACAGTACTCACACATTCAATCGTATGCTGATGACACGCAGCTTCTGTTTCATTTTGAACCATCTCTTGTAGAACAGGCAAATGATTTAATCAACACCGACTTACGAACTACTAACAAATCTTAAGTGTCGTCTGCTCTTGGGGCATCAAGGCTGGAGCCTCAAGCCATCAGCCGCTGTTTCATATTGCGGCCGATCAGTGGGAACTATCGCGTGTGCATTAGGTGGTCTCTTTGCAACCTATACCCAGCAATTTTATGCATTATTAACATTCGTGTAATGTCTATTGTAAATACACGTTTATATCTTACAGTCGGTACACATTTTATTACTCTGTCACGACCTGAACACTAGCTTTTTCGTTGTCGTACCTTAGCTTTGAGAACACATACATAGGTGTATAATAAGCATATAAGATGTAGGGTGTCTACCTCAAAAGTATGCGAACACCTTACAAGTTCTGAAAACCACGAAACGTAGTTAATCAAAGTGATAACATAGATAGTAGATCCTTATTTACTCCATAATACAGGGTGTTCCTTAATGACATGCGAATATTAAATAGTGTGAATCTACGTGAAAAAATTAATGTTAGTTTGCTTTATAAACTATTGTCCAAAAATGTTGCCTTACAAAAACTCGGGGTGTTGCAGTATTAGGAAAAACATGCAAATTAATTAATATTTTCAGAACCGCTTCAGATATTTCACTGATATTTTGTAGGTAGTGAAAGTTAATAAAGTTCCAAATCGTTGGATTGGCCGCAGTGGCCCCCAAGAATGGCCACCAAGGTCCCCATACCTCAACAGTTCTGTGAATACTTTCGAGTGAATCCAAAAAAACACATTTTCTCTTTCTTTGTTGTCAAATAGAAAGTTTTCCCATAAAAAATGGTGTACCCATTTTATGCGTCCATGTTTTAATTACCCCTTGATCAACTTGCATCAATAAAACCAGAGTTTACAATTATTTCAGGGAAATAATATGATTAGACTATATAGTCACTTGGATCTTGGATCCCATAAACGAGCATTTGTGCATGGCCTAATGATGGCTCTGAGAGAAGTAGCTTAATCTCGCGAGCGAACGTAGATAGAAAATACGAGCCCCTTCCCACTTCAGTTGGCCCAACTATTGAAATCTTAGTTTTTTCTTATCAAACACAAATAATAAAAATGTAGCAGGATGTTACAGGTTTAAAATATTAACAATGAATATTTTGATAATATACAGGGTGTCCCAGAAGTCGACGTCAAGCCGAAACCGGGTGATAGGCAAAGTCATAACAGCTATCAGAAAAATATTTAAAAAAATTTTATGTATGTGTTTTGAAAATTATAGGTCTTTGAAAAAATATAGAAATTTCACACCCTACGGCAGTCTGTCAACTCCTGTTACTACAAATATTAACTTTTGTTGGATTTTATTTTTACAATGTAATGATGAATAATGCATCTTCAAACTGGTGTCTCAACCTTACTGCCAACTTTTCTCGTTCAGGAAAAATCGCCACTTATTTATCAACCAAGTATTCCAAAGTAAAACTTTGCTCAACTTTAACTGGCTGTACTGGAAAAAAATGTACTACGAGAGTTTGGCAAGTAACCTTAAAAGTTGGTGCATTTAATAAGGATTCCAAAATGGTATAACCCTTAGAAGATTACTCGTTAACTTATGCACAATTTTTATTTGAAGAAAAACTGATGAAAATTTTTCAAAATTTCCTAATTAAACAGCGATTATGAAAACGCACAAGGACCCTTAAAGATAACTGTTTGCACAACAGTGGGCGTCAAAATGCTGCTGATGATGATTTACCTTTACAGCAAATGCTCAAACTGTTTTCCTTCAGTCGCAATACACGCTCGACATCTTCTTAAAAAAGATCGGGTTATTAAACGAGCGAATCCACGGTTATTAACAAACTCAGCTGCTTCCAATAGTCTTTGCCGTAGCTCAGCTACATTTTGAATCGGCTTGAAATACACTTTTTCTTTTAAAGTTCCCCAGTAAAAAAAATCTAACGGACTCAAACCTGGTGACCGGGCTGGCCACGGTATTGTACCAGACCGCCCTATCCATCTGCCTGGAAAGTTTTGATCGAGATACTCTCTCACTAAGAGTGCATAGTGCGCTGGGCAGCTATCACGTTGAAACCACATGTCCCTGTAAATACTCAGTGGCACGTCCACCAATAAATTTTGTACATGATTTTTCAAAAAATCCAAATAAACTTCAGCAGTCAAAGTCTCTGGGAACTCAAACGGACCGATTATTTTACCATTTAAAATTCCTGTCCAATGGTTTATCTTGAAGCGATATTGAGATTTATCTTCTCTCATCAAATGTGGGTTTGCTACGTGCCACTCGTCTAAGTTATGCAGGTTCATGTACCCCTCTTTCTTAAATGTGGTCTCATCCGACCATAAATTTTTTTCAAACAACTGTGGATCTTTCCTGTGTCTTTCTAACATTGTGCGACAAAAAGCAACTCGGGGCTCATAATCCCGAGGCAGGAGAGCTTGAACACGCTGTACGTGGTATGGATGGAGCACGTTTTTTTGCAAGATTCTATGGGCTGTACTTTTGGGCACATCTGTTTTTAGTTCTATTGCACGCACTGAAGTACTCGGGTCTTCTTCGACAGCTCCTAGCACCACGTCTTCGTAAGGAAGGAAAGATCTTCCCTCACTCTGATAGCTGTTATGACTTTGCCTATCACCCGGTTTCGGCTTGACGTCGACTTCTGGGACACCCTGTATAGTAGAAAACACCAACTTTATCACTCCCTAATCAAATTTGCAGCATAAAAATAACACATGTTGCTTTTTACAGCATATCAACCTATTTTCATTTCAATGCAAAATAAGTCTATAAAGCATAGGTGGCTGTGAAAACTAAAAGCTCTGATAATTGTTTTTATTAATCACAGCTGTCAGAATACGTTTAAAATAGTTTTGGGTAGTTAAGGTTTTCAAAATGGGTAGAGGAAATGTTATTAGTGAGAAAATTCGGTTACTGATAATTAATTTTTTTAATTCTGGGAAATCAAACTCAGAAATTGCAACTTTGTTAGACTTATCGTGGTACAGTGTGAGAAATATTGTTAGAAGATATAACGTAACTGATTCAGTTAATATTAAGCCACGATATGTGAAAAAAAGTAATATCACAAATGTCGACCGAAGAGTATTAAGAAGAATAATCGTGAAAAACAGGCGTGCCAATTATTTACAATTAAGTGCTCTGTGGAGTGACGCTATTGGAAGGAGAATTTGGAGGTGCACAACTCATAGAGAGGCCCACAAACTAGGATTTAGCACTTGCAAGGTAAGTTTTCTTATAAAAAAAAAGTGAAGCAAAAACCCTAAAGTTGCACAACTTGTTTATAGGGCAAAGAAAAGCCACTATTAACTCCACTGCAAAAGAAAAATCGGCTTAGATGGGCTAACGAACATAGACAATGGACACCTCAACAATGGTGTGCAATACAATGGAGTGATGAGGCCCGATTCGAAGTTTGTGTTGGTGACAGTCGCAGTAGAGTTATTCGCAAAAAAAAAATTAAGCATTCCATGTTGACTATCTGAAGAGAAAAGGGAAATTTCCAGCATAGATTATGGTCTGTCATCAGAAGGAGTAGGAAAACTTCATTTTATTGATGGATATGTGGATACAAACAAATATTTGGCAATTTTAGAAGAATCGCTTTTACCAGTGATGGAAGAATGTTTGACATCCGGCCAAGATTTTGTGTTTCAGCAAGATGGTGCAGCGTGCCATACCTCAAAAAAGGCTATAAAATGGATGGAAGAAAATAATGTACTACTTTTGAAATGAGTTTCTAGCAGTCCAGATCTGTCACCTATTGAAACTTTGTGGCACGAGATGAAAAAGGTTCTACGACACCATCATGCTCGTACAATCACCGTACTGAGACAAAAGCTTCAAGAAATATGGGATTGTTTTACACCAAATTTTTGCCAAAACTTGGTTAACAGTATGCCCCAAAGAATTTCAGCCGTAATAAAAAATAAAGGTGATGTTACCCAATGGTAATCTTTCTATTCGCACATTGTTTATTTGTTCAGATGTTCTATTAGTTATAGGTCTAAGTGATTTCAAATATGTATTTTTTACGACTAGAGTGTATTTAAAATGTTTTGGAGAAAATAAATTGTTTTAGAAGTAAACAGTTTCGTCATGTTTAGTTTATAAAGGCATATTATTATAAGGAACTCAGAAATTATACAAAAGGGGCCATACAGCGTGAGCAGAAAGCTTATATTGAATTTTCTATGAAACAGAGAAATATAAAAATGACTTGGCATCGGCTACGTCAAATAGGAGTTGTCAAAAACAGTACAAATTCCATTCCTCAACACCTTTCTAATCCAGATACAATAAATGCTTACTTTTCAAATCTACCCAAAGTTCATAGAACTCAGTCTCAACTAGATTTGTTAAATGCATACAAAGAACCTCGCAGTAACAACTTGTTTTCTTTCACTTCAGTAGATGCTGCATTAATTTAAAAAACATAAGAAGCATTAAATCTGATGCAGCAGGACATGATGGTGTTTCCAAGAAAATGCTATATGTTTTTGAGGATCATCTACTATACCACATTACCTATATTATTAACTTTTGTTTATTAAACTCCGTTTTTCCAGAAGCGTGGCAGATTTCAAAAATCATCACAATTCCCAAGGTATCTGTAATAGAAGATATTAAAGATCTGAGACCAATTAGTATTTTACCAATACTCTCCAAATTATTGGAAATGGTCTTAAGGCAGCAAATCTCGGAATTTGTTATGACAAACAAAATTATACCACCGATCCAATCTGGATTTCGAGCCCAACACGATACGACAACTGCACTGGCATGTATAGTTGATGACTTCTACAAATCACTTGACAAAGGTAATGTTATGTGTTTAATTCTCTTGGACTTTAGTAAAGCCTTTGATACCCTAGATCATAATATATTGTGCATGAAGCTGAAGTACTTTGGATTTGCAGATAATGCGGTAAATTTAATAAGGGACTACTTAACTAGTAGGTACCAATACGTATCGGTAAACTCTTCATCTTCTGATAAAAGAATGATTACAATGGGTGTACCACAAGGGTCCATATTAGGCCCTTTACTATTTTCTTTATATATTTCAGACTTTTATAACTACGTAAAAACTTGCAAAATACATCACTATGCGGATGATACACAATTGTACTTCAGTTTTCAGATTGATCACATTTTGAACTCCTACTCTTTGATTAACGACGATATTAATATGTTATACAATATATCAATTGCACATAATCTAAGCATTAATGCCAACAAATCAAAGGCAATGCTGTTTGGTTCTAAACAAAAACGTATGATTTCTAAGCATTCGTTTAATCTGAACATTAATAACATACCATTACCTGTAGTGGATGAGAGCAAAAATTTGGGATTGTGGTTTGATTCAGATCTGCGATTTAGTGTCCATGTCAATAAAATTTCCTCCTCAGCCTATAGTATGCTTAAGCAATTATATCCACTGCGTCGTGTTTTAAATAGTAGCTTGAAAATGAAGTTATGTGATGCCCTTATAATTTCTCGCCTATCTTACTGTGACAGCATATATGGCCCGGCTCTTTTAAAAAATGATTGTTTGAAATTACAGCGAGTACAAATTTCGTGTCTGCGCTTCTGTTTTGGTATAAGAAAGTTTGATCACATAAGCCATATATTCAAACAACACAACATTCTAAGTTTAGATAGATTGAGAAAATTGCATTTCCTATCACTAATCCACAAAGTTCTCGTGAACAAAAAGCCGGAATACCTTTTAGATAGAATTTCAAAGTTTGAAAATATCAACACATTATATACTAGAAATAGGTGAATGATTGTTATACCACCCCACTCAACATCAACCTTTAAATGCAGCTTTTCATATAACGCAGCAAAACTATACAATTGTCTCCCAAATGATTTTCATGACTTCTCTTTATTGAACTTTAACAAAAAGCTAAAGAATTTGTATCTGTCTGAAGTGTGAAGGATCCTATATGCTGACTCTGTTTACGCCCACTACTTTTCTACTTGTCTCTCTTTCATTCTTATTCTATTAATTGTTGATACAAAATACTTTTTCGTTACCTTCAAAAATGTATTATGATTTGCTGATAGGACGTTGGTAGCTACACCAGCAACAAAAGACTTTTAATCCTACGTTCCATTGAGAAAGTTATGGTAGTTAAATGGATGAGCTGAAACTCACTACATTTTTTTTCTTTTTTTTTATGATTTGTTCCTTTCTCTTAGGCACTAGGTTACAGAACAGTTATTATGACTATCATTAATACTTATGTTTATCTCTATTATTGTATGATATGTGTATGTTCATGATACAGATACAATTTTTTATTTGAGGTTGGGTTGAAAAATACCCCTAGGGTAACACTCCACCATTTCAATTTTGCACTTTTGCGGTTTTTCAAGATATCATTCTTTTGTTTTATTTTATGTATGCAAAGTTGAATAAAGGCACATTATTATTATATTTTGTACAAATCTTGAAGTGGGCCAACTGAAGTGGGAAGCGGCTCGTATGTTTGATTCATAGTTTTTCGTCTTATAACATCCAAACAACATATCTCATTTTCGCGATTAGAATACTTCCTCGCCGGTAGCGTTGAAAGTAAAATGGTACGTTTGGCAACGTGGCCCGTTTGAGCGGCACGGTTCAACCGGTGCGTGCATCGACAGCGGGTACCCGGGGCTCGCGACTTGTGCGATCATTAAAGTCTCCACGGCCGTCGAGGCAGAGACAGGCGTACCACCGTTCCGGTACCAAGATATGACTGGCAGCCAACGCGTATGCACTTGACGGTACCCGCACGTTGTTGCTCATTTCACTTTCGACACCGCGTAATTGGTGACTTTTCTGCATCTGTTCGTGTGTCCCGGATCTGTTTTGGTGCGGCGGTTTCTCTTTAATTGTTGTTGACTGTAGTTTTTCGAAATGAAGACAATGTGTACCGAGGCGCCACCGCCAGCTATGTGGCTTATGATGACTACTGTCCTGCTTTTAGCCGGTTTTGCGTCGGGTAAAGGTAAGTTCAGCTTTTCAGTTGAGCAGCGCCAATTTTTTGTTCATAGCAAGATTGATTCTACGATTTCATGGTTAGTTGGTCATTCAGTTAATGTTGATGTCGCTTGTACCGCCTTGTATTCAGTTATCAATAACATCTTTGAGGTCCATGTCCCTAAATGTAAAAATAAAATGTTTTCGTATCCCCCATGGTTCACACGTGAAATTATACTTAATATCAAGAAGAAGGACATAGCAAGAAGGAACTGGAAACGTGACGGTACTAAGTTTTCTTATGATCAGTTCAGTAATTTTAGGAAGCTCATTAAGAACCAGATCAGTGTTGCCTACTCCGCTTACGTCCAATCGGCTGAGGATGCCATTGTCAATGATTCTAGCAAATTCTGGTCATTTGTCCAGATCAAAAAACAGCAATCTAGAATCCCCCCAAGGATGACGCTTAACGGCAATGTCTGCGATACGCCTCAGGATATAGTGGACAGTTTTGCTACCTTCTTTTCAACAGTTTTTATCCCGTCTGGTGTACTAGGGTCATCTCCTCCAACAAATAATTCTACCGATATCATTTCTTTAAAAAATATAAGTGAAGAAAACGTAATTAGGGCTTCGAAAAGATTAAAGAACAAAATGACGTCTGGATGTGATGGTATTCCAAGTTTTTTCGTTAAAGATTGCATTCATATACTAGCGAAACCGCTGGCTTCCATATTCAACCTAATTCTAAAATCAGAGACATATCCAAATATCTGGAAGACCTCTAAAATATGTCCTATTCACAAAAGTGGAGATATCTTTGATATTTCCAACTATCGCCAAATAGCAATCCTGTGCAATTTCAGCAAGTTGTTTGAGATCATCGCTTATGAAACGGTTTACTGCTCGGTCAGGGGTGCAGTCTCTATTAATCAGCATGGGTTTATGAGAGGCAGATCTACGGTCACCAACTTGGCTCTAATTACTCAATACATTTCTGAAGTACTGGACGGTCAGGGACAAGTTGATGTCATCTACACAGATATTCAGAAGGCTTTTGATCAAGTTGATCATTATGCACTTCTGGATAAGCTTAAAACAGTGGGTATGTCTGATGCAATGCTGTCGCTCATGAATTCATATTTGAGGGATAGAAGGTTATTTGTCGAATATGGTGGTCATAGGTCAGTTACTATCGGGCCACGTCTGGGGTACCTCAAGGGTCAAATCTAGGTCCATTATTGTTTTTAATATTTATTAATGACTTGTCTTTTGAACTGAAGTGTTTCCATTTGTTTTTCGCTGATGACCTCAAAATCTGCACGTCAGTCAAGACAGTCTAGGATTGCGTCATGTTGCAAGATGACTTAGCTCTAATTTCGTCATGGTGTTCACGAAACTGTCTCAGTCTGAATGTTTCGAAATGTAAAGTTATGACTTATACAAGAAAAGTGAACTATTTAATTTATGATAATTATAACATCAATGGTCAGGTTATAGACAGATGCACCTCTTATAGAGACCTTGGAGTCATATTTGATACCAAGCTAACGTTTACTGAGCACATACTCAATATCTAGTCGGCTGCCACTCGACTACTTGGTTTCTGTATCAGAAACTGGAAGGGTTTCTCCAATGTTGATACATTAATGACTTTATTTTTTACTTTTGTCAGGAGCAAGTTGGAGTATGCGACTCTGATCTGGTCTTCTATATACCAAAATTCTGTCGTGATCCTTGAGGCCATTCAACGTAAAGCTTTAAAGTATTTTCACCTTAAATGCACAGGTTCTTATCCAGAAAGAGGTTGTGACCATAGTGCCCTATTAGAGTCTTTCAATTTGGATTCACTGTCAACAAGACGAAACATATTTGCTTTGTCGTTTTTGTATGGCCTCATTCACAACAAAATTGACTGTCAAAATCGCCAATTAATTTCATGTGCTGCGTCATGAACAGTGTTACTGAATCGTGTGATATTTACAGTGACAGTTGCGCAACGATTATTAACTGTTATAGATCATCCAATCTTATTTAGAATGTGTGATACTATAGATTTAAGTCCAAGAACCATGTCTCTTTAATTGCTATTTTTTTTCAGCGTTTCCTGTAATTGGGTTTCACCTGTTGGAAATAAATAAATAAATAAATTCACACCTTAATTTTGGGTATAGTGTCGTACATGTAATAAACACATACAGGGTGGCGCATCTAAAACGAAACAGACGCATTTGCTGGCAACTCAGTTTTTTTTTGAAAAACGCTCAGACCCGTCGATTTTGTTTTCGAGGGGGACACAAATTTGGCAAAAAATCACGTTAACACGTGCAGCGCCCTGGGCGGGGGTGACACCAACCCTAAAATCTTAAATGGAAAGGGGGGTCGAGTGATACCTTATTTTAAAGGTCTTTCAATTCCGTTTATAATGATGTAAAATACATGAGCTTCAGTTCAGTAGTTTTGAAGATTTATTGATTTAAAGCTTAAAGTAGACTTTAACAGGTACACCAGATTAGTTTGTACTACTTTCAGAAGAAATTTGACTAAAAGAATTTACTTAATAAGTAAATGCTTTTCTTCACTACGCCCATGGTTTGTTTATCATTTTGTTGTTGAAAATAGCTATTGGAGCGTTTTTTTGTGGCAAAAAAGTTATTTCTTGAAGAAAGATAAGGAAATATCTCGTAATTATTTTAAATAGGAATTTAGTTTGCGATTGATTTAGCCAAACTTTGTTGCTAAAATAACTTGTAACGCTTTATTACATAAATTAACCATGGTATATTCCACAGCAGAAAGAGTTGAAATTATCGAAATATTTTTCGGAAATAATCAGTGCGCTAATCGAACAGCAAAAATATTTAATAAGCGACATGGGAACAGTAAGGTGCATCGAAACTATGTTCTAGAACTTGTAGCTAAATTTCGGGAAACTGGGTCAGTCGCCAATAAAAAACGCAACATTGAAAATCCCATAAGGAACGACGCAATAGAAGCGGGGGTTTTAGGGCAAGATTATGTAGATCCTACGTTAAGCACCCGCAAATTGGAGACTGTGTGAGGTGTTAGTCGACGTACTGTCCAACGGATTCTAAAAGCCCATAGTTTTCATCCGTATAAAATTCACCTGGTACAAGAACTTAACCCATTCAACTCCAGCTACAATTTCAAAAATGTATCCTACATACCAGATCATGTCTTTTCAAGCTTTCATAAATTATATTAGTACAGTTGAACTTGATCATTCGTACAGGTTTTTGTTTTTAGTGAGTTTTCTTATTCCTCGACTTCGACAGACAACGCAGACATTTAGTAGAGCGCGATTTTTTCCTTGTTCTTTTGGCAAGTACACCATAACATGTTTTTCTTTGGAGGATTTACCTTTGGAAGTTGACGGTTGAGTTTCAAACATCTTCCGATACCCATGGCTATATTTACTTAGAATATCATTACACCACAATTTTATATAGTCATACATAGCACTTTGAGAGCCTCCGGTTGCATGTGTGTATAAAACTCTATAGTTCAGAAAATCTGAGACATTAGAAAAAACCCACTTTTGAGAACCAAGTGTAACTTTTCCTTAAAGAATTATATGTCTCCTAATCCTGATCGATTGCATCCACAGCACCCATATTTTGATTGTAGTATTGAATATGGGAAGGTTTTTTGAAAGTAACTATTTTTCTTCCCACCTTATGGCGACTCTTTTCATAAAAACCTGCAGTATTATTTGTTGTTAACAGATATACATCTTTTTTGTCTTTATATTTAACTAGTAGTTTCATATCTTTCCATACGAAGCATGATTGGTATTGCTCTAATGGTATGTTGCACAGTTGTCTGGGCACACCTAGATTTACTCTTATTGTTCCAGTTAAATATGGTTCTTGGGAAAGTAAAAATTTGGAAGTATATACCAGTTATCCAAAATAACTTCACGGCAACTGTTTAGTAGGTTTCGAGCTAGGTGAACTACGATTGTTCCCGAAACTGACAAACTTTCAGTACCTGATATATGTGTTACGTCAAATGTATCTTTGCCTATATATAGACAAAAGTTCCAGAAATAACCTCTTAGATGTTGAGCACTTGGACATAATGCAAACATTTTTATTCCAAACCTGCTTCTTTCACTTTTTATATATTGGCGAAAATGCAGTCTACCTTTATAAAGCATTAGGTGTTCATCAATAGCAAAAACTGGTCCGGGGTCCACTAAGGTCATGCAGTTATCTTTCAGCATAGCCATAAAAATGCCAAGTCTACTCATGGGAGCTCGGGCGCTAGCCGCTTCCAGGTTAGAAAATCTGATAAACTTCAAGATAGATAGGTACCTGCTTCGGCTCATTATTGTTTTGTCAAACACTTTTGGTCCAGAACATAACATACTTTTACTGCAATAATCTGTTATGCGAGGACATTTAGTGAGTCCGGTCAAAAAATGAAGTGTAATAAAAATATACATTTCCTCTTTTTCAAGGTTCTTCCACTGAAGACCAAATACAGTATCGATATTATTTTTCTCGAGATACATCTCTGCTCTATTGTTGATCCATTCCCATAATTTGGTTACAATGTTCGGGCTCACAAAACATTCAAAACAATTCACTGGATCTTTACATTCTTCCCATTCAATTGCAGGATGAAAATCATAATCTGAAGAAAAATCCCTCACTTGTCTAGGCTGCTGATCGGCAAAAGGGTCACCTAAAACCTGCCAGTCCTCAATGATTACGTTCTCAATTTCATCATCGTCGTCAGTGTCTGATTAAGAGTCTGAATCGCGATCATTTAGTTGGTCCTTTTTTCTTACCTAGAAATTTCACCGGTGGAATGTATTTGGAATTACTGGAAGACGCCATAGATCCAGCATTAACAGCCATAATTGAAAATCAGAATGATCGGCGGTACATTGCGAATAGGTTGATGTTCCAACAGGATGGTGCCCCACCACATTACGCATTACGTGTTCGACAATATTTAGATCAGACGTTTCCAGATCGATGGATTGGTAGAAGAGGTGCCATTGAATGGCCCCCAAGATCGCCAGATTTATCACCCTTGGATTTCTTTATGTGGGGTCATTCAAAAAGCAAAATCTATGCTACTCAGCCAACATCATTAGAAGACCTGCGACCTGATTTTTTGTTTTCTAAGGCACTTGTGACTTCTTAGCAAAAATTAATAGACCAGTCTCGTCCAGTGACATGCAATAAAACGGGTTTTTTCGTCGAAAACTCAGTGAGACACCAAAAAAATACAAGAGGCGAAGAAGTTGTATACTTTTCACATTTTCTACATTCCATAGGAATTAAATAGACGAATTAAGAGACCATATAACGTCACTCTGTATATTATAAACAAGCATTCCAAGAACCCTGCTTCACCAATAAAAATCGAATCTTTCAGAATCACAAAATAATTTATAAGCATTGCAGTCTATGATGCTCATTATATCACCCAGGTGGCAGTGCTTTGATTTATTGCTTTAATCAGCTTACCTTTGCCCCAACATTCCAGTGCAACGCTGGCTAATAACACCATTATACACTATGCTTGAGGTTCTGGCGCCATATTGCACATCATTCCACATTATTCATCAGGAACTCAATATGAAAGTGGAATCAAAACCCCGCAGTGGCTCGACCGGTCAACAGACAATTTCAAAAATCAAAAAGACAGATCAGTGAAGTGAGTCCTGTTAGTTTCTTTTTGTGGTCGACTGAAAATTAACCTTGATGAAGTAAATTATTATACATTTTTCTTATTTAGAATAATAATTTTAGAACAGTTCCTAAAAAGATCGAATTTTATTTTTCTAACAAAACACTTCTCCATCTCGTTGAGTGTCATTTTTTATAATATCCGTCGTACATAAATACGAGAACTGGACGTGACCTGGGGCTGTTTTCTTCCTGCGCCCTCGTGTCGCAGTTCAACGTCCACAGCCCGATTTAGTGAAATAATTTCACACCCAGTGCTGGGTTTTTCCGGGTTGTGGAGATTTCTTTGGTGTTTGTATCTTGTTTAGCGCCGGAGATCCAAAATTTGTTACTTGTTATTTCTTTTCCTAGTTCTTGGAACTCATTAAGTACCGACTGAGTACAATTACATTCTTTTACCAAATTATAACTTTATATATATATATATATATATATATATATAGGTGAAAAATTAAAGCTTCCACCTTTTGTTGGGTACTTCGACAAAATTTAAGCAAAGAGGACTTTATACTTTTTTTAATTCTCTCTAGCTTTCAATGGACTTTGCCATCATCATCAGGAGCTGCAATTACAATGATAACAGTAGCAACAAAAGTGTAAAATGAATTTAAATTGACTCAACTTACAGTAGTATGTGAGGATGTTGCTAATTGTTGTTTACGTATAGGATGAGTGAAACGTCCAGTAACATGGTGAGAGCTGGATAGATGGTACAATGGTCAAATGTATATAAAATATGACAAGAACAAGTTAAAAACAGATTAAAAATTATTTAAAAACATTAGAGCATTACATCGTGAAGCCACTTGATGATTGCACAAAATGGTGGTCATGGAATAATGAGTGAGATGAACCCTTTGACAGAATGCCGAAGGTTGTCAATGTCTGTGTTGAAAGATGGAACGAATTGTGGGCGTGTGCCAAACGTTGCCAAATCACTTCAGATGATGTGATTTTCAGAATGTTATGTAAGAAATTGTTAAACCGACCAGAGGCAGTTGAATAAACTATATTTTAATTAATGGGAATTTAAATTAACAATTATTAATAAATGGTGAGAAGAGAATTATTAGATTTTGAGTGGAATGAAATTTACTGGTGGAATCGGCCAAAACACAGATTCTATTTATGGTTGTAAAGAGTCGAAATTTGGGGAGATATGTAAGTTCTCCACACACATATATATATATATATATATGTGAGCAGTAGTCATTGCCATTGCCGTGCCGTCCCCCTCACCACGTGTAGCGGAAGTAGGAGGTTCGAGACTGCATTCCGATTGTTTCCCTGAAACGTCTTTTCATGTTTAATAATTGTTAATACGTTCGGGTGTATTGATATTTTTAACATGTAACGAAGGTATCTGTCGTTATCAACAAGCCCAATATCTCCGTCCTATTGTTTTTATATTTATAACAAGTTCTATCTTCTCTACGTTCATTTTGAAACACCTTGTGGCTGCAACCTTAACGACGAGTAAGTTGTTTGACAATTTAAATCTGTCCTGTATTCTTGGCTAGCATCACAATTGTGTTTTCAGAATCTTGATGAAGGCTCCATAGAGAAAACCGAAAGCTTGATTTTATCGTCAAAAGAGTCAACTTAAGCCTAAAAATTTGTCAATTTCCCAATTGACAATTAGTTGTATATATATATATATAGGGTAAGGTCGCCTATATTGTACCACTTTTTGTATTATTGACTATTAAAAATAAGCTATTAGGTTTAGGACATTAAAACTTTAAATTTTTAATAAATTGCTTATTTTTCAAACCAAAATATATTTTTCCACAGCCCTGTGGTTCTTAATGTCGATATTATAACGGTTTTTAAGAACCTCTGCAAATGGTACAATTTAGGCCACCGATCTCCTAAATTGGACCACCCGGTGTCCTTATTTGTACCACCTTAAATAAACTGAAAACACAAAGGTAGATTAAGATAGCTTACGTTAAGTACTTTAATATCAACAAAAATAATTAGGAGAAATATCAACTACTCACAAAAATTTAATATATACTATTACAAAAATAAAATTTGTGGAATGGACGAACAAAAACGAAAAAAATATGTGTAGTACCATGTAAAAAACAAACAAAGGTATATTGTAGGTATTACACTTTAGACACAAATGTCACAAAGATAATTTGAGGTCACCAGTGCAGCACGTGATTCGTAAACCCAGTTTTTACACATTGTACATTGAATCATATCATCAAGAAAGCATTGATCACATAGGTGACAGTACCAATCCCTTTCGATAACTTCAATGACTGGAACGGTGGCATCAATAATGGGCGCTGTCCTCAGACTATTCCTTGACGTGGAGGGTATGGGAGTAGAGTTTCTTTTCTTCTTTATCGACTTTTCTGAAATGGAGGGTATGGGGGAAGGGCAAATGTTCCTCTTTACTGCTAATCGTTTAGCTTCCACTACAGCAGGTTTCCGGCTTTCCAAATCCTCTTTATATGGTGTAGATGTTAACACTTGCGACTTTTGCGGTCCTTTGGTGTTCCTTTTATTTTCGACACCTTTGGGCATAGGAAGTACTACTTCGATAGAAACACTCAATTGATGCGTTTTTATCTTTTTTCTGACTTCGGATAGAGGTATGTCGCAATCACTATCGGATGTGTCAGAATTCTGCATTATTGCCAAATCATTGTTGGATTTTTTAGTCTCATTTGAACTTATTTTGACTTCTAGCACATTTGATGATGCATAGTCCACATCAGTGAAGATATTTCTGTCCACAGGCCATATCCCACATTTTCTAAAACCATTTACAGCATTGCCAATTGTTGCAGCTCTTCCATAGGCTTCACCAAGAATTTTTGCAACCTGAAACTGCGTAACAGCTAACCCAGGATGTTCTCTCATCCACTTTTCGACACCTTGGTCGTAATATCCCTCTAAAGGTTTAAAAACTGCCACGTCGAGGGGCTGCAGTCGATTTGTAGTATGTCCAGGCAGCTGTAACATCATAACGCCATTATTTCTAGCCAAGTTCACAGCTTTGAGGTTTTTGGAGTGAGTTGTATGCCCATCTAGAACCAACAGCACTTTCTTTTCGAGTGTAGGTTCAACAACATCAATGAATGCCTGTAACCATACGACAAATAAATCCGAATTGATGTAACCGGTGTCTGAATTCTCCACTAAGCAGCCAGGAGGCGCGCCTAAGCCAAGTTCAGGCGTCATCCTTTTTCTTTTAAATATGAGCATTGGAGCAACATATTGCCCAGATGCACTAGTGCAGACAACCATGGTTGTATTTACTCCCCTTTCACCGCTGGATATGACCCCAACCTGGTGTTTACCTTTTCTAGCAAGAATCTTTTGACATTTTTTTTGGCCTGTAGAAAAGCCACTCATCAACGTTAAATATTTTTGTAGCATCCAGGTAATTCTCGTCAACCAGTTTTTCTAGGATATCAAAAAAACCTTCAACATTCTCCCTATGAAATCCCTTACTCTTCCAGCTAAAGACGTAGCCTCTGGTTGCCTTAATGAAATATTTGGGCGTCTTTTCAGAAAACCGTAAAACCACTTTTTACCCGCCAGCCTCTTTTCTTCGTTGAAATTATTTTTAATGTCATTTGCTTTTGCAAAGTGGAAAGCAGCCTTACGAATATCTCGAATAGTTAATCCAAAAAAGCATTCTTCGAGTTTTAAAATTTGTTCCTCAAGTTGCTCTTCAATCTCAGCACTAAATATGGTGCAGCGACCTGATGCCTTAACTCCCTGATTAGCTTTAACATTTGAGGATGTTAAGTGCCTTTTAAGTGTTGGCTTTGGAATATTATACATTTCACAGATCTCATTTAAACCGTATTTTTCTGTCGTATATTTTCTAATAGCTTCCTTCATATTCGCTTCTGACCACTGGCCATATTCGACACCTTTTCGGCTCATCCTGTTGATAAAAAAATATATCAGAGAACTAGTTTCCTATATTGGACCGGTACAAATTAAGCAACTCACGGTTGGTACAAATTAGGCAACCGGTATCTATTTACTAAAATGAACGAAATTATTGTCAAAAGTGAGGTTAGCCAGGAAAGAAACTATTGAAAAACATTGGTGAAAGACATGCAATTTGATAAATAATAGTTATAGACCAACTAAAAGCTTACATTTTGTTCTAAAGCTTAAGAAAAAACATACTAAACTTACATCAAACATGGGATGAATAATCAGCTTTAATTTTCTTCTACGGCGGCTTAACCATGCACGTGATTTTTTGCACACTGTCTGTTTATGGATAGAACTTCGCATTCTAGAGCGTAGGTGGCGCCATGCATAAGAGGTTTCATAGATATTAAAATGGTACAATTTAGGAGGCAGTACAATATAGGCCACTTTCCCCTATATATCTTCCGCCTTTTGTTGGGTACTTTGACAAAATTTAAGTAAAGAGGACTCTTTATACTATTTGCTTAAATTTTGTCGAAGTACCCAACAAAAGGCGGAAGCTTTAATTTTTCACCTAACTGGTCTAGACGACAATGACCACGTCTCAAGTTATATATATATTATATATGTATATATTCTCTGAATAAAAAAGTAACTACGAGTATATGCCTTTATAAACTAAACATGACGAAACTATTTACTTCTAAAACAATTTATTCTCTCAAAAACATTTTAGATACACTCTAGTCGTAAAAAATACATATTTGAAATCACTTAGACCTATAACTAATAGAACATATGAACAAATAAACAATGTGCGAATAAATGCGCGAAGTTAACAAAGCAACAATTGAAAGATTACCATTGGGTAACATCACCTTTATTTTTTATTACGGCTGAAATTCTTTGGGGCATAGTGTTAACCAAATTTGGTGTAAAACAATCCCATATTTCTTAAAGCTTTTGTCTCAGTTCGGTGCTTGTACGAGCAGGATGTTGTCGTAGAACCTTTTTCTTCTCGTGCCACAAAGTTTCAATAGGTGACAGATCTGGACTGCTAGAAACCCATTTCAAAAGTGGTACATTATTTTCTTCCATCTATTTTATATCCTTTT
Source organism: Acanthoscelides obtectus (assembly GCA_963669975.1). Taxonomy (NCBI): domain Eukaryota; kingdom Metazoa; phylum Arthropoda; class Insecta; order Coleoptera; family Chrysomelidae; genus Acanthoscelides; species Acanthoscelides obtectus. Next base: position 10,991,164 of record CAVLJG010000007.1, on the reverse strand, counting down.
TTGAGGTATGGCACGCTGCACCATCTTGCTGAAACACAAAATCTTGGCCGGATGTCAAACATTCTTCCATCACTGGTAAAAGCTATTCTTCTAAAATTGCCAAATATTTGTTTGTATCCACATTTCCATCAATAAAATGAAGTTTTCCTACTCCTTTTGATGACATACTGCCCCAGACCATAATGGATGCTGGAAATTTCACTTTCCTCTTCAGACAGTCAACATGGAATGCTTCATTTTTTTTGCGAATAACTCTACTGAGACTGTCACCAACACAAACTTCGAATCGGGCCTCATCACTCCATTGTATTGCACACCATTTTTGAGGTGTCCATTGTCTATGTTCTTTAGCCCATCTAAGCCGATTTTTCTTTTGCAGTGGAGTTAATAGTGGCTTTTCTTTGGCCTATAAACAAGTTGTGCAACTTTAGGGTTTTTACTTCACTTTTTTTATAAGAAAACTTACCTTGCAAGTGCTAAATCCCAGTTTGTGGACCTCTCTATGAGTTGATGACCTCGAAATTCTCCTTCCAACAGCGTCACTCCACAGAGCATTTAATTGTAAATAATTGGCACGCCTGTTTTTCACGATTATTCTTCTTAATGCTCTTCGGTCGACATTTGTGATATTACTTTTTTCACATATCGTGGCTTAATAATAACTGAACCAGTTACGTTATGTCTTCTAACAATATGTCTCACACTGTACCGCGATAAGTCTAACAAAGTTGCAATTTCTGAGTTTGATTTCCCAGAATTAAAAAAATTAATTATCATTAACCGAATTTTCTCACTAATAACCTTTCCTCTACCCACTTTGAAAACCTTAACTACCCAAAACTATTTTAAACGTATTCTGACAGCTGTGATTAATAAAAACAATTATCATGGCTTTTATTTTTCACAGCCACCTATGCGTTATAGACTTATTTTGCATTGAAATGAAAATAGGTTGATATGCTGTAATTGCAACATATGTTATTTTTATGCTGCAAATTTGATTAGGGAGTGATAAAGTTGGTATTTTCTACTATATATTATCAAAATATTCATTGTTAATATTTTAAACTTATAACACCCTGCTACATTTTTTTATTTGTGTTTGATAAGAAAAAGAACTAAGATTTCAATAGTTCGGCCAACTGAAGTGGGAAGGGCCTCGTAGTATTGAGGAAAAATCAAGAGGTGTATATCATTTCAATAATTTTTAAAATTCCAAAAATGGCAGCCGTGAGCACACACATATGAACTTTAATCTACATTTAGAAATCCTTGAAAGCTAAAATCGTGATAATAAGTTTTTGCATGAGTAGGGACATTATTTAAAAATAGAATACACATTTCATAAAGCAACCGAAAATTTATTACGATTACGATTACGAAAAAAAACTTAGAACTACAATCTTTGGGAAACCTTTCCGTATGCCAAAAAATTTGAAAAACGTGCAAATATGGAGTTCAAGGATGATTTGACCTTCCTGTTTCAAATCAGTTAGAAAACCGTGTGGGACTTTTTTTATTTTGACAGTTTTCGTAATGACAAGACTTCCTCGTCAATTGGTGTCGAAAGTAAAAGGTAAACAAAAAATATGTAGGAGTACCAAATACAATTGACGATGAACTTGTCTAAAAAAATTTGATACAAACGCTAACTATGTTTATGTGATGATCTATAATCATCACAATCACCGGAGAATTTCCAAAATATAAATCTCAATAGTTAAACTGCCATCATTATAGTCATTTAGAAAACGCGCCGTAGCCTCAAGTCAATTTTTTATCCTTATATCGTTCAAGCCACAGCTTTTATATCAGCTTTAATACATAATTCCAGTCCATTTGAATATTAGTTTCGTGATGAACTATATCAACAAGGTAATGGCTAGTGAGTGATGACAAAATAATTGACAAAGTGGGCAGTATAAAAAATTCTTGCTCGGACAACGATGTAATGATTGTAGACTTACTTTGTGAAGCTCCTACCTCTTCCATTATGGAGATGATACAATCATTCACAAAGAAAAGTGAAAGTGTCGCTACAGGACATCCCAGAATGACTTAGATGTATATGAAGTACAAAAAATAACGTCACATGTTTCTATAAGAAAATATCATAGGAGACTGGTACAAGCCTCTAAAGAGCCCTAATGGAAATCTTTTTTTAAGTAACGATGCTGTATAATTCAATATTATATACAGTATAGTATCACTTGATGTTTCATATGATACTGTCCGTCATGGGCGCCCGCAAGAATTTTTTTCCGGGGGATCATCTGTAAGAGCGAAAATGCATCTGCCTGTTACCACCGAGAGTACAAGGTCTAACAGACGCGTGACGTCACCACGAGTAGGCCGGTCAGCCGGCCGACAGCACGGCGTGCCGTACATCAGCGCTAGTGAATAATATATTATTGCAGCATATTTAATATACTCTACCTGATCTAAATAACAAATAATTCAGAAAATTGTTTTTGGTATATGAAGGCAACTTGGTGGAAAATATTAAAGTAGTTATTAACTATTTTCACCCTGATTTTCACTGATGTTTCATCCAACATTACGTGCACTTTAGATTAATAAGTTGATGTTATAAAAGCTTGCTAAAAATGATAAATTCTTCAATGAATAACCCCATGTTAGTCACAACCGATCAACAAAATTTCACAGGAATATGTGGGCAATTTACTATTATTAGAGGTGTAATATAATGCTACTTGAAAGTTATATAAAAATGTAGTGCTTGTAGAACAGTTGTATCCAGCAAGAACCAACGAGGAGTTCTGAGGTATGCTCTTGCCAGGAAAGGAATAAGGAAGATGAGGAGGAAAAAGTGTAGGATAAATGATAAGAAAAACAGATAAAATCAAAGTGAAATAAACAACAGAAAAAACATAACAAAGATTAACGAAAACTTAATAAAAACTCTTAGAACAAACAAATAACAGCACAAAATAATAACAAAAATTAGAAAACAAGTATCAAAAATAACAAAAATTAGAATAACGAAAATTAAAGTGCTAAATTCTGAATATGTACAAATAAACATTTATCTACAGCTATGCAAATGTTGCGGCCTCATGTGAATGTAGCCAATTTACGTTTCTTTGCTTTATTCGCGCTTGCAAAGCTGTCGTTCCTTTTGGCACAATAATTTTTCAAAAATGTATTGACTGTGCAAATAACAATTAGTTTTATAACATAATCTGGTGAATGGACTGTGCAACGCGAAAATGAAGTGTCGTGATTATTATCACTCAGATTGTTAATTATCAAGTGAGAAAGAGCGCGTGTCTTATCAGTGATTTCTAAAAATGATTCCTCGTCACTTTCCAAAACTTTATTGAAAATTATAAAACTTAGCATGACAATATTAATAATTGGATCCTTTGGGAATTTTAAGCCACCTCTACTCAAATTTTGTATAATATTGTGCTTGTCTTCTATATCAATATCATCTGCGTGTGTCAAATTTTCCTTACAATGATCGCAGTGATTTTTCTATAATAAGGCATAACATCAGTAACCAGCTAAGTAGGTGATGACAGGGTTTTCATCCTTTATACTATCAATATCAGACTGTAAAATTTCAATTTCCCGGAAAAAGTGGTAATCATTAAAATTGTGTGGAAAGAACATGCAGAACATCATCCAAGTGGTGTATATTAGATAATAAAAAAGGAGTTTTAATATTACCTGAGTTGAGTAACAATTCTTCTGAGTACATATACGTTTTTATATTGAGATCTTTATCAACAATTACAGAGTGAGTTATGATGGGTGCTGGTTTATATTCTAACTTAAACAAAGTAACTTTATTCTGAACAATTTTATGCCACCCATAAATATGGACATTGCCATGAATTGAAAACTGTGAGAAAGGCTGAATTATTTTGAAAACAAGTTGATTTTTGATATGAGGAATAATCATCAATGCTATAGTAGTTTGCAGTGCTTTAAGTACTTGTTCTTGTTCCTTGTCCCTCAATTTCTCATCTCGGCTTCTTCTGCTTGATATGTCCTTTGAAAGGTATTTTGGACAATTTGCAAAGATACTTCGAATTACATCTGCCTTTAATTTTGGATACTTAAGGGGTACAGTAATGGTCCTACCTGTCTTTTGGTCATGGAAGGTGGATTCCCAAATGATGCTGTCCTCAGCAAAGTGCAAATTACATACTCGGGTGTATTTTGTAACCACTAAATCACTACGAGGGATTGCATTGAGCCATATTTTACGACAGTTTTCGTTCAATGGAAACGAAAATACGTGTACCTTCGGACCCTTCCCGTAATTACCGGCACAATTAGGAACGCAGCACTTGTAAGGCATTTTGAAAACTTAGCTAAACAATCGCGAGACACAAATACAAATTTAAATCATCAATAATTTTCCGTTTACATAGCATTGAAAGATGAGGCTCAGAATGTGAGGTTAGTTGGCAGGGTTGCCGCATCTTCTAATTTTGAATGGAATATTAGACTTCACAAGTGAAAGATTGAACGTAATATCGAAAATGTATTCTTGACATACTGAGGCAGATCAGAAAGAATAGTCACATCATCACTGAAGCTGCGCAGGCCCCGAGTACATCTTGCAAATTCACCCACAGAGAGAGAAGTACAACTAATTTGTAGAGATTTCGATACTGCTATATCAAACCTAGATATGACAACACCCCAGAGAAATGGTGGCGCGGTTCTCTTGCCAGCCAGTCATGGCGAAACTCCATAAGAACATGCATAGGCCTACTCTGCGTGCCGTCACAGGCTTTTCAGAGCCCAGTTGTTTGGCCTTGTACTCTCGGTGGTAACGATCTTCCCCCAAAATCTTTTTGAAGAGCGACCCTAGAAAGATTGCCGCTGAATCACCCTGTATACGGAATTTGTCCGGAAAATACGTATAAAAGTGTAATAATAACTTTATTTTACAATTGTTCAGGTATTTCAATAAGGTCTCCTTCAAAGTATTCCTCCTGAGACAACGCCGTTTCCACTGTTGATACGATCGCTGAAAGTCTCCAATTGGGATTTTCTTCATTTGCCGTGTCATTTCTGCCTTAATGGCTTCCACATACCCCAAGTGCAGCCCCCGAAGCACCATTTTGCACAGGGAACAGGAAGAAGTCTAGAGGGGCTAAATCGGATGAATAAGGCGGGTGACTGAGCTTCGGGCCAAAAACTCACGCACAACGAGAGACGTGTGAGCAGGCGCGTTGTCGTGATGAAGGATCCACCTGCCCCCTTGTGCCAAATCCGAGACTCCGTTGACTACGAGGTTAATATGTCACTAGAAAGATTATTACCTATTACGACACAAATTCAGGTCAATCCTTCTTATTCATATGTCCATCTTAGTGGGAAGAAAAAACAAGATACATATACAGAAATTAATAATATGATGACGCACCGTGTACCAAGCGTGATATAATCATTTATTCATCAATTATAATTATTATTAAGACGAATATTGTCATCGAATTGATTGATGTACAGAGATCGTGACTATTAGATTTTGCTGACAGTATCAAATAGAATTCCGTGTCAAATCAGCCCACTTACTGTCCGCTTGCCCAAATTGGTTACTGAATATCATATCCATTGATTATTATATTGAACAAGCCTACGGAGGCTTGTTCAGGGTGATTTTTTAAGAGGTATAGGACAAAAAATTTGAAAAAACGATTAAATCTTTATTTGAGTCGATAAAACGGTCGATATAATTTAATGTTTAAAGATTATTTCATGTAAATGTTGGCCGCGGCTCCGCTTTAGATGACCCATGCGCAAGGTCCAATTTTGGCACACTCTCTCCAACATATCGGCCGGTATCTCACGAATAAATGCTTCAATATTGGCTTCCAGTGCTGGTTTATCCCTGTAGACATTAGCCTTAACATGGCCCCACAAGAAATAGTCCAACGGCGTTAAATCACACGATCTAGGCGGCCAATTGACGTGAGATAAACTGTTCACCGAACTCGCCTCTCAATAGGGCCATTGTTTCGTGTGCGGTGTGGCATGTGGCACCGTCTTGTTGAAACCACATGTCAGCCAAGTCCAGCTCATCTATTTTGGGCAAAAAAAAGTTTGTTATCATCGCACGGTAGCGCTCGCCATTCACAGTTACGTTCCGGCCATTGTCGTCTTTGAAGAAGTGCGGCCCGATGATGCCACCGGCCCATAATCCACACCAAACAGTGATTTTTTCGGGATGCATTGGTAGCTCTTGCAATGCTTCTGGCTGGTCTTCACTCCAGATGCGGCAATTTTGCTTGTTAACGTACCCATTCAACCAGAAATGAGCCTCGTCGCTGAACACAATTTTTCGATAAAAATGTGAATCTTCCTCCAACTTTGCCAGCGCCCATTCACCAAATGGGAAACGTTGTGGAAGGTCGTGTGGCTTCAATTCTTGCACCAGCTCTATCTTATAAGGTTTTACACCCAAATCCTGTCGCAAAATTTTCCACGTAATGGAGTAACAGAGGCCCAATTGCTGCGAACGGCGGCGAATCGACAATTCACGGTCATCACTAACACTGGCGGATACAGCCGCAATATTTTCTTCAGTGCTCACTCTACGTCTGCGTGTTGGTGGTTTAATGTCCAATAATGTAAACTGGGTTCGAAATTTAGTCACAAGCTTCCGAATAGCCCTCTCAGTAGGCCGACCAAATTGCCCATAAATTGGAAGCAGTGCTCGATGCACTCTCTTAACCGAGCATGAATTTTGATAGTAAAATTCAATAATTTGCAAGCGTTGTTCGTTCGTAAGTCGATTCATGGTTAAATTATAGACCAAACTGAACAAGCTTAACAATGACACAAGACACGATTCACGCGTCATCTGTCAAAAACAGTGTTGCCAAAAAGATACTAGCAAAAAAATCACCCATTATGAATATTGAGCTTCAATAACTTTCTTTATAAATAAATTTATCTTAGCTTTTTTTTTGTTCCACCAACTTTCACTAGCATATAACTAAATCGAGTAAGTTTGCATGTAATATGACTTGGAGTTCCCAAAATACAAAATAGAAAAAGGGATCTATACAGCCGAAGAGCAAGATTTCTTTTGTGCTGATTTTATGACCGCGTCTTGTTAATAGCAGTAGCTACTGGGAAGAAGTAGGGATATTTGATCACCCCGTAGGTGCTGAGATTAAACTTTTGTAGCGCATACAGGGTCTTTAAGAAAGCTGTGGCAATACTTGTCGGGGTTTAAGGCCTGAATCATCGAAAAGTAATGCGAAAAGTTCATACCCGGTTCCTAGCATGTCGGAATTGCGAATACTATACTCAGATAAGAGATCGACCGGATGTAAACAAAAGGTTCGGGTGATTTTCACGCTAACGCCGCCGTCTCGACGTAAAACAGAAGCCCTCATTGGTCAACTCGCAATTAAATGCCTATGCCGAGCGGCAGAGCAGTCGTATCAAGGCAGAGTCACATTCAGGTTCAGACGTGTTACGTATGTCGTGTGCATCACTGCAATTTGATATTTCTTTGGACGTTTTCGTCTGTTATCTTATTAAGTTGTTGAGTTTGTCGTTGTTATTGTTATACCTTGTTATTGATTGTTATTGTTATCAACTGCTTGCGCAAAATGCCCAGTAGTACAGATACTGCCGATGAAGTTGTAAACTCCTGTAGTCCACCTAGGAAACGCTCTAAAAAAAGACACCTGAGTGCAGAAATGAAAGAGGTCATTTTGAATATATATAAGATCGAGCGCGAGGAGAACGAGGCATCAACCATCAAAGAAATTGTTGTGAAGGTTTCTCACAAAGTTGGGGTGTGTCGTGCATCAGTGTTTAATGTGTTAAGACAATACAAAAAAAATCACACCTTTTCTGAGCCAATGACCAGTAAACATCGCAAAAGTATTGTTAAATCATTGGATGAAGCTGATAAGCATGCGATTAGGAGTAAAGTGCATGAATTCTTCCTTAGGAATGAAATACCTACTCTAGATAAAGTACTGCAGGAGGTAAATGGAGATACAACGTTGCCAAATTTCAAACGATCGACTTTCCATGCGTTACTGAAGCATTTAAATTTCAAATGGAAAAAACGGGGTCGTAATAGTTTACTACTGGATAGAGAAGAAATTGTGCTATGGAGGAGGGATTATTTCACAAAAATTGGGAAATATAGAAATCAAAACAGGAAGATTTATTACCTTGATGAAACGTGGGTAAACGCAGGACACACTACAAGTAAAGTATGGGTTGATGATTCTGTAACTTCATCCAGGAGGGCCTTTCTAGATGGACTGTCCACCGGATTAAAAAATCCAGCAGGTAAATACGAGTAATAGACAACAATCGGATGTTTTTCAAACCTTGGGAACAAGGTTCTAAACATTAATTCCAGGGGGCAGATAAAACATATTACAAGTAACAAAACTTTTATAACTTTCGATAAAATGCGTGGATGTTTTATTGTCATTTTCATTTGTTAGAACTTTTTTAAGCCATGTTTTTATGTGTTTTCGATATTTCAATAATTTTTTAATATAATCTTAAAATATGTCGAATATTATAAACTTAAAAAAGTTACTAAGTTTTATATTGTGTACCGTTCCTAATATTTCTAATCATTTTAATTCATACTTTAAGCTTTATAAAGTTATAATTTGTTAATATTAATATTTGCGCGTATTTCAGGTTCCTGATCATTCATTTTTTAAAGGTTTATAACTTTAAATTAAATTGTGAAGCGCTGAGTAATCATACGACGTTCAATATTCTTTCTTTCAATATGACTAAATAATCCCAATTATAGCAATCTGATACTCATGTCTCAATGTTTTTTCGCTGAGTGCGATGAAAACATTTGAAAAAGGTTCGCTTATTGAAATAAATCTACACCAGTTAGTACTTCGATTTACAGGTAAAGGGAAAAGGCTCATTATCTGCCAGATTGGCAGTGAGGATGGATTTGTTGTTGACGGTCTGTGGTGCTTTGAGTCTAAGAAAACTGGAGATTACCACGAGGAAATGAATGGCGAATCGTTTGAACAGTGGTTTTCAAAAATTTTACCGAACTTAGAGGAAAATGCAGTAATTGTGTTGGATAATGCGCCTTATCATTCTCGAAGAATGGAGAAGGTCCCAACAACGGCTTCAAGGAAAGTTGATGTTCAAAATTGGCTCCGCTCGAAAAATATCAACTTTGAAGAAGCAATGCTGAAAGTACAATTATTAAGAATTGTCAAGGATCACAAGGCGGAATATCAAAAATACGCCATTGACGAAATGGCAGCAAGTCAAAATAAAACTGTGCTCCGTTTACCTCCATACCATTGCGAGCTCAATCCCATTGAGCTCATATGGGCAGAGGTTAAAAATTATATAGCTAAGCACAATACAACTTTTAAATTTTGTGACCTCAAAGGACTTTTCAAAGAAGCACTAGAATTAATAACAGCGCAAAAATGGGAAAACTGTATTAAGCACGTGAAAGACAAAGTTGAAAAGAGAATGTGGGAACTGGACAATATTTTAGAGGAACAAGTCGAGCCATTCATTATTGACGTTGGTGCTTCAGGCAGTAGCGATGATGAAAGCTCATCAAGCTCATCTTTCCAATAAAAGATGTCGTTCATCAAATTCGGTAAGTTATAAGTAATTATACAGCTACTGTATTTTTTAATTAATTATTGACATTTTTGAACCCATTTTGGCAAAACCTATTCAAGAATCTACTTTCTGACAATGTTCAACCATGCACATTTTTTTACGTTTTGAACGTTTTAATTTGGTTACATATATACCTAGAAATCAAAAAATATACTAATCAATATTCTAAAAGCAATTTTAAGAGATATACGATTATTTTTAATTTAGGCTAATTTAAACGCCATTTTGAGATTATATTCGACTGTATTTCACCAAACATCAGGCGGCATCCGAAGCTGGAAATCGAAGCGAAAATTTTGAAACCCTTATGTATATTTACATCATTATATATTTCTTACCCCACCCCCACATGATCCTATATCCATCACCAATCGTATACACATCGAATTGTGCTAATTTACTACAAAGTTACGCAAAGCAGCATCTACTATCTAAAATATGTACTGCGTGACTCTTAATACGTCCCTGCCGAATGTTACAGCGTTCGATGATCACGTGGTCTTGTTTATGTCCGGTCTATCTCTTATCTGAATATACTGTAGCCTCCGTTTAAAAATCAATCGACAACGTATCGTTTAATTCAGTGTTACACCCGGTAAATGAAGAAATCTCAAAATGATTTTAACGTGATGCTACGGTACGTTGACGCGGATATTAGGGTCATTATATGAAAAAACAACAAGTCTCTGCTGAGAAGGAGAGAGGTTAACAGACAGAGAAATAAATATGTAAAAGTTCGGACATTGCGTTGGCGTGGTTTAATCATCATATCCAACATCTAACAAGTATATTGACCAGAAAATATATGAGGCTAGTGACACCTAACAGGTTTCGGATATATTTTTTCCGTTTGAATATGAATACTACAAACATGTGTCTCAAACTTTTACTTCCCACGCCATTATGTGGTATATTCACGAAGGATGACCAATTCGAGAAGCTTTTTTGTATTTAAATATGTTGAGTATGTACCATAAATTACAGAATGGGGAGAAAAAAAATGGTTCTTAAAATATATTAAGGGCCAATTTCACCAACAACAGTCCGTTATTCTCCACCTATAGGGTAACAGACCGTCAAATACAACGAATGAGCTTCAAGTTCCAATCAACAAATTTTAGCAACCAATAGCTATGAAATGTTGAAAACAAAATACTGTCAAAGTATGAGATGACAGCTTGTCATTGAAACATCAGCAGCTTATTGAATATTAAGAAATTACATATAATTCAGTCAAAATTTAAAGAAATGTTGGATTTTTTAATAAAATTCATGTTTTAACTACTATTGTTGATTTTTTATTCATGTTTATATTATTTTCTTCAATTGATATGCGATACTGGGTGTTTTTTCCTATAAACCTCTTGCAGATAACCATTAAGCACCTACTTGATGACAGGCTCTACCAAAAGATATTGCTCGTTTCCAAACATTCATTCATTTACTTGCCGTTCATCAGAACCATTATGGCACCTTAGATTGATATTCCCACAAAACCATTCAGGTTTTTTGATATCCATACATCCATTAAGTTGAATATTTTTCGTTGTTCAGGAACTGAACAAACATCCACACTATATTCACAGCGATGAAGAAATTTCCAAATATATGCCTTAAAGCTATGATTTTTGGACTTAAAAGACATTATTTGTGAAACATTTTTCATAATATTTTGTCTATGTCCATATTAATTGCATTATGCGTCAGGGAGATGTAGGGATTGACACGTCTTATACATATTATCTGTGTTTTAGGATGGAGAGGACATAATGTTTTTATTGCTTTGAAGAAATTCATTAACCCATAAATTAATAAATAATTACTATTATGACGTAAACCAAGATGAGGAATTGGATGGAATGTATTTTATATTCTATTTTCTTGCAAAATACAGACAAATCCACACTATTCAACAGGTATGTAATGATAACTTTCAGTATATTGAAGTTGGTAAATTCGAGAGTGCCATGCATTAGCAAACGTCCAAATCTGCTGCCAAATTTAACACCTAGATAATCGACCTATTATTTGCCGCATTCCCATTCGCTGAGGGGGATAACGGATTGTTAAATGTAAACCTATAACATACGTATATATCAAAATACATGAATGTTGTCCTGTTTTTTCTGTACAAAAGCATCACGTTGGAATCAATAAGTGGTCTTGTTTATAATACAGTCGAATTTTCACGATTTTATTCAATATTTCGATGGAAATCACTGATATTCAGAGACCTTTGACAGCTTCTGTCAAATTGCATTGCGATAAGGTATTTTCCTATCGGTCCATAATATTAATGTTGGTGAAATCGGCCCTAAATATCCCTTACCGAATTTTGATGCAATTTGGCGGTGGTATTTATAATATTGAGGAACTAATTTTGCTCTTAGTTAAATTTATTAAGTTCGTAGAAATACAACTTTTTTGTGTCTTGTTTTCCAAAAAAAAAAAAAAATCACTTGATTTCTGGACCATACAAGGAATATGGAGAAACATTCTGTTGGAAATATTTTTTTTATATTATCTCAAGATTTTGAATTTGTTTATGTCCAAAGGCCATACTCATCTATCGGTCTGTGTGCCGCCTGTATATTGTCTTGTCTCGCAGTCCCTGGCGCCTTTAGCTTGAAAAATACTGTTCAGATGCAAATACAACGAAACCTTTGTAGATTTTAAACATGTATTTGCCAAAACTTGGTTAACACTATGCCCCAAAGAATTTCAGGCGTAATAAAAAATAGAGGTGATGTTACCCAATGTTAATCTTTCAATTGTTGCTTTGTTAACTTCGCGCATTTATTCGCACATTGTTTATTTGTTCAGATATTCTATTAGTTATAGGTCTAAGTGATTCCAAATATGTATTTTTTACGACTAGAGTGTATTTAAAATGTTTTTGAGAAAATAAATTGTTTTGGAAGTTAAATAGTTTCGTCATTTTGGTACAAATCTTGCGATGGGTCAACTAAAGTGGGAAGGGGCTCGTACATGCACAAATGAGCAAGGACAAAGGTTGCAAATTTTATTAAATAAATGCATGCGGATTTTGTTAAATTGTAGCAGGTATACCCATGTACAGGATATGCTAAAGGCATTAAATTTTTTAAACATACACCAAATTATTCAAGAGGCAAATTTAATTCTTTTATATAAAATTATCAATAATCAGGCTCCACCATATCTTTTCTAAAAAAAGATGTGAAATATGAGGTTGCGACATTAGATCAAATGAAAATTTCCATATACAAAGATTTAGGTTTAAAGGTTTAGAAAAGTCAATGTTTGTTGAAGGTCTAGCAATGTACAACAATCTGCCTATTAATGTAAAAACATCATTGCTAGATAACATTTTCAAACAGAGACTTCGGAGAGACTATTTGTCGACCTCTTTGTAAATTTAACATATTTTTGTAAATAATATTTTTTACTGTTTATAGTAGGTTAAAGCTAAATAAAACCTTTCTATTCTATCAAAAAAATGAGACATACGCTTTCTTACTCCTTACGACCTCAACCCCAATTTTAACTCCCACAAAATTTTTTTGTAAAAATTATTAGCAACCTCTGAAGCGATATAAAACGAAGTTTGATCGATTTTTTATTTTTTGTTTTTGATCTCCTTCTTCGCCGCCATTTTCGGAATTTTTGCGATTACAATACCTGTTCGCCAGTAGGCGTGGAAAGTAAAAAGACAACCGTACTTTCTTGACATTAATTGAATTTTCTAGATATTCAAGGAGGTAGCAGTACAAAATCTTCAAGGAGCTCAAACGTTTTGAAGACATGTACATTACACTGGACAACAAATTTTAGTTTTTTAATTGTACTTGAGGGAAAAGTGCACTTCTTTGTTAATTTTGGGACGCTGAATCCAAAAATGACAATGAAATAAAAAAATTAGTTGCGGTTTAGAAAAAAAACTTTTTATTTTTAAGGATATATTAAAAAAAGTAACAAGATGCATGTACTTATAAGAATCACTATATGCGCTGTCTTTTTGCTATTCTTTTATGGATCGTTTCTGGAGCATCTCTACCCAGAGTCCAACAGTAGTCTGCAAGCATGGAAGGATTCCACTTTCCCTGGTACCTTTTTTCCATTGTTGAAATATGCTGATGAAAACGTTCGCCGTGCTCATCACTTACGGCTCCGCAATTGTCAGGAAAAAAGTCCAGGTGTGAGTGTAGGAAATGTATCTTAAGAGACATATTACAGCCCATCTTTTGATACGATGACAGCATATCTTAGACAAGGATTTTATAGTTGTCAGCTTTTCTATTCCCAAAAAATTAGTGACCACCAGACAAAAATCATTCCAAGCAGTTTTTTCAATACCTGTTAAAGTGTTTTCAAACTGTGTATCTTTCAAAATATTTCGAATCTGTGGCCCAACAAAAATACCTTCTTTAACCTTTGCCTCACTTAGTCTTGGAAATTTCTGACGCAGGTATTGAAAAGCTGACCCATCTCTATCTAATGCCTTGACAAAGTTTTTCATTAGGCCCAACTTGATATGCAGTGGTGGTAATAAAAATTTTTTCGAATCTACTAATGGCATATGCTGTACATTTTTTTGACCTGGCTCTAGGAATTGACGAACAGGCCAGTTTTGTCTGGTGTAATGAAGTGCCTTTGCCCGACTGTCTCATTCACACAAAAAACACCAAAACTTTGTGTAGCCTAGCTGCAGCCCAAGTAAAAGTGCAACAACTTTCAAATCGCCATAAATATGCCATTGGTGCTCATCGTATTTTATGCATATCAATAGGTACTTCATATTGTCATATGATTCTTTCATGTGAACTGCATACCCTACAGGAAGAGATGGTAAAATATTTCCAATATGCAATAACACTGCCTTTAAACTCAATGTTGAACTGTCTATAAACAATCTCCATTCTTCTGGGTTATAGTTTATATTTAAAGCCGCCAGTAAGTCGTTAATGTTACTGCAGAAAACAAAGTTATTCTCCATATTGAAAAATGGTTCTAAGTCTTTGTGGCGTTTACGAAAAACACATACCAAAACATTGTCTTCTAACAAGTTCCACTGCTGCAGTCTTGATCCAAGTAACTCTGCCTTACATTTTGGAAGTTCTAAATCTCTTACAAGATCATTTAATTCTGACTGATTTGTAGGCTCTCTCCAAACCATTGGGACAGCAAAGCGCATAGACCGTTTTTTGCCATTTAACCAGCTCCTCAGACTTGAAGCACATGTATTACAGCAGATGTGGGGTGCCCACTGTTTGTCTTGATCACCTAGTTTACAACCGAAATAAAGCTTATATGCCTTTGTTATTAGTGGAGTAATAGACCGTCTCTGAGATGCAAAAGTCACATCACCACACACGTAACAAAACTGATCTGGATTGTTTGCACACTTTCGAGACATCCTGCATGAACGCTGTCAGCCAACTGAGGAAAAAATGGCTAATATAAAACAATATAATGTACACGTATGTATAACGTAACACGATCATGCCGATTACATCATCTTTCCTTGCCGAATATAAAAATGTAGCACGTGCATTCTTGTGCATTACAGTATATTAACACTGTCACAGCAGGAACACATATAATTACCGTATCTCTAAAGCTTGAACTAATATTGAAAAAATAAGTTTCATTCCGGTTTTAGCACATTAAAAATAGTAATATTTTGTTGATTTTATTTAGGATATTTTTTGGCTGTTGATCAGTGATTATTTAACATTTGAATTTGCAGATATCACCAATAACACTCAGAATTTTTGTGTTCACTCAACGAATAGAGAGAGTACGCAAAATTATATATTTTTGAATAAATTGTTACATGTCAGAGCTAGTTCCACGAAGAAAGCGAAAACAAATAATATAATTGACTGATTTAAATTGCGCGCCATTCTTGATTCACGCCGTGGTAGTTGCTTAAAGCACATGTGTCCAATTCATCATCGAGCGCTACACGCGTCCGTATTGTTAAAACGTTTTACTTAAATAATGAGTCGATTGTTGCAACGATTCGGAAGCTACGACAAGAATTCGGTCTAAATAATGTGCCCCGTGTCAAAACCATTCGTCAGATGGTGCAGAAATTTACACAAACATGCGAAGTTAAAGACTTGTCAAGGTCAGTCCGTGTTCGAACTGTTCGTACCCTGTACAGTGTCTTTTCAATTAGTCCGAACTTATTACGAAACTAATAATTTATTTTTGTATTCAGGATATGTCCCAGAAGTGACAAACATCTATCAGTATCAACGTTAATTAACTCAAAAAAAGTCCATTAGTTCCAGTAAGTTATATTGACCTACCGTTCACCTTTGTATATAATAGATAAATACTATTAAAGCTAATATAAACTTGATAAAAATAAAAAATCAGTCCAAAGAATCAATTGTATTAATAGAGTAAGAGTTTTGTTTCCTTGGCATACTTTCCGTGCAATTTTTTCTCAGATATCTCACGGTCGGTCCGCTCTTATAGAAATGCAGAAAAACATAATTGGTTTAAAAATATTACTTCTTCAGACTCAACATAGAAAAACGATAAAGGAATATCCTCACAAAACCGATCAAACTCATGGCATTAAGCAAATTAAAACCAAAACTATTTTATTTTGTGTTTGATCATTCAAAGCACGTGTCTTCATTTGCATTTTTTTGAGCATATGTCAAAATGCGATGCAATACCATACAAAAGTTGTGGTATAGTTGTGTCAATTTGAAAATATATATATATATATATATATACAGGGTCTCCCAGAAGTCGACGTCAAGCCGAAACCGGATGATAGGCAAAGTCATAACAGCTATCAGAAAAATATTTAAAAAATTTTTATGTATGTGTTTTGAAAATTATAGGTCTTTGAAAAAAATATAGAAATTTCACACCCTACGGCAGTCTGTCAACTCCTGTTACTACAAATATTAACTTTTTTTGGATTTTATTTTTACAATGTAATGATGAATAATGCATCTTCAAACTGGTGTCTCAACCTTACTGAAAACTTTTCTCGTTCAGGAAAAATTGCCACTTATTTCCCAACCAAGTATTCCAAAGTAAAACTTTGCTCAACTTTAACTGGCTGTACTGGAAAAAATGTACTACGAGAGTTTGGCAAGTAACCTTAAAAGTTGGCGCATTTAATAAGGATTCCAAAATGGTATAACACTTAGAAGATTACTCGTTAACTTATGCACAATTTTTATTGGAAGAAAAACTGATGAAAATTTTTCAATATTTCCTAATTAAACAGCGATTATGAAAACGCACAAGGACCCTTAAAGATAACTGTTTGCACAACAGTGGGCGTCAAAATGCTGGTGATGATGATTTACCTTTACAGCAAATGCTCAAACTGTTTTCCTTCAGCCGCAATACACGCTCGACATCTCCTTAAAAAAGATCGGGTTATTAAACGAGCGAATCCACGGTTATTAACAAACTCAGCTGCTTCCAATAGCTCAGCTACATTTTGAATCGGCTTGAA
Source organism: Acanthoscelides obtectus (assembly GCA_963669975.1). Classification (NCBI taxonomy): domain Eukaryota; kingdom Metazoa; phylum Arthropoda; class Insecta; order Coleoptera; family Chrysomelidae; genus Acanthoscelides; species Acanthoscelides obtectus. The sequence continues at coordinate 10,974,045 of CAVLJG010000007.1, read as the reverse complement.
ATACACTTTTACTTTTACAGTTCCCCAGTAAAAAAAATCTAACGGATTCAAATCTGGTGACCGGGCTGGCCACGGTATTGAACCAGACCGCCCTATCCATCTGCCTAGAAAGCTTTGATCGAGATACTCTCTCACTGAGAGTGCATAGTGCGCTGGGCACATGTCCCTATAAATACTCAGTGGCACGTCCTCCAATAAATGTTCTAAATGATTTTGCAAAAAACCTAAATAAACCTCAGCAGTCAAAGTTTCTGGGAACTCAAACGGACCGATTATTCTACCATTTAAAATTCCTGTCCAATGGTTTATCTTGAAGCGATATTGAGATTTATCTTCTCTCATCAAATGTGGGTTTGCTACGTGCCACTCGTGTAAGTTATGCAGGTTCATGTACCCATCTTTCTTAAATGTGGTCTCATCTGACCATAAAAGTTTTTCAAAGAACCGTGGATCTTCCCTGTGTCTTTCTAACATTGTGCGACAAAAAGCAACTCGGGGCTCATAATCCCGGGGCAGAAGAGCTTGAACACGCTGCACGTGGTATGGATGGAGCACGTTTTTTTGCAAGATTCTATGGGCTGTTCTTTTGGGCACACCTGTTTTTAGTTCTATTGCACGCACTGAAGTACTCGGGTCTTCTTCGACAGCTCCTAGCACCACGTCTTCGTAAGGAAGGAAAGATCTTCCCTCACCGTGTGATTGGTTTGGTAGTTGGCACTCTGAGAACAGTAAGCGGTGCACATTTGTGAACACTCGATGATCTGGATGACGAGCTGCATTCAGGTACCTCTCACATTAAAGTCTCGCTGCAGCACTAGCGTTGCATCTGCATTCCCCATAAATGAGGTGCATGTTAGCATATTCTTGTACGGTGTACACGGACATAGCGGCACTGCACAATCACACTATCAAAGATAGTCTAAGGAAAGCAAATGTTGTTTGGAAGAGCAATTAAACAGTCCAAATCCAAATCACAAACGATCAACAGTCCAGTTCACGAATCCAAAATTAGTAACAGTACGAAATCAACAAGCACGAACATGTAAAGATGCGCAGTAAACGAAGGAGTACTGATCGGTATCAAAGTGTGCAATAGCAAGTAAGTGATGTGCTTCATCCATACCACATACAGCGTGTTCAACCTCTCCTGCCCCGGGATTATGAGCCCCGAGTTGCTTTTTGTCGCACAATGTTAGAAAGACACAGGAAAGATCCACAGTTCTTTGAAAAAATTTTATGGTCGATGAGACCACATTTAAGAAAGATGGGTACATGAACCTGCATAACTTACACGAGTGGCACGTACAAATCCCACATTTGATGAGAGAAGATAAATCTCAATATCGCTTCAAGATAAACCATTGGACAGGAATTTTAAATGGTAAAATAATCGGTCCGTTTGAGTGCCCAGAGACTTTGACTGCTGAAGTTTATTTGGATTTTTTGAAAAATCATGTACAAAATTTATTGGTGGACATGCCACTGAGTATTTACAGGGACATGTGGTTTCAGCATGATGGCTGCCCAGCGCACTATGCACTCTCAGTGAGAGAGTATCTCGATCAAAACTTTCCAGGCAGATGGATAAGGCGGTCTGGTACAATACCGTGGCCAGCCCGATCACCTGATTTCAATCCTTTAGATTTTTTTACTGGGGAACTGTAAAAGAAAAAGTGTATTTCAAGCCGATTCAAAATGTAGCTGAGCTACGGCAAAGACTATTGGAAGCAGCTGAGTTTGTTAATAACCGTGGATTCGCTCGTTTAATAACCCGATCTGTTTTAAGATGTCGAGCGTGTATTGCGGCTGAAGGAAAACAGTTTGAGCATTTGCTGTAAAGGTAAATCATCATCACCAGCATTTTGACGCCCACTGTTGTGCAAACAGTTATCCTTAAGGGTCCTTGTGCGTTTTCATAATCGCTGCTTAATTAGAAAATTTTGAAAAATTTTCATCAGTTTTTCTTCAAATAAAAATTGTGCATAAGTAAACGAGTAATCTTCTAAGTGCTATACCATTTTGGAATCGTTATTAAATGCGCCAACTTTTAAGGTTACTTGCCAAACTCTCGTAGTACATTTTTTTCCAGTACAGCCTGTTAAAGTTGATCAAAGTTTTACTTTGGAATACTTGGTTGGGAAATAAGTGTCAATTTTTCCTGAACGAGAAAAGTTGGCAGTAAGGTTGAGACACCAGTTTGAAGATGCATTATTCATCATTACATTGTAAAATTAAAATCCAAAAAAAGTTAATATTTGTAGTAACAGGAGTTGACAGACTGCCGTAGGGTGTGAAATTTCTATATCTTTTTCAAAGACTTATAATTTTCAAAACACATACATACAAATTTTTTTAAATATTTTTTTGATAGCTGTAATGACTTTGCCTATCACCCGGCGTCGACTTCTGGGATATATATATATTGACTAAGATACCAGTTTGAGCAAAATGTAAAGTCATAAGCACTAGTTTCAAGCTCAAGAGAATTCTATCCCTAAGGCGTAACAGAAAATGGTGTATCTTTGGGATCCCCTTTTTGGGAATGTACTGGTCAGTCTTTTCGAAAACCTATCTCCACTTTATCACGGACAGAATAGCCCAATCTACAGGAAAATGTTACACCAAGATCTTTAGTCTCTGTTGTTATCTCCAAAACCGCATTATTTATGGAGTAATCAAACACAATCGGGTTCATTTTACGACAATAGGAACATACTTTGCATTTGGAAATATTTAAGAAGAGAATATGATTGTCGCACCACTGTGTGATGGTATGCAAATCGTCCTGAAGGGAAATACAGCTCTCCAAATTTTTAATTTTGATGTAGATTTTCAGATCATCAGCAAATAGCAGAGATTCACACTTTAGTGAAGCGTCTATACTCTAGGCGCTGAAGAAATAAACTAAACCCAAACAAATACACGCATATTGCTCGTGAGTGAGTGTTTAGGCGCAGGAGACATTACAGGACCGCATCAAGATATTATGGGTAGTCATCAAAAATTTCATACAAGATAATTATTATCTTTTACAGTAAATTTCAGTTAGAGATTCACAAATGAGTTAACTACACTTTTTAGTTATTAGTAAGTAAGCTGCGCGCACTCATTCAGAAGAGGAACTTGAATCTTCTGAATCGTTTAAATGAATTATTAGAGGTTCAATTTGGGTATCGATGACATTGTCCAAATCCCACATTTTGACCTCAACCTTCTCCCGAACGTGGCGGATACAGTTTTTCCATTCCTCTGCCGTAACTCTATTGACTGCGATGTGAAAGAGATTTTTAACATCAGAAAATTTATAAGTATTATTATTCGACGCCACGTATTGCTTTATGTTGGCCCAAATCAGCTCAATAGGGTTCAGCTCACAATGGTAGGGTGGCAGTCTCAAGACAGTTTTATTTTGTTTTTTGGCCATTTCGTCGATCATTTTAAAATCGTATTTGTATTTAACGTATGTCTATTGACTATACTTATCAATTCACCTTTGACCATTGTTTCATCAAAATCGATCTGTTTTGAGGCCAGCCATTGTTGTATGTTTGCTTTTTTAGTTGCCATTGTGGGAATTTTTGTCTATTTTTCTAGAATGGTACGGGGCATTATCCAGTACAATAACAGCGTTATTCTCCAGCTTTAGTAACATTTTGGAGAACCAATTTTCAAAGGAATTGCCGTCCATCTCCTCATGATAGTCCCCTGTCTTTTTTGATTCAAAGGCCCACAGTGCTTCGGGAACAAAGCCGTCTTCACTACCTACGTGACAAATGATCAGCCGTTTGCCTTTTCCTGGAAATAAATTATTCCTTACACTATGGATTGATTAAATTTGAAGGAATGAGGCAATTGAGTTCATTTAGCTGAATTTAAGAGTCACGGAATGCTGATCAAAAACTGAAAAACGTAGAAAATTGAAGTTTGCAACTTCTCAAAACCCATTCAAAGCAAATTGACTGCACCCAAAAATGATAATAAATTTCAAAATAACGCTTAAAAGAGGGTCGAAGTTTTTTTCCTAATGACTACACTGCGAATGCACCATTTTTGGAGAATATCACACATTATCTGCTATCACAGCATATTATTTGCCCGAATTTATCAAAATTAAGTTGCCGGATAGATGAAGGAGCTTACCTGCAGGATTTTTCAATCCAGCCGAAAGACCTTCTAGAAAAGCCTGCCTTGATGATGTTACTGATTTGTCGACCCAAACTTTCGCTTGAGTATGTCCAGCATTCACCCACGTTTCGTCCAAATAGTAAATTTTTCTTTTTTCATCGCGAAACTTCCGAATCTTCCTAAGGTATTCCCTTCTCCACACAACAATTTCTTCTTTCTCTATTAACATACTGTTTCTTCCCCGTTTCAAGAATCGAAAATTAAGTTCCTTCAAAAGTTTTCGGAATGTGGTTCTTTTAAATGATGGAAGATCCTCATCAGCATTAACTAATCTTAATATCTTATCTACTGTAGGTATCTCATTTCGGAAGAAAAAATTATGCACTTTCCTCCTGATGGCAGTTCTGTCAAAGTCATCTACTCCGTCCGTTATCCTTTTTCTTGCAGGATACGGTTTTGGCTCAGAAAGTGAGTGAGTGCTCCTATATTCCTTAATGATCCTATAAACACTGGACCGACATACTCCAGAAATATGTGCTACCTTACATATAACTTCGTCCACGACCAAATCGGGTTTTTCTTGAATTTGGTTTTTGTATATATTTAATATTATTTGTTTTTCATTTGCACTTAAATGTAGCTTCTTAGCCCTTTTTTTGGGTGGGGTTGCGCTGATGTCAACCACTTCGTCGGCTGTATCTGTGTCAGACATCGTATCTTAGGCAATATATAAACAAAACGTTCCACTCGCGAAAAACGAGTATACGCTACTGAATGCGTAATGCGTATGCAATGCAATCCTGTGCGTGAATTAACTGTTAGATGCCTGTCGTGTCATCTACAATCACGTTTACAAGTCCAAACCTGTGCAGATTCGTAGAGCGCCGACGACTGCTAGTGACCTTGAATTTGTCTGTAGATCGATGTTACTCCAGTCAATTTAGGTTCAAAGTGGATGTTTTCTAAACCAATTTGTTCAAAATCAAATCAAAAATATATCGATGATGTTTTGTACTGGGAGCTCATGAAAGATCAAGGTAACTTATTTTAACAGTCATCCTTTTTCTAGACTCAAGATGACACGAAAAAGGGTCTGTGGATTCACTAGAAATACACTGCCGAGGATGTTTAGACCTAAAGTGACTGGAGTATATCCGTGGATGCTTTCGAGGGATCTGTTCACGTGCTGATCACTGTTTACGTTTAATGTCTTTTTTCAGCGCCCAGAGTTTAGGTTATTTATGAAGAATAAAAACAGCAAGTGGTCTAGGTTTGAACCTCGCGGTACTCCAGAGGGAACAGTATAATTAGCTGAAAAATAGCCGTTTTAATAAGCATTAGGAAGATATGAGCTTAGAAGACCGACTAACGAGTCACTAAGGCCGAAATAATGAAGGGTATCCACAAGAAGATGCTGTTTTAATTTGTCGAAAGCCTTGCTGAAGTCTATGTACATAACATCGACTTGTTGTTTATTGTCTAACGATTCTGCTAGATACTGCGTAATTGTCATTGGATCTACATTTGATGAAACCATGCTGCGATGGTGTAATTAGGCTTTTAACGTTCTCGAAGATAAAAGAGTAAATGGCCATTTCAAAAGCCTTTGCACCAGATTTATCACCAACATTCAGGACCGGACACACCTTTGCCTCCAGAACTTCTTGAAAATGTTCCATTGAACGTTCAACAGCAAATGTGCTGTACAAGTACGTGAGTATTTGGCTCAGCGGTTTGGGCGCCGTTGGATTGCCAGAGGTGGAGCAGTTTCTTGGCCTCCTAGGTCACCCGATTTAACGTCGCCAGATTTTTTCCTGTGGGGACATGTAAAGTCTGTGGTTCACGAAACTCCAGTAGAAACAGAGCAAGACTCAATTTTGAACAATTGTTGTGATTATATCATGTACAAGAAGCAAAAATTAAATGCATTTATTATTTAGGCAATTCATCGTCTTTCTGAATTTTAACGCGTCTTAGGGCCGTAGTGCCGTAGTGACACTTTTCCGGAGATGGGTCCCTATACTCAAATGTCTTCTACTGTTACGCTGATTAACCCCTAGAAATTTGATCGCTTAGTTCTGAAACACCCTGTATAGTACTTACGTACAAAACTGTGATATTCTAACCATCAAGAATATATTTGATCTTAAGGTTGAGTTTGACGATCTTTAGAGCCAAAAAAATCATAGCACGCTTCTGAACCTGGCCAGGTCATTTGTGTTCATACGTCAGCATGTCGCCTACGGATACAGCAGATGCAACTGAGAATATTTCTCCCAATGCTTCCTTCAGCCATGCTTCCTCTTCGGTGGTCTCCTCACCGAAAACGTGGCAAGAATGGACATTTGAATATTCGCATCACTGCGAATTAAATCCCATTGAAACGATTTGGGCGAATATAAAAAACTATGTAGCTTCAAACAATAGAAGATTCAAATTGTCTAACGTGGAAAATTTATTTTATGAAGCTGTCAACAGAGTGACGGCAAACCATTGGAAAGATCGCATCCGTCACGTTCAAGAGGCAATCGAGATCTGGACCTGTAATAATTAATATTGACCATTCGGACGATTTTTTAAGTACTGCCAACGAATAAAATTTTTTGAAAAGTAAGTGCACTTCTTTCTATAAACATAATCATTTCTTTTGTCAGATTACACTGGACAACAAATTTTAGTTTTTTAATTGTATCTTGTGGGAAAAGTGCACTTCTTTGTTAATTTTGGAGCACTGAATCCAAAAATGACAATGAAATAAAAAAATTAGTTGCGGTTTAGAAAAAAAACTTTTTATTTTTAAGGATATATTAAAAAAGTAACAAGATTCATATACTTATAAGAATCACTATATGCGCTGTCTTTTCGCTGTTCTTTTATGGATCGTTTCTGGAGCATCTCTACCAAGAGTCCAACAGTAGTCTGCAAGCATGGAAGGATTCCACTTTCCCTGGTACCTTTTTTCCATTGTTGAAATATCCTGATGAAAACGTTCGCCGTGCTCATCACTTACGGCTCCGCAATTGTCAGGAAAAAAGTCCAGGTGTGAGAGTAGGAAATGTATCTTAAGAGACATATTACAGCCCATCTTTTGATACGATGACAGCATATTTTTGACAAGGGTTTTATAGTTGTCAGCTTTTCTATTTCCCAAGAAATTAGTGACCACCAGACGGAAATCATTCCAAGCAGTTTTTTCAATACCTGTTAAAGTGTTTTCAAACTGTGTATCTTTCAAAATATTTCGAATCTGTGGCCCAACAAAAATACCTTCTTTAAGCTTTGCCTCACTTAGTCTTGGAAATCTCTGACGCAGGTATTGAAAAGCTGACCCATCTCTATCTAATGCCTTGACAAAGTTTTTCATTAGGCCCAACTTGATATGCAGTGGTGGTATTAAATTTTTTTTCGAATCTACTAATGGCATATGCTGTACATTTTTTTGACCTGGCTCTAGAAATTGACGAACAGGCCAGTTTTGTCTGGTGTAATGAAGTGCCTTTGCCCGACTGTCCCATTCACACAAAAAACAGCAAAACTTTGTGTAGCCTAGCTGCAGCCCAAGTAAAAGTGCAACAACTTTCAAATCGCCACAAATATGCCTTTGGTGCTCATCGTATTTTATGCATGTCAATAGGTACTTCATATTGTCATATGATTCTTTCATGTGAACTGCATACCCTACAGGAAGAGATGGTAAAATATTTCCAATATGCAATAACACTGCCTTTAAACTCAATGTTGAACTGTCTATAAACAATCTCCATTCTCCTGGGTTATAGTTTATATTTAAAGCCGCCAGTAAGCCGTTAATGTTACTGCAGAAAACCAAGTTATTCTCCATATTGAAAAATGGTTCTCTTTGTGGCGTTTACGAAAAACACATACCGAAACATCGTCTTCTAACAGGTTCCACCACTGCAGTCTTGATCCAAGTAACTCTGCCTTACATTTTGGAAGTTCTAAATCTCTTACAAGATCATTTAATTCTGACTGTTATTTTGTGCGGTTGGTGGCATGACGTGCTCGGTATAAAATCAGGATCTCTTGACGTTGATGGCATATCTTCTTCCTGACGAATCACTCGATCGCCATGATCTGATTCGTTTTCTGATTCGCAAGCGTAGGATTCTGGGGGTTTTGGAATAGGATTTTCGTCACTGTGAGGCACAGGTCTCATCGCAAATGGTATGTTTGGGTAGTTAATAACCGATTTTTTTTTCTTGGACATACCTGTGGCTTGTCCAACACAAGGTACCATGCAAATGAATGAATGAATCTTGAATTTTAGAGGCATCCCGGCCACCATAAGGAGCCAGTGCATAGGCCGCTTAAGCGGGCCCTTATGCACCTCTACAATACTTAAATCACAAGCCTCGCCCTTTTAGCGAAGTTGAGAATCGCCTTGAGTCCAAGCTCCTTTACGTCCTGAGGGTCCAAAGTAATGGACCCCAGTATAGTCTGCCTATAGTAGCTCAGAGCTTCACAGCGACACAAAACGTGCGCCGAGGTCTCTTCCTCTACTCCGCAGCGTTCGCACAAGGGATCCTCAGCCACCCCCATCACGTGCAGGTGCCGCCTTAACGTGTTATGGCCAGACAACAGTCCCACCAGCAACCTTAGGTTGGCTCTACCCAGAGATAGGCAGAAGCGTCCATCCTTAGTACTGGGCCCTTCAATGAGCTCTCGTGCCTGGCGGAGATGTCTAGAGATACTTCTCCATTTCTGAGAGTGTTGTCTTGCAACCCACGTCTCCATTTTCCTCCTAGCTTTATGCGCGGTTACTCCTAGAGCTGGCTCAGGACCAACGAGCTTGCTGGCTGATCCTGTTTTCGCCAGAGTGTCCGCCGTCTCATTGCCCCTTATCCCAGCGTGCCCCGGTACCCATATTAACGATACCGGATGCCTCGCTGCGAGGCAATCCAGAGCCTCCCTGCATTGCAATACAAGACTCGAAGTAATCTTACATGCACTTAGTGCTTTCATTGCAGCCTGGCTGTCGGATAAGATTGTTATTCTTCTCCTAGGCCCACCCTCCTCCAGAATGTGAGATACACAAGCCAGAATCGCAAAGATTTCCGCCTGGAAAATGGTGGTGTACTCACCGAGAGGCAGAGATAGCCTAGTTCTAGGTCCAGAGACCCCAGCACCTGAGCCCTCTTCGGTGACCGAGCCGTCCGTGTACCAGACCTGCCCGCTCACTTCGGAGAGTCCTCGGCTACCGGCGTCCCACTCCTCCCTCGTTGGGTACTCCACAATAAACTTGCGGTTGAAGCGATATTTAGGGGTAATGCGATCACCCCTGCTTAGAAGGACGGGGTCCTCCCTTTCTAATTCGACTAATATGGCAGTATGCCCCTTGACCGGATTCAAGAAAGCCCAGCTGCCCTGACTCCACAGTCGATGAGCGACTACTCTCGCTTCACCGCGGATCACCAGATCCAACGGTGGGAGATCCAACAGAGCTTCCATTGCACTCAATGGCGTTGTTCGCACTGCGCTTGTAATGCTAATACAGGCCAAACGCTGAATTTTATTGAGTTTGGCCTTAGTTGACTCAGTTCTAATGCAAGGCCACCAGACCAGGGAGCCGTACAAGAGAGATGGACGTACTATCGTCGTGTAGAGCCAGTATACCACTTTGGGTTTAAGCCCCCACCTTACACCGACAACACGTCTACAAGCCCACATCGAATTGCGAGCCTTGCTAACCTTGTGTTCCACATGCTCTCTCCAGTTCAGTTTGCAGTCCAGGATAATTCCCAGATATTTCACTGACACTAATCTAGTCCCAAAGAAGGTAGGCATGACCAGTCCGTCAAGCCTTCTTCTCCTAGTGAATAGGATCAGCTCGGTCTTTTCAGCATTAACAGAAAGATCGACTTCCCTACACCACGATTCCACGGAGCGCAGAGCGCCCTGCATAATTTCCGAGACTGTTCTACAGAAACGCCCCCTAACCACTATGCTTACGTCATCAGCATAGGCTTGCGCGTAGACACCCATACTGCTGAGCCTAACGAGCAGTTCGTTCACCACGATACACCACAGTAGGGGTGACAGAACTCCGCCCTGAGGGCAGCATCTAGCTACGTTCACGCTGCAGCTTACGTTATTCAGCATAGCTGTTGTACCATGCAAAAGTAACAATCATTAATTTGATTTGTAGGCTCTCTCCAAACCATTGGGACAGCAAAGCGCATAGACCGTTTTTTGCCATTTAACCAGACTCAGACTTGAAGCACATGTATTACAGCAGATGTGGGGTGCCCACTGTTTGTCTTGATCACCTAGTTTACAACCGAAATAAAGCTGATATGCCTTTGTTATTAGTGGAGTAATAGACCGTCTCTGAAACGCAAAAGTCACATCACCACACACGTAACAAAACTGATCTGGATTGTTTACACACTTTCGAGACATCTTGCATGAACGCTGTCAGCCAACTGAGGCAAAAATGGCTAATATAAAACAATATAATGTACACGTATGTATAACGTAACACAATCATGCCGATTTCATCATCTTTCCTTCCCGAATATAATGTAGCACGTGCATTCTTGTGAATTATAGTATATTAACCCTGTCACAGCAGGAACACATATAATTACCGTATCTCTAAAACTTGAACTAATATTGAAAAAATAAGTTTCATTCCGGTTTTAGCACATTAAGAATAGTAATATTTTGTTGATTTTATTTAGGATATTTTTTGGCTGTTGATCAGTGTTATTCTAAGACCATTGAGAAAAATACGGACCTGTACAATCTCGCTTTTGGGCATGTAGTGTTTTGTCTGGGCATACTCTGGGATATAGACTGATTTATATGACTAACTTTCACCTAAATATCTCAGTCGTCGAAGCCTATCATCTACCAACAAAATATGAAAGTGACAACGTAAATTTAATATATCCACAAATAACGAGTTACTGTACAAAATGTGCCCGTGGATCTTTGCAATAGCAAACGCACATAAACATCTACAATATTACATAATCTCCCCATAAAGATGTGATTTGCATTAATTTACGTAACCGGCCACACCGAATCTGTATACCAATCACGTTGCGTGGTCTACCCCATATCCAAAAGAGTCTAAGTAAAACCTATGACGTTCCTGGATGCCATCTGTTCGCGTTTTCTCATCTATGCACGACAGAACTTGGTTTCCGTCAGGGAATATTCAATAATCATAGAATGCAATTGCGCGTTTATATTTTGAACTTTGCCTGTTGGCTTTCTCACACCGCAAAAGTAGGTTAAACGCTTAACTTGTACAGCGAATGTTAGATTTCCTTTCATCGAGTTGCTGGCATATTAGTTATTATTGGTAGGTTGAGTTGTAAATCGGAAATAATACGTAGCTGCACATAATTACGTGTATTGTCATATTTATCTACGTAGAAGAAGCGTGGGATCCCATCTGTCTTGGAGTAATAAAAATAATATAATAATAATTCATAAGACAAAGTTTGTATACAAATCGAGAGACATCATCTATATACAGAGACATAACAAAACTATATTAAAACAAGATAATAAACAACATTTACGCACTGATAAGCTATCAGACATTATACAAACAATTATGTATTAAAAAAGAGCTTTCAAACAATACTTAAAGTGATTTTGATATGCTATTCCTTGTATATCCTTTAGAAGGATGTTGAAAATTTTAGGACCAAGTATACTAAGTGACATATAAATCCGAACACCCAGTTTAAATGGTTTTATTTTAATAAAATTTTGTATAAGTACTTAATGAAGCATAATAAGTAAATGATAAAAATTTCAAAATGATTGCACTGCTCTAAAGCCCTTTGACCTTTAATAATGTGTGGATGCACCCTGATGTGCTACGCATTCTCCAACGCGCCTAGGCATGCTTCTGATCAGGTGGTCAATGTCCTCCTGTGGTATCTCATTCCAGGCAACCACCAACTCCTCTCGAAGTGCTTCTAGAGTCTGAGGAGGACGTTGCAAATTGAGCAATCTCCTACCCATCATATCCCACACGTGCTCAATTGGGGATAAGTCGGGAGATCTTGGTGGCCATGGTAACAATGTGACATCATTATGTTGAAAGAAGTCTATTGTGACTCTTGCAACATGTGGTCGGGCATTATCTTAGAAAGTTGGATCTGCCAGGGTGTCAAGATAGGGTAAAAGATGGGGTTCTAAAACTTCGTGGATATAACGCTGCGCGTTCATGTTACCTCTGATGAAGATTAAAGGTGACCTGGAACCATAAGCTATAGCACCCCAAACCATATTTCCAACAGTGTGATGAACATGTTTTTCAACAAAAAACTGTGGATTCCTCTTTTCACCACGTCCCCTTCTAACCCTGGCACGACCATCGTGCATGCCTAAACAAAATCGAGACTCGTCACTAAAGACAATACTGTTCCATTCCTGATCCCAGAGTGACCGTTGTCTGCACCACTCAAGGCGATTACGTCGGTGTTCTCGAGTTAAAGGGAGGACCCAGTGTGGCCGGTATGAAAACAAGCCAAAACTTCTCATTCGTCGGTAAACGCTTCGCATGCCTATAGGTCTTCCGTGTTCTGCAAACCATTCATTTGCAATGGACCTGGTAGTGGAGAAACGGTCCCTTAAGGCCAATAATCTTATGCGGCGATCTTCACGGTCTGTTGTTCTACAGCGGCGTCCAGTGCCCCTTGCTCTTTGCGTACGGCCTTCTCGAAGCCATGTCGGACAACACCTAACCACAGTGTCTACACTTCTTTGCACTCTAACTGCAATTGCCCGAAAAGAAAGTCCAGCTTCCCGAAGTCCCACTATACGGCCCCTATCAAACTCACTAAGTTGACGAAATCGTACAGGTCTCCGTACTCTAGGCATCGTAACCGATCGTAAAGGATGTCAAGAACCAAAATCCGCCAACGTTGATTCTTTACTGCGGCTGAAATATTCATTTTTTGAGCGTTAGTGAATTAAAAAAAAGCAGTATAAAAACCGGAATGTCCAACTGATAAGGCTGAAAATTTTTTCACGTGTTATTTACAGTAAGATAAATACATTCACCAACTTTTATTAAAATAAAACCATTTAAACTGGGTGTTCGGATTTATATGTCACTTAGTAGTATACATAGTTATATGAACCAACTACATAACTGCTCTTTTATTTTTTATGTATCATCTGCTTTCATAATGTAACTTAACGTTATATAAATCAGGTTATCTATTGCACTAAAAAAAATACTGAGTTTAGCATATTTTTTTTTTATTATAAATATGCTGTATGCATTTGATGATTCACTTGATATTCATATGTCATGAATGTTAGTCAATAAAGAGTGTTGGAAGCTGACTTCGTGTATTCCTGCGGAACCAAAGGGATTCCCACAAACGACACTACATACATACATAAATCATGATGTCAGGTTATCAACGTGTACCTTTTTATCAAAAATATCCTCGTTCAAATTTATCTAATCTCGTGGCCGGAGCTGAATAGTCAGGTCGGTAAAATATGTATTATGAAATATGAGAATTCAATGCGCAATTCTCTCCTATTCATGAGTTTGTAATCAGGTTGAAAGGAGGCTTCATAACGTTATAGAGACAGGTTAACTGTTTGATGATAGGTCGAACATTGAAACTGACCTTTACTAATAGATAAACGAATAATATTTGCCGTTGGTATCTAATTAACTATTGAACTAAACTGCAGATAAGAATCATGCCGTTCTTTAAGTAGATATAAACAGAAGAATCAACGTGAGTTAAGAATTGGGTAATAATTAGTTGATAATTGCAGACCAAATGAGGTTTCAGATTGGATAATATACGCTTACATACCTACCTGTAGATAGTTTAATTAAAACTCGTAATGCATGGCCTGAATCAAGCTTTCTTATTACTTCCAAAAACTACAGTATTAGCAAGAAATCAATATTGGCAATCAAGACAAGCCAGAGCAGGTCTAAGCTTAATATTTTCTTTCTGGTTCAGTTATTTGGAAATTCTCTTTTTGGGGAGTTGGGAAGAAGAAGCCCTTTTAAATCTGATAAACAATTGATATCTGTACATTTTCGAAATACAGCAGACGCTCTATAACGTAAACGCGGGATAATGAAAACTTGCGCTAATGTAAACACAAACTTCGTTCTATAGGATCAAACGGAACGCGCGATAACGTAAACAATGTGTACGTTCGATAACGTAAACAACTCTCGGCGCACGGAAACAGCGCGACGGTAAAATGCTGAAGCCTCGATGATTTATGTCGGGCGTCGGGGAGTCCCCGATTTATGATGTAGAGTGTAGGGGATTCACCTCTGCGATAAAATACGACAAACTCGGTCAGTCGTATGATCGTTTATACGTATGTATGTATTTCATTTTTGAACTCAAGATACATTGCACGCGTTAATATATTTTACAACTATGGCATCCACATCCTATAAAAGAAAGTGTTTAAAGTTGAGTGAGAAACAGAAAATCATAGACGAAGTTGCACTAGGTGAATATCGAAAGCAACAATCTGTAAAATTAGGCGTATGAAAACTCAAATTTTACAAAGAACGTGCAATACATTTGGAGGTCCGGGAAAAAGAAAAACTTTAAAAAATGCGAAGGCACCTAAAATGGAAAATTCCCTGTATAAGTGGTTTTTAAAACAACGGGAAAATCATGTCCCAGTTAGTGGCGAAGTACTAAAACAGAGAGCGAGACTGTTAAATGAAAAACTGAAAGAAACTGAAAATTTCGTAGCTAGTGATGGCTGGCTACAAAGATTCAAAACAAGATGTGGAATTCGACTGCTGTCTATATCTGGTGAAAAATTATCAGCACAACCACAATTAGTGCAACCATTCAAAGAAAAATTGAAGAAAACAATTACCGAGCTATATTTAAGAATGGAACAAATTTACAACGCAGATGAAAGTGGCCTTTATTGGAAAATGTTACCAGAGAAAACCTATGCTGCATCATTTGAAAAATCTGCCCCGGGAAGAAAGCCGGAGAAACAACGAATAACGTTTCTAGCCTGCACTAATGCTAATGGTTCACACAAAATAAGGCCACTGGTAACTGGGAAAGCAAAAAATTCGCGCTCATTTAAAAATGTTAATATCCCTGTTGATTATGACTGTTCAAAAACCGCTTGGATGACTAGCAGTATATTCCTAAAATGGTTCCACAGGTGCTTTGTCCCTCAGGTATGACAATCAATTATCAGAAATGCTCTATTCATAATTTGAAGATGTGTTTTCAATTTGTAGGTAAAAGCTTTCCTAAAACAACAGAAGCTTCCAATAAAAGCGTTGTTACTATTGGATAATGCACCAAGTCATCCTCCCGAGCAACAACTGAGGAGCAGGGATGGGTCAATTTTCGTCATGTACATGCCGCCCAACGTAACACCGTTAATTCAACCGATGGACCAGAATATAATAAGACTCACCAAACTATACTATAGGAAGTTTCTACTTTCGTCTGTCTTATCAAAGAATCCTGAAAACTTATCTGAGGCTTTAAAAAAAGTAACATTACGAGAAGCTGTTTTAGATATACATATGGCCTGGAATGAACTTAACCAGCAAACTATTCAAAAATGTTGGAACAATCTCTTTTGTACCAATAATGAAGATGATGAAGAAGACGTTGTCCCCTTAAGCGTAATTAGAGAACGTTTGCGATCCAATAATGATAATGTTATTAGTGTGTCATTGGATGTTGTTGATTTATTGAAAACAGTGAATCCCAACATTGTTTGTACTCCTGCTGATATTAATTTATGGAACAAAGATAAGCAGACGAATGATGCTGATAAGGAGGAGGATATGGACAGTGAGGATGATGAGAACGATCCCATTGAAGTCAGAAGTGTAGTGACTGACGCGCAAGCTATACAAGTTTTTAACCAAGCTTTAGATTAGGCTGAAAAAAAAGAAGTTTCATGCACGGATATTTTAGTTCTTTGAAAATTATGGGTGCATGCATTGGAAGACAATGCTAAGCGCAAATTTACACAGACAAAAATTGTTAATTATTTTTCTTCTAATTAAAAAAGTACTTATCGCTGTTAGAATATTTGTTTATTTTGTTATAAATAGTATGTATTAAACGTTTCTTTTAATAAATCAAATATTATATAAATCACGTTCGCTAATGTAAACATTTCGATAATGTGAACCACACTTGGATTAAATTAGTTTACATTATCGAGCGTCTGCTGTAATCATCATTATTGTTGGGTACGTTTTGCGAAACAAAAGTTTGTCTGCGGTGTCACATCTAATATAACTGTTCTATACTAAAGTCAAGCTTTTCTGTTAGGCACCTACCCAGATAGATTTCATCTGACTTCAAGGTAAACCATCACGCAATCACTTCGAGTCGTGATGAGTAAAAACAGAATAAATGTCAGCGTGCTGTAAAAAAAGTAGACAACTCTATAATTTTACTTCCTGAATTTTTATAATAACAATGTTGTTGAATCATTATAGTGACGATCCGAAGACGTATCTTCATTTCTATTTTGATGCCTTTAACAAATTACTCGTGGTACCAAAGACGGTGAAAGTCATTTTCTGGTTTGTTATTTAGCACTCACAGTACAGTAACATGAATGAGACAGATATCCTGATGCTGACGTATATCCATCTATTTTTGGACTTGCTGATATTGGGGATTTACGTTGTTGAGGATGGATTTCTTTTGCTAATTTTTCGACGAAACTTACGACTCAATCAGTAGTAAGGGACTATATTTAATCATGACAGTGATTTCCGTTTGTAAGTCTATGGTCTGTCCTCTGTCTTTTAATTATTGGTTTATCTATAGTAATACTTGGTTCCTCACAATTCGCATACTAAGTTAATCTCTCATGTTACTGGGTTTTTCCCTGATCCTTAACGTAAATAACATTTAGCAACATCCTCACATACTTACTCTCCTGATGATGATGGCAAAGACCATTGAAAGCTAGAGAGATTAAAAAAGTATAAAGAGTCCTCCTTGCTTAATTTTGTCGAAGTACCCAACAAAAGGCGGAAGCTTTAATTTTCACCTATACAGGGTGACTTCAAAGTTGAGTCATTTATTTTAACAGTGAGTAGATCTGATCAAAAGAAATGTTTTTTTCCTTTACCATTTTTCTGGTAAAATTAAAGTAACAAAGTTATAGCCCTTTGGAAGTTTGAGTACCGCCCTGTCTCAATAATAATATTATGTGCTCGTGTTTGGCGACAACGGATATAATCCGCCTTATCGGTTCATCGCATCGGAAACAAAAAAGCGAAAGAATTTGGAACGATGTTTTTACAATTATTTCATTCAGTTGTATACAGTCAGTGTCAGTCGGTAGTGAATAGTGGTGTCTGTTGCGTGGCTCAAACGAAATAAAAAATGGCACATGTTTATGCGGATCGGTTTCCCAATCGAGTGCAACCAACCCCTCGTGCCTTTGTTAATGTAGTACAACGGGTTCGTGAATCAGGTGACTTAAGACCTCATATATGGACGGCATGCCGGTGTTCCAAGACCTCACGATCAAATACAGGTCCGCACTGAAATACTTGTCGGGAGGATACTTTATAAAACAAGGTAAATTTTTTTTTTAATTTTTTTTATTTTTACACACATATTCTGGTTTATCTTCCTTCTACAATCATTATCTGAAAATTAATGACTCAACTTCAAAGTCACCCTGTATATATATACAGGGTGTTTCAGTTTATTGTTGCATAACTTTAAGATGCAATAGAACTTTTAAAATTAATATATATAAACATGGGTCGAAAAATGCGTGGCTTCCGAAATACAGGGTGTTTAAATTTACTTTCTAAAATAGTTTTTTTTAAATTTTTCGAACAATATTTGATGTATAACAGTGAAAATTGGTATACAAGAGTTTTTTGGTACGACAAAACGAACCATGGGCATAGTTTTACTGCAGCCGCTAGAGGGCGCTCTCTACTGTACCTGTAGTGTATTAAAATGACCGAAAATTTTTTCTTAGTGCATTTTTTTACTTTTTGAATAAAAAAACTGATTTTTCGCACTTTTCAACATAAAAAAGCTTTCTTGTGAATTTTCGTTATAAATAGCCGTTTTTGAGATATTTCGATTTTTAAGGTTCGATGCATTTTTAATTATCTACGATAAAATAACGTTAAAAAGTCAGTATCTCGATAATTTATAGAAGCAGGTTGTGCCTGCAAATATTTTTGAAATTCCAAGCAGAATAAGGTTAAACGTCAATTAGTTGACAGTTAGTTTTGTTGTCTGTTGAAACCTGAAACGTTTTTTTGCAATTGTGAATACACGAAATTTAGTTTCTTTTACCTGTTTTTTTTTTGTAAGTTTTATAAAAATGCCATTTTTATTCTCCAATCAAGAGTTAGCGGATATTCATTTTGTATATGGCTTTGTAAATGGAAACGCAGCAGAAGCAGCCAGAGAATACGCACGAAGTTTTCCAAACAGACGACATCCAACTGGCTCAGTATTTGTAAGAGTGCAAATAATTGAAAATGGTTTTGGAAATCTCCAAAGGGATCAAAACATAAATGTTCGTCAGCGCAGATTTACCCGTATGATTCTGCGTTTTTAAGGAACGTTTTATGGACCGATGAGTCATGCTTCACTAGACGTGGAGAGGTAAATTTTCATAATCAACATATTTGGTCGCATGAAAATCCGCGTGCAGTTCGGGAAAGAAATTTTCAGCATGAATTTGGTGCGAACGTGTGGATTGGTATCTACCGTAATCGACTATTTGGACCCTACCTTTTGCCTGCAAGGTTAAATGCTGCGACCTTCTTGGAATTTTTAAAGGCTGAACATGCAAATATGTGGGATGATGTTATGTTAGATTTAAGAAGATTGGCCTGGTTCCAGCTTGATGGTTATCCAGCTCATTATTCGAGAATAGTTAGAAACTGGCTGGACGTAAATTATCCAGAAAGATGGATCGGCCGTGGGGGACCAGTCGCCTGGCCTCCATGATCCCCTGACCTAAATCCATTAGATTTCTTTGTGTGAGGATTTCTAAAAGCAAAAGAGTACCAGACTCCCGTAACCACAAGAGATATGCTAATAGACAGAATCAGGAATGCATGTGATGAAATAAGGCCTTATTTGAATAATGCTATACCACGTTCGATCATTCGTAGATGTGAATTGTGTATTGAACAATTGGGTTTACATTTGGAGCAACTACTTTAGATTTTGTATGTTTGTCCTAACTATCCAATAGCATTTTAGTTGTAAATAATTAATTTAATTTGTTAAAAATAATATTGGAAAATTAAACAAATTATTATTCTGTTTTTTTTGTGTTTATTTAGAGTTAGGAATTATTGCTGTGTTTAAAAACACAATCTAAACGATCATCTTAATTATTTGTAATGCCCAAATCGAAAATGTAAAAAAAAATATTATTTTCCCATAAATAATTAAAAATGCATCGAACCTTAAACATCGAAATATCTCAAAAACGGCTAACTATAACGAAAACTCACAGGAGAGCTTTTTTATGTTGAAAAGTGCGAAGAATCAGTTCTTTTATTCAAAACGCAAAAAATTGCACTAAGAAAAATTTTTCGGTCATTTTAATACACTACAGGTACAGTAGAGAGCGCCCTCTAGCGGCTACAGTAAAACTATGCCCATAGTTCGTTTTGTCGTACCAAAAAACCCTTGTATACCAATTTTTACTGTTATACATCAAATATTGTTCGAAATATTTAAAAAAAACTATTTTAGAAAGTAAATTTAAACACCCTGTATTTCGGAAGCCACGCATTTTTCGACCCATGTTTATATAGACTTTATGCATTAATTTTATCGAATCTTAAAGTTATGCAACAATAAACTGAAACACCCTGTATATAATATAAAGCGAACAACAGTTTTAAGACCACTTCAAATATGCATCTACCAATTGCACCTAAAAATGATCCTATATTCCCCGTAGATAGAGACTGGACGTTTTCGCGCCACCACCTTGTATGGATAAAGTTGCCAATCATATCTAAAAAAAAAACACCATATAACCGAACTAACGAGCATGTATGAATAAAAAAAACATTCGCAAGTGGAAACCATATGCATCACACAATCACATTAAGCGGAATTCCACGCATGAGAGGGAACAAAGCTGAACGATGAACTTCACATTCGTAGAGGCGTTATAGTTGAAGAACCTTTTAAACAAGGTTTCGGTCAAAAATAAACAAAGGACTTCCTTTCGCTTACTTAATCGCACTGACTGCTCTACAGGATGGCTACGATAACAATCAAGTACCAGAGGAGGCACGTCTTCTTTTAAGGATTTGAAGATTGCAGACATTTTTCAGTTGAGCTCTTATGTATATGGTCATCTTTTAAAC
The DNA here is from genome assembly GCA_963669975.1 of Acanthoscelides obtectus. Lineage (NCBI taxonomy): Eukaryota > Metazoa > Arthropoda > Insecta > Coleoptera > Chrysomelidae > Acanthoscelides > Acanthoscelides obtectus. The sequence continues at coordinate 10,953,551 of CAVLJG010000007.1, read as the reverse complement.
AGGGTGTTATTTAAGTATGTACCATAAATTTTACAGACAATTCTTTGAGTAATTTTAAGTCAAACAACAAATTTTTCGTTCTCAAAGTACATTGCGTCAAAATTAAAAAAAAAATATAAAAAATGGTAGTGGTATTTATTGCATTAAGAAGCTAATTTATCCCTATCTTGATTAAATTTATGAAGTCCAGTGGCGTCTCGAACGAATATTTGTGACAAAAAAAATGTACGCCAATGACTGGTGCAATTTTTATTATGTTCTTAAATTAAGCAAATAGAAATACAACTTTTTTGTGTTTAGAATTTTTTTCGTTTCTTGCTTAGATTTCGAGGAAAAGAAGTCCACTTAATTGCCTATCCTTGCACCACACAAGGAATATGCGACAATGTAACTTTTCATAATTTTGTATTACTAATCATGTAATAACAACAACAAATACTGAACAACATTAACATTAGTTGTAATAAAGATTTATAAAAAAAATAATAGTTTCCAAAAGAAGCCTTTCCACATAGCAGGGACTTGCTCTCTGACGAGAGAGGTCATCACGGCCTGGGGACGCAGTCGAAGTTGTGTCTACTAGCTACTATCAAAATAACAGTATCATCCTGAACAAACATCGATGCTGAAAGGCATGGAAATAAGGCTTAACATGACCCAAACGGACATGTAAGGCATCTTAGTTCCGTACCACAACCAAACGATAATTGAAACTAACAATACCCTGACAAACATAAACCTTATTAATCTTATATTTTCGCAAGCACGCTTGCATATTTTGATGAAACTTTTGAAACGTATATATATATATATGTGTATGGTACTATGATTTAGGAGAAGACACTTTTCTGAAAAGTATTCCTGAAACGGCACAGAAAGAATAAGAACAAGAAGATCGATGAGAAAGAATTACAAAAGTGTCTAATTATACTAAGTGACATATAAATCCGTACACCCAGTTTAAATGGTTTTATTTTAATAAAAGTTGGTGAATGTATTTATCTTACTGTGAATAACAAGTAAAAAATTTTTCAGCCTTATCAGTTGAACATTCCGGTTTTTATACTGCTTTTTTTAATTCACTAACGCTCTAAAAATGAATATTTCAGCCGCGGTAAAGAATCAACGTTGGCGGATTTTGGTTCTTGACATCCTTTACGATCGGTTACGATGCCTAGAGTACGGAGACCTGTACGATTTCGTCAACTTGTGAGTTTGATAGGGGCCGTATAGTGGGACTTCGGGAAGCTGGACTTTCTTTTCGGGCAATTGCAGTTAGAGTGCAAAGAAGTGTAGACACTGTGGTTAGGTGTTGTCAGGCATGGCTTCGAGAAGGCCGTACGCAAAGAGCAAGGGGCACTGGACGCCGCCGTAGAACAACAGACCGTGAAGATCGCCGCCTAAGATCATTGGCCTTAAGGGACCGTTTCTCCACTACCAGGTCCATTGCAAATGAATGGTTTGCAGAACACGGAAGACCTATTGGCATGCGAAGTGTTTACCGACGAATGAGAAGTTTTGGCTTGTTTTCATACCGGCCACACTGGGTCCTCCCTTTAACTCGAGAACACCGACGTAATCGCCTTGAGTGGTGCAGACAACGGTCACTCTGGGATCAGGAATGGAACAGTATTGTCTTTAGTGACGAGTCTCGATTTTGTTTAGGCATGCACGATGGTCGTGCCAGGGTTAGAAGGCGACGTGGTGAAAGGAGGAATCCACAGTTTTTTGTTGAAAGACATGTTCATCACACTGTTGGAGTTATGGTTTGGGGTGCTATAGCTTATGGAGCCAGGTCACCTTTAATCTTCATCAGAGGTAACATGAACGCGCAGCGTTATATCCACGAAATTCTAGAACCCCATCTTTTACCGTATCTTGACACCCTGGCAGATCCAACTTTCCAACAAGATAATGCCCGACCACATGTTGCAAGAGTCACAATAGACTTCTTTCAACATGATGGTGTCACATTGTTACCATGGCCACCAAGATCTCCCGACTTATCCCCAATTGAGCACGTGTGGGATATGATGGGTAGGAGATTGCACAATTTGCAACGTCCTCCTCAGACTCTAGAAGCACTTCGAGAGGAGTTGGTGGTTGCCTGGAATGAGATACCACAGGAGGACATTGACCACCTGATCAGAAGCATGCCTAGGCGCGTTGGAGAATGCGTAGCACATCAGAGTGCATCCACACATTATTAAAGGTCAAAGGGCTTTAAAGCAGTGCAATCATTTTGAAATTTTTATCATTTACTTATTATGCTTCATTAAGTACTTATACAAAATTTTATTAAAATAAAACCATTTAAACTGGGTGTTCGGATTTATATGTCACTTAGTATATTATGCTTTGTCTTATGTTCTTTATATTCTCAATATCAATTTCTTGCTAACTCTATAGTTTTCTCAAATACTGCGAAATAGGTTAAACGTTACCATTTAAGTAAAATGTTTAAGTCAACCGTCTCCAATGAGTGAAGGAGACTTTGAAAAACAATTTTTTCGTTTTTAAGTTTGGTCACCATGTATAATATTATGCTACAGTAACATTACGTGTTCAAACAAATGAATGTTTCATGCCACGCACGGTGGATATCATAACACGTATGCTGATAAAATGTGCCGTTAATGTTGATTCAGTCTGTACAAATAGATTCATCGGCAGCACTGATAGGTGTTTTATGCAGTAAAGAAGAAAGCGGTAGTTTTTGGTATATAGGATGGTCCTACACAAATCTGTACTTTTATGGTGGCTGACGAAATAGCGCCTCACTATTTCGGAAGCTCTTTCTGGATTTACCTTTCGTGATATAAAATGCGTTGTTTTGTCTAGTGGTGGGCCTAAGCGATTTCTTTAAGATTTCGGGAACAATAATTACCGTTCGAATTCAGTGACAACAGTATAGCGACACAGGTTTTAAGATCATGATTTAATTATGGATATTTAGAAATATTATTTTTGGAAACTTCACTACCCTGTATCCCAAAACTTGATATGTTCATATGATTTTGTTATAGATTGAAAAATAAAAAAAATTAATGTTATTGGAAATGCCAATGATCAATAGATGCGGAACTGATATACCATGTACTCAGCACAGAATACGTACTAAAACACAGCACTGAACCTTAACGAACTGACTGTTAATATTATACTAAGTGACATATAAATCCGAACACCCAGTTTAAATGGTTTTATTTTAATAAAATTTTGTATAAGTACTTAATGAAGCATAATAAGTAAAATAAGAATTTCAAAATGATTGCACTGCTTTAAAGCCCTTTGACCTTTAATAATGTGTGGATGCACCCTGATGTGCTACGCATTCTCCAACGCGCCTAGGCATGCTTCTGATCAGGTGGTCAATGTCCTCCTGTGGTATCTCATTCCAGGCAACCACCAACTCCTCTCGAAGTGCTTCTAGAGTCTGAGGAGGACGTTGCAAATTGAGCAATCTCCTACCCATCATATCCCACACGTGCTCAATTGGGGATAAGTCGGGAGATCTTGATGGCCATGGTAACAATGTGACATCATTATGTTGAAAGAAGTCTATTGTGACTCTTGCAACATGTGGTCGGGCGTTATCTTGTTGGAAAGTTGGATCTGCCAGGGTGTCAAGATAGGGTAAAAGATGGGGTTCTAGAACTTCGTGGATATAACGCTGCGCGTTCATGTTACCTCTGATGAAGATTAAAGGTGACCTGGAACCATAAGCTATAGCACCCCAAACCATAACTCCAACAGTGTGATGAACACGTCTTTCAACAAAAAACTGTGGATTCCTCCTTTTACCACGTCGCCTTCTAACTCTGGCACGACCATCGTGCATGCCTAAACAAAATCGAGACTCGTCACTAAAGACAATACTGTTCCATTCCTGACCCCAGAGTGACCGTTGTCTGCACCACTCAATGCGATTACGTCGGTGTTCTCGAGTTAAAGGGAGGACCTAGTGTGGCCGGTATGAAAACAAACCAAAACTTCTCATTCGTCGGTAAACACTTCGCATACCAATAGGTCTTCCGTGTTCTGCAAACCATTCATTTGCAATGGACCTGGTAGTGGAGAAACGGTCCCTTAAGGCCAATAATCTTATTCGGCGATCTTCACTGTCTGTTGTTCTACGGCGGCGTCCAGTGTCCCTTGCTCTTTGCGTACGGCCTTCTCGAAGCCATGCCTGACAACACCTAACCACAGTGTCTACACTTCTTTGCACTCTAACTGCAATTGCCCGAAAAGAAACTCCAGCTTCCCGAAGTCCCACTATACGGACCCTATCAAACTCACTAAGTTGACGAAATCGTACAGGTCTCCGTACTCTAGGCATCGTAACCGATCGTAAAGGATGTCAAGAACCAAAGTCCGCCAACGTTGATTCTTTACTGCGGCTGAAATATTCATTTTTAGGGCGTTAGTGAATTAAAAAAAAGCAGTATAAAAACCGGAATGTCCAACTGATAATGCTGAAAATTTTTTCACTTGTTATTTACAGTAAGATAAATACATTCACCAACTTTTATTAAAATAAAACCATTTAAACTGGGTGTTCGGATTTATATGTCACTTAGTATATTATTAGACTGAAGTATTGAAAACATTTTTGCTAAAATGATCCCGAGAGTATTTTGAATCATCATACTATACTACAAGAAATGTGTATTCCGCTTTTGATTCGGGTCTAAAGGTGGTCGTCGGTTGGAATAGCACGAGTGGCAAGCTTCTTCAGAGGCCCTTCAATTTCCGATGCTGAATGTAGACTGACGATGTTTTTTTTTTTTTTGGTGAGGGGGAATGCGTTTACGCACCATACCATAGCCCGAGCTACGGCGTGTGTGGGACTACAGGTTGTCTTGATGAGACCACCTAATACCCACTAAACCCTAACCTCCGCGTGGCCCGACTCATCAGCGTCTCGGTAGGCCATGTGTTGTGCGTGACCTGCGGTCTGCTACAACGTCTCCTCATGTGTTTCAGTCTCTTGGAACGCCGGGTTGGTTCCCTTTACCTCGCACATTCTATCGATGTCGTTAAGCGATCATCGATAGAGGGTCTGCTAGGTTCTCTTGAAACTCTTGTTTTCGAAAAATCAAGAGTTTCAAGTCCTCTTACCTATATATTGTTCCTGGTCCTGGTCCTGAAGGGTCCTGGTCCTGGTGGGTCCTGGTCGTGGCGGGTCCTGGTTCTGGTCCCGGTGGGTCCTGGTCCCGGTGGTTCCTGGTCCTCTGCATCCACGCTGTGGGGGGGGGGAGCAACCGCGGGTTCTCCTAGTCTCCTAGTCCAGGTTCCAGTTAGCGGGTGCCAACTGGGACCTTGGTCTAGGGTACCTGGTTCTGCGGTTGCGAGGCCTCTCGTCCGGATCGTAGTCCATGAGGAATCGTAGCTGCTCGTTCGGGTGGTCCTGAGCTTTCTGGAAGGTCTTCTCCGCTTTTTTCCTCATGTACTCGTGAATGGTGTCCCAATGCAGGTCTCTACGCAAGGTTGAGTTTCTTACGTAGGATGGTGCACTGGTGGCGATCCGGAGTAGCTTCATCTCTAGAGCAGCAAGTCGCTTGCGGTAGCTGGGGGCAGCGTACCCCCAGACCGCGAAGGCGTAAGCGAGCTGAGGTCTGGCGATGGCCTTGATCAGCCGTAGCTTGGTCGCTAGCGGCATCCGGCTGTGTCTACCCAGTAATGGGTAGAGTTGAGCCATGGCTGCTCTGGTCTTTGCGATGACAGCTTCTATGTGGGCTTTCCAGGTGAGGGACTTGTCAAATACGATCCCCAGATGTTTGACTTTGTCGCTCCACTGGATATCTTCGTCGAAGATGGACGCTTCGAGAGGTCTTGCAATCCTTCTGCGTTGGATGAAGATTGCCTGCGTTTTCTGGACGTTTATGCGGATTTTCCGTTTCACGCACCAGTCCTGGATGTGGTCCAGTTCATCCTGTAGTCTCCTACGGATGATCTCGGGTCGTCTATGCTTGGCGGCTATAGCAGTGTCGTCTGCATATAGGGCCAGCATTGTGTCAGCTGTCTTCGGCACATCGTGAGTATAGATGTTGTAGAGCAGGGGGGCTAAGGCTGACCCCTGGGGCACGCCTGCTTCCAGCTGTCGTCTTGTTGAATGGCATGTACCAATCTTCACCGTGAACCATCTTTGTGTTAGATAGCTCTGGATCAGTTGGCACATGTTCGCATCGATTCCGGCGGCTTCCATTTTGGCGATGAGTCCATCGTGCCAAACTCGATCGAAGGCTCGTTCCACGTCCAGCAGGACGAGACCGGTTGCCTCCTGGAGATTGAAGCCGCTGGTGATGTTTTCCGTCAGTCGTAGCGCTTGGAGTTCCGTGTTGTGGGAGGATCTGAAGCCGAATTGCTCTGGGGGGAGAAGTTGCACTTCTTCTGCCTGCTTCTCTAGTCGAACGGCGATAGCCTTTTCGACTGCTTTGCCCATCGAGGAAACCAGGCTGATGGGCCGGTAGTTCTGGGGCAACTTCCGGTCCTTGCCTGGCTTGGTGAGCATTATAACCTGGGCTTCCCGCCACCGCCGCGGGAAGTGGTTAAGTCTCAGAGTGGCATTGGCGATGTTGGTGAGCGCAGCAATGCCTTTGGTGGGAAGGTTCTTCAGCATCCTATTGTTGATGCCGTCCCTTCCCGGCGCCTTTCTGACCTTCAACCTGCGGATGATCAGACGGATTTCCTCTGGACTGGAGGGGTGATCCGTCTCCTGGCCAGGTGGTCGACTCCTCATGATTTCGGCTGCGACTTCCACGGCCTCCTCGTGGTTGTCGTCCTCTCTTCATGGTAATTGAGTCTGCATTCGGATTCTAGCGAATCGGCGAATGCTTCGGCTTTTTCTTCACTGGAGTAGGCCAAGCCGCGTTGGCCGTGAAGAGTGGGGATCGTGGTGCGCTGACGACGGAATTTTCGCTGCATAGTCCAGGCCGTACCATTCTGGGTCTCTAGTTCTGCACAGGCTGCATTCCATCTGCTGTTTTAGAGTTCCGCGAGTGCGTTCTTCAGAGCCAGCGATGCTCTGTTTCGCGCAACTCTCGACTCCTCTGTCAACAGCTGGAGATGTTCTCGCTTGAGTTTTCTGTTCTCCCTGATCAGGTGCCTAATATGGTGCGGTGCTGGACCATTTTGGGTGTCTAGGAACTGCCGTAGTCTCGGAGCGGGTGCTGTCCTCGTGCGCTCGCAGGACAGCATTCTCCAGCTCCTCTACCGCGTTGCCCAGTTCCTCCGCTGATCGGATGGTTGAAATTTGAGTGATGTTCCTTTGGGCGTTGGATTTGTACAGGTTCCAGTTCGTCCGTTTGGTGCTCAAGCTATCTCGAGTTCTAGACCCTGTGCCAAGTGTTAGTAGAATCGGATTGTGGTCCGACGATCCTTCCACCAGGGTCTCTATCTCGAACTCCTCTCTGATGTTGCGGAGGATGGCTATGTCCAGTACCGCAGGTCGCCCGAGGCCGAATGGAATGTAGGTTGGTTGCTCCGGACCGACAAAGAATCTCGATAGCTTCCCTGACCAGCCTATTTTGATAGCCGTTGACTGATGACAGCAACCTGCAGCTCCCAAACTGTATCCCGTGGTCCCCATTGCTTAGTGCATCTTCAGCTACCGCAGACTTCTCAGTTTGTCCTAGCCGGCAATTTGCTTTGTACACTGTGGGACCCAGCTTGTTACCTCGCTTCCTGACTAGTACGTCCAAGAAGGCCAGTTGTTGGCCACTCTCTATCTCCATGGTAAATTGAATGCTTGGATGCCGATCGTTGAGATGCTGCAGAAACTCATTTAGCCTGTCCGTGCCATGTCGCCAAATCAGAAAGGTGTCGTCCACGTACCGGAACCAAATTGCTGGTATGTTCTACGCTGTCTCAACCGCTTTCTTCTCAAAGTGTTCCATAAAAAGGTTGGCTATGACTGGGCTAAGTGGACTTCCCATTGCCACTCCGTCTGTCCGCTCATAAAAGCCCCCGTTCCATACGAAGTAGCTTCCAATGAGACAGATTTCAAAGAACTTGCAGATGTCAGAAGGGAAGATCCTGCTCACCAGATCCAGGCATTCCCTCAGCGGTACCTTGGTGAAAAGGGAAACGACATCGCAGCTCACAAGGATGTCGTCGGGTTCAACTACGATGCAGTTTATCAACTGGCCGCGAAACCCTTAACCAATTTATGGGTAGGAGGAGGCTTCACTACCAATCTCAACCAGTTCCAAACTGATATCGATAAGCTCTCCCAATCTTTTTCGTATCTTTTTATACTCAATACTTATACCAATATGTATATAAACTACAAAAATTGGAAAACAAATACTCTAAGTTCAACCGATTGTTCTTTCTTATAAGAACGCGGTAATTTGATCATTTGATTGACTGCAAAATGTGATGAATTTTGCCCATTGAAGCATAGCATCGTCGTTGTTTGTTCATTTTTAAGGTCAATTGTTAAAATTCGGATCCGTATAGAAACGAGGCGGTGACCTTGGTTCTTTTATGCCATATTTTGATCTTGCTGAAAGCTTAAAATAAATATTAGGTAACTGCGTATATTAGATAGGTTAAGGTTTGTGATATACTCGTAGTTCGTTGCCAGATTTCACGAAACGGCTGTAACATAAAAAAGAAAACAGTTGCACTATTACCATAGACCAAGGTACGTGGGCTAATCGATTAGTAGCACCGTGTTTTTATTGCATGTCAGCATACACGTCTTCAAACTGAGAGAGATGCACATCGCATTTTTCTTCCTTTACCAACGTAGAAGAGGAGCACTGCAAGCAGCAAAAATTTTGAACTTGTGATATCATTTGAGCAGTAATTAACATAACTACCTAAACCCAGCAATCGGGTACTGAAGGTCCCAACAACCCCCAGAAACTGGAGGCGTCACCCCTGTATGAGCCACCTAACTTCCCTATCCTTATCCGCAATTATTGAGTCCGTAAGCCAATGATAGAAATATGAATATATGTTCCAAGCATCTTTATAAATGTGGATATATGCTCAAAGCATCTTCATAAATGTGGATATATGATCTTTGTAAATATGAATATGCTCAAAGTTTGTTTATAACTAGGGCTACACGATCAAAGCTTCTAGATAAATATGGCTTACGACATACTTGATCATGAATACAAAAGAGTTATAGTTATCAATCCACGCAGTACAGCATAATAAAGGAAATACTCAGTGATTGCTCACCTTTCAGAAAACCAAAACACTACACCCAATAGCACATCAACACTGTAATCAAGTCCACAAAGCGCACTACTTGGTCTGAGAAGCGATCTCCTCCACGCAATAAATGAACTGCATTGCCAGCTCCGCCCGTATCTTTAAGAAAGTTTATCCTGGGAACAAGTACCCAGAGAAGGAATGGAATGTGTAATATAAACAGGCGTAAGGGCCGTAGCGCTGAGTGACACTAAGCAGCCTTGTGAACCTTCTGGAAAGGTTTTGTGTGATACAGGGTTGGACTCGTATGCAAAAATGTGTTTGAGATATTTCGTAAGCTTACATATGAAAGTTCTGATGAAAATATCTGCTATGACCAACCATGTAAAGACTGAAGTATCTGACGGCTCTTCAAACTGTGCCGAATACCTACACAGGGTGATTCACAATTTGTGACCAAGGATGAAACATCATTCCCAGAACCGCATTTTAAGAGAGGTCTTTGATGTCACATTTTTTCATCAAGGGCTTCATTAAAAAGATATGGGGTGTTGAAGTTCAAAAATAAAAAACACCAACTTTATCACACCCTAATCAAATTTGCAGCATAAAAATAACACATGTTGCAATGCAAAATAAGACTATAACGCATAGGTGGCTGTGAAAAATAAAAGCCATGGCAATTGTTTTTATTAATCACAGCTGTCAGAATACGTTTAAAATAGTTTTGGGTAGTTAAGGTTTTCAAAATGGGTAGAGGAACGGTTATTAGTGAGAAAATTGGGTTACTGATAATTAAATTTTTTAATTCTGGGAAATCAAACTCAAAAATTGCAACTTTGTTAGACTTATCGCGGTACAGTGTGAAAAATATTGTTAGAAGTTATAACGTAACTGGTTCAGTTAACATTAAGCCACGATATGTGAAAAAAGTAATATCACAAATGCCGACCGAAGAGCATTAAGAAGAATAATCGTGAAAAACAGGCGTGCTAATTATTTACAATTAAGTGCTCTGTGGAGTGACGCTGTTGGAAAGAGAATTTCGAGGTCCACAACTCATAGAGAGGCCCACAAACTGGGATTTAGTACTTGCAAGGTAAGTTACCTTATAAAAAAAAGTGAAGTAAAAACCCTAAAGTTGCACAACTTGTTTATAGGCCAAATAAAAGCCACTATGAACTCCACTACAAAAGAAAAATCGGCTTAGATGGGCTAAAGAACATAGACAATGGACACCTCAACAATGGTGTGCAATACAATGGAGTGATGAGGCCCGATTTGAAGTTCGTGTTGGTGACAGTCGCAGTAGAGTTATTCGCAAAAAAATGAAGCATTCTATGTTGGCTGTCTGAAGAGAAAAGTGAAATTTCCAGCATCCATTATGGTCTGGGGCAGTATGTCATCAAAATGAGTAGGAAAACTTCATTTTATTGATGGAAATGTGGATACAAACAAATATTTGGCAATTTTAGAAGAATCGCTTTTACCAGTGATGGAAGAATGTTTGACATCCGACCAAGATTTTGTGTTTCAGCAAGATGGTGTAGCGTGCCATACCTCAAAAAAGGCTATAAAATGGATGGAAGAAAATAATGTACCACGTTTGAAATGGGTTCCTAGCAGTCCAGATCTGTCACCTATTGAAATATTGTGGCACGAGATGAAAAAGGTTCTACGACAACATCCTGCTGGTACAATCACCGAACTGAGACAAAAGCTTCAAGAAATATGGGATTGTTTTACACCAAATTTTTGCCAAAACTTGGTTAACACTATGCCCCAAAGAATTTCAGCCGTAATAAAAAATAAAGGTGATGTTACCCAATGGTAATTTTTCAATTGTTGCCTTGTTAACTTGTTTCAAACCTGTATTTTTTACGACTAGAGTGTATCTAAAACGTTTTTGAGAAAATAAATTGTATTATAAGTAAATAGTTTCGTCATGTTTAGTTTATAAAGGCATATTTTGGTACAAATCTTGAAGTGGGCCAACTGAAGTGGGAAGGGGCTCGTATAACCATCGCTTTAGAATATTGCAATGTATTTAGTGGTACATAAGATCCCAGTCTACCATATAGTTTTTACAGGCTTTTCTTGAATTCATAGGCTAATCGTACTGCAAACTAAGTTCGACGATTCGACGTAGACATAAGTTCTTCAGTGAGTGTAGCGGTTTATCGGTGTTTCTGCGAATCAGAACGACCGCGACCTGCTGCCGCCGAGGCCGTTGGTGGTTTTATTTGGTAGTCTGGAGGAGTAGCGACGACGACGTCATGCTCGATCCCAAAAAGGAGAAGTATATGTCCGAGATGCCCACGGATATTGCTACCTGGGCCGAGTCATCGGCTGATGAAATTCTGAGCTTAGCTAATTGCCAACAAAAATAGTTTAAAAGAATAAAAAAGAGAATGGCCTTCTTGATAGTCTTTTTCACAAAATTTGCTTTGAAGCAACCGCCATATTTATTCAATACGAAAACTTTTCACAGTGTTGTACATAATTTAAGTTTGCGATTTCGCGGCTACATGCCACCTTCTCCTCATCAAACCTCTTAGTTTTGTAGGTCTTTCTCGTACAACATTCGTCGACTTAAAACTTCTGCATCCAAACCAGTTTAAAATCAAATTTATTTTTGAGATACACTTCACTACGCACTAATGTAAATGAGACTCAAACGATCAAGCCAAGGAAAGTTAATTTTTTGACTAAAAGTCCCTTTTTTTCTTGAGGTAGATTTTTTTGCAAATATGTAATAGCTACAGAGCTGAACTTAGATCATTTATAAATGCTTTCAGCCCTTTCTGTAACATATTTTATTTTTGTATTTTGCTGCAATGTATTATGACACACAAAAGAGAGTGCTCTTGGTCCAAGAGCACAAGTTTCCACTAGACAACAAATTGTATCTTGTGGGAAAAGTGCACCTCTTTGTTAATTTTGGGGCGCTGAATCCAAAAATGACAATGAAATAAAAAAATTAGCTGCGGTTTACAAAAAAAAACTTTTTATTTTTAAGGATATATTAAAAAAGTAACAAGATTCATATACTTATAAGAATCACTATATGCGCTGTCTTTTTGCTGTTCTTTTATGGATCGTTTCTGGAGCATCTCTACCAAGAGTCCAACAGAAGTCTGCAAGCATGGAAGGATTCCACTTTCCCTGGTACCTTTTTTCCATTGTTGAAATTGATGAAAACGTTCGCCGTGCTCATCACTTACGGCTCCGCAATTGTCAGGAAAAAAGTCCAGGTGTGAGTGTAGGAAATGTATCTTAAGAGACATATTACAGCCCATCTTTTGATACTATGACAGCATATTTTTGTCAAGGGTTTTATAGTTGTCAGCTTTTCTATTTCCCAAGAAATTAGTGACCACCAGACGGAAATCATTCCAAGCAGTTTTTTCAATACCTGTTAAAGTGTTTTCAAACTGTGTATCTTTCAAAATATTTCGACCCTGGCTCTAGGAATTGACGATCAGGCCAGTTTTGTCTGGTGTAATGAAGTGCCTTTGCCCGACTGTCCCATTCACACAAAAAACAGCAAAACTTTGTGTAGCCTAGCTGCAGCCCAAGTAAAAGTGCAACAACTTTCAAATCGCCACAAATATGCCATTGGTGCTCATCGTATTTTATGCATGTCAATAGGTACTTCATATTGTCATATGATTCTTTCATGTAAACTGCATACCCTACAGGAAGAGATGGTAAAATATTTCCAATATGCAATAACACTGCCTTTAAACTCAATGTTGAACTGTCTATAAACAATCTCCATTCTTCTGGGCTATAGTTTATATTTAAAGCCGCCAGTAAGCCGTTAATGTTACTGCAGAAAACCAAGTTATTCTCCATATTGAAAAATGGTTCTAAGTCTTTGTGGCGTTTACGAAAAACACATACCGAAACATCGTCTTCTAACAAGTTCCACTGCTGCAGTCTTGATCCAAGTAACTCTGCCTTACATTTTGGAAGTTCTAAATCTCTTACAAGATCATTTAATTCTGACTGTGTTATTTTGTGCGGTTGGTGGCATGACGTGCTCGGTATAAAATCAGGATCTCTTGACGTTGATGGCATATCTTCTTCCTGACGAATCACTCGATCGCCATGATCTGATTCGTTTTCTGATTCGCAAGTGTAGGATTCTGGGGGTTTTGGAATAGGATTTTCGTCACAGTGAGGCACAGATCTCATCGCAGATGGTATGTTTGGGTAGTTAATAACCGATTTTTTTTTCTTGGACATACCTGTGGCTTGTCCAACACAAGGTACCATGCAAAAGTAACAATCATTAATATGATTTGTAGGTTCTCTCCAAACCATTGGGACAGCAAAGCGCATAGACCGTTTTTTGCCATTTAACCAGCTCCTCAGACTTGAAGCACATGTATTACAGCAGATGTGGGGTGCCCACTGTTTGTCTTGATCACCTAGTTTACAACCGAAATAAAGCTGATATGCCTTTGTTATTAGTGGAGTAATAGACGGTCTCTGAGACGCAAAAGTCACATCACCACACACGTAACAAAACTGATCTGGATTGTTTACACACTTTCGAGACATCCTGCATGAACGCTGTCAGCCAACTGAGGAAAAAATAATATAATGTACACGTATGTATAACGTAACACAATCATGCCGATTACATCATCTTTCCTTGCCGAATATAAAAATGTAGCACGTGCATTCTTCATCAAAGCCACGATTCTCAATTCAAAAAAGTTACACTTAAAAGGAGCACTCTTTTTTGTGCGTATTATTATTAAGAATCACCCCCTTAAATACCGCATTAATTTTACCTTACCTTGAAACGCACAACACGTCTGTCGCTGCCGTTTTAAGTCTTTAGCAGACGCTCGCAAAGGCGGCAGCATTCCTTCTGCGCGCAATCAAGGTTGTCTTTGGTCAGGCTGGCATAGAGCGGCTTCTTCGAGACAATGGCTGATTTTACACGTGTGCGCAGTTAGTCCAGCTAGCAATTTTCAGCAGATACTCACCCGTAAATTAGCCGCAGAATAACTGCGTTTCTATAAACAGGTACCGCCGCATTTGGAATTTTGAACGAAAACTACAAAGTCTGTAGCGATAGATTTGGTATGGAATAACACAATAATACCACCTCTATTCCAGCACGATAAAACTCATCAACAACCAAAGCGATATCTACGGCTGGACAGAGGCAGACTGGTGAAGTCGTCTCGTCTAAAGAAGGGCCTTTTAAAACTCAGTACTGTATTCTTTATCTGAAATCACTTGAAATAGCATAAAAACCTTTGGCCGGCGCGTCCTTTGTAATTTCACGACGTATCATAGGCGTGCGGTCATTTATTTAGAACGATAATAATAACGTTTTTATATCACAATAAATGGATTTTACTATCTTCTTATTTTTTATGATTTGGGATAAAAAATACTTGTATTGGGAGTTTAATTTATGTTGACTGAAAGTTAAGACATGGAAAAATTACAGAATTCCAACGTTTGACATAGGCAAATATTTACACAGCAGGTAGGTATATAAAAAGGTATATAAAGACTTACATTATAGGTATTTATATATCATCCTCGCCTTCGGAGCTGTCGCTAGAGTCATCTTGTAGAGGAATTACAACGGGATTTACAGGAGGCAAAACACAATATTCATTTTCTTTTTCAATAATATGCCTAGAACACTGCTTCCATAGGTCTGTGGCAGCAATATGAGATACTGCATCTCTTATTGTGGCCAATAGCGATTCACTTAATTGAGGGGTCTGATTATGTTTTCTTACTTTTTTTTTAAAGCAGCCCAGACCAACTCAATCGGGTTAAAAATGCAGTAATAGGGAGGTAGACGTAATACTTCATGGCCATTTTGCTGAAGCAGATTGTCAACAACATACTCTTTTTCAAATTTTTGTCTTTTAATAAGATCCAATAATATGGCTTTGGTTGATTTTTGTGGTATTTCCATTCCCTTATCCTTCATAAAATCAATAATGCCTTGTTTTTTTGTGCCTGTATTCGGAATTTTGTTTTTCTGTCGGGAATGGTATGGCGCATTGTCCATAATAATCACTGAATTTGGGGAAATGTTTGGTATTAACTGCTGCTCTATCCACTTTTCAAATAAGTCGAAGGTCATGTCCTCATGATAGTCGGCACATGATTCTTTGATATTTTTGGCAGATAACGCAAGGCATTAGGTATAAATCCATTTTCACTGCCAGCATGGAGAATAATGATTCGTTTTCCACGGTTGCATGGTGCATTTAAAATGCACTTGTTGCTATCGTCAACCCAGCCGTACTGCACAACATCATGGGTATCATACCACGTTTCATCCAGGTAAATCAGATTTCTTTTCTGCTCTCTATAGATTTTAACTTTGTGCAAAAATTCTTGGCGCAATTCAACGATTCGAGACGACTCCATAATCACCATTCTTTTATCTAATTTTTTGTATTGAAAACCACACAGTTTTACAATACAGTGCAGTGAGTCTAAGCATTTGTAATTATAAAAATCTTCAGGATAATCTATTTATCCCGTATCATTTCCAACGTGGGCACCAAATTTCTTTATAAAATCCGTATATTATACGACGAATATCTTCCTGAAAACCCACGTCTATTCTTTTTAATTTTTGCCCTATGCGCTTTCTGTGGAAGGAATGGTTGACTACATCTCCCCTTTTTATAACCCGATAAATGGTAGACCGACTGATTTTTGTCAGGATACAAATTCTGTTTAAAATTTGATTTTGCGAGGATCTGGATTTTCGTTTTTCAGACAATCATACATATTTAGGATTACTCTTTGGGTCTGTTCCTGTAAATCTTTATGAAAGAATTCTGCCTGCACAGGTTCATCAACCATCTCCTCGTGGCTTGGAGCATTTTCCCAAGGTCTCCAAAGAGCCATATTTAGGACACACAAGAACAATCAACACAACAATTAAATCAACAAGTAAAATGCGTATTCAAAAGTCAAAAACACACAAACTAATAAAATCTATGAAAAAACACGGACAGACTAAAGAAAACACGTTTATTCACCGCTACACGGCACTGGCTAAACTGTTTCAATTTTCAGTAGCCACCTGCACTTGTTCGGAGCTCTGAAATACACGCTTTCTCATTGGCTATGTCCACGCATAGGCGTGCTTTACTCCACGTGGACCGGTGAAACTGCCTTTGATCTTATACGGGGGATATTTGCTGCGAAATTTGGCGATTTTTGCAGCAACAGAGCATGTTAAATATAGATATATAAAACGCACCCGGTATTTCACAGTGTTTCAAGTGACTTCAGATAAAGTATACCTTGATTATGTATCAGCAGGTATTCAATCGGTCGGGATGAATGACCGGGCTCTCCCAAGAACCCGAGGACATGATATGGTGCTAATACGTATCAAAAATCGTGACAGCCAGCCAGCATATAGGATATCCATTTAGGGCTAAGTACTTTTCTCGATAAGGCCTCCTCACCAAGATCCAGATAAAATTTGTCCTGAAGTTCTGTTTCCATGGGATGCTGCTGTTTTCACTAGACTATCCAGATACATATCCGACTGAGCGACGGCACTTGTTTAACCCACAAGCGTAAGCGTCTCTCACATCAGCGAGCGGTCGACAATCTGGCTTTATTCTCTCGATATGCCAGCGGACTTGCGCACACGAGCTTTACTCTGCGTGTTATACCTGTCAGACCGCTCCTTTGTTGCAAATCTTGGACAGTTAAAAAATTGGCGTCCTTCAGGTACAATGAGTATCAGTGGAGAACAGCATTTTTGATTTAAGGAATTGAAATTATAATATACAGGGCGTTTCAGTTATTGTTGCATAACTTTCAGATTCGATAGAACTTTTAAAATTAATGCATAAGGTCTATATAAACATGGGTCGAAAAATTCGTGGCTTCCGAAATACAGTGTGTTTAAATTTACTCTCTAAAATATTTTTTTTTAAATATTTCGAACAATATTTGATGTATAACAGTGAAAATTGGTATACAAGGGTTTTTTGGTACGACAAATCGAAGCATGGGCATAGTTTTACTGTAGCAGCTAGAGGGCGCTCTCTACTGTACCTGTAGTATATTAAAATGACCGAAAAAATTTTCTTACTGAAATTTTTTGCTTTTTGAATAAAAAAACTGATTCTTCGTACTTTTCAACATAAAAAAGCTCTCTTGTGAATTTTCGTTATAGTTAGCCGTTTCCAAGATATTTCGATTTTTAAGGTTCGATGCATTTTTAATTATTTATGATAAAATAACGTTAAAAAGTCAGTAGTAGGCTGTACCTGCAAATATTTTTGAAATTGAAAGCAGAATAAAGTTAAACGTCAATTAGTTGACAGCTAGTTTTGTTGTCTGTTGAAACCTGAAACGTTTTTTTGCAATTGTGAATGCACGAAATTTAGTTTCTTTTACCTGCTTTTTTTTGTAAGTTTTATAAAAATGCCATTTTTATTCTACAATCAAGAGTTAGCGGATATTCATTTTATGTATGGCTTTGTAAATGGAAACGCAGCAGAAGCAGCCAGAGAATACGCACGACGATTTCCAAACAGACGACATCCAACTCGCTCAGTATTTGTTAGAGTGCATCGCCAAATAATTGAAAGTGGTTTTGGAAATCTCCAAAGGGATCAAAACATAAATGTTCGTCAGCGCAGATTTACCCGTATGATTCTGCGTGAGTTTGATAGAGATCCGACCACAAGTGTTAGGAGAGTTTCTGGTGCCTTGGGAATTTCAGCAAGCCATGTTCACACAGAATAACATTTTGGCAGTTTTTAAGTAACGTTTTATGGACCGATGAGTCATGCTTCACTAGACGTGGAGTGGTAAATTTTCATAATCAACATATTTGGTCGCATGGAAATCCGCATGCAGTTCGGGAAAGAAATTTTCAGCATGAATTTAGTGTGAACGTATGGATTGGTATCTACCGTAATCGACTATTTGGACCCTACCTTTTGCCTGCAAGGTTAAATGCTGCGACCTTCTTGGAATTTTTAAAGGCTGAACATGCAAATATGTGGGATGATGTTATTTTAGATTTAAGACGATTGGCCTGGTTCCAGCTTGATGGTTGTCCAGCTCATTATTCCAGAATAGTTAGAAACTGGCTGGACGAAAATTATCCAGAAAGATAGATCGGCCGTGGAGGACCAGTCGCCTGGCCTCCACGATCCCCTGACCTAAATCCATTAGATTTCTTTGTGTGAGGATTTCTAAAAGAAAAAGTGTACCAGACTCCCGTAACCACAAGAGATATGCTAATAGACAGAATCAGGAATGCATGTGATGAAATAAGGCCTTATTTGAATAATGCTATACCACGTTCGATCATTCGTAGATGTGAATTGTGTATTGAACAATTGGGTTTACATTTCGAGCAACTGCTTTAGATTTTATATGTTTCTCCTAACTATCCAATATCATTTTTGTTGTAAATAATTAATTTAATTTGTTAAAAATAATATTGGAAAATTAAACAAATTAATATTCTGTTTTTTGTGTTTATTTGGAGTTAGGAATTAATGCTATGTTTAAAAACACAATCCAAACGATCATCTTAATTACTTGTAATGCCCAAATCGAAAATGTAAAAAAAAATATTATTTTCCCATAAATAACACTGATGAACAGCCAAAAAATATCCTAAATAAAATCAACAAAATATTACTATTTTTAATGTGCTAAAACCGGAATGAAACTTATTTTTTCAATATTAGTTCAAGTTTTAGAGATACGGTAATTATATGTGTTCCCGCTGTGACAGTGTTAATATACTGTAATTCACAAGAATGCACGTGCTACATTTTTATATTCGGCAATGAAAGATGATGTAATCGGCATGATTGTGTTACGTTATACATACGTGTACATTATATTGTTTTATATTAGCCATTTTTTCCTCAGTTGGCTGACAGCGTTCATGCAAGATGTCTCGAAAGTGTGTAAACAATCCAGATCAGTTTTGTTACGTGTGTGGTGATGTGACTTTTGCGTCTCAGAGAGGTCTATTACTCCACTAATAACAAAGGCATATCAGCTTTATTTCGGTTGTAAACTAGGTGATCAAGACAAACAGTGGGCACCCCAGATCTGCTGTAATGCATGTGCTTCAAGTCTGAGGAGCTGGTTAAATGGCAAAAAACGATCTATGCGCTTTGCTGTCCCAATG
Organism: Acanthoscelides obtectus; assembly: GCA_963669975.1. Lineage (NCBI taxonomy): Eukaryota > Metazoa > Arthropoda > Insecta > Coleoptera > Chrysomelidae > Acanthoscelides > Acanthoscelides obtectus. The sequence goes on along the minus strand of CAVLJG010000007.1, from coordinate 10,934,194 downwards.
GTTTGGAGAGAGCCTACAAATCATATTAATGATTGTTACTTTTGCATGGTACCTTGTGTTGGACAAGCCACAGGTATGTCCAAGAAAAAAAATCGGTTATTAACTACCCAAACATACCATCTGCGATGAGACCTGTGCTTCACAATGACGAAAATCTTATTCCAAAACCCCCAGAATCCTACACTTGCGAATCAGAAAACGAATCAGATCATGGCGATCGAGTGATTCGTCAGGAAGAAGATATGCCATCAACGTCAAGAGATCCTGATTTTATACCGAGCACGTCATGCCACCAACTGCACAAAATAACACAGTCAGAATTAAATGATCTTGTAAGAGATTTTGAACTTCCAAAATGTAAGGCAGAGTTACTTGGATCAAGGCTGCAGGAGTGTAACTTGTTAGAAGACGATGTTTCGGTATGTGTTTTTCGTAAACGCCACAAAGACTCTGAACCATTTTTCAATATGGAGAATAACTTGGTTTTCTGCAGTAACATTAACGTCTTACTGGCGGCTTTAAATATAAACTATAACCCAGAAGAATGGAGATTGTTTATAGACAGTTCAACATTGAGTTTAAAGGCAGTATTATTGCATACTGGAAATATTTTACCATCTCTTCCTGTAGGGTATGCAGTTCACATGAAAGAATCATATGACAATATGAAGTACCTATTGAAATGCATAAAATACGATGAGCACCAATGACATATTTGTGGCGATTTGAAAGTTGTTGCACTTTTACTTGGGCTGCAGCTAGGCTACACAAAGTTTTGCTGTTTTTTGTGTGAATGGGACAGTCGGGCAAAGGCACTTCATTATACTAGACAAAACTGGCCTGTTCGTCAATTCCTAGAGCCAGGTCAAAAAAATGTACAGCATATGCCATTAGTAGATTCGAAAAAAATTTTATTACCACCACTGCATATCAAGTTGGGCCTAATGAAAAACTTTGTCAAGGCATTAGATGGAGATGGGTCAGCTTTTCAATACCTGCGTCAGAAATTTCCAAGACTAAGTGAGGCAAAGGTTAAAGAAGGTATTTTTGTTGGGCCATAGATTCGAAATATTTTGAAAGATACACAGTTTGAAAACACTTTAACAGGTATTGAAAAAACTGCTTGGAATGATTTCCGTGTGGTGGTCACTAATTTCTTGGGAAATAGAAAAGCTGACAACTATAAAACCCTTGTCAAAAATATGCTGTCATCGTATCACAAGATGGGATGTAATATGTCTCTTAAGATACATTTCCTACACTCACACCTGGACTTTTTTCCTGACAATTGCGGAGCCGTAAGTGATGAGCACGGCGAACGTTTTCATCAGGATATTTCAACAATGGAAAAAAGGTACCAGGGAAAGTGGAATCCTTCCATGCTTGCAGACTACTGTTGAACACTTGGTAGAGATGCTCCAGAAACGATCCATAAAAGAACAGCAAAACGACAGCGCATATAGTGATTCTTATAAGTATATGAATCTTGTTACTTTTTAGTTTTTTTTCTAAACCGCAACTAATTTTTTTATTTCATTGTCATTTTTGGATTCAGCGCCCCAAAATTAACAAAGAAGTGCACTTTTCCCACAAGATACAATTAAAAAACAAAAATTTGTTGTCCAGTGTAATTAAAAATGCATCGAACCTTAAAAATCGAAATACCTCAAAAACGGCTAACTATAACACAGGAGAGCTTTTTTATGCAGAAAAGTGCGACGAATCAGTTTTTTTATTCAAAAAGCAAAAAATTGCACTAAGGAAAATATTTCATTCATTTTAATACACTATAGGTACAGTAGAGAGCGCCCTCTAGCGGCTACAGTAAAACTATGCCCATGGTTCGTTTTGTCGTGCCCTTGTATACCAATTTTCACTGTTATACATCAAATATTGTTCGAAATATTTAAAATAAACTATTTTAGAAAGTAAATTTAAACACCCTGTATTTCGGAAGCAACGCATTTATTTATTTATGTATTAATTTTAAAAGTTCTATCGAATCTCAAAGTTATGCAACAATAAACTGAAACACCTTGTATACAATGTATATCTACTGTAGATGAATAATTTCTATTCACTGGTCTTGGAACACCTTAGAGCTGCTGGTGTTATAGAATTGATATAATTGAATCGTTAATTTAAACTTTCTTCCAAACAATCAGTTCTGACTAATATCTAGATAACTTTTATAAGCTTTGTTACGAGGTCTGTAAATTAAGTGATGAACCAGGCAACGTAGCGTTCGATCTGGCAACACTGGAGCTGCCGGGCTTGGAGGGGAGACAGGGGAACATGTGATCCGCCTTTAGTACAAGTTTGAACTCGAAAGTATTCAGAATTTCTCGCTGAATACAATTATCGAATAAAATGTATAGCATTCCATAGGAAAAACAAAAATTGCCATCATTTTCTGAAAAACTGTAGATTTGGCGACATCGCGGATGCCATCAACGGATCCGTCGTAGATGATTCATTCGTCAGATATTTGATAGATTCCAAACTTTTGATACAGTCTGTATATGTAATGTGGCAAGGGTAGTCCTTTTCTTGTAGCTCTGCTAGTTTTGTGGTCATTTGTCGTCCTGTGGTTCTATTCATTCCTTGTCAACTTGGAACACAAATATTGACCAACACTTTTCTATGAAAAAAATTAAAAAGGTAATTTTTACGTGAAAATCGAAAAAGACATGAAAAACCTGTCATGATTGTCAGTAGTCAGTACCGTCAAATACAACGGTTCACTAGTGGTCATAAAAATTCTTGTTATTTGCTATCGGTGTCAAAAATAACGTAACCATTCGTTATTTTAGTTGCAAGAACTCTCTTTGGTCTATGATTTTTTGAAAAAAAAAACATTCGTCATGCAACCTCAAATATGTGCAAAAACCGCTATGTTTGTACCTTTAGGATAGGATATGTCGGAATTAGGCGTATTCTTTAATTCACCGGAGGAGCCACCGTTGCAACCAAAATTTCCGTCTGAGCGACCGGTTGTACACCGAACTTGTCTAAAAACTATACAGTGTGTCCGCAAAGTTGGGGTTTTCCTTTACACGACGTGTAGATCTTGAAAACATAAGCAATTTTTCTTAGTACCATATACACCAATGTCTTAAGGGAACCGAGATAAAGGGCTCTGCAACATCAAAAATACCTGAATACCGTCCTGTAGCCGCGACATCCCCGAGTGGTACTAGGACACTAGCTCAACCCGACGACAGTACTGGGTCGCGGTCAGTGTGTCAGGTCAGTATGCAACCTTCAACCGACGGTTATGGTCACGCGTGTAGAGGTAATCGCGTAGACGAGAATCCCTCAACAATCACTGGAGACGTGGCTAGAGAAGTGTAAGTATCAAAAACTAAAGTGTGGCAAACGCTGCGTGAAGAGGGGCTGTATCCGTTTCACGTCCAACGTGTACAAGCCCTTCAACCTGACGATTTTCCAGCAAGAGTGCGGTTTTGTGAGTGGTTGTTGCATCAACATGACAATAGTCCAGACTTTTTGAAGTGCATATTGGTGACAGACGAATCTACGTTCACGCGTTCACATTTTCAACAAACTTTTTCGGTGAATGTTTGGGCTGGCATGGTGAACGGTATGCTCATTGGACCATTTATTCTTCCAAATCGAATGGACGGGATGCAATACCTAGACTTTTTACGCAACATTTTGCCTTCCTTATTTGCCTGCGTATGCTCGGTAGCGCATCATCTGATTTCATTTTCTGTTGGAGCGGAATGATTTCGGGCAGAGACGTACTTAGCCCTTCTCGTCAACTGGAGAGTGATTACTTTTTCATTTATTTTTTTTTTACTTGGTCGCCCTCGTTTCACTACACATTACCTTTGTTATTTCAAGGGTAGTTGTTTCTGAAAAGGAAAACCCCAACTTTGCGGACACCCTGTATAGACAAGGTTATAGACAAGTTTGGTGTGCAACCGGTCGCTCAGACGGAAATTAAAAGAAGAAAAATTGGTTAATTGCTTGCACCGGAGACTCAACCGGTGAATTAAAGAATACGCCTACTAGCACGAACTCGAATGTTTGGCCCACCGATTCGGATTCATCGCGCAGAGCAACAAAAACTTGCGGGAAAGTATACTCCGGTTTTCTGGGCAAAATTTTGTCAGGCTGTGTAATTATCGAACTGCGTATTTCAATTCGTCTCATTCCCTGGCCTATATAGACTCCAATGAGACCGACAGACTTATTGCAAAGTGCAGATTGCGCTTGATTAGAACCACATTCATTGGCTGGTATACACCGACCGGCCGTGCTTTGTTCTTTAAGACTAAGTACAATGCGTTCCAGCCATCAATTTGTATTTACGGGGTTGTTCGGGTTTCAATATGGTATGTTGTCCGTTAGGTCCTTACAAGGAGATTATTGTGAATCGGAATTTACACTCGGAATATTAAACACAATGAAAATCTAAGTAGTTTCCATGCGCTGGTATAAAATCTATATACCATTTTACGGAATAAAAAGTACAAGTCATTAGTGACAAGTGATATAATAATAATAACGACCTTTTTATTTGTAATAATATTACAGGAGACGAGATTTAGATACTTTATCTGTTCTACCACCTAACCCGCTTAACAATATGAGCTGTACAAAAACTAAAGATTTATTGAAAATACAGTATAATCAATGTAAAGGCATAAAGAAAACATAAGGTAAAACAAGTAGAACTTGTTACACTTGTAACTTGAATTTGGGTCTACAGAATATATTTTTTCAGATATAAACATAAAATAAAATTTTGGAATTAATTTATATACTTACTGATACTTTCAAACAGGCAATATTCATTCGGTTTGTATCAAGTCAAATGCTGAAAAATCTTTGAGTACCAGAGGGAAAACGTTTCATCTAACAAACAAAATTTTAGTAGCTGTGGTTTGTACGCGCCAAAAAATATTTTATTTATAACAACTTCAACCAAAACGATTTTCCAATCACTTTCACATTGTGTCAATTAATTCGAATATTCTTCTGAAAGGTATGAATATTTTTTTACGAAGGCTGCACTTTCAAACTGGTTTCCGTTTCGGTCATCAAAGGATCAGTGGTAGGTATTTTAGCTATTTATTAGAATTTGTCAGGATATAAACTCAGATGTGCAAACGTTCTTTGCGACTAATATATTCTCAGATCATCTATTTAAGAGATTACGCTCACTTTCAAACAAATCATGAAGTTTTAATGGTACATCGCGAATGGTCTTTTTTACTGAACGGAAGTAATTTGTATGTCTTCAGAGCGCACTTAAGTGAAAAGAGTTAAAGTCTATGATGCGCCTGTATCTTGCCAAGAAACCCTACATATACACAATCATGGGCGGCGCAAAATAAGGTAGATAGAAAACAAGGTAAAGAGACATAGAAAATATATTTGCGAAATGAAAGTTTTTTTTTATACGACTCCAACACCATGGGGCTGTAGGGGAAACAGGGGAAAGGGGGGGACGCCACACGGACTCTGGCGAGGGAATACCTACGGACAATCACGACATCCATAGCCAAGAGAAAAATTTCTCTTGGTACGGGATTCGAACCCGCGCAGACCACGGCGACTGATCAGGAGACCGAAGAGTCAACCACTGCGGCCACCGCTGCTGCCTAATGACTACGGACTAGTTGTATGGACCTGTTTGACTGACTTGATCCATTTTATTTCTCTTTCTCTCTGTTGTGGGTCACCTACGTTTTTTGTCAGTTTATAAAGGCGTATTTTGGTACAAATCTTGTGGGCCAACTGAAGTGGGAAGGAGCTCGTAGATGGTTGAAATTAGATGCCTTGAGAAAACTACACCTAGCGACCCTTGTTCTCAAGGTCATTGTTAACAAGCCTCCTGTATACAGGGTGTCCGCAAAGTTGGGGTTTTCCTTTTCAGAAACAACTACCCTTGAAATAACAAAGGTAATGTGTAGTGAAACGGGGGCGACCAAGTAAAAAAAAATAAAGGAAAAAGTACTCACTCTCCAGTTGACGAGAACGGCTAGTATACTTTATCTGAAGTCACTTGAAACACTGTGGAATACCGGGTGCGTTTTATATATCTATATTTAACACGCTCTGTTGCTGCAAAAATCGCCAAATTTCGCAGCAAATATCCCCCGTGTAAGATCAAAGGCAGTTTCACCGGTCCACGTGGAGTCAAGCACGCCTATGCGTGGACATAGCCAATGAGAAATCGTGTATTTCAGAGCTCCGAACAAGAGCAGGTGGCTACTGAAAATTGAAACAGTTTAGCCAGTGCCGTGTAGCGGTGAATAAACGTGTTTTCTTTAGTCTGTCCGTGTTTTTTCATAGATTTTATTAGTTTGTGTGTTTTTGACTTTTGAATACTCAGTTTACTTGTTTATTTAATTGTTGTGTTGATTGTTCTTGTGTGTCCTAAATATGCCTCTTTGGAGACCTTGGGAAAATGCTCCAAGCCACGAGGAGATGGTTGATGAACCTGTGCAAGCAGAATTCTTTCATAAAGATTTAGAGGAACAAACCCAAAGAGTAATCCTAAATATGTATGATTGTCTGAAAAACGAAAATCCAGATTCCTCGCAAAATCAAATTTTAAACAGAATTTGTATCCTGACAAAAATCAGTCGGTCTACCATTTATCGGGTTATAAAAAGGGGAGATGTAGTCAACCACTCCTTCCACAGAAAGCGCATAGGGCAAAAATTAAAAAGAATAGACGTGGGTTTTCAGGAAGATATTCGTCGTATAATATACGGATTTAATAAAGAAAATTTGGTGCCCACGTTGGAAATGATACGGGATAAATTAAAAGATTATCCTGAAGATTTTTATAATTACAAATGCTTAGACTCACTGCACTGTATTGTAAAACTGTGTGGTTTTCAATACAGAAAATTAAATAAAAGAATGGTGATTATGGAGTCGTCTCGAATCGTTGAATTGCGCCAAGAATTTTTGCACAAAGTTAAAATCTATAGAGAGCAGAAAATAAATCTGATTTACCTGGATGAAACGTGGTATGATACACATGATGTTGTGCAGTATGGCTGGGTTGACGACAGCAACAAGTGCATTTTAAATGCACCATGCAACCGTGGAAAACGAATCATCATCACGATTTATACCTAATGGCTTGCTGTTATCTGCCAAAAATATCAAAGAATCATGTGCCGACTATCATGAGGACATGACCTCCGACTTATTTGAAAAGTGGATAGAGCAGCAGTTAATACCAAACATTTCCCCAAATTCAGTGATTATTGCGCCATACCATTCCCGACAGAAAAACAAAATTCCGAATACAGGCACAAAAAAACAAGACATTATTGATTTTATGAAGGATAAGGGAATGGAAATACCACAAAAATCAACCAAAGCCATATTATTGGATCTTATTAAAAGACAAAAATTTGAAAAAGGGTATGTTGTTGACAATCTGCTTCAGCAAAATGGCCATGAAGTATTACGTCTACCTCCCTGCATTTTTAACCCGATTGAGTTGGTCTGGGCTGCTTTAAAAAAAAAGTAAGAAAACATAATCAGACCCCTCAATTAAGTGAATCGCTATTGGCCACAATAAGAGATGCAGTATCTCATATTGCTGCCACAGACCTATGGAAGCAGTGTTCTAGGCATATTATTGAAAAAGAAAATGAATATTGTGTTTTGTCTCATGTAAATCCCGTTGTAATTCCTCTACAAGATGACTCTAGCGACAGCTCCGAAGGCGAGGATGATATATAAATACCTATAATGTAAGTCTTTATATATCTTTTTATATACCTACCTGCTATGTAAATATTTGCCTATGTCAAACGTTGGAATTCTGTAATTTTTCCATTTCTTAACTTTCAGTCAACATAAATTAAACTCCCAATATAAGTATTTTTTATCCCAAATCAAAAAAATAAGAAAATAGTAAAATCCATTTATTGTGATATAAAAACATTATTATTATCGTTCTAAATAAATGACCGCACGCCTATGATACGTCATGAAATTACAAAGCACGCGCCGACCAAAGGTTTTTATGCTATTTCAAGTGACTTCAGATAAAGCATACGTCTCTGCCCGAAATCATACCGCTCCAACAGAAAATGAAATCAGCTGATGCGCTACCGAGCAGACGCAGGCAAACAAGGAAGGCAAAATGTTGCGTAAAAAGTCTAGGTATTGCATCCCGTCCAATCGGTTTGGGAGAATAAATGGTCCAATGAGCATACCGTTCACCATGCCAGCCCAAACATTCACCGAAAATGTTTGTTGAAAATGTGCCCGACGGACAGCGTGCGGATTTTCTACTGACCAAACATGAGTCTTGCGAAAGTTATTCACCCCATTACGCGTGAACGTAGATTCGTCTGTCACCAATATGCACTTCAAAAAGTCCGGATTATTGTCAAGTTGATGCAACAACCACTCACAAAACCGCACTCTTGCTGGAAAATCGTCAGGTTGAAGGGCTTGTACACGTCGGACGTGAAACGGATACAGCCCCTCTTCACGGAGCGTTTGCCACACTTTAGTTTTTGATACTTGCACTTCTCTAGCCACGTCTCTAGTGCTTGTTGAGGGATTCTCGTCTACGCGATTACCTCTACACGCGTGACCGTAACCGTCGGTTGAAGGTTGCATACTGACCTGACACACTGACCCCGACCCAGTTCTGTCGTCGGGTTGAGCTAGTGTCCTAGTACCACTCGGGGATGTCGCGGCTACAGGACGGTATTCAGATATTTTTGATGTTACAGAGCCCTTTATCTCGGTTCCCTTAAGACATTGGTGTATATGGTACTAAGAAAAATTGCTTATGTTTTCAAGATCTACACGTCGTGTAAAGTAAAACCTCAACTTTGCGGACACCCTGTATTTGTTACCCTACTTATTCCTCGTCAATCTTTGTCAGAAGCTTTTCGTTTAGTGCCGATAAGCTGTACAACTCCTTGCAAGATGATCTTAAAGACCTGTCGCTTATCAACTTCAAAAAAAGATAGTACTTGCTGAACAGTTAGTTGTTGCCGTAGTTCCTTAGTCCCTGGCATGAATTAGGTTTTTGACGTGGTTTAGCATGCTTTGTAATACTTATTTACCTCTTTTTTCGTGAAATATTTCTCATTCAAATTTATGAAATATCATTAGATGATTACTATCATTTATATATTTTTTTGTATTGTTTGTTTTTTTTTGTAGATTATGGTGTGTACTTGTGCAAATGTTTAATCTTGATGTTTTTTACCTGGGTTAAGCTGACAAACAGCTATGCTGACACTTGGCGTTTTTACCTGTACTGTGTGAATAAAGTCCTGTTATTATTATTATTATTATTATTATTATTATAAATTCTGACCTGTATGGTTGCGACGCCACTGACGACGTCTCCTAGACCAGCGCCGCGAGTGGCAGTCGCTGATTACTATTTATAATAGTTGAACAGCACAAGAACATGAAACCGATTCCAATAACAGTTATTCCTTAATTAAAAATTTTACTTTTACTGGATAGAAATTGAAAGTGCACTTTACAGCTTTTTTCCCGTACACGACGGCTGAAATAATTACGGAGAATATTATCTTCTGCGCCTTCGAGAGAGCACATTTTTATGGTGCGTTTTTGTAAGGTTTAGCCTCCTCATGTTACGAACGAAAAAGAAGTCTGCGCCGGCTGGATATGCCACTTTTGTTCTTCCTCGCTTCGGTTCTGATTTATGGGTTGGTCAAGAAAATTACAGGTCGTGGATGAAATAGGTTTTTTGTGTAGCAACGGTTAGAGCAGTTCAAATGTTAACGCCACTAATATTCAATAAAAGAGCTATGTGCTTGCGTTGTTAGCATCCCGAGGATTATGACTGTGAGTTTGAATGTAATTATAACGTTCATCTTAACAGATTAACATACCGCGTACCGAGCAACGCACAGAAGAACGATATACAGGGTGCTCATTTGAAAACCTCCCGCCACGGATTCTTCACTGAAGCAGATATTCTTTACATGAATGGTATTATCATTAATCGCATGCAGTCATTTATTCAAAGAACTCAACTCGCCTATAGAAATCATGTTCGGTTAACTCTAGCAATATTTTCATTTTGAATGGATGAAATTTATGGAGTTTAGTAACTGTGAAGTTTCATATGACTTTATTGCTTTTCGAAGTATTCTCCACGAAGATTAATACACGTCTGCATGCGCATTTTTGAATGCGTCAACTGCTTCTTCTGGTGACTGGAACCTTCGACCACGTAGTCTGTTTTTAATTTTCGGGAAAGTAGAAAAATCGTTAGGATTAGATCGGGACTATGTGGAGGATGGTCCAATAATTCCACGTTTTCTACCGTTAAATACTGCCTTGTTTTTTGGGCTGTGTGCGAGCTTGCATTGTCTTGGTGGTCGGGGTTGACTTTTCGAAGCTCGGTGATGACTTTTGGCAAACAAATGGTGGTATACCAGTCCGCAGTAACAGTTCTTTGCTCATTAAGAGGAATTGTTGCAATATGATCCGCTTTTGACACAAATTTCGCGACCATCTTTTTCGAAACACTTCGAGAACGGATGACTTTTGTTGGCTTTTCTTCAGGTGGGGTATCCAACGAGAAACTAATTTACTTACTCCTAATTCTTCATGTAAAATTTTTTGAATTGAGGTCTTTGAGGACGCCTCAATCTCGCGATATGTCGTTGTGAAACTTTGAATTTAAGTTTACTAAAAAGTGAGGTTAAGATTCAGTACTGACGTTCGATCCATGCGGCCTACTAAGTTTCTATATGCAAAACTGAAAAAACATCCCTCGTAAAACAACAAAATAAATAAATGCCAACTGACAGTAAAGTAAGTAAACAAATTTTTGTTTCCAAAGGCAACATGATATTATTTTGTGTTTGTTAAAACTAAAGCCAATGAATTTTGACTCAACTGTTTTGGGACATGCACATTACAACTTACAACATCCAAAAAACATAATACTTGAATCCAAAAAAATCTTCAAAATTACAATACTTGCTCCTGTGTTGACACAGGAAGCAAACATGGAAAGTACTGTGAAAAAATCTGATAAGAAATTGTGAGAACTAGAAACAACCGTGGATTCGATAAATTCAGTCATTAACATATACATTAAAAACTAATATATACTAATACGAGTCCAATTTTTTCATCAAATAACCGTTAATATCGCTTCCTTTCTCCTCATATGCACATGACAAGACATCAATCGATCTGCATCCGATCATTTAGACATACCTAGCAATTCATGTCTCGGAAAAAAGTTACGAAGCCATCCATGCTGATGCTATCTTCATTCCCAACGGAGAAAAGAATATATTTTATTTCCATCAGATTGACACTTTAAAATGTTTATATGTATGAACCACCGTTATGCGAATGTGCCTCAGCCGACAATCCGTTTTGATGTTTATTCATCACTGATTTATTTAACTACTGTATGGAGTACTTGTACGGTCGATGCAAATTCACGAAACGAAATGTTATAGCTGTATCGAGTATCTCGTTAAAATATTTTGTTTTCGATAGCTTTGGTCGTACGTCGACATCGTTGTCGAATAAATCTGGCTGTTTGTTGCGATTTGAATGTTGGGAGCGACGTGATTTTCTTCTTATCGAAGGCTGCCAAGGCAACTCGAGAAGCTGCGGCTCGGAAAATTTCAACCGATGTCGCGGTCTTCCCAAGGATCTTTTGAGTAAGGAAATCTGTTACAAGACCTCAACATTCACCACTAAAAAACTCACACTGCACCTTTTTGTATCTAAAGAAGGTGTCCAAAATGTCGTCCTCCACTTTCCACACAAGCTGCATTACGACGAACCTAGTTTCTTCTTACTCTAGGTCCTCGAAGTTGTCCATTTATTATTTTAGCCGCATTAAGAATTTTTTCGCGAAGTTGTGCTTCAGTTGTTATTGGACCAGCCCCATAAACCATCCCTTTAAGTTCTCCCCAATACCAGAAATCCATCGGATTGAGGTCAGGAGATCTTGCTGGCCATTTTCGAGGATCAGGTGCATTTCGACCGATCCAGCGATTTGGACAATGTTCATTCAAATACTGAATGACGCCTATAAAAATGTGTGGTGGTGCCCCGTCATAAAGAAACCACAAATTCTGTCTCCGTTATAATGGCATGTTGTCTAAGGTCTGTTCCAAAAGTTCGGGTAGGTTATTGGCTAGAAAGCTAAGGTATCCTTCTCCTGACAACTTTGGGGGTAACTCGAAAGAGACAATTACCTGATCGTCAAGAATACCCGCCCAAATATACTAAGTGACATATAAATCCGAACACCCAGTTTAAACGGTTTTATTTTAATAAAATGTTGTATAAGTACTTAATGAAGCATAATAAGTAAATGATAAAAATTTCAAAATGATTGCACTGCTTTAAAGCCCTTTGACCTTTAATAATGTGTGGATGCACCCTGATGTGCTACGCATTCTCCAACGCACCTAGGCATGCTTCTGATCAGGCGGTCAATGTCCTCCTGTGGTATCTCATTCCAGGCAACTACCAACTCCTTTCGAAGTGCTTCTAGAGTCTGAGGAGGACGTTGCAAATTGAGCAATCTCCTACCCATCATATCCCACAAGTGCTCAATTGGGGATAAGTCGGGAGATCTTGGTGGCCATGGTAACAATGTGACACCATTATGTTGAAAGAAGTCTATTGTGACTCTTGCAACATGTGGTCGGGCATTATCTTGTTGGAAAGTTGGATCTGCCAGGGTGTCAAGATAGGGTAAAAGATGGGGTTCTAGAACTTTCTGGATATAACGCTGCGCGTTCATGTTACCTCTGATGAAGATTAAAGGTGACCTGGAACCATAAGCTATAGCACCCCAAACCATAGCTCCAACAGTGTGATGAATATGTCTTTCAACAAAAAACTGTGGATTCCCCCTTTCACCACGTCGCCTTCTAACCCTGGCACGACCATCGTGCATGCCTAAACAAAATCGAGACTCGTCACTAAAGACAATACTGTTCCATTCCTGATCCCAGAGTGACCGTTGTCTGCACCACTCAAGGCAATTACGTCGGTGTTCTCGAGTTAAAGGGAGGACCCAGTGTGGCCGGTATGAAAACAAGCCAAAACTTCTCATTCGTCGGTAAACACTTCGCATACCAATAGGTCTTCCGTGTTCTGCAAACCATTCATTTGCAATGGACCTGGTAGTGGAGAAACGGTCCCTTAAGGCCAATAATCTTAGGCGGCGATCTTCACGGTCTGTTGTTCTACGGCGGCGTCCAGTGCCACTTGCTCTTTGCGTGCGGCCTTCTCGAAGCCATGCCTGACAACACCTAACCACAGTGTCTACACTTCTTTGCACTCTAACTGCAATTGCCCGAAAAGAAAGTCCAGCTTCTCGAAGTCCCACTATACGGCCCCTATCAAACTCACTAAGTTGACGAAACCGTACAGGTCTCCTTAGTCTAGGCATCGTAACCGATCGTAAAGGATGTCAAGGACCAAAATCCGCCAACGTTGAATCGTTACTGCGGCTGAAATACTCATTTTTAGAGCGTTAGTGAATTAAAAAAAAAGCAGTATAAAAACCGGAATGTCCAACTGATAAGGCTGAAAATTTTTTCACTTGTTATTTACAGTAAGATAAATACATTCACCAACTTTTATTAAAATAAAGCCATTTAAACTGGGTGTTCGGATTTATATGTCACTTAGTATATTTATTTTAAAACGTTGTTGGAAATGACCTTCACGAATGGTATGAGGATTTTCTTGGTCTGAGTATTATGGAAATTTAATAAATAAAAGTACATTCGTCTGTCTTTTGATTTTTTTTAGTATTTCGCTTGGTTTTCAAGAAAAAAGTCCACTCTTGACCAGACAAGGAATATGGGGAAACGTTTTTTTTTTTGGGAACAGAGCTCTATGGTTACCTTCATCATATTTTGTCCTACCTCAACTGCCCTTTCATTAAAATAACTCTGTATTATGTTCAATAGATAGCTAGGAGTGTCCAGCTTTTCTGGAGGCTCGACGATTTTCTGTTATTGTGTCGTGTATTTCATGGAGTCTGAATTATTGCATCAACTACCACGAATGCCTCTATCGCCCATGTCAAATCTGTCGATGTTTTACACGAAGCTGTATCGAGATAATGGAGGATAATGAGTGAAATTATAGTATTTCAGAAACAAGCATCGTATATTACCAAGATTATCGCATAAGTTAGCATCCAATGACTAACGATGTTCGGCTGTAATTTGTATGTAGCATTCTGTCTTCTCAAAATACCACTCTCGTACAAATGCTTGAATTTGAATAATTTAAGACCAAGATTCCTGCTTCTCTGAAAAGGAACCATTTTGCCTCCGTTTCTAGGGGACAGCTGTAATAGATTACACTGATCAACAGCCAAAAAATATCCTGAATAAAATCAACAAAATATTACTATTTTTAATGTGCTAAAACCGGAATGAAACTTATTTTTTCAATATTAGTTCAAGTTTTAGAGTTACGGCAATTATATGTGTTCCTGCTGTGACAGTGTTAATATACTGTAATTCACAAGAATGCACGTGCTACATTTTTATATTCGGCAAGGAAAGATGATGTAATCGGCATGATTGTGTTACGTTATTCATACGTGTACATTATATTGTTTTATATTAGTCATTTTTTCCTCAGTTGGCTGACAGCGTTCATGCAAGATGTCTCAAAGTGTGTAAACAATCCAGATCAGTTTTGTTACGTGTGTGGTGATGTGACTTTTGCGTCTCAGAGACGATCTATTACTCCACTAATAACAAAGGCATATCAGCTTTCGGTTGTAAACTAGGTGATGAAGAAAAACAGTGGGCACCCCACATCTGCTGTAATACATGCGCTTCAAGTCTGAGGAGCTGGTTAAATGGCAAAAAACGGTCTATGCGCTTTGCTGTCTCAATGGTTTGGAGAGAGCCTACAAATCATATTAATGATTGCTACTTTTGCATGGTACCTTGTGTTGGACAAGCCACAGGTATGTCCAAGAAAAAAAATCGGTTATTAACTACCCAAACATACCATCTGCGATGAGACCTGTGCCTCACAGTGACGAAAATCCTATTCCAAAACCCCCAGAATCCTACACTTGCGAATCAGAAAACGAATCAGATCATGGCGATCGAGTGATTCGTTAGGAAGAAGATATGCCATCAACGTCAAGAGATCCTGATTTTATACCGAGCACGTCATGCCACCAACCGCACAAAATAACACAGTCAGAATTAAATGATCTTGTAAGAGATTTAGAACTTCCAAAATGTAAGGCAGAGTTACTTGGATCAAGACTGCAGCAGTGGAACTTGTTAGAAGACGATGTTTCGGTATGTGTTTTTCGTAAACGCCACAAAGAGAACCATTTTTCAATATGGAGAATAACTTGGTTTTCTGCAGTAACATTAACGGCTTACTGGCGGCTTTAAATATAAACTATAACCCAGGAGAATGGAGATTGTTTATAGACAGTTCAACATTGAGTTTAAAGGCAGTGTTATTGCATATTGGAAATATTTTACCATCTCTTCCTGTAGGGTATGCAGTTCACATGAAAGAATCATATGACAATATGAAGTACCTATTGACATGCATAAAATACGATGAGCACCAATGGCATATTTGTGGCGATTTGAAAGTTGTTGCACTTTTACTTGGGCTGCAGCTAGGCTACACATAGTTTTGCTGTATTTTGTGTGAATGGGACAGTCGGGCAAAGGCACTTCATTACACCAGACAAAACTGACCTGTTCGCCAATTCCTAGAGCCAGGTCAAAAAAATGTACAGCATATGCCATTAGTAGATTCGAAAAAAATTTAATACCACCACTGCATATCAAGTTGGGCCTAATGAAAAACTTTGTCAAGGCATTAGATAGAGATGGGTCAGCTTTTCAATACCTGGGTCAGAAATTTTCAAGACTAAGTGAGGCAAAGGTTAAAGAAGGTATTTTTATTGGGCCACAGATTCGAAATATTTTGAAAGATACACAGTTTGAAAACACTTTAACAGGAATTGAAAAAACTGCTTGGAATGATTTCCGTCTGGTGGTCACTAATTTCTTGGGAAATAGAAAAGCTGACAACTATAAAACCCTTGTCAAAAATATGCTGTCATCGTATCAAAAGATGGGCTGTAATATGTCTCTTAAGATACATTTCCTACACTCACACCTGGACTTTTTTCCTGACAATTGCGGAGCCGTAAGTGATGACCACGGCGAATGTTTTCATCAGGATATTTCAACAATGGAAAAAAGGTACCAGGGAAAGTGGAATCCTTCCATGCTTGCAGACTACTGTTGGACTCTTGGTAGAGATGCTCCAGAAACGATCCATAAAAGAACAGCAAAAAGACAGCGCATATAGTGATTCTTATAAGTATATGAATCTTGTTACTTTTTTAATATATCCTTAAAAATAAAAAGTTTTTTTTCTAAACAGCAACCAATTTTTTTATTTCATTGTCATTTTTGGATCCAGTGCCCCAAAATTAACAAAGAAGTGCACTTTTCCCACAAGATACAATTAAAAAACTAAAAATTGTTATTTTTATGGTAAAACTGTTGCACATTAGAACAATATGGTGTAGGTTTTCTGAAGTAATTTGTGATTTCATCAACTTGATAACCATAGGATGATTTTGAGAAGGTCACAAAAACTAATACTTTGCGCTTCGAGTGTGTAATAAGAAACTTGATACTTATTCACTTGCTATTTTCGGAATTTTTGCATACAAAGCGTGAAAGATACCTAGAAATAGAGAATGAAATTTAAAGACATCTATAAGGAACAGAAGCGATAAGACATAAGCGACTCAACCAGCGAGTCTTTGACGAACTGATCTTAGGTAGCAGTATCACTTTCACACTGCATATTGAGTTTTTGAATAGACTCTGGACTGAATTTCGACCAAAGTTGGTGTTTTCTACTATATATTATCAAAATATTCATTGTTAATATTTTAAACCTATAACACCCTGCTACATTTTCATTGTGTTTGATAAGAAAGATTTTAATAGTTGGGCCAACTGAAGTTGGAAGGGGCTCGTGTACTTACATGTTAAACTTGGAAAAGTCAAAAATGTTTTTTATTTCAGAAGGACTAGGTTTTTTGTTTTTATTGATTGGACTGACGAGAACAAGACGATTTTCATCTTGAACTTTTAAAATAAATACCACTTTATGAGTGAAAATATCGGCGTCACGTTCTTGCAATATCAGCAGCATCATAACTATATGAGATGATTGAAAAGAAAAGACATTCTGATTTGGTATCTCTAGCTAAAAATAAGCCTTCAAAAAGTAGATAATTGTGAAACCCTCTCGTTGCGTCTAAGGAAACAGTTCCAGGTAAGCGCCTGGAACCTTAGCATTGTTAGGGAGCGACAGAGATTTTATGTAAAAAACGTCAAAAAACGACAAAATGTCATCTTGCAGACTAGGTAGTTTTTAGTGTGCAAATAGTTCATTCCACGTTTGCTCACTATGATTACTCTGAGCGTCATCAAAAGCGTCCATCTATGGAGGAATAACTCAGCTGTGTTGGTGGCAGTCGCAGTAGAGTTATTCGCAAAAAAATGAAGCATTCCATGTTGACTGTCTGAAGAGAAAAATGGAACTTCCAGCATCCATTATGGTCTGGGGAAGTATGTCATCAAAAGGAGTAGGAAAACAAATATTTGGCAACTTTAGAAGAATCGCTTTAACCAGTGATGGAAGAATGTTTAACATCCGGCCGAGATTTTGTGTTTCAGCAGGATGGTGCAGCGTGCCATACCTCAAAAAAGGCTATAAAATGAAAGGAAGAAAATAATGTACCACTTTTGAAATGGGTTTCTAACAGTCCAGATCTGTCACCTATTGAAACTTTGTGGCACGAGATGAAAAAGGTTCTACGACAACATCCTGCTCGTACAATCACCGAACTGAGACAAAAGCTTCAAGATTGATTTACGCCAAATTGTTGCCAAAACTTGGTTAACACTATGCCCCAAAGAATTTCAGCCCTAATAAAAAATAAAAGTGATGTTATCCAATGGTAATCATTCAATTTTTGCTTTGTTAACTTCGCGCATTTATTCACACATTGTTTATTTGTTCAGATGTTCTATTAGTTATAGGTCTAAGTGATTTCAAATATGCATTTTTTACGACTAGAGTGTATCTAAAACGTTTTTAAGAAAATAAATTGTTTTAGAAGTAAATATTTTCGTCATGTTTTGGTACAAATCTTGAAGTGGGCCAACTGAAGTGGGAAGGGACTCGTATGTGATCCCAAAGAAGAATATACAATGATGTGAACTGTAATGAGAAGAATATGTTAATATTCTAGACATCAACGTAAATCATCTTATCGGATGTGATCTTCACCGACAAAGATATAAATCAATATTGCAAATCTTTTTTGCGGATAATTGAGAGGATCGTGGAATAAAAATTTTCAATCCTAAGTGAATAAATATACAGTAAGAAGCCTCGTTCTCATACTGTCGGTAGTCTTCTAATGAGAGTGACCCAGATATGCAGATGCTAATTAAGTTACAATAAAATAAAAAATGAATGTCATGGAAATGCAAATCGTCACTTTGCTCATTTAAATTGAACAATAAATTGAATTTGTCGCTGTGCTGCTTCACTGACGACTTTAATTGATTCTTCTCGGTTTATAATCTTAGCATTAATATTGTACATTCGTTAGAGTTAAAGTAAAAAATATACAGGGCGACTTGTAATGTCACGTATTCCTGTTAAGGGGTGATAGATTAGGTCAAAAGCAAACAAAAGTTTTAAAATTACGCTTTTGAAATGTATGATTTTCTTATTTGATAAAAATGCAATTTTCTGTAAAAAATCTCCTAGTAATGAAATGTGCAAAGTATGTAAATAATATCTCTATCTAACAAGCTTTCATTTGAGGTATAAAAGTTACAACTAACTCAAGTACAAAGACATAAAATTAAAAAAAGATGAGTAAAGTTGTACGAACGATAATTACGTAGGATAAATAAAAGGCTTTTATTTTAATTACAGATTTATTTAATTACATTTCCTTTAGTATTTTACAGATTCTGCTCAAATTGTAATCCCCTGTTACGAATACACGCCCGCATTCTCTTACGTAAGTCACTTTTGGTAACTCTAGTTGTTAAGCGGCTTTTTATTTGGTCAGCTGCACTGATTAACCTTGTAATTAACTCATCGCGCGTTGGTACGGACGAAACATCGTACACCAGGCTTTTCATATGTCCCCACCCATAGTAATACATCGGTGTGAGATCTGGGCTTCTTGCTGGCCAGGCAGCGGGCCCGCCTCTGCCAATCCATTAATTTGGAAATTTAGAGTCTAAATACGCCCGTACTAATCTACTGTAGTGTGCGGGACAGCCGTCGTGCTGGAACCGCACATTTTGTCTCGTCGCCAATGGGACGTCTTCCATTAATGGAAACAAGTGATTTTTCAAGAACTCTTCATACACTTCTCCATTTAAATTGGCGGGCAGAAAATTAAATATCCATCAATGATGCCCATCCACACATTGACTGAAAACCGGCTGTGAGACCCCGTCGGTCTTATTTTTCGGGGGTTTAAAGCTTCTTTATCAGCCCAGTAATGCGCATTATGGTAGTTAGTGACACCCTGTATACTTGACAAAATTGTCAGTAGTGGACCTATGGCAGCTCCAGTTGTCCACTGGTAATTAAAGTGGTTATTGTTATAATTCTTTCCTTAACACTCACTCACAATTTTTTCAACCAGCAGATCAATGGGCGACACCCATACCAAGTCTCCTAGCCTCAGTATCAAACATTTGAATTTAACCTTCTGGGTACTCTTCTTTTTAGTCCTTAACTTATTTGAGCCGGAGTTATGGTGTACCGTTAGGAAAAGCCAAAAATTCGCGATGAAAAAGAAAAATATGTATTTTATACTCGTATAAAAATTTGCTAAAGTTTTTTCTTTTTTCTAGGTAAGCAACACAAACAGATTCCTACAGGAACGTGGTAAGTAATGGCATAACCAGGAATACGTAGTCATATTCATTTCAAGATGAGGGAGAGAGATAGAGACGTATTTATCTGATGCAGTATAACTCAAAAGGCCTCAGTTGCATTTACATGCCTCTTCAATTTTCTTCACACTTATACATCTAGTAGTACTGGTAGCGAAAGTTTCGATTATATTGAAATTTGTACTATTGTTGAATATATAGATTTTAATTTATAGTTCTTTAACAGCACATACATTTTGCCTATAAAGAACTTTTGAAAAATACCTCAACACAGTGTATATTTATACTAAGTGACATATATATCCGAATACTCAGTTTAAATGGTTTTATTTTAATAAAAGTTGGTGAATGTATTTATCTTACTGTAAATAAAAAGTGAAAAATTTTTCAGCCTTATCAGTTGGACATTCCGGTTTTTATACTGCTTTTTTTTAATTCACTAACGCTCTAAAAATGAATATTTCAGCCGCAGTAAAGAATCAACGTTGGCGGATTTTGGTTCTTGACATCCTTTACGATCGGTTACGATGCCTAGAGTACGGAGACCTGTACGATTTCGTCAACTTAGTGAGTTTGATAGGGGCCGTATAGTGGGACTTCGGGAAGCTGGACTTTCTTTTCGGGCAATTGCAGTTAGAGTGCAAAGAAGTGTAGACATTGTGGTTAGGTGTTGTCAGGCATGGCTTCGAGAAGGCCGTAGAACAACAGACCGTGAAGATCGCCGCCTAACATTATTGGCCTTAAGGGACCGTTTCTCCACTACCAGGTCCATTGCAAATGAATGGTTTGCAGAACACGGAAGACCTATTGGCATGCGAAGTGTTTACCGACGAATGAGAAGTTTTGGCTTGTTTTCATACCGGCCACACTGGGTCCTCCCTTTAACTCGAGAACACCGACGTAATCGCCTTGAGTGGTGCAGACAACGGTCACTCTGGGATCAGGAATGGAACAGTATTGTCTTTAGTGACGAGTCTCGGTTTTGTTTAGGCATGCACGATGGTCGTGCCAGGGTTAGAAGGCGACGTGGTGAAAGGAGGAATCCGCAGTTTTTTGTTGAAAGACATGTTCATCACACTGTTGGAGTTATGGTTTGGGGTGCTACAGCTTATGGTTCCAGGTCACCTTCAATCTTCATCAGAGGTAACATGAACGCGCAGCGTTATATCCACGAAGTTCTAGAACCCCATCTTTTACCCTATCTTGACACCCTGGCAGATCCAACTTTCCAACAAGATAATGCCCGACCACATGTTGCAAGAGTCACAATACACTTCTTTCAACATAATGATGTCACATTGTTACCATGGCCACCAAGATCTCCCGACTTATACCCAATTGAGCACGTGTGGGATATGATGGGTAGGAGATTGCTCAATTTGCAACGTCCTCCTCAGACTCTAGAAGCACTTCGAGAGGAGTTGGTGGTTGCCTGGAATGAGATACCACAGGAGGACATTTACCACCTGATCAGAAGCATGCCTAGGCGCGTTGGAGAATGCGTAGCACATCAGGGTGCATCCACACATTATTAAAGGTCAAAGGGCTTTAAAGGAGTGCAATCATTTTGAAATTTTTATCATTCACTTATTATGCTTCATTAAGTACTTATACAAAATTTTATTAAAGTAAAACCATCTAAACTGGGTGTTCGGATTTATATGTCACTTAGTATACAACAACCGCACATTGTCAATAACAGTTATCTTTTTTAACTTACTGCACATAGGAGCTAATACCCAGGGCAGTAGGTTCAAGACTTCGCTACTCCGTTTGGAGCATAAATTATTTAATAGCGACGTTAATTTAGCGCATCTGGTAACGGCATTTCTATCCTCGACCATCCTCAGTTGTAATTACAGAGGGCAATGTATATTTCACGTTAATGATAGTTTTGATCATAACTATCCTCCACAATTTCTATTACTGCCAAAAGTTTTTGCAACTTAAATTAGGGTAAAAAAGCCCATCACTACTTTGCCGTTATAGGTTTTTTGCAAATTGGGCAAAGGTCATTTGAATATACAGGCCCACGAGTCTGATAAATGTGTACAAGAACACCCGTATATTTGTTAGGTATTAATGAAATAATAAATTATTGTATATTCAGATTTTCTCGACAAAAGCTTACCACCTACTTCTAGAACTGTAGAAATTTGTAAGGTTTCAGTTTATCAGTGTATCAATTTTAATACTTTGAATTATTCAACGTCAAAGTCAGAGCCTCCTTAGATGAAAAATGAGTTACGTTTTAAATTTAGTTTCTGACAAATAAATCATGGCCTCCTTAGAAAAAAATTAATACATAACATTACGTGCGATGATATTTCGATGATACGCTCTTTTCAAAAATCGAAAAATCGAATATGGCGGCCATAAGAAAAATGAAAGTTGTGACAGGTTGCTGGAAAACAAAAGACTATCGAGACAGGTCATACTCGCTATCTTAATTGCCTTAAAAAAAATGTCCGAATAATTTCACATTTTGACAGCTGTCAAGTTAACCGTTTCGGATTTACTGGCAAAAAACAAAAATCGACATTTCCGGTTTTACGCTGATACTTTCAAAACCGAAAACTCTAAGCACTAAGTTTCCTCTAAAACTTTCCCTATTTACCCTAGATATACTAAGTGACATATAAATCCGAACACCCAGTTTAAATGGTTTTATTTTAATAAAAGTTGGTGAATGTATTTATCTTACTGTAAATAACAAGTGAAAACATTTTCAGCCTTATCAGTTGGACATTCCTGTTTTTATACTGTTTTTTTTTAATTCACTAACGCTCTAAAAATGAATATTTCAGCCACAGTAAAGAATCAACATTGGCGGATTTTGGTTCTTGACACCCTTTACGATCGGTTACGATGCCTAGAGTACGGAGACCTGTACGATTTCGTCAACTTAGTGAGTTTGATAGGGGCCGTATAGTGGGACTTCGGGAAGCTGGACTTTCTTTTCGGGCAATTGGAGTTGGAGTGCAGAGACGTGTAGACACTGTGGTTAGGTGTTGTCAGGCATGGCTTCGAGAAGGCCGTACGCAAAGAGCAAGGGGCACTGGACGCCGCCGTAGAACAACAGACCGTAAAGATCGCCGCCTAAGATTATTGGCCTTAAGGGACCGTTTCTCCACTACCAGGTCCATTGTAAATGAATAGTTTGTAGAACACGGAAGACCTATTGGCATGCGAAGTGTTTACTGACGAATGAGAAGTTTTGGCTTGTTTTCATACCGGCCACACTGGGTCCTCCCTTTAACTCGAGAACACCGACGTAATCGCCTTGAGTGGTGCAGACAACGGTCACTCTGGGATCAGGAATGGAACAGTATTGTCTTTAGTGACGAGTCACGATTTTGTTTAGGCATGCACGATGGTCGTGCCAGGGTTAGAAGGCGACGTGGTGAAAGGAGGAATCCACAGTTTTTTGTTGAAAGACATGGTTCCAGGTCACCTTTAATCTTCATCAGAGGTAACATGAACGCGCAGCGTTATCTCTACGAAGTTCTAGAACCCCATCTTTTACCCTATCTTGACACCCTGGCAGATCCAACTTTCCAACAAGATAATGCCCGACCACATGTTGCAAGAGTCACAATAGACTTCTTTCAACATAATGATGTCACATTGTTACCATGGCCACCAAGATCTCCCGACTTATCCCCAATTGAGCACGTGTGGGATATGATGGGTAGAAGATTGCTCAATTTGCAACGTCCTCCTCAGACTCTAGAAGCACTTCGAGAAGAGTTGGTGGTTGCCTGGAATGAGATACCACAGGAGGACATTGACCACCTGATCAGAAGCATGCCTGGGCGCGTTGGAGAATGTGTAGCACATCAGGGTGCATCCACACATTATTAAAGGTCAAAGGGCTTTAAAGCAGTGCAATCATTTTGAAATTTTTATCATTTACTTATTATGCTTCATTGAGTACTTATACAAAATTTTATCAAAATAAAACCATTTGAACTGGGTGTTCGGATTTATATGTCACTTAGTATATGTATTTATCTTTTGAAGCGGCAATGAGGCGTTATCGTAAAATCCGTGACCCCAGTTGAGCATAAAAAGTCTCATCTCGGTAAAGTTCGACTAGTATTGTAATAGGTAAAGCCAGGTGGTGACACATCAAAGCATTACCAAACTAACGGAATCTTGGATTAAAAGAAAACAGACATGACCGACCAGCAATATTCACATGAGTTGTCTGCACTAGCGATGACCACGACTAGATGGGTGCGTCTCGTCCGACAGGTTCTAATGGAACCGCCAGACTAAAAAAATGACCCAGTAACTGCTGATTATCAAGTGAGATGAGCGACGCAGGTCTCCAATTACAGGCAGATATACGAGGTCTCGCAGAATAAGTAGACAATCTCTTGGATGCACCTAGAGATAATGTTACCAGTTCCTTAAAAACGTCTTGCCCGGCTTTTTCACGGAGTTACACAGATTGACCATAAACGATTTCATGCGACAGTATTTCAAAGAAATTTGGACAACTTAGCAACCAGCGCGAGAGGCGACGCAGTAGCGTTACCCTCTATAAAGATGGATCAAAAATGATATTTTTTGAATGCCCCATCCTCCAGCTAAAAATAATTCTGTTTGACATCGATAATATGATCGATTTTTCAGAAAACGATCTTGCTTTCATGCGGTGGTATAAATTGCAAGACTGGATCCAAGCTAATGACGTACATATGTCCTAGAAGTTTTGGCACAAAATATTTATCGGGTGTTTTTTAATGCAGAAATTTATTCAAACACTAACTAGTTATAGTCGAAATCACGAAAGATGACGATTACGTCATTATTTTATTCTGTAGTAAAGACAAACGACAGCCATTTGTGAATATTTTTAAATGAAGGTTCGGATGTGTTAGACAGAGACAAACAAAATTTTATTGTCTCAACAAGTAGTATTGCTGATTTGCCTGTATCCGATAAAGACAGACGATTTTTGCATGTTTCATGATCGATCACATTTGAAAGATGACAAGTGAGGTTATGTCATGTCAGCCTGTTGACAGTTCGTTGCAGGTTAGGTTGTTTTCGAACAATACTTTGGTCGTTGGTGTTCCTGTCTTGAGGTGTATTCTGTTGTGTGTATAACTGTTTTTTTCAAAACAAAAACTCCTCACAAAAATTATTATTTAGGTAGAAACTAAATAATTTCCAACATAAGAGCATCATTTAATACTTTAATTCTAGTTTTCGCTATGAAAGGCAAAACTGTTAGCTCTCAATCACAGGGCTTGGTACTATCCTTGCTGAATTATTTTCAACAAGAAAAGGATAATGGAGGGCCTCTATTACCATTGTTAGCTGTCCAAGAGGTTTGTAATAGTTAGAAATATGGTCATATGATTGACAATTTATTCTATATTATTTTTCAGAGGGTGGCTTAGGCACTATCAGTTTGTCCACTATTACCAGAATACAGCGCCGTTTATCATCTAATGATAATGTCCTAAGATCACCTGGAAAGAAGAGACCCAGAAAAAAGTCTAAGACAACAGATTTATCTGATGCAGTCAGGCATAATATACGAGATACAGTGTATAAAATGTATAGTGAAAGTAATGATAATGAGCGTGAGATGGTACATTCCAAATTATTGATTTTTTGTTTTGTTTCAGAGAAACATGTCACAATAGCAAATTTGAATAAAACGCTTAAAGAGAAAGAGCTTGCTTCTATCAGCAATACCTCTTTACAAAGAGTGCTGCCCACCATAGGCTTTAAATATAAAAAAGATGGTAATAGAAGATTTCTAGTTGAGCAATCCAGTATTGCTTTACTTCGCACCAAATTTTTGAGAAGTTATAATGACTATGTGAACACTTCCTCGCATCAAATTGTTTTCATGGATGAAACATGGATATTTTCAAAAGGCAGTCCAAAAAAGTCTTGGCAAGATGAGTCAATAAAAAGTGTAAGGAGACCATTGGGCTTTCAAGGAAAGCGATTTATTGTTGTCCATGCAGGGAGCGAAAAAGGATTTGTTGATGGAGCAAGTCTGTTATTTTCCTCACAGTCTAAATCTGCAGATTACCGTGGTGATATGAACGGCGAGACATTCATTAAGTGGTTAAAAAAAAACTCCTCTGCAACTTGGAAGAGTCATCAGTGATAATTATGGATAATGCATCCTATCATAGCATTTTATTGGAAAAGACTCCAAAAAAAGAGATTATTGACTGGCTGGTTAAAAATGAAATTGTGTTCCAACCAACATTAACTAAAGTGGAGTTATTGAATATAGTGAAAAGAAATCGTAAGGAAAAGAAGTATTTAATAGATGAAATCATAAGAAGTTATGGACATGAAGCTCTTCGTACCCCCCCCCCCCCCATACCAGTGTGAATTTAATGCCATCGAGTTAATATGGGCCAATGCTAAGCAGTATTATGATAGACATATTGGAAGATGTGGTCATAGTGATGAAAATATTTTAGCTATGTGGAATGAAGCTCTGTCACAAATTACACCAGAGGTTTGGAAAAAATGTGTGAAGCATACCCATGATGTAATTTTAGAGTGGTACAACAAAACTATTACTCGTGAAATAGAACCACTGATTATTTCATTTGATTCAGATAGCGATACTGAATCTGACAGTAGCGATTAATTTTTAATCTGAATTTGATCATAAGTAATGGAATAACATATTGAAATGTACAGTTTATTTTATTTGATATATGTTTTATATAATTTTGTAGCTTATGCTAAAATGAATAGTGGATGGCATGACATGAAATAGTACAAAAATATTTTCACTTTGGTATGCTTATTTGTGTTTGTCTTTTTTTTATAAAATAAAACCAAAACTTGAAAGACATCCCTCGTCGCGATCACCACCAATACTTCTTATATTGATTTGTGAATTTACTTGACTGGTGAATAATAACCCAGAGCCGGGATATTACTAACTTAATTGATCGTTACTTCACTGAATATGTAAGCATCATACCACAGCTTGGCAAATGCGAACCTACAAAATCTATCATAGAAGTGGATGTACGACTCGTAAGAGATACGATATGAAACCAGTTCTGCTGAAACCCCATACCTATACCTTACGGGCTAATAGGTTTAGTGACATACATACACATAAAGGAACGAGATACGCGATACTCTTTGAAACAGATATGCCCTGAGGTGTCCCGGGTGTTCCCATGAAGATTCCATGCTCCATGCGAACGTGGATATACAGGGTGTTTCAGAACAGACAAATCTTGTCTCGGCGTTTTCTCTTTTAATCGGTGGTTTTCGTTTAATACGTGGCGGAAAGTTTTCAAATGAACACCCTGTAT
This sequence comes from Acanthoscelides obtectus, assembly GCA_963669975.1. NCBI lineage: Eukaryota > Metazoa > Arthropoda > Insecta > Coleoptera > Chrysomelidae > Acanthoscelides > Acanthoscelides obtectus. The sequence goes on along the minus strand of CAVLJG010000007.1, from coordinate 10,906,860 downwards.
GTTTAACGGCTTAGAAAGAAATTAAAAACAGAATAGTTTGTGTTTTCTACAAACTGAAAAAATCGGTTCGGGAAAGAAATTTTCAGCATGAATTTAGTGTGAACGTGCGGATTGGTATCTACCCTAATCGATTATTTGCACCCTACCTTTTGCCTGCAAGGTTAAATGCTGCGACCTTCTTGGAATTTTTAAAGGCTGAACATGCAAATATGTGGGATGATGTTATGTTAGATTTAAGAAGATTGGCCTGGTTCCAGCTTGATGGTTGTCCAGCTCATTATTCGAGAATAGTTAGAAACTGGCTGGACGAAAATTATCCAGAAAGATGGATCGGCCGTGGAGGACCAGTCGCCTGGCCTCCACGATCCCCTGACCTAAATCCATTAGATTTCTTTGTGTGGGGATTTCTAAAAGAAAAAGTGTACCAGACTCCCGTAACCACAAGAGATATGCTAATAGACAAAATCAGGAATGCATGTGATGAAATAAGGCCTTATTTGAATAATGCTATACCACGTTCGATCATTCGTAGATGTGAATTGTGTATTGAACAATTGGGTTTACATTTCGAGCAACTACTTTAGATTTTGTATGTTTGTCCTAACTATCCAATAGCATTTTAGTTGTAAATAATTAATTTAATTTGTTAAAAATAATATTGGAAAATTAAACAAGTTAATATTCTGTTTTTTTGTGCTTATTTGGAGTTAGGAATTATTGCTGTGTTCAAAAACACAATCTAAACGATGATCTTAATTACTTGTAATGCCCAAGTCCAAAATGAAAAAAAAACAATTATTTTCCCATAAATAATTAAAAATGCATCGAAACTTAAAAATCGAAATATCTCAAAAACGGCTAACTATAACGAAAACTCACAGGAGAGACTTTTTATGTTGAAAAGTGCGAAGAATCAGTTTTTTTATTCAAATAGCAAAATATTGCACTAAGAAAAAATTTTCGGTCATTTTAATACACTACAGCTACAGTAGAGAGCGCCCTCTAGCGCCTACAGTAAAACTATGCCCATGGTTCGTTTTGTCGTACCAAAAAACCCTTGTACACCAATTTTCACTGTTATACATCAAATATTGTTCGAAATATTTAAAAAAAAACTATTTTAGAAAGTAAATTTAAACACCCTGTATTTCGGAAGCCACGCATATTCCGACCCATATTTATATAGACAATGTGCATTAATTTTAAAAGTTCTATCGAATCTTAAAGTTATGCAACAATAAACTGAAACACCCTGTAGAGTATGGACTAGTTGTTTGGGCCTATTTGGCTGACTTGACCCATTTCATTTTTTATTAAGCATGTTCTTAGTTCAGAGGGACTTCTTGTGTCGAACATAACAACGTTGCGTGGAAAGTGCAGAGTCAACCTACTTGACGACATTTTTGAAAAATTGTTGCAGGCTGATCGCATTCTCTCTCAAACGAAGTCTAAGATCTTGCCTGAAATGTCGTCTGCGTAGGCCCGTACGTACACGAAGTTAACTTTTCAAGTACCTGTCATCGTGCTACCAGCTCTCAGTCTACTTGATTTTTCTTCTAAACAAATGGACATCGGCGTTCAAAGAACGTCTCGCGATATTTCACTGTGTTATTCCTGTTGCTCGTCGCTATCTACATCTGCATGTATCATGATATTGTGATGTTACAGAGAGCCGGCCGCCTCGACTCGGCGTCGCGCTTTAAAATGTGCACTTATCTGCCGATCACGAAACCATTGAACACCGGAAAAAAATACGCAATGGTCAGATAAAGGAGCCAATTGACATCTCTATGACTCGCGGTATTCTCACGCCCGCCCGCGAGCGCACGCACTCAAAGTGCATCTAGGCGGCGTGCATCGCGCATCTTCAATCTCTTGCACTGGTGCTTTACAGATAAGCATTGAGGTTCTTAAGGTATGAGTCCACTGACCACTTTTGTGTACCGCTCAGTCCACGTTCGCCTAAAATGAGTTGTGTATTTCGTTCAAATTAAATTTTAAATAACTTTTTAACCTTTGCATCAATTTCGTTAATTTCTTCGTCAAGTTGTAGGTAATTTTATTGACAGTCGATCTTGCCAAAACAATGAAAATGTTTGTTGTTATACAGCAGGGGCGGCTGGCCCTTAAGTTCTGCTGAGCAGAGGGTAGAGTAAAGGGCGGGAGCTTATTTATTCCGGCGAGGCTCATATAATTAGGATTAAACTTCACTTAGGTAAGTTCGTTTAATCTCTCAATTATATTGCGCCTCGCCTTCATAAATAAGGATAAGTGTAGTAGTTCAAAGTAAGTTGCAACAATTTGTTTAGTATCATCAAGTTACATATGCGTAATTATATACATATTAGTAACTGCAAACTTAACAGTGATTTCCACTATTTCTCTATAGTGAACAAGAACAACTATTTCTAATTTCTTTAACATTAGCCACAACTGAACACTGCTTCCGCAAAGTCAGACCTACTAGAAACTAATGGTTTTTGATAAAATCTTGCGAATGTTTGAATGAATGAAGATTTTTCCGTCCACCCCGCGGCCAACCGGATGCTATCATAGCTTATCCCTTTCCTGGAGGCGGCAGAAGTAGCTGAATGTCTAGTGCTCTGACCACAAAAAGAACTTATGTCTATACCACTCTTTAATAACATAGTTTTTAACCATCTGCTGTTGTTTTGACCAGAGGTTATTCGATGCGGCCTTTTAAAACATAGAAACAAACTCAGTTCGTTACCTCGAATAGCCTTTGTTTTTTCCAGATATAACAGTAACGTTTTGGCTGGGCAAATATTCACATTATCCGGAAAAAATGGCAAAAATAATGTGGGCTGCATTTTGTTAACGCCAGATGTCTTTATCCTTTTAGATATGCGGATTTCTAACCGATCTGAAAAATTTTGAATATTACACACTTCCATACTAGCTTTAGCCAACATAAAGCTAAAGAGTTGGTCCGTAGCGGCTAAACATGCGGCTGTTTGACCCTGTAGAGCCATCAACCGAGTCTCCCTTTGAGGGTGATATCGCCTTGACAACCATCGGGTTAAGTTTTGGGGCCGCCATGTATTGAAAATTTTCGGGGGGATGATACTTGCAAAGTTCCTTTTTGTCCTCTTCAGACAACCCCGCGGCCACAGCTTTTTGCCAACGGGAAACTAAATTTTTGTGTAAATTCGGCGCATAAATGAATGTGTTGGTATCAGGTGTGCCCAGGATTTCGACGACATCTTCTGAGAGCTCGACACCAGGAGGAGGGGCATCTCCTTGCCCTGGAAGAAACAACATTTTTATTCCACCTGGATGTGTTAGTGTATCATCAACACTAATGTGACACGTTGTCCCAACTTGACCAGAAACTGTGAAGAGCGGGATAAACGGAAGGTATGCTCATTGATACCTTATCATCCAGCCAAAAACAAAAAAGGTACTCTCATCGATACCCGGCAAAATACGTAAGTACACTCATTGGTACCAAGCGACATAATTGGGTACACTCATTGGTACCAGACGAAATAAATAGGTACCCTCATCGATACCTGCTTCTCACCAGCCGAAGATAAACAAATCGGTGAAACGGTGCAATTTGAAGTGTGGCCCCCGGACCGATCCATTATACTCGAACCAGGGTGAGTCCTTGATCTAGATGACAGAGAGGACTCCGACCACTGAGACGATGAAGACAAAGACGACACTACTCTCCGATGTCGTTGCCGTGCTGGGCTTCGGCTGCGGCGATCTTCAATTTTCCGCAATCTCTTAGTAATTTCTTGAAGATAATTCATTACATCACCCATATTTCTTGCATTTTCCGCGCTAGATTCGCGTGAGAGGCTGCGGTGCCTTCGCTTAATTGATTTTTTGGGCATGACACCCACAATTTGAAAAAATCCCGGCACTAAGGTACGCACTAACCGGAAACGAACTGTTCGATTCGACACACAAACAAAGTATGGGGGTTCGACGGAGTGGCGGAAGGACAGGACTGTATTCAGGGTGAGAAAATTTGCTTTGAACTGTGTGAGATTTGACTGCAACCAGAGCTACTACGCTTATCCTTATTTATGAAGGCGAGGCGCAATATAATTGATGACATAAATGAAGCCAAAAGTATTTGCACTGAACCCCAAGGCAACAAAAGGAGACGACGTAATAATAGCAGTCACGATCACCGAGTTGCCGCATTTTGAGTATGCGACAATATAGTGAATTCTGCAAATGACAGATTTCAAAGATCATTTGGTAGCCGCATCCCTTTTTTTCCCCGAACACTTTGGAGAATACTGTGGTACGTTTCCTGATGACAAGTTGGAAACTACCTGCTTGGCTTATCCCGAATTAGAAAAAAGTCGTTTAAATACATAGTTGTCTGCTATTTATGCACGGAATGATTGCCGAGATTTATATGGAACTATGCCTCTTTTGGAATTTTTGATACAAAATAGTTTGGAAGAGACATTAAAAGAAACAGAAGAGCTATTAGAAATTATTGTTACAACTCCTATGTCAACATCAGAGGCTGAGCGAAATTTCTCAACAGTGAAAAGAATCAAGACCTTTCTTCAAAATACTATGACCCAGGATCGCCTTACAACGTTGTCGATGCTGTCCGTTGAAAAGGAATTTATTTCGACCATGGAAAATTTCAGGGGGAAGGTGATCGACAAATTTGCTGCCAAGAAGGAGCGCAGGATCAGTACATATAAAAAATAGGTAAGTTCGTATTTGCAGAAAACCTGTTTTATTTTGCCACGAGCCGCCACTGTATATACAGGGCGTAACTAAAAGGTGCATTTTGCCTAAACTTCTGAACGCCCCGGGGAAAGATTGGATTAGTGAATAATGTGTCTGTATGAGACTTTTAAGCCTCAACTTTTCTCAACCGTTCTTTTTTTGATTCATGTCAATATATCAATTATTGAAGACTACGTATATATGCTGTTTTGAAGAAAATGATTCCAATCATAGCCATAAACAATAAATTAAAGATTAAAGATTTAGAGAAACTGGTTCTTACTCAAGAAGACCTGGGCAGGGAAGACGGAAAACAACCAACGCAGTTGAAGATCGGTTTATGAGACTTCAAGCTTTTCGAGAAAGGACAGTTTCTGCTACAGCTCTGACTCCAAGATTGAATGATGTTCATGGTACCATAGTTTCACCTGATGCCGTACGCTGAAGATTGAGAGAAGGAAACCTAGCATCTTGTGTACCTGCTACAGGTCCTCTATTGGATGTAGGTTATCGAAGGCGGCGCTTGGTATTTTCTCGAGCTCATGCAGATTGGGATATGGACGACAGACGACTCTCGTTTTACGAGATATTTTCACCTGCTACCCTCAAAGTTGTTTCGCTACTAGAGTGCAATTTGGTGGTGGAGGAGTGATGGTATGGGGCGGTATTCCTTTGGAATCCCGCATAGATCTTGTTTCGCTACGAGGAGGACACCTCACTGCCGACGAGTACATCAGAGAGTGTTTGGAAGCACATGTGGTTCCTCATATGCCCTTTATAGGAGAAACATTTTCTCCTATTGCAAGAAAATGCTCGGCCGCATATAGCCAGAATGACTAGGCAATAACACCTCAACGATGGTGGAATTCAAGTACTAGAGTGGTCGCCAAGGAGTCCGGATCTCAACCCCATTGAGCAAATGTAGGATACATTGAGAAAAAGGCTGATTTAATTGAATCTATGTCAGAAAGAATGAGGCTGTTATTCAAGCCTGGGGAGGAAATACTCGTTTTTGATAACAATTTCTAATTACCAATGATGTCACTCTATTTTTTTAAGTTAAATTGTTTAGGGTTATGATTCTCATAGTTTTCTTACCAATGTTGCCACTGCAATTTTTTAAATTAAATTGTTTATGGCTATGATTCGCATGATTTTCTTCAATCCAGCATATACTCTTCAATAACTGAGACATTGACATGAATCAAAAAAAGAACTGACGAGAAAAGTTGAGACTTAAAATCCTCATACAAAGAAACATTATTCAGCAATCCAATGTTTGTTCAGAAATTTAGGGCAAAATGCTCCTTTTAGTTGCACACTGTATAGAAACAAACATTTTCAAATTTTTTACAAGATCGACAGTCGATAATGATAACAATAAAATTACCTCAACTTGACGAAAAAAATTAACGAAATTGATGCAAAGGTTAAAAAGTTATTCAAAATTTAATTTGAACAGATCGGTTAATTTTGCGTGGCAGTGTAGTATTGTGGATTTTCATTTGCTACTGACAGCGTCCTCCTACCTGTAATCATAAGAAGGGTACGACTTTAAGTCATATATGTTCGCAGAGGTATGTAAAAAAACTAAAAAACGTCAAGAAAACGACAAAATGTCATCTTGCAGACTATGTAGTTTTTAGTGTGCAAATAGTATATCGATTAGCTGTGCCCGACGGGTTATTTATATGTTGTCCTTTCTGATGACAGGTTTTGTTCAAAGTTATAAACTACGATTTTTCTCGTTTTTTTTTTGTGTTTCCAAAAAGCTTGAGGAGAATTACGGGAAATCACCACCGCGGCCGCATTGTACGTATTTACTGTTAGAATGTATATGACCGGTAATTCGACAGTGTACAGTGAATACAGGGTGTAAAGTTGGTAGTGGATCAACGGAAGTCAGGTGATAGAAGGCCTCAAAACCATTCGAATGACCCCGTATATGTGTGGTCCGAAATTGCATAGTCCAGGAGATATTTGCGATTTTGTGACATTTCGAAAAAAACGAGATAATGAACTTTCAATCGCAATTACAACTAAACTATTAGGCTTAGGGCTGTTGATTTTTTTTTAGATGAGCTAAATGATTAGTTTTAGCAACGATTATGTCTCTTTTTAACAGAGCTAATCTACGTAAAAAGTCTTTGATTCATTTTTTTGTGTAAAATCTCTCCCATCCCTCAACTTTGAAAGGCAGTAAAAAAATTGAGTTTGTATTTCATTATTCATTTTATTGTCAAAACTGTTTCAATCTATGTAGAATAAGCCCTGAAAATTTCAGCTTCCTGCAACCAAAAGATGTTATTGCAAAGATGATTCTAATTTGTAGAGAGCCGCGGGACTGTAAGCGCGTTCAGATATAATTAAGGTAATAAAGTAATCGACACCCGAGCCATACAAAGACAATGTTGGTTTGGCACGTACCTGGATGTTCCTGTCGCTTGGTCTCTCTTCACAGCTTCTTCTTAGGTTCACCACACTTGCCTTAGCGGATATATTGTACTCGGTGTAACTACGATTCTTTTGTCGAGGTTTTGAAGACGACGGTTGCCTTTTCCGATCTTTACGAGATCCAATGTATTGTAAACTTAACTCAGGAGAGTATAACTGAAAATGAAATATGTGAAGCAGCAAAAAACTGAAGTCCAAGATGACCTCAGGGCCAGATAAGCTCCCGTCTTTCCTGGTCAAGGATTGTGCGCTTGGTATAGTAGATGCTCTGGTTATTCTTTTTATTATCTACAGCTAAATTCCCAGATAAATGAAAGGTAACCAGGGTTTGTCCTATTTACAAAGCGGGTGACCGTGATTCAATTGAGAACTATAGATCGATCTCAATATTGAATAATTTTGCAAAGTTATTTGAAATATACTAAGTGACATATAAATCCGAACACCAGTTTAAATGGTTTTATTTTAATAAAAGTTGGTGAATTTTATCTTACTGTAAATAACAAGTGAAAAAATTTTCAGCCTTATCAGTTGGACATTCCGGTTTTTATACTGCTTTTTTTTAATTCACTAACGCTCTAAAAATGAATATTTCAGCCGCAGTAAAGAATCAACGTTGGCGGATTTTGGTTCTTGACATCCTTTACGATCGGTTACGATGCCTAGAGTACGGAGACCTGTACGATTTCGTCAACTTAGTGAGTTTGATAGGGGCCGTATAGGGGGACTTCGGGAAGCTGGACTTTCTTTTCGGTCAATTGCAGTTAGAGTGCAAAGAAGTGTAGACACTGTGGTCAGGTGTTGTCAGGCGTGGCTTCGAGAAGGCCGTACGCAAAGAGCAAGGGGCACTGGACGCCGCCGTAGAACAACAGACCGTGAAGATCCCCGCCTAAGATTATTGGCCTTAAGGGACCGTTTCTCCACTACCGGGTCCATTGCAAATGAATGGTTTGCAGAACACGGAAGACCTGTTGGCAAGCGAAGTGTTTACCGACGAATGAGAAGTTTTGGCTTGTAATCGCCTTGAGTGGTGCAGACAACGGTCACTCTGGGATCAGGAATGGAACAGTATTGTCTTTAGTGACGAGTCTCGATTTTGTTTAGGCATGCACGATGGTCGTGCCAGGGTTAGAAGGCGACGTGGTGAAAGGAGGAATCCACAGTTTTTTGTTGAAAGGCATGTTCATCACACTGTTGGAGTTATGGTTTGGGGTGCTATAGCTTATGGTTCCAGGTCACCTTTAATCTTCATCAGAGGTAACATGAACGCGCAGCGTTATATCCACGAAGTTCTAGAACCCCATCTTTTACCCTATTTTGACACCCTGGCAGATCCAACTTTCCAACAAGATAATGCCCGACCACATGTTGCAAGAGTGAAAATAGACTTCCTTCAACATAATGATGTCACTTTGTTACCATGGCCACCAAGATCTCCCGACTTATCCCCAATTGAACACGTGTGGGATATGATGGGTAGGAGATTGCTCAATTTGCAACGTCCTCCTCAGACTCTAGAAGCATTTCGAGAGGAGTTGGTGGTTGCCTGGAATGAGATACCACAGGAGGACATTGACCACCTGATCAGAAGCATGCCTAGGCGCGTTGGAGAATGCGTAGCACATCATTGTGCATCCACACATTATTAAAGGTCAAAGGGCTTTAAAGCAGTGCAATCATTTTGAAATTTTTGTCATTTACTTATTATGCTTCATTAAGTACTTATACAAAATTTTATTAAAATAAAACCATTTAAACTAGGTGTTCGGATTTATATGTCACTTAGTATAATTCTTTACAAGCGCATCTACCTTTTCACCTATGGTCAAATATCCGAGTTGCAGCATGGGTTCATGTGTGGTCAGTCAACTGTCAATTTGGCAGTATTCACTCAGTTAGCCTAGAATGTCCTAGATAATCAGGGACAGTTGGATGCAGTCTACACTGACTTTTCTAAAGCCTTCGATAAGGCTGATCATGGGGTACTCACTGCTAAACTGGGTTCATTTGGTTTTACTGACAAATCAATATCGTTATTAATGTCTTACTTGTGGAATCGACAGCTGTACGTTTCTTACAATGGTTCCGAATCGTTTCGATACAATTCGTCATCTGGGGTGCCACAAGGCTCTAACTTAGGCCCCTTATTATTTTTGATCTTTGTGAATGATGTATGTGATTATATTGATTGTGGTAAACTGTTATTTGCTGATGATTTGAAACTGTATGTTGATATTAATAGTGAAAGAGATTGTGAGTATTTACAAACGCACCTTTGCCGTTTGAAAGATTGGTGTATGCTAAACAGGTTACATTTGAATACTGCTAAATGCAAGGTAGTTAGGAATTCTATTTTACGAGCTACAGTCCGAACGACTTGACGGATTTTGAGATATGAGGTACTGTTAGATTCGTCCTAGCAGTGCAAGTGATACTGTGTATTATCATTTTGTAAAATCAAAATGGCGGATTTTTTACGCAAATAGCCAAATCAGCTAAATGAGCTTGGCGATTCAACTCGGTATTCCAGGAGCGTTCAATCTGCGGTCCGAGCGACATTTGCATCTAACGTTTGGCATCTGAGTAGAATCATGTCATATTCTCCGCGAGATTATGCAGAAATGCGTTACCATTATGGTGCTGCCCTAGGAAATGCTCGAGCAGCTGCTCGCATGTATCGGGAGTGTGTGGTTCGAAGAGGTGGACCACAACCGGCTACCACGTTTTTCTGCCCCTGTCGTTCTCCTCCACATCGAAATAAGTGAAAATCCTTATTCATCATGCGTGAATTTCGAAAATTCAGTCAAAGTACTTGACGCTTTGTTTTGAAGTCTTGATCATTGACAAAGTCACTGTATCAGATAAATACAGCTACTATTGTTGTACAAACATATTCATTTCCAGCCTTTGGCCTTGAATTACTCGAAATCTGCATACACACGCCGAGTAACGGCACATTAGTAATGCTTTTTAGTAACATACTATGCATGGCTGGTGTAAGGACTAGTATGGAAATCGTAAATAAACGTTGTCAAAAAAGTTATGAATAGTACAAAGAGGAAAGTGGGTTAAGGTAATGGAGCAGAGCAAAAAACCTAATGGACGGCGGATCAGAACAAATCTGCCGCGTTTATTCGAGCGTGAATGCACTCTGTGACATTGAATTTTTATGGGAAATTCAATGCTAAAATTGCATCAACAGTAACGGATTACCTCGAGGACAAAAAGTGCAATTGCTCCAGAGACAATGGAAAACAATAGTACTTAAACAATAATTGACAGGTGTTCTTATGGCTTCTAAGTCTTCCAGTTATTACTTTGCGTCGTTCTTGTGTATTGAGTATTTTTTATACTTCGCCATTGCTACACTTCCTCACCAATTGAGGCGCGGATCCAGGGGTGGGTCATGGGGGTCATGACCGCCCCCCCCCCTGGCGAATTCAGAATTACTTCAATTATTGACAGATAAAATACGGAAATGGAAACTTTGAAAGTTGCATGATAACTCAGAAATTAATATCAAAATTGTACATCAGCCTGGTTTTTGCATTTAATAGTGCGGACGGGCACGGGACACGTTGTAATGCGCATCGTAATTTTTGCGCACTGTTACCTCTGTTTTTTTACTATATGTCTATATAACCTGAATCAAGTAGAGACTGTGAGATCAAACATACTTTATTCAATACAAAACAACAGAATTATTCTAATTCGAATCCGCGTCTTGCTTTTCGTTCAGCAAAAACTTCCATCGCAGAATCCAAATTGAGTGTATTAGCTACTGATCTTTCGATGTAGAGGATAGGGAAGTTGTTGAGTGTGTCTTTAGCCAAAGAAGCTCGACGGTATTCTTTAATGATTTTCAAAGAGCTCATGACACCTTCAGCACTAGCTGAACCGACACGCAAAGTCAAAAACAATCTGAGTAAACTGCAGCTCTCTGGAAAACTGTCTACAAAATTGTTTGCAATCATTAACTTCTAATAATCTAGCGAGCTGTCAATAGTAAAATTACGATTTTCCCAAAAATACATGGCTTATTCATATTTTAGATCTGTAGTGAAAAATTCGGAATATTTTTCCATCAAATTAGTGACGCTGATTTCTACTTCATTGTCTTTTAGATTGACTAATTTTCTCTGGCAAAAAACCAACCACATCATTACATCGTTACTCATTGAATCCAAAACTTAATTTTTCGTGTGTTCCAGTGGCGAGTCAGCAGCTCTATCGTGGAACATTTTTTTGATTTTCCTCTTTCTGACAATGGGAAAACCAGGATTTTTCCATTCCATCTCTTCCCATTTATTCTTAGCCTTCAGAACAAATTGATCGTATGTGCTTTCGCTCCTAAAATCTTTTAATTTTTTTAATGCTGCTGAAATGCACCTCTGAGTCATCATCAAGTCTATTTCTTTCTTTTGCATTTGAACCTGCACAGTATTCATCACGCTCAATACTGAATGCCACCAGAACAAATTGAGGAAAAAGCTCCACACGTGAAATTTCATCTTCTATGCAATTGATAATATACTAAGTGACATATAAATCCGAACACCCAGTTTAAATGGTTTTATTTTAATAAAAGTTGGTGAATGTATTTATCTTACTGTAAATAACAAGTGAAAAAATGTTCAGCCTTATCAGTTGGACATTCCGGTTTTTATACTGCTTTTTTTAATTTACTAACGCTCTAAAAATGAATATTTCAGCCGCTGTAAAGAATCAACGTTGGCGGATTTTGGTTCTTGACATCCTTTACGATCGGTTACGATGCCTAGAGTACGGAGACCTGTACGATTTCGTCAACTTAGTGAGTTTGATAGGGGCCGTATAGTGGGACTTCGGGAAGCTGGACTTTCTTTTCGGGCAATTGCAGTTAGAGTGCAAAGAAGTGTAGACACTGTGGTTAGGTGTTGTCAGGCATGGCTTCGAGAAGGCCGTACGCAAAGAGCAAGGGGCACTGGACACCGCCGTAGAACAACAGACCGTGAAGATCGCCGCCTAAGATTATTGGCCTTAAGGGACCGTTTCTCCACTACCAGGTCCATTGCAAATGAATGGTTTGCAGAACACGGAAGACCTATTGGCATGCGAAGTGTTTACTGACGAATGAGAAGTTTTGGCTTGTTTTCATACCGGCCACACTGGGTCCTCCCTTTAACTCGAGAACACCGACGTAATCGCCTTGAGTGGTACACACAACGGTCACTCTGGGATCAGGAATGGAACAGTATTGTCTTTAGTGACGAGTCTCGATTTTGTTTAGGCATGCACGATAGTCGTGCCAGGGTTAGAAGGCGACTTGGTGAAAGGAGGAATCCACAGTTTTTTGTTGAAAGACATGTTCATCACACTGTTGGAGTTATGGTTTGGGGTGCTATAGCTAATGGTTCCAGGTCACCTTTAATCTTCATCAGAGGTAACATGAACGCGCAGCGTTAGATCCACGAAGTTCTAGAACCCCATCTTTTACCCTATCTTGACACCCTGGCAGATCCAACTTTCCAACAAGATAATGCCCGACCACATGTTGCAAGAGTCACAATAGACTTCTTTCAACATAATGATGTCACATTGTTACCATGGCCACCAAGATCTCCCGACTTATCCCCAATTGAGCACGTGTGGGATATGATGGGTAGGAGATTGCTCAATTTGCAACGTCCTCCTCAGACTCTAGAAGCACTTCGAGAGGAGTTGGTGGTTGCCTGGAATGAGATACCACTGGAGGACATTGACCACCTGATCAGAAGCATACCTAGGCGCGTTGGAGAATGCGTAGCACATCAGGGTGCATCCACACATTATTAAAGGTCAAAGGACTTTAAGGCAGTGCAATCATTTTGACATTTTTATCATTTACTTATTATGCTTCATTAAGTACTTATACAAAATTTTATTAAAATAAAACCATTTAAACTGGGTGTTCGGATTTATATGTCACTTAGTATACATTCACAAAATTTCTTCCACGATATTATCACGAAGAAAATAGATATGTTATCAAATACAAAATTCACAGTATTGTGAAAGTTTATGGTTATAAGCATTGATGACGTGAAAAGACTGTAATAGACGCATTAGAGTCTTTTCTCCTTGAGCAATAAAAGGGTCATTCGGTAATTTTCTTAGAAATGAAATAGTCATTTTTCAAAAAAATTCTTAAGAAATGAAAGGGAAATTTCCCTATTCAAACTGAATGCTAACGCGCTGATTCATAAACATTACGCAGATGGTCATTAAAGAATATAACAATATATCTCTTAAATAAAAACACCAACCTTTTCATAGCTGGTGACTTCAATCTATGTGACATTAGCTGGCCCATGTCAACCATTCCTGAATGCAATTCTTCTTCTGCTGCTTACATCGACTTGCTACGCAACTCTAGCATATCTCAACTTGTTGATCGTCCAACGAGATTCAGGGAAGGACAGACGCCTAGGGCTCTGGATTTGATATTCGTTAACGACGCCGACTTTGTTTCTAATTTAGATTATTTGCCACCTTTTGGCAAGTCTGACCACTGTTCACTTTTATCTTCTCTCCAGTTCAATATAAATAGTCGTTCTACAACCGATAAGTTTAAAACCATCAAAATTGTAAACCACGATGCTCTTAACCAAGCCTTGTCTGAAGTCAACTGGCCTGCTTTGCTTAACAACCGTAGCACCCAAGATATGTGGGACACTTTCGCTCAACGAGTCCTAAGCGAAACGGCTGACAATACTGTTGAAAAGAAGGTATACTGTGACCCCTCAAAGCCCTGGATCAACTCTAACGTATCGAGGATGCTTCGTCACAAGAGATCTTTGTGGCAACGGTTTAGGAGGAGTGGCCATTCACAAGATTACGTGTCTCATCGATCCTTTTCCAACCTCCTATCTAGAACGTTACATAATGCCAAACATGCTTATGAACGAAAACTTGTTACCTCCAAAAATAAGAAGAAGCTGTTTCGGTATCTAAGAACAAACCTGAATTCCAAAGTTTCATCACCTCAGATCCGCGACGCTGACGGTCATCTCCACATGGATGCCACCGAATCTGCCAACTTACTGGCAGAGTCCTTTAGTGATGACTTCGTCGATGAGCCTAATGGAGACCTTCTACCGACGACTATCTGCCATAGGTGTCCCAACAGCCTTTGCGAAGTTGAGTTCCTGCCTGAAGATGTGTTAATGCACCTGCGAAATCTGAAGACCTCTTCCTCCCTTGGTAAAGATGGGATGACGGCTGCTGTACTTAAAAACTGCGCTTCAGCACTGGCCCTACCATTAAGCTTGATATTCACATCGTCTTTTAGATCTCATACCCTACCCTCATGCTGGCTTAGTGCTTCTGTTACCCCTGTATTCAAAAAGGGCGACAAATCCTCCGTTAAAAATTATCGACCAATAAGTCTCGTTCCTATCGCCGTCAAAATAGCTGAAAGAATCATATTAGATAAGCTCCTGTCATTTGCTTTCGAAAATGACCTTATCCCTAAGAATCAGCATGGATTTCTCCCTGGTCGATCAATAATGACCAACCTTTTCCACTCTCTCAACGATTGGACTCAGTATCTGGACACAAAGACTCCTGTTGATATAATCTACTTAGATTTTTCTAGGGTTTTCGATCGCGTACCACATAGAAGGCTTCTGTTTAAGTTGGAATGTATGGGAATAAGAGGCGAGTTGTTACTGTGGATTAAGGCTTTTCTCACCGGGAGGAATTTCTCTATGCGCGTCAGTGATAGCCAGTCTCACCTTCATCATGTAGCAAGTGGAGTTCCTCAAGGCTCTGTCTTGGGGCCAGTGCTGTTCCTTCTGTATACAAGTGACCTGCCCGCATTGATTTCCTACACATGTTTAGCTTATGCCGACGACACCAAGATTTACAATACTGTCGTAAATTCTGCTATGCTTCAACGAGATCTTGATATTGTTTGTCAATGGTCAGTCAGTTGGCTTTTACCCTTAAATCTAACTAAGTATTGTGTCCTTCACCTCAGGAAGACAAATCCGCGATTTACATACAAGATCTCTGACCACAACATCGAAGCAGTTTCCAGCCACACTGATCTGGGCGTTGTAGTCAACGATCGTCTTTCCTGGTCAGAACATATTCACCACGTTACATCAAAAGCCAAGAAACTTCTATACATGCTGGAGAGGTCTTTCAAAGGATCCGATGTCAACACTTGCTCCTACATTTACAAGGCATTCGTGAGGCCAATTCTTGAATTCGCTGGCCCGGTATGGGACACTGTGCTTCTGCGCGATAGAAATCTCGTCGAATCAGTACAGCGTCGGGCTACTCGTATCCCTTTTGGAGCACGAAGACCAAGCTATGAAGATCGCCTTGAATTATTCAACCTGACCTCATTCTCTGAGCGAAGACTTCGTGGCGATCTTATAGTTACGTTCAGGATACTTCATAATTTGATGGGCACCAACCTCATGCATCTATACCGTCTGTCGCGCAGCAATCTACGCGGACACAGCTTCAAACTGCATAAGGAGCCATTAAAAACAACAGTCCGACAGTGGTTTCTTCCCAACCGCATATTCAACACCTGGAATAGTTTACCTGAAAGTGTGGTTGGTGCTACTTCAGTTAATAGCTTCAAAGTGCAGTATGATAGCTGGATGAGTGTACAAACTTTATAGCTATGAACTGTCTTTTATTATTTTTTTCTATTTGATGTATTTGTGTTACGTGTCCGTATACTATATTTACTGCATGAGCTTATAGTACTGTGTACTCTGCTCATCTCAATTATCATAATAATAATAATAATAATTAATAATAATAACATTCTGATTTCTTGTTATCAATTTTACATTCAGACGCGCTGAACAATATAGAGACTAGAGATGATTTTTGCGGGGGGTGGGGCGCAGGCGGCAATGTCATTACTTAAGTCCGCCACTGTAACGGACAACCTCCCCCCCCACCCCCCGAAGACGAGAAGAACATCTGCTTGAACAAGTTTTTTTACCAGGTGTGACCCCCCCTCCCAGAGACACAAATCCTGGATCCGCCATTGCACCAATTGGCGTGGGTAGTTGGTAAGGGTGGCTTGAAAACATTTCTGTTACCAGTCACTCGGAATTTTTTGGTCTTCTCATCTGAATATGGCTACAGCTATGCACCTACTTTACCAAGTTTCCTATGCATGAGAACATCGAACACTGGAACGAATGTCCGACCGAGGAGAGTATCTTTCTCGTTTTATCGACAATCATAATTCTCGAACGTTTCTGACAACATATCCCAGAAGGAAGGTAATTTATTTATAATTTCATGTGGCTATGGCTGAGCCTATGCGGCTCTCTTGCATGCCGTGAACCGCCTAACTGTGTTTAACGCGCGTCACGCCAGACAGAAGGGAATATAAAATATATTCTCATACGGAAATACCAATTTTATGGCCGCTTTCATACGTACCGGTAGCTTTTCGATGTTTCTACGAGGGGTGTATGAATTATTCATAAAATTTTATCACATTAATTTGTTTTCATTTCCCAGGAAAAATTTCGTAAATGAGATATTACGTGTTTTTGGATGTTATACGACATGTACAGGGTGTCCCATTTTCGATGATATTACGGGGTAACTCGCTTAGGAGTGAAGACAGGGAGTTGCGGTTTTCGTAATACCGAGCTCTACGTGGAAAATTTTGCGACAGGATTTGGGTGTAAAACCTTATAAGATACAGCTGGTGCAAGAATTGAAGCCACACGACCTCCCACAACGTTTCCAATTTGGTGAATGGGCGCTGGCAAAGTTGGAGGAAGATCCACATTTTTATCGAAAAATTGTGTTCAGCGACGAAACTCATTTGTGGTTGAATGGGTACGTTAACAAGCAAAATTGCCGCATCTGGAGTGAAGACCAGCCAGAAGCATTGCAAGAGCTACCAATGCATCCCGAAAAAATCACTGTTTGGAGTGGATTATGGGCCGGTGGCATCATCGGGCCGTACTTCTTCAAAGACGACAATGGCCGGAACGTAACTGTGAATGGCGAGCGCTACCGTGCGATGATAACAAACTTTTTTTCCCAAAATGGAAGAGCTGGACTTGGCTGATATGTGGTTTCAACAAGACGGTGCCACATGCCACACCGCACACGAAATAATGGCCCTATTGAGAGGCGAGTTCGGTGAACAGTTTATCTCACGTTTGGGGCCCGTCAATAGATCGTGTGATTTAACGCCGTTGGACTATTTCTTGTGGGGCCATGTTAAGGCTAATGTCTACAGAGATAAACCAGCAACGATTGACGCACTGGAAGCCAATATTGAAGCATTTATTCCTGAGATACCGGCCGATATGTTGGAGAGAGTGTGCCAAAATTGGACCTTGCGCATGGGCCATCTAAAACGGAGCCGCGGCCAACATTTACATGAAATAATCTTTAAACATTAAATTATATCGACCGTTCTATAGACTCAAATAAAGATTTAATCGTTTTTTAAAATTTTTTGTTTTTTTTTTAAAATCAAATCCTATACCTCTTAAAAATCACTCGTTATAAGCTGTGAATTTTTAGCTATAAGTCTAACATTTTTCTTAAGCGGAGCAGCCTGTATATTTTTGCGTTTGATTGAAAATTTTATAAGCTGGCCCTAGAAATAACACGCCAGTTATACAGGAGGTAGATTGGCTTCCGATCAATCAGATAAAATCAACATGACCTTAGTAAAAGTTTTTTACCTTTGGGAGATATTGCCACTTTACGCTCTTTCAAAAAAAGGCTACATTTTGCTCCTTTTTTTGCTGTTATGTCTATAAAGAACTTCTAGCTGATGGTTTTTCCCTGGGCTACCATTAGTAGTTGGTTGACACAACCGAGTATTCATTCTATTAAGAACTAGCACTTTATCCTAAAAAAAAATATTGCATTTTGTTTCAAAGTGAAAACCTTTACTAAAGTTTGACTAATTACTGGGAAAAGAAAAATGTACCAGAGTTAAACATGCAATACAATGCAATATTTTCAATTTCGCCCTATATTTCAGAGACGAAGCAGGCTATGAAAATTTTGCTTATAAAATCTTCTCTTCACAAAAAAAGAAGCACAGTACTGCGAAAACAACAACTCTATCTTTACTAGGTCTAACCTGTAAGTTGTAGACTATACAAGAAGGAAACGTCAATGCATAGGTGCATAGTGAGGATTTGTGTGCTACTTTTTCTTATTCTTATATGCAACAACCACTCGCAAAACCGCACTCTTGCTGGAAAATCTTCAGGTTGAAGGGCTTGTACACGTTGGACGTGAAACGGATAGAGCCCCTCTTCACGCAGCGTTTGCCACACTTTAGTTTTTGATACTTGCACTTCTCTAGCCATGTCTCTAGTGCTTGTTGAGGGATTCTCATCTACGCGATTACCTCTACACTCGTGACCGTAACCGTCGGTTGAAGGTTGCATACTGACCTGACACACTGACCCCGACCCAGTTCTGTCGTCGGGTTGAGCTAGTGTCCTAGTACCACTCGGGGATGTCGCGGATACAGGACGGTATTCAGATATTTTTGATGTTGCAGAGCCCTTTATCTCGGTTCCCTTAAGACATTGGTGTATATGGTACTAAGAAAAATTGCTTATGTTTTCAAGATCTACACGTCGTGTAAAGGAAAACCCTAACTTTGCGGACACCCTGTATAAATAGCCCGTCGGGCACAGCTAATAGATATAGATCCTTAGCACATAATCAATGATAATTTTCTCACATAACAAAAGTCACTGATTTTATACACATGCGGACCAAAACATATAATCATCCTGATTCGATCTTGCTAATCAACCAACCTTCTTTCTTCTCAAAGCATAAACACTACAGACTACTCAGCTTTCTGCAACCGACAAGCAACCAACAATGCATGTCGTTTCGTTAAGTCATTCCTCCATATATGAACGCTGTCTATTCTATTCGTCATTGTCTGTCACATCGGTCTTGGTTGAAGTCTTGTAAGTCAGTAGGTCTGTCCGGTCTGGTTGCCTAGATAACAAACCAAGTCAGGGAGAAAGAAGGGAAGAAGGAAGGAAGGAAGGAGGGTGAGCAAAGAAAAAAGAAGTGCGTCAATTTGAGGGGTACCTTGGCATTGCTAATTAGTATTCGGCAATTTTAAATTGATCCTAAAATTAATTTTGGGATTTGTTGTTGAAGAAAACTTATAATTTTGGTTGGACCTAAAGTCGCACGATTTAATTTTGTTAACAGTGCGAGTCACGGCCTTGTGTGCTTGCGAACTTGCTCGACTGTGTAGTCTACTGACTCGCGCAACAAAGAATTGTTATGCGATTCCGCTTGACTATAACGTAGCTGCGCTTGTTGTTTGATGTAGTCCCTTAAGTAAGGGATGTCAAGGTCTCTGTGAAGGGTCTCGTTGGAAACATACCATGGGGCGTCAGTGATTGTACGCAAGGTTCGGTCTGCAAAAAACCTTCAGGCTACGCAAATGCGTTTTGGCGAGAAAACATCAAGCCGCACTTTCGTGAGTGATCGCTGGTCTAATAACCATCTTGTATAGTCGAACTTTGTTAATCAAACTAAATTTTGATGTTCTACATAGCATAGGGTAGAGTTGCCGAAACGAGATTTGGAATTTAGTTTTTAACGCTTCAGTGTGCCTCTGCCAGGTCATTCCCTTGTCAAGAGTGACCCCGAGACACTTAACAGAGCTTTCCCATGGTACCCGAGCTCCATTCACTGAAACCTCACACGGGGCGCCGCTACGTTTTTTTAGTACAATAGATTGCTTGCGTTTTCGAATGATTAATTTTGATCAGCCACCGATTTGCCCATTCCAATACCTCGTCCACCGCACTTTGCAACCTGTCGTGAACTAGATCCCCAGAGCACGACTGGGCCACCAGGGCAGTGTCATCAGCATAGAGATAGATTTCACAGTTGCTGGGGCAACGGACGTCATGAATAAAAAGTGAATAAAGGACTGGTCCAAGAACCGAACCCTGAGGGACACCGGCTTTGATGGGCCGTATTGTCGACAGAACGTTATTAATTTTGATCCGAAATTTCCTTCCCTCGAGGAAGGATTTCAAAAGTTTTAGGAGCCAGAAGGGGAAGCCCTTATGGATCAATTTGTAGAGAAGGCCCTTCTCGTTCAACAAGCCTTATGGCCTGTAGCTTCGTACTATGCTCAGACCGAAAGCCAAATTGCACGTCAGGAATCACATTGTGGTCTGCCGAGAAATTTTCAAGGTGACTTAGAATCACCCTTTCAGCGAGCTTAGACGGAGCTGAGAGTGAACTAATGGGGCGGTAATCCTAGGGGGATATCGAACCCACCTTCTTTGGAATCATTATGGCATCAGCAGTCTTACGCGCCGTTGGGAAGTGTTGGGTCCTTAGTATGGCATTGATTATTGCCACGAGATAAGTTAAGGACTTCCGCGAAAGTAGCTTTAGCGCCTTATTAGTGATTCTATCCTCTGCATGAGCTTTACGCATCTTGAGGTCTTTAATATGACCTTGGAGCTCTGCTGGTGTGCAATGCGGAGTCTCAGGAGATCTCGCTGATGTGCCGTGCAGCTCTTCAATTGAGGAATCTTCTGAAGATTCCTCTGAGGAAAAATCACTAAGGGAGACACTACTGCCACTGACGTCGTTGGCCCTAAAATATCTCCTGACGGATCTTACAATATTTCGCTCCTCGTCGAGGTCATTATCAAGGTCATAGTTGGGAGAGAACTGACTTTCCATTGCATCAGCGAAAACCTCGACCTCTTCATCTGCCCTACAGACTATGCCCCTAGGACCGTGGATGTGCGGGAGTTGTTCTCGCTTTCCGTTTCTAAGCGACTTTGCAACTTTCCAGAGAGGAATACAAGAGTCAAGCATCCCCGACAGAAAGTCGCTCCATTACTCATTACGGAATTCATGAAGAGCATTTCTCACTTCATGAACAAGATTCGTCGCTCTGACAATGCCATCAGGATGACAAGACCTTTTCGCTTGCTTAATTGCAGCCCTTTTGTCAGAAATTTTCTGACGAATGTCTGCAGGGAGAATGAACGCTATCGATTGATTTTAAAATAAACTATTTGCACACTAAAAACTACCTAGTCTGCAAGATGACGTTATGTCATTTTTTTTGGGTTTTTTACATAATACCCCTGCCGGTCATATCGCCCTCATCGCTTACCAAAGGATGATAATTCGTTGTCGCTCTATCACCAAGCAAGTGGCTTTAATACAGGGTGGCCCATAAGTCCTTTGAGCTGGAAAAAAAGGAATAAAACCAAACTAGTTACATTATGAAGAATTATTATATTTTGTTATCATCTTTATTGAATGGGAATTATGTTTTAAAAATCACATCGTCTAAATGCAATCCATTACGATCACGGCACTCATATAAACGACGTCTAAAATTGTCGATGACTGCGCGGCAAGTCAACATTGTAATGCTTGCCATTTCTCTTCGGATATTTTCTTTGAGGACATCAACTGATCGCGGAGTGGTGTCGTACACTTTACTCTTGAGGTAGCCCCATAAAAAGAAGACCATTGGGGTCAAATCTGGACTACGTGGTGGCCAGGAAATGTCTCCTCTTAGAGAAATTACTTTGCTGGGAAAAAGTTGACAGACTACGGACATAGAAGTGTTGGAGGTGTGGGCAGTTGCTCCGTCCTGTTGAAACCAGGTCTGCGTATTATAGCCTGGAAAATTCTGCAACGCTGGTGTCAAAAACTCTTCTATCATTGCTACATACCGCTCCAAAGTAACAGTTAATGCGCGACCTCTGTCGTCCTCAAAAAAATAAGGGCCTACGATGCCATGCGCTGACATAGCAGCCCAAACTGTAACTTTAGAGCTGTGTAAGGGCTTCTGATGCTTACGCCTTGGATTTTCGGGGCTCCGATAACGGCAATTTTGTTTACTTACATGCTCGTTTAAATGGAAGTGAGCCTCGTCCGAGAACAACACATTATTGAGCGAAGAAAATCCATTCAACATTTCATTCGCAAAGTTTAGTCTCTGAATAGCGTCATTATCTTTTAATTCCTGCACTAACTGAATTTTGTAAGCGTGCAGACGTACATCTTTCCTTAAAATCCGCTGTAAAGATGTTCTGGGTACGTTTAGTGCACTAGAACGCTTACGAGTAGACTGGGTAGGATTTTGACGAACAGACTGTGCCACAATGTTGATGTTTTCTTCAATACGAGTTGTCCTTGGTCGACCCCACCGCTGTTTATCTAACGTCGAACCAGTCTCTTCGAACTTAGCAACTCAGTTCTTAATCGTTTGAGCTGTTGGACACTTTGTAAAATTGTGTAAATTGTGGTATTCTCGATATTTACGCCGCGCAATGGTTGCCGAATCATTATTTTGATAAAACGCGCGCACACAAAAAGCATGATCCGCTCCAGTGAAACACTCCATGGCGACTGAATTCCCAGACACTGAAGATACTGCCCCCACCTCGCTCGCGCCGCTCACGCTCACCCGTTAAATTTTATTCAAATTTGAAATTTCAAAGGACTTATGGACCACCCTGTATTATACTGAAATTGTCACCCATATCGAGTTCTGCCCTTGTAATAAGAAAAAATGTTCTAAACCTTCTAAGGCGGGTTCGTTGTTTTAACGTTTATCGATCTATCATCGATATCGTTTAAAAACCGATCGTATTTTGTCAAACAACAAACATCCACGTAGAAAATGTCACGTGGGAATTTAAACTGACGTACGCCATTGATTCAGATTGCATAGCATGGCCATGCCACTACCGATGCCTGCGAAATAGCCCACACCCCGTGCAGTTGATATTCTGGTTTTGCTCCTCGCACGCACGTCACAGAGAGTGATGCGAACCCGATGGACGGACGGACAGACGCGTGGACACGTGACAGAGTGAGGGATGCTGGTTGTCTTCTTTAACTGCAACCGCAGCGCCGGCATCACATGTCACGTCCAACAGAAGAAGAAGAAGGGTCCATCGACCTGCCTGCAGAAGGTTACCCGCCACGGCAACTCGTTCATCGGACTTCATTTTTTTGCAATTATCGCGCAACTACTGCAGAGATACCAAGGTCTCATTTGTGCTGGGGCACTAGCTATTGTTATCTTCATGCACTTTATTGTAGTTATATCTATAAGTGAAACCACGTACATCAGTAACGTTTCGGTAACTTCGGTGAGCTATTTCAAAGTAGCTACCAATCAAAAAATGGCAATGACAATATCCTAGTTTTAGCTAACAAAGACACTTAGTCAAAACTAGTTTCAACTGTGCAAAACGCGTTATAACTACCCAACTAGCAAAGTAGTGGTATAAGCTTTTGGTAAAAGAACCTTGTCAAAATATGAATCAAATACGAAGCCCGTAGAAATTGGGTAACTAATTTGCACGATAATCACAATCAAATTTGCTGTGCAAGTAATTCAATAGCCCTATATCACAGTGTAGAAGTTATCATATACCTGTGTATGAAATTCACAATGGCCGATATGTAAGTAAACAAGATGTCTGTAATGTGTTGGTTATATATTCTTCACTTCGTCTATACAATACATAAGAAATAGCTTGGTTGCAATAAAGTACTATAGAATCACGTAACAGAATAGTTGTATAGTTGACAAAAACTGAAAATCTTGCACTGAAGCAAATGTGCTACAGCGGCTGCAAGAGGCTTACACTTTTGTTTTATAACTGTTACCTGCAGCCCTTATACAACCTCTTAAATGACTGAAGTGTCCTATTAGCTGTGCCCATTCCGCTTGTATAACTGTTCTAAGAGGGTTTTGCCAATGTTCTTACAGTATACAATGCTGTTTAAGGAATACTGTATAATCATTCTTGCAACGCTAATATGAGTGATAATTGTTAGTTAGGTAAGAACGGGTTTTGGCTGTAACATGTACATACGAAGTACTGTATAATTCTGCACGGACTAAGATTTGAAACTAAGCTTCATAACAACGTCTATTTAGCGCAAAAATATCTACCCAATGACACACGTCACTTAGCGAGGTGAACACCTGCACTGGTATCATGTATCTTGAAAAGTGAGGTTATGTGGATTTTATTGACATTATATTGTTTTTTTTTAAATATGTAGGTTTTTCTACAAGATGTATAACTTAGCACTTGGTTGTACGTGTTGCCTAAAGGTCATGAGGCTTTATTTACCAATGTTTGGCTCTGATGTTATGTAAAATCTGCTTCAGAGATGGCATTACTGGAGGTCTAAACTGTAAGTTGTATGTCTTGATGATAATTCCATTCGATTCTTGTCTCAAATACACTTAATCGATAGTCAAAGCTAGAAATTGGTTGCCCAGCCACTTTTCCTTATACATTCTGGAAATTACATACACAAATTTGATGAATTTCAAAAATTATAGAGATCAATTATATATTCACTGTAACACTGTCGACGTATCTACAAGCCATATACATGCTAACAGTAATTACACACAACACGAGCGCGGTGATGATTTCCCGTAATTCTCCTCAGTTTTTCGTAATTTATATCATTATAACTTCGAACATAACCTCTCTTCAGAAATCACAACATATAAATAACCCGTCATATTCAGCATATTCAGTAATTATTTTCTCACACAACAAATGTCACTGATTTTATACACATGAAGACCAATACACATAATCATCCAGATGCGATCTTGCTATTCAACCAACTTTCTTCTCAGAGATAAAAACTACAGACACCGATCACTTAGCCTCACAAAACTATGCAACCAATAATGCGTGTAGTTTAGTTGGGTGATTCCTCCATAGATGGACGTTCACAACGATCCTAATGAGCGAACGTGGAATGACTATTTGCGCCCTAAAAACTACCTAGTCTGCAAGTTGACATCTTACAGGTTTTTTTGACGTTTTGTAGGTTTTTTACATGATACCCGTGCCGAGTACATACAATCTCTGGCATTATCCTTTACTGTTGTCCAGGTGACGGTTCATTTCTTTTTGTCGCTATTATACAGTATGTCCCACACAGCCTGAACAATTCTGTACCAAGCTGAGCTTGAACGAAGCTATCATCACAATTTTCAGGTTACGAATTTCCGCTGCCAAAAGATGTTCAGCTTTGACGCCAACTCTTGAGTCACATTGTAAATGAGATGTTTCTATGTAGAACAGCGGATAAATTAAAGTCTTACATGATAATAATGTGTATGTGAATACAGACCAATACACATAATCATCCAGATGCGATCTTGGTATTCAACCAACTTTCTTCTCAGAGATAAAAACTACAGACACGGATCACTCAGCCTCACAAAACTATGCAACCAATAATGCGTGTAGTTTAGTTGGGCGATTCCTCCATAGATGGACGTTCACAACGATCCTAGTGAGCAAACGTGGAATGACTATTTGCGCCCTAAAAACTACCTAGTCTGCAAGTTGACATCTTATAGGCATTTTTTTGACGTTTTGTGGGTTTTTTACATGATACCCGTGCCGAGTACATACAATCTCTGGCATTATCCTTTAACTGTTGTCCAGGTGACGGTTCATTTGTTTTTGTAGCTACTATACAGTATGTTCCACACAGCCTGAACAATTCTGTACCAAGCTGAGCTTGAACGAAGCTATCATCACAATTTTCAGGTTACGAATTTCCGCTCCCAAAAGATGTTCAGCTTCGACGCCAACTCTTGAGTCACATTGTAAATGAGATGTTTCTATGTAGAACAGCGGATAAATTAAAGTCTTACATGATAATAATGTGTATGTGAATACAGACCAATACACATAATCATCCAGATGCGATCTTGGTATTCAACCAACTTTCTACTCAGAGATAAAAACTACAGACACGGATCACTCAGCCTCACAAAACTATGCAACCAATAATGCGTGTAGTTTAGTTGGGTGATTCCTCCATAGATGGACGTTCACAACGATCCTAGTGAGCAAACGTGGAATGACTATTTGCGCCCTAAAAACTACCTAGTCTGCAAGTTGACATCTTACAGGTTTTTTTGACGTTTTGTAGGTTTTTTACATGATACCCGTGCCGAGTGCATACAATCTCTATCATTATCCTTTAACTGTTGTCCAGGTGACGGTTCATTTCTTTTTGTCGCTATTATACAGTATGTCCGACACAGCCTGAACAATTATGTACCAAGCTGAGCTTGAACGAAGCTATCATCACAATTTTCAGGTTACGAATTTCCGCTCCCAAAAGATGTTCAGCTTTGACGCCAACTCTTGAGTCGTATTGTAAATGAGATGTTTCTATGTAGAACACCGGATAAATTAAAGTCTTACATGATGATAATGTGTATATGAATACAGCAACTATAATTTTATATGCCCATTCATTAGGGGTTTGACTTCCTCTAGCGCTTGACCGTTTATCCCGATTTTTCGCCATTAGTCGCTAATGAAGCCGTAAAACCGAATGATCCTGTACCCTTTCCCATAACGTCGCCGGCATCTGTGAGCTCTCGAATGTGTGCTAGATAATCACATTACCAGATGCGCAGAAGTGTGTCAGACTAGTGTGCCTTATTCCTTTTAGGTGCAGCGACGGATTTTAAAACCGCAGGAAATTCCGTTCCACATAGTAGTCATACAGACCATACCGGATGATTCTTCGTCTTGAGAACATCTGGCTAGTGACAGAAAAAATAAATATAGCAGAAAGAATGAGCACTTGTTTTATAGACAGTATTAATTGAATAGTGAAGACGATAGATGAGGGTGATCTCAACTTATGTCCATTGCGAGAATATTATAATTAATAATAATAATAATAAATGGGCTTTATTTCGTACCTCAATCAATGAGTCAATTTAGGGCAATAAACATCAACAATCTCAGAATTGAAATCTAATAAAGATCCAAGTGAGAATCTCTAGATTCTAAATGATTGTTTCGATATAATTGGAGATAAATTCACTGATCATCAGCCAAAAAATATTCTCAATAAAATCAACATAATGTTACTATTTTTAATGTGGTAAAACCGGAATGAAACTTATTTTTTCAATATTAGTTCAAGTTTTAGAGATACGGTAATTATATGTGTTCCTGCTGTGACAGTGTTAATATACTGTAATTCACAAGAATGCACGTGCTACATTTTCATATTCGGCAAGGAAAGATGATGTAATCGGCATGATTGTGTTAAGTTATACATACGTGTAGTACCTTGTGTTGGACAAGCCACAGGTATGTTCAAGAAAAAAAAATCGGTTATTAACTACCCAAACATACCATCTGCGATGAGACCTGTGCCTCACAGTGACGAAAATCCTATTCCAAAACCCCCAGAATCCTACACTTGCGAATCAGAAAACGAATCAGATCATGGCGATCGAGTGATTCGTCAGGAAGAAGATATGCCATCAACGTCAAGAGATCCTGATTTTATACCGAGCACGTCATGCCACCAACCGCACAAAATAACACAGTCAGAATTAAATGATCTTGTAAGAGATTTAGAACAGTCACAATAGACTTCTTTCAGCATCATGATGTCACATTGTTACCATGGCCACCAAAATCTCCCGACTTATCACCAATTGAGCACGTGTGGGATATGATGTGTAGGAGATTGCTCAATTTGCAACGTCCTCCTCAGACTCTAGAAGCACTTCGAGAGGAGTTGGTGGTTGCCTGGAATGAGATACCACAGGAGGACATTGACCACCTGATCAGAAGCATGCCTAGGCGCGTTGGAGAATGCGTAGCACATCAGGGTGCATCCACACATTATTAAAGGTCAAAGGGCTTTAAAGCAGTGCAACCATTTACTTATTATGCTTCATTAAGTACTTATACAAAATTTTATTAAAATAAAACCATTTAAACTGGGTGTTCGGATTTATATGTCACTTAGTATATTTACAATTCATTTGTGAACATAACTAGCTGAAATCCGATTACATTTTCAAATAAACTTGGAGACATTAATCAGGTTAACCATTGGTCTGCGTCACACCTATGATCTAGTATAGGTAATCTCTCTGAAGTTATATGAATCACTCTGTATACCGACGATTAGAGAGTCTCTTTCACGGAATTATAGATTTATTCCGTATCGATAAAGTCAATGAATGTTCAGTTGTCGATAATTAATTTATACGAGTTTAATGTTTAATAACAGTAATCAAGTCGTATCAAGATGTTATTACATTGGTATGTGGTACACACTAGATTCAACATAGTTCAGCGCAGATTAAGAGCATTAAGCACATCTGCGCCAATAAAACATTTTTGTAGTCATTTTGCAATTTAGATCAGCTGCAGGGAAATGCTTGGAATTTTCTACAGAATCTCTAATTTCCTCAGGAGCGCCTAAATGATCAGTGCTTGGACCACCTCTCTTTATTTTGTATACAGGGTGTTTCAGTTTATTGTTGCATAACTTTAGGATTCAATAGAACTTTTAAAATTAATGCATAAAGTCTATATAAACATGGATCGAAAAATGCGTGGCTTCCGAAGTACAGGGTGTTTAAATTTACTTTAAAAAAATTTTTTTTAAATATTTCGAACAATATTTGATGTATAACAGTGAAAATTGGTGTACAAGGGTTTTTTGGTAGGACAAAACGAACCCTGGGTATAGTTTTACTTTAGCCACTAGAGGGCGCTCTCTACTGTACCTGTAGCATTAAAATGACCGAAATTTTTTTCTTAGTGCAACTTTTTGCTTTTTCAATAAATAAACTGGTTCTTCGCACTTTTCAACATAAAAAAGCTCTCCTGTGAGTTTTAGTTATAGTTAGCCGTTTTTGAGATATTTCGATTTTTAAGGTTCGATGCATTATTAATTATTTGTGCGAAAATAATATTTTTTTTTACATTTTCGATTTGGGCATTACAAGTAATTAAGATGATCGTTTAGATTGTGTTTTTAAACTCAGTAATAATTCCTAACCCCAAATAAACACAAAAAACAGAATATTAATTTGTTTAATTTTCCAATATTATTTTTAACAAATTAAATTAATTATTTACAACTCAAATGCTATTGGATAGTTAGGACAAACATACAAAATCTAAAGTAGTTGCTCGAAATGTAAACCCAATTGTTCAATACACAATTCACATCTACGAATTATAGAACGTGGTATAGCATTATTCAAATAAGGCGTTATTTCATCACATGCATTCCTGATTCTGTCTATTAGCATATCTCTTGTGGTTACGGGAGTCCGGCACACTTTTTCTTTTAGCAATCCCCACACAAAGAAATCTAATGGATTTAGGTCAGGGGATCGTGGAGGCCAGGCGACTGGTCCTCCACGGCCGATCCATCTTTCTGGACAACTTTCGTCCAGCCAGTTTCTAACTATTCTCGAATAATGAGCTGGACAACCATCAAGCTGGAACCAGGCCAATCTTCTTAAATCTAACATAACATCCTCCCAAATATTTGCATGTTCAGCCTTTAAAAATTCCAAAAAGGTCGCAGCATTTAACCTTGCAGGCAAAAGGTAGGGTCCAAATAGTCGATTACGGTAGATACCAATTCATACGTTCACACTAAATTCATGCTGAAAATTTCTTTCCCGAACTGCATGCGGATTTTCATGCGACCAAATATGTTGATTATGAACATTTACCACTCCACGTCTAGTGAAGCATGACTCATCGGTCCATAAAACGTTACTTAAAAACTCCCTATTATTATCAGTTCTATCAAGAATCCACTGACAAAATGTGATTCTTCGTTTCCCCTGGCTGTAGTCCTTGCACAGGTTGCAAATGGTAAGGACGTCTATGGTCATTCCTAAGAACACGGTGAACATGGCTTGCTGAAATTCCCAAGGCACCAGAAACTCTCCTAACACTTGTGGCCGGATCTCTATCAAACTCACGCAGAAACATACGGGTAAATCTGCGCTGACGAACATTTATGTTTTGATCCGTTTGGAGATTTCCAAAACTATTTCCAATTATTTGGCGATGCACTCTTACAAATACTGAGCGAGTTGGATGTCGTCTGTTTGGAAATCTTCGTGCGTATTCTCTGGCTGCTTCTGCTGCGTTTTCATTTACAAAGCCATACACAAAATGAATATCCGCTAACTCTTGATTGGAGAGTAAAAATGGCATTTATATAAAACTTACAAAAAAAAAAAACAGGTAAATCAAACTAAATTTCGTACGTTCACAATTGCAAAAAAACGTTTCAGGTTTCAACAGACAACAAAACTAACTGTCAACTAATTGACGTTTAACCTTATTCTGCTTTCAATTTCAAAAATATTTGCAGGCACAGACTACTTCTAAAAATTATCGAGATACTGACTTTTTAACGTTATTTTATAATTAAAAATGCATCGAACCTTAAAAATCGAAATATCTCAAAAACGGCTGTCTATAACGAAAATTCACAAGAGAGCTTTTTTATGTTGAAAGGTGCGAAGAATCAGTTTGTTTATTCAAAAAGCAAAAAATTGCACCAAGAAAAAATTTTCGGTCATTTTAATACACTACAGGTACAGTAGAGAGCGCCCTCTAGCGGCTACATTAAAACTATGTCCACGGTTCGTTTTGTCTTGCCAAAAAACCCTTGTATACCAATTTTCACTGTTATACATCAAATATTGTTCGAAATATTAAAAAAAACTATTTTAGAAACTAAATTTAAACACCCTGTATTTCGGAAGCCACGCATTTTTCGACCTATGTTTATATAGACTTTATGCATTAATTTTAAAGGTTCTATCGAATCTTAAAGTTATGCAACAATAAACTGAAACACCCTGTATCGCGGATTTAAACAGGGCTGTGAAATTTTGTAGCACTCAGTCAAAATTATGTCATAGTTATAATCATCAAAATTTAGAAATTTCGGAAGCACAAATAATAGAGGACCCAAATTCTATTCAAAATTATACAACAAAATACAGTCTCCAACTGAATTCCTCTAAATCCAAAGTTATTATCTTTTCCCCTAAAAATCTAGGACCCTTATTAAAAATAGTTTGATCATAACTTTAAACTGTCGTGCTATTCAAATAAAGGGTGTTTTTTTAGAGGTATAGAACTTCAAATTACAATAAAACAACGATGGATTATTCGATTGCCATGAATTTTTTTTTATTCAAAAGATAATCTTGTGGCATTTTATTTTAATTATGATTCCTGGCATATGACTGCCACGGCTGGCTCGGATGTAGTCCAATCCGGACGTCCAATTTTCGATGACTTTTTCCAACATTTGTGGCCGTATATCGGCAATAGCATGGCGAATGTTGTCTTCTAAATGGTCAAGCGTTTGTGGCGTATCCGCATAGGCCAATGACTTTACATAGCCTCACAGAAAATAGTCTAGCGGTGTTAAATCACAAGATCTTCGAGGCCAATTCACAGGTCCAAAACGAGAAATTAGGCGGTCACCAAACGTGTCTTTCAATAAATCGATTGTAGCACGAGCTGTGTGACATGTTGCGCCGTCTTGTTAGAACCACAGCTCCTGGACATCATGATTGTTCAATTTAGGAATGAAAAAGTTAATAATCATGGCTCTATACCGATCGCCATTGACTGTAATGTTCTGGCCATCATCGTTTTTGAAGAAGTACGGACCAATGATTCCACCAGCCCATAAAGCGCACTAAACAGTCAGTTTTTCTGGATGTAACGGTGTTTCGACATAGACTTGAGGATTATCTTCACTCCAAATGCGGCAGTTTTGTTTGTTGACGTAGCCATTCAACCAGAAGTGCGCTTCATCGCTAAACAAAATTCGCTTATGAAAATCGGGAACAGCGGCAATCTGGTTTTGGGCCCTCTCAACGAATCTACGCCTTGCTTGATGCCCATTTGGCTTCAATTCTTGCACGAGTTGGATTTTGTAAGGACACAAACCAAGACCCTTCCGCACAATCTTCCATAAAGTGGATGGACACAGATCCAATTCCTGTGCTCGATGGCGGATGGCATACGGGTCTTCCTCTACAGTAGCAATAGCTTCTTCTGTACACACCGTACGGCATCTCTGGGGATTCGAGTTTTCACTTAGAGTAAACGTGGTGCCAAAACGTTCCATGGTTAATCGAATTAACTGCTCTGATGGACGATTTTGTCGCCGATAAATTTATTAAATTATTTTCGAAATAAAACTGCACAATTTGCAAGCGTTGTTCAGGCGTCAGTCTATTCATGATGAATTGCTAAACCAAACTGAGAATAAATCACTTGACAGCTGTCAAATCGGTCGCCAACTTCAAAAGTAATGCCAACTTAAAGTTCTATACCTCGAAAAAAAAGCACCCGTTAGAAGAATCGGTTAAAAATATGGGTTTGCTTATAGGTGGAAATCTCAAATTTATTTCTCGTATAAATGATGTAACTAAAAATTGTTATACTGTTTAACGGCTAATGTACTTGATTTTATAACTAAAAAAATGTTATGTGAATCTGTTATATCAAAAATGACTAGAAGCGATTCATGTTCATCGTGAAATCATTATTTTAATCGCCATTTCGTTATTTTTTATAGCAAAGCTATCACTTAGGCAGAGCCTAAAGCCTGGCGAGTTCGTCTGGCAGGCCTACGACGCACGACGTCGATGTCCCCTTTAGTCATTTCTCCATAGTAATTCATTTAATACGACTTGCCGAGTATGCATCAATTAAACATAATTACCATTTCAAGGTACGTGGTATCTCGGACTATGAAGCTCTTGCATTCAGTCTGTTTACACATTGCTGTAAAACAGAGAACGACAAAGAACAAATACATTTTCATAGGTTCTTTCGAAGTATCGCCTAACGCCTGAACATACCGGTCACACCTACCATTATCTCTCCATATGGCGGGCATAAAAAATGACTTCAGATTCATGTTGCAAATGACCTACACCTACCCGGTTTCAGACCATATAAAAGAAACGTGATATTTACAAAAGAGAACGGTTCGGTTGAAGGACGTGCCAACACACAGCGGCTGATATTTGTAATAGTCCGGGGGAATTTTCCTCCACTAATGTCATACTTCGTGTTCTGATCGACCGTTTGAGCTGGTGAGAAGAAAACTGGGAGCGACTTCATTTTAGATTAAAAACCTAGAAGCTACTTGCCTGGTAGCGCGACGAATTGATGCAGTTTTACGCTTCTGAGACTCAGCTCTTCCTAAAAGGCTATACGCTCGGCTTATCATGAAAAGTGACATGATGTAGATTTTTTTTTGACATTATATAGGTTTTTTCAGCTACGAGGGATGTCTTTTAAGTTTTGCATATAGAAACATAGTAGGCCGCGCCGATCGAACGTCAGTACTGAATCTTAACCTCACTCTTTAGTAAACTTAAATTCAAAAGTTTCACAACAATACGTGCAGTGTTCTCACTACAGTGAATTTTTAAGCGTCAACAAGTCATTAGAAAAATGGAACTCAACCGAGAACATTTTCGCACCATAATTTATTACAACTTTCAGAGACAATTATCGCAACAAGAATGCCCTGCTGAGTTACTATCTTTAATGTATATGTCAATGACTGAATTTATCGAATCCACGGTTGTTTCTAGTTCTCACAATTTCTTATCAGATTTTTTCACAGTACTTTCCATGTTTGCTTCCTGTGTCAAAACTGGAGGAAGTATTGTAATTTTGAAGATTTTTTTGGATTCAAGTATTATGTTTTTTGGATGTTGTAAGTTGTAATGTGCATGTCCCAAAACAATTGGGTCAAAAATCATTGGCTTTAATTTTAACAAACACAAAATAATATCATGTTGCCTTTGGAAAAGTGGAAAAGTTTGTTTACTTACTTTACTGTCAGTTGACATTTATTTATTTTGTCGTTTTACGAGGGATGTTTTTTAAGTTTTGCATATAGAAACTTAGTAGGCCGCGTGGATCGAACGTCAGTACTGAATCTTAACCTCACTCTTTAGTAAACTTGAAGATAGACATGTGACATATCGCAACATTGAGGCGTCCTTGAAGATCTCAAAGACCTCAATTCAAAAAAAGTTACATGAAAAATTAGGAGTAAGAAAATTACTTTCTCGTTGGATACCCCACCTGTTGACTGAAGAGCAGAAAGCAGCCAGGGTTAATTGGTGTCAAGAACCGTTCCAATTCCGGACACTCAAAAAATGTGTACAGCATTTTGTATTGTACTGTTTTTTTTCTGTAGTTACCTTTGATTTTTTAGTTCCACGTAGCATTTAATATACTAAATTAAATTTTCCGTCTTTGTTCTGTAACCACGAATTATTTGTCGTACATTTTTTAGAAATGCATTATTTTTTTAGGAATAATGACAAATTCCTGCAAAGTTGCAAAAAAGTAATAAAATGGGATATTTTTGAAAACATACTGATCTTTCATTCAATAAATCGGAAAGTTCAATGGACCTTATTCAATTGATAATTTTCCTAAGTCCAAATTATTAACTGTATCTTCAGTTATCCGAAATATAAAAAATGCCTCCCCTGAAAAAAAGCTTTTTTGAATAGTGCCACTATTCTTGAGAAACAGCGATATGCAAATTTGCTAATAAGACACACCCAGATCAATTGTTCTAAAGCAAGCATTATGCAACTTTTTAGTCTTTTAATTTTCAGTGAGAGTGATTAGGAAAACGGACTGCATTCTTAGAAGATCTGATCCGCATTCGGTTGTTCACCTGGACTATATGTATAATAAAAGATCTCCAACGATGACAAATAGTGAAAGTGATACAATTATTTATCGACAGCGTATTATATTAAAAATTAACATATGATTGAAATATCGGTTATTTTTTTTATTTACAGTATACAGGGTATCCGCAAAGTTGGGGTTTTCCTTTACACGACGTGTAGATCTTGAAAACATAAGCAATTTTCTTAGTACCATATACACCAATGTCTTAAGGGAACCGAGATAAAGGGCTCTGCAACATCAAAAATATCTGAATACCGTCCTGTAGCCGCGACATCCCCGAGTGGTACTAGGACACTAGCTCAACCCGACGACAGAACTGGGTCGGAGTCAATGTGTCAGGTCAGTATGCAACCTTCAACCGACGGTTACGGTCACGCATGTAGAGGTAATCGCGTAGACGAGAATCCCTCAACAAGCACTAGAGACGTGGCTAGAGAAGTGCAAGTATCAAAAACTAAAGTGTGGCAAACGCTCCGTGAAGAGGGGCTGTATCCGTTTCACGTCCAACGTGTACAAGCCCTTCAACCTGATGATTTTCCAGCAAGAGTGCGGTTTTGTGAGTGGTTGTTGCATCATCATGACAATAATCCGGACTTTTTGAAGTGCATATTGGTGAGAGACGAATCTACGTTCACGCGTAATGGGGTGAATAACTTTCGCAACACTCATGTTTGGTCAGTAGGAAATCCGCACGCTGTCCGTCGGGCACATTTTCAACAAACATTTTCGGTGAATGTTTGGGCAGGCATGGTGAACGGTATGCTCATTGGACCATTCATTCTTCCAAATCGATTGGACGGGATGCAATACCTAGACTTTTTACGCAACATTTTGCCTTCCTTGTTAGAAGATATGCCATTAAGTGTAAGACAATCAATGTGGTTTCTGCACGATGGTCATATCTGTTACCTCTGTTCGTGGTCTACTGGTCTGCACCACCGCCGGCGTCTGCTTGGTAGCGCATCAGCTGATTTCATTTTCTGTTGGAGCGGTAAGATTTCGGGCAGAGACGTACTTAGCCCTTCTCGTCAACTGGAGAGTGAGTAGTTTTTTCTTTATTTTTTTTTACTTGGTCGCCCTCGTTTCACTACACATTACCTTTGTTATTTCATGGGTAGTTGTTTCTGAAAAGGAAACCCCCAACTTTGCGGACACCCTGTATATATATACAGGTATATATACGAGTATATATAAAGCGAGCAGAAGTTATTGCCATTGCCAACGACCAGTTGGGCAAAAATACAATTAAATTGTTTATTGGAAGTTGGCAAAACTTAAAGCTTAGTGAACTCTTTTGACGGTAAACTCGAGCTTTCGACAAAATATGGTGTCATCTCCAGGAGCTAAAAGAAGGAAAGTGGATTCGATCAGAAAATAGGATAGGTAACCCGAGCAACACGTATTTCTGCTTGTTGGCTTCATCAGGCCCGAAATGAATGCACATATAGTATGCAATCACAAAGGTAGATGCACATGCCCATACATCTGGACACGGATGTAACCTGAGGAATCGTAGATGGAGAACGAAAAAAATATGAAACACGAAGTCCCCAACAAGAGCCAACCGACACATTGAAGTATAAAGTGGCTAGATGACGTCGAATGTTCAAGGCGACATCTAACCACAACCACGCGGCCGGTTGTAGTCACTTGCTGTGATACTTCAAGCCCAAAGGATCTACAAAGAGAAAATGATCATGCGGAGAAAGGTATATAACAAAAAATAAAGTAGGAAAATACTGGGCAAAATCCGCAAAAAGAAGGAAAGTGGATTCGAGCAGAAAATAGGATAGGTAACCCGAGCGATACGTATTTCTGCTGATTGGCTTCATCAGGCCCGAAATGAATGCACATATGTAACTACAAAAGTAGATACACATGCCCATACATCCGGATACGGGTGTAACCTGAGGAAACAAAGTTAGTTACATATGTGCATTCATTTCGGGCCTGATGAAACCAACCAGCAGAAATACGTATCGCTCGGGTTACCTATCCTATTTTCTGCTCGAATCCACTTTCCTTCTTTTTACGGATTTTGCCCATTATTTCCTTTTTTTTTTTTTTTGTTATATACCATTCTCCGCATGATCACTTTCTAGATATATATATATATATATATATATATATATATATCCTATGAATAAGATATGAGCAGGGAAAGTTTCATTACCTAAGTTAACGGTCAAGCTGAGAAACATTTACGTCTCAAACATGCATGGCCTTTTTACAGCCCGTTGAGAGCGTTAGTGAGGAACGGGTCACAATAATCTTACAGTATACTTAACTTTTTTACGATCTTGATAATGATTAAATCTGTATGGAAAACAGTTTACCGCTGTTTTATTGCTGACGTAATTCTTACAACATGGTAATGTTTAAAACTTATTTTTGTAATTAGTGGCATAAATAACGCACGTGTCACGAAGAAATTAAAATGTTTCTTCAAAACATCTCTGTTAAAAGGAAAGCAGACACGAAGATACCGGGCCAGCTATAAAGACTTCAGGCACCTGGTTAATTTAATTTCGTTAACAATGGTCAGTAGATAGTCCGATAATCTCGACACCATAGGAATAGAGAAGCAGCGACAGATACAAAATTCGATCGAGTGAAGACTCTAGGCGCCTGGCGGGTCCGTTTGGTAGGCCTAGAGCGCCACGGTATCATGAAGAAAAGCTTAGAACTAAGCGATTTTTTAACACGCTTTTATTTGCTTGGTCTGTATGTATGTAAATTTTTCTTATTAGTACTTCATAGCTTTGGAATATACATTCACTTTAACTCAAAATGAGGAGCTAACATATTGTCACTGTTGGTCGCTTGCGTATATTGAATCGCCTATAACTGTGAAAGTGTAATAAAATGATTATGGGACTATCCATTGTCGAAATGTGTGAATATTTCCACACTTTAGTGCATATTTAGGTAGACGCTTCCAAGTATTGAATGTTCCAAAAATGATCGAACTGTGAAAGGTATTTTAGTTTATATCCTGTGGTTATAGTCTAATCATATTATACGAAAATACCTCTGGTTTGCGAAATAATTGTAAGTTCTGGTTTTATTGCTGTGTTGTTCAAGGGGGTTTTCAAAACATGGACGCATAAAATGGGTACAGCAATTTTTGTGGGAAAACTTTTCATTCGACAACAAAGAATGAGAAATCGTGTTTTTTGGGGACTCAAGTATTGGCAGGAACGACAAACCTCTTTATATAAGATTTTTAGGTATTTATGACACCTACAAAATGAGACTGCACGTAAGAAGATCCCACTAATAGCAAAAGAGTTATGGCCGAACACGGAGACAAAACCAACGACACTTCATATGTGAAAATCCGTCCAGCCGTTTGGCGTGTAGGTGAAAATATGCGCGTTATGCATATCAACCCAAATGGTAATCACTCTCCGCGTGACGTCATGCGCGCCGGCGGACAAAAATCGAACAGCGAAGCATCCAGCACTGGGCGCTTCTGTTGGGATCGGTGGTGGGGGGGCCGACAAACGCGACGGTGTTGCCGGATTTCGCATAGCATCATGCCCGGCAAAGATACAGCGTTGGTAACCATATCTTTGAGACAGAATAGACGTAACAAGTAAAATCGAAACTTTTTTGTTGTTTCTTTGTTACAAATCTACGTACTACATATTCAATTTCCCTGCATTCCATCAAAGTGATAGTGGAAACTGAAAGTCTTATATAATAATATATAATCTTATTCAACCCGTCTGGTACTAATTTCATCCTAGGGAATGGAATGTTCTCTGATGTAGAATGCAACCTGGTTTTAAAAAGCAACCCTGCGATATGTTGACATTCTTGCTCCTTGCCTCGCAAAGGCAAATATAATGTTTACATATATTATGCAAACCTATAATCCCTTACGTATCGCATAAATGATGTCAATTTGAGGAAAAATACGTAACATAATGGGCAATAATTGCCGCGGTTTCGTTCGGTGGAACATGCAATTATTCCGGTTTGCAGCTGAGTCTTCTTCATGGGCTCACAAACGCAGTGGCGCGGCACCCGGACTCTGTGAATCAAAAAAATACACTTTTCTATTTCAGTTAATATACAGAGAAATCCAGATATCGTTGACGAGGTAATGTCTACGAGAGAGAAGCGTCCAACATGTATGTTAGAAAGAGTGCTGGCGGTTACGTCATCAACGTCATGTGAAATAAGTGAGCAGATCTACCAGGGGCGGATCTTAATTTCCTTAACTGAGGGAAACGGATTCAAAGTTATTTACTAATCGTAATTCTCAAAAAATCTTCTAATCTAGTACATAAATATGGGTAGAGTATGACACGTCGTTTGATTTTGTTTAAAGTTGAAATAAAAAGTACATACGGAATTTACAATATAATACAAAATAACACATCTACGAGCTCCTTCCCACTTCAGTTGGCCCACTTCAAGATTTGTACCTTTATAAACTAAACATGACGAAACTATTTACTTCTAAAACAATTTATTTTCCCAAAAACATTTTTAGATACACTCTAGTCGTAAAAAATACATATTTGAAATCACTTAGACCTATAACTAATAGAACATCTGAACAAATAAACAATGTGCGAATAAATGCGCGAAGTTAACAAAGCAACAATTGAAAGATTACCATTGGGTAACATCACCTTTATTTTTTATTACGGCTGAAATTTGGTGTAAAAACAATCCCATATTTCTTCAAGCTTTTGTCTCAGTTCGATGATTGAACGAGCAGGATGTTGTCGTAGAACCTTTTTCATCTCGTGCCACAAAGTTCCAATAGGTGACAGATCTGGACTGCTAGAAACCCATTTCAAAAGTGATACATTATTTTCTTCCATCCATTTTATAGCCTTTTTTGAGGTATGGCACGCTGCACCATCTTGCTGAAACACAAAATCTTGGCCGGATGTCAAATATTCTTCCATCACTGGTAAAAGCGATTCTTCTAAAATTGCCAAATATTTGTTTGTATCCACATTTCCATCAATAAAATGAAGTTGTCCTACTCCTTTTGATGACATACTGCCCCAGACCATAATGGATGCTGGAAATTTCACTTTTCTCTTCAGACAGTCAACATGGAATGCTTAATTTTTTTGCGAATAACTCTACTGCGACTGTCACCAACACAAACTTCGAATCGGGCCTCATCACTACATTGTATTGCACACCATTGTTGAGGTGTCCATTGTCTATGTTGTTTAGCCCATCTAAGCCGATTTTTCTTTTGCAGTGGAGTTAATAGTGGCTTTTCTTTGGCCTATAAACAAGTTGTGCAACTTTACGATTTTTACTTCACTTTTTTTTAAAAGAAAACTTACCTTGCAAGTGCTAAATCCCAGTTTGTGGGCCTCTCTATGAGTTGTGGACCTCGAAATTCTCCTTCCAACAGCGTCACTCCACAGAGCACTTAATTGTAAATAATTGGCACGCCTGTTTTTCACGATTATTCTTCTTAATGCTCTTCGGTCGGCATTTGTGATATTACTTTTTTTCTACATATCGTGGCTTAATATTAACTGAACCAGTTACGTTATATATTCTAACAATATTTCTCACACTGTACCGCGATAAGTCTCACAAAGTTGCAATTTCTGATTTTGATTTCCCAGAATTAAAAAATTTAATTATCAGTAACCGAATTTTCTCACTAATAACCTTTCCTCTACCCATTTTGAAAACCTTAACTACCCAAAATTATTTATTTTAAAAACAAAATAGGGCACCAGCCTACTACTTCAAATACCTGCGTTATACCACAAATGCATGAAAGTGGTTTTAATTTTTTTACGCGAAAACGGTGCATCGGTGTCGGAAAAAATCAAGTGGTCAAATCACTGCAAAATGAATGGGGATTTCAAAAATATTTCCAAAAAGCAATGGCGTACCATATTTTTTTGAATAATTTTCAGTACACATCCCATACGGTCGCCGCTGGTAGCAATATGAAAAAATATTCTACATCGAAAAATGCCTATTGGTGCTAAGTAAGTGCACGTCAAATTTCATGAAAATATCTGGTACAGTGTTAAAGTTATGATAAGAAAACGATTTATTTCTTAAAATTTTATCACCCTGTAGCTCAAAAGTTAAGAGGTTTAGGACATATGTTCATATGAAGTTTTTTTCCTAAAATGAGCTAAGGAATCATATCCTCTAATTTTAGCCGTCAATTAAATTACATCCTGTATAGGTATACAGGGTGTCCGCAAAGTTGGGGTTTTCCTTTACACGACGTGTAGATCTTGAAAACATAAGCAATTTTTCTTAGTACCATATACACCAATGTCTTAAGGGAACCGAGATAAAGGGCTCTGCAACATCAAAAATATCTGAATACCGTCCTGTAGCCGCGACATCCCCGACTGGTACTAGGACACTAGCTCAACCCGACGACAGAACTGGGTCGCGGTCAGTGTGTGAGGTCAGTATGCAACCTTCAACCGACGGTTACGGTCACGCGTCTAGAGGTAATCGCGTAGACGAGAATCCCTCAACAAGCACTAGAGACGTGGCTAGAGAAGTGCAAGTATCAAAAACTAAAGTGTGGCAAAAGCTGCGTGAAGAGGGGCTGTACCCGTTTCACGTCCAACGTGTACAAGCCCTTCAACCTGACGATTTTCCAGCAAGAGTGGTTGTTGCATCAACATGACAATAATCCGGACTTTTTGAAGTGCATATTGGAGACAGACGAATCTACGTTCACGCGTAATGGGGTGAATAACTTTCGCAACACTCATGTTTGGTCAGTAGAAAATCCGCACGCTGTCCGTCGGGCACATTTTCAACAAACATTTTCGGTGAATGTTTGGGCTGGCATGGTGAACGGTATGCTCATTGGACCATTTATTCTCCCAAATCGATTGGACGGGATTGTTTGCCTGCGTCTGCTCGGTAGCGCATCAGCTGATTTCATTTTCTGTTGGAGCGGTATGATTTCGGGCAGAGACGTACTTAGCCCTTCTCGTCAACTGGAGAGTGAGTACTTTTTCCTTTATTTTTTTTTTTACTTGGTCGCCCTCGTTTCACTACACGTTACCTTTGTTATTTCAAGGGTAGTTGTTTCTGAAAAGGAAAACCTCAACTTTGCGGACACCCTGTATTGATCCCAAATTAAGACTTTTAAATAAACCTATTTATCGACGTCTATTTTAAAAACTCTGAATCAAACAAGTGTTCGTTCTTACACGATTATAACAAAAATAATATCCTCAGTTCCCTAAATCTAAAATGCCTAGCCTATCACCGTAATTACACATAAAATGCACACATTCTCAGCAAAGATCATCTGCAATAAGCAAATATGTAAGAGATAAAGTATACATCATATCCTGCATACCTCTGTAATGTTTTCGTACAGCCTACAAGGGTATTACATTTACCAAATAGCAAAGGTAATTATACCTAGCTATTATTCTAATGCCTTTAATGACAGCCAATCTCCGATCCGAGATGACTATGTAAATCCAAAGTCTACAGACTACCAATAGTAGGATCACTCCTAAGTCAAACAGTTTTTTGCCTACGTTTGACCCGGCACCTTATTACGTAACAAAGAATTCCTGATTGCCCTTATAGATTCGTTTGTTTTTTTTTCATATGTCGATCAACAGGTTCTTTACGAATATTGTCACATGTTCTTTGACGTTTTGGTTTATTTTACAGAAATATAATGGTCTGTAAACGTGCCAATTCACATTGCATGGTTGTTCAAAATAGATTCATATTAAAAGTAGATGATACTGAAAGGTTTTCGGATGACCCTTTTCATACATCAAAAGTTTGTTTTGTCTCCAATATTTTGCACCTTTCACGTAGAAAACCTTAGATTGGTATTGGTCTCAAGAAATGGAATGAAGTAAATCAAAATCACCTAATAACTGCCCAGGTTAAATCCAACGTTGTATGCCTTTCCATTAACAGTTATCGACAAAAAATATTTTTACTCCATTGTTATTTAAAATCCTCAAAAACCTTCACCATTTCGAGCATTTGACTGGAACACTAGACTTTCCCCTAAAGAAATACTTCAGCACTCATATTTTATCATATCAGCACTTGTTTCACTTGTATTTATGTATAAACCAAAATTAGATTTCTTAATTTTAGTTTACATAGTACAGAAACTTTTACAACACATTTGCTCTTATACACAAAATAGAAATAAATTTCGCAACTATCCGCGATCGCAGGTAGCATGGAACAGAAACAGTACCATTACCCGTAAGTTAAAAAAGGTTTAATAATTGGAAGGATATTGTAAAGTCTGTTTGAATATAACGATTTAGAACTTTGGTTTTAAAA
Organism: Acanthoscelides obtectus; assembly: GCA_963669975.1. Taxonomy (NCBI): domain Eukaryota; kingdom Metazoa; phylum Arthropoda; class Insecta; order Coleoptera; family Chrysomelidae; genus Acanthoscelides; species Acanthoscelides obtectus. Next base: position 10,863,739 of record CAVLJG010000007.1, on the reverse strand, counting down.
ATGTTCACGCCCTTTTCGATGATTCTGAATCATCTGAATATATAATACCTATATTTCCTGATACCTTTGATCTCGCTCAGCTTAGTGCTTTTTACTGCCATCTTTCAGAACAGGTAGAGTAAGGTGATCTGCGAAAAAACTAATTTATAACTTTACGAAAACAGAAGTTAATCGCAAAAATCGTATTCTGCAAGAGAATCGGTTCGATTTCACAATAATTCTTAATTTTTTTCCTAACTTCGCACAAGTCACGTCTGCAGAAGTGACCTTAAGGAGTTCTGAGTTAAAACCTTTGCGTCCTTAATAATGGGTGATTTTTTTGCTAGTATCCTTTTGGCAACACCGTTTTTGACAGCTGACGCGTGAATCGTGTCTTGTGTCATTGTCAAACTTGTTCAGTTTGGTCTATAATTTAACCATGAATCGACTTACGAACGAACAACGCTTGCAAATTATTGAATTTTACTATCAAAATTCATTCTCGGTTAAGAGAGTGCATCGAGCACTGCTTCCAATTTATGGGCAACTTGGTCGGCCTACTGAGGGAGCTATTCGGAAGCTTGTGACTAAATTTCGAACCCAGTTTACATTATTGGACATTAAACCACCAACACGCAGACGTAGAGTGAGGACTGAAGAAAATATTGCGGCTGTATCCGCCAGTGTTAGTGATGACCGTGAAATGTCGATTCGCCGCCGTTCGCAGCAATTGGGCACTACGTGGAAAATTTTGCGACACGATTTGGGTGTAAAACCTTATAAGATACAGCTGGTGCAAGAATTGAAGCCACATGACCTCCCCCAAAGTTTCCCATTTGGTGAATGGGCGCTGGCAAAGTTGGAGGAAGATCCACATTTTTATCGAAAAATTGTGTTCAGCGACTAATCTCATTTCTGGTTGAATGGGTACGTTAACAAGCAAAATTGCCGCATCTGGCGTGAAAACCAGCCAGAATCATTGCAAGAGCTACCAATGCATCCCGAAAAAATCACTGTTGGGTGTGGATTATCATCGGGCCGTACTTCTTCAAAGACGACAATGGCCGGAACGTAACTGTGAATGGCGAGCGCTACCGTGCGATGATAACATACTTTTTTTTGCCCAAAATGGAAGAGCTGGACTTGACTGGCATGTGGTTTCAACAAGACGGTGCCACGTGCCACACCGCACACGAAACAATGGCCCTATTGAGAGGCGAGTTCGGTGAACAGTTTATCTCACGTTTGGGGCCCGTCAATTGGCCGCCTAGATCGTGTGATTTAACGCCGTTGGACTATTTCTTGTGTGGCCATGTTAAGGCTAATGTCTACAGGGATAAACCAGCAACGATTGACGCACTGGAAGCCAATATTGAAGCATTTATTCGTGAGATACCGGCCGATATGTTGGAGAGAGTGTGCCAAAATTGGACCTTGCGCATGGGCCATCTAAAGCGGAGCCGCGGCCAACATTTACATGAAATAATCTTCAAACATTAAATTATATCGACCGTTCTATCGACTCAAATAAAGATTTAATCGTTTTTTCAAATTTTTTGTGTTTTTTTTGAAAATCAAATCCTATACCTCTAACCCGTTATATTCCCAAAATTCCATAGCCCGACTGAACAAATGAAATTTGTTGGCTCTGAATCGAGAACCGACAACTGGTTGGTCGATTCAAACGGCTGGACGCTACAGCTTCCGTGTAAGAGAGTGAATGGGCATCTAGATCACAGCGTTCTTTCCCCCAGACCAAAAATAATTCCGCATTTCATTTATTAACAGCTAAATTTAGGTAAACGGGTGGAGGGTTGTTTACAGCTTCCCTCTGCCCGTCACAGATTTTACTTTCCGAAGGACGTCTGTATACTCAAGCAAACGTATGCGGCATCATGACATCGACATTATGTGCATCGGTGTCTTATTATCTTATTGCCCTATGCAAGCAACATGCGGTGAAAGTAAAATGGCTAAAGAAATCATTAGGATGCAACAATGGCGAGCGATACACCATGCAAGGCCGAATTCCGTTCCGGGTTGACCCGAATAGAACATAACGACGTAACGCCTCCGCTTAGAAGAAAAAAGTAATCGGTTTCTATAACAGTCTACTGTCACCTGAGCCTTCCTGAACGGTGATGATAATACAATTAAGTCTTAAGTTGTTTTTTTGTTTTGTTACTCCGCAACATGAGGACAGAGATGTTAAGTCTATAACATATTGCTGAATAAGCCCTGTGGACGAAAATACGCGTTGTTGCTGTGTGAAGCATGTGCCGCGGTTATTTCAGTTTGTATACGGCAAAAATGTTGCAGATATCGCGTAAATGGGCCGGGCACATGTTGCGCCACGTGCCACATGTGATAGAATTTCTGACAGTTTTTTTACACCAAAGCCTAAATGAGGATCCCAAAGAAATTCTGGTTAATCCGAGTTTTGAACTGCCTAAAGTTACTAGAACAATACAAACAATACTTCCACGCAAGTGGCTTTGGAAGTAAATGAAAAAAAAAACATTAGGTATCAGTGACAAAATCATGGATTTGGTATTGCAAGTTATGTATATACAGGGTGTCCCGAAAAAAGTGTGCACTATTCTACCAGCGGTTTCTAAAGGAAATAGGAAGAAAAGTTAATATAAACATAGGTCGACAAACGTCCCCTAAGGGCGCTACGGTATTTTAAAGGGGCTCCCTTGAAGATGGTTTTTCCTTAATATTTCCGAAACGTGTTGAGATAAAGACATAAAATTTGGTATTCTAGCCTAGTTTTTTATGCTGGATTTAAAAATATTAACAATTTTAGACAGTTTTGTTTGGAAGCGCATGTAACAGGGACGGATTCAGGTTATTTGTGTGATACTATTTTTGAAATTTAATTTTAGAATTTGAAAATCTGGGGTTTTCTACATAAAAAAGGTACTCTTATTGAATATCGATAAATTGTGCCATTTTTGAATAAAATCAAACTAAAAGATTTGTCACATGATAGGAAATGTACTGCGAATTTAAATGAATTGTTGAATAATTATCCATGGCAACGAAAAAACATTTAATAATTGGTAGATATTACAATAGGTGTTCAAATAAATTCCCATTTTGTTGGATACAGACTCCCGTTCGACGAACTAATGATTGCGTATCCCGAAAAGTGGAAAACCTTTTTCCTCTTATTTCATTTGTAGCCTGATGGAAGTATATCTTCTTGAGTATTTACTTCAGTCGAGTAAACTAGGTCTTTTAAGGACCCCCAAAAATAGAAATCCAGTGGATTTAGGTCAGGTGAACGTGGCGGCCACGCTATAGGACCTCCTCGGTCTAACCACCTGTCTGGAAAATTGACATTCAACCAATTTCGAACATTGCATCCAAAATGTGCAGGGGCGCCATCATGTTGAAAAAACATATATATTTTTTTGAAACTGCTGGCGCACATTCAATGGTATTATATTCATGAGCTGATTCTGAAGAAAGTTCAGATACACCTCTGAATTAAGACGATTGGGAAGTACAATAGGCCCAATTACTTGATCCCCAATTACTCGTGCCCATAAGTTCAATGAAAATCTATGTTGGAAATTTGTGCGGCGAACAACTTTTGGATTTTCATCTGACCAGTGATGCATGTTATCGAAATTAAAAGCACCATTCCTAGTAAATATAGACTCATCCGACCATAATATTCTAGGAATAATGTTTTCATTTGCTAATATCCATTGGGAAAACTCGATTCGTGGTAAAAAATCTGCCTCCGTTAAATGCTGCACCCGTTTAAAATGATAAGGATGTAATCCTTGCATTCTTGTCATTCTTCCTATCTAAAATTATTATTTTTAGGATAACTGTCAAATAGGTATTCAGAAATTTTTCTTACTATTGATCGAGGTATATCCATAATTTCTGAAACATTTCGTATGCTTATTTGCGGATTATTTTCAAACATATTTAAAGCAACATCCATACGATGATTTCCCAGTGGCCTTCCTGAGCCCTGCATGCGGTGAAAACTTTCATGGTTTGACAAATTGAATATCAGTAAACATTCGACGTTCAGGTACTATGCGATTGGGAAATCTTCTTTGATATTCTCTTACGACTGCCAATGAACTGCCATTTCAAAACCCGTACACAAAGTGCATGTCAGTCAGTTCTCTGTCTGTAAATCTTGGCATTTTAAATCGATTTCATAAAAATTTTGATTTTAATCTAGTAATTTTACACTGCTAACAATGTCAGCTTAACGTCAAAATAAGTCATAACAAATCAAAACAACTTTTGTTTGCAGTCATGGCTAACTATGTATAATCAACAATTCATTTAAATTCGCAGTACATTTCCTATCATGTGACAAATTTTTTAGTTTGATTTTATTCAAAAATGGCACAATTTATCGATATTCAATAAGAGTACCTTTTTATGTAGAAAACCCTTAATTTTCAAATTCTAAAATTGAATTTCAAAAATAGAATCACACAAAAATTTTGGGGCTCAAATAACCTGAGTCCGTCCCTGTTACATGCGCTTCCAAACAAAACTGTCTAAAATTGTTAATATTTTTAAATCCAGCATAAAAAACTAGGCTAGAATACCAAATTTTATGTCTTCATCTCAACACGTTTCGGAAATATTAAGGAAAAACCATCTTCAGGAAGCCCCTTTGAAAGACCGTAGCGCCCTTAGGGGACGTTTGTCGACCTATGTTTATATAAACTTTTCTTCCTAGTTTAAGCTCTAGAAACCGCTGGTAGAATATTGCACACTTTTTTCGGGACACCCTGTATACTGATTCATAGAATTTTGATGCAGCGTATCCAAGAATGGCATGTCTAGTGTAAACGAAATTTAATTGCCTCCAAAGGAAGCAGCTTTTAAAGCGTATATCATTATTCGACATCCCGTAAATACAAGTGAAGCCAAGCTGACATGTCTCACTCAAGTCGAAGAAATGTTGCAAGTTTTTACTGGCTCGAAGGGCGTTGATCCTTGCACGTCACTTGCACGTATATTATGGAGGAAACTCTTGCAGATAACTATCGGCTTTCAGTAGCGTAGGGACGGATAGGATTGTCTAGAATCCCATGAACGTCGTTAGGGGGGGTAAGGCGAAACATGTTTTTGACTGTTTTGTCGGCATGTGTTGCAAAACATATCTAAAACATTATGCAGCCCCACAAAAAATATATATAGTCGGATATTATATCCCTATGTATTTTTCGACGCTGAATGTGAATTCGGAATCAGAATAGTTCCTAGACATCTAGAGTTCACCCCTGAGTCCAAAAAGTACCTCAGAGGGTGTGAAAATTGAGTTTCTGATGCCAGATGCTAGAGCATGGTTTTTCAACGAATTTTTTGACGCGGAATACTAATTTTCAGTCGAAAAGATCCCTACAGTCTGATCAAGGGCGTAAAAATTTCATTGACCCCAAATTCGGATTTTTGATGGAGGCTCTGTTATAGACAAATATGCCGCTCCTTGCAGGGTGTATAACTAGGTGGCAATACAAGCATGCATCTTCAAAGAAGAATTTTAAGATAGCGTACTAAGCATCGCTACTTTTGGAATTACGGGATATTTTCCCCAAAAAAATACTAAACTTTGGCAGCTTGAAAATTTTGCAGATAAAGTACCAAGCCATTTCGTTAAAATGAAATTCATATCCCACAGTTTCTCGTCATTCGTTTGTTTCTAAATTTTTGCGTCATGTATACAGGATGTTTATAAACGCAAAATGTACCTTTTCTTAAAAAAATTAAATAAAACATCTTATATAATTTCATGGTAGTGGATTGTCCTTTTTATAAGATTTAATCTGATATAAGTTTTTATTGCAGTTCTCCAGAAAGAACAGTTTAAAACAAATATACTACATGCTTCGCGGAATGAAACGCGTTTTAGGGCAATATTTAATCAAAATTGTTCTTTTCCACAAATAATATATGTACCTGTATGACTCAAATGGAAACCGAAAAAATAAACAGTTATATGTCCCATTCAAGAAGTGCATTTTGCGTTTATAAACTTTATTTATAGATGATGTATAAATTTTATTAAATGTTGAATTGACGAAACACTAATGACGATCTTTCAAAGACTACAATATACACTACAAGATATCCGTTTAAAAAATATATGCTTATGTTTTCACGTAGTTATGAAGCACAGTGAGGAATATTTTATACATTGTATGCATTGTATTCATTGTATTTACTGTATACATTGGTATGCATTGTATACATTGTATACGATGTATGCATTGTATACATTCTATACGTTGTATGCACTGTATACATTGTACGCATTGTATACATTGTATTCATTGTATTCGTTGTATCCATTGTATACATGGTATTCATGGTATTCATTGTAAACATACTATACATTGTATATTTCGTATACATTGTGTACATTGGTACACTGCATATATTATATACATATCTCAAATAAGAAGCATATACATTGTATGAATTGCTTACATTGCATACATTGTATACTTTTTATGCATTGTATACATTGTATACGTTGTATACATTGTGTACGTTGTATGCATTGTATACATTGTACGCATTGTATACATTGTATTCGTTGTATCCATTGTATACATGGTATTTATGGTATTCATTGTATACATCGTATACATTATATACTTCGTATAAATTGTGTACATTGTATACATTATATACATTTCTCAAATAAGAAGCATATACATTGTATGAATTGCCTACATTGCATACATTATATTATACTTTGTATACATTGTATACGTTGTATGCATTGTATGCATTGTATTCATTGTATTCGTTGTATCTACTGTATACATTATATACATCGTATACATTGTGTACATTGTATACATTATATACATTTCCCAAAGAAGAAGCATATACATTGAATAAATTGCTTACATTGTATACATTTCATACATTGTATACTTTTTATGCATTGTATACATAGTATACGATGTATGCATTGTATATATTGTATACGTTGTATGCATTGTATACATTGTATTCGTTGTATCCATTGTATACATGGTATTTATGGTATTCATTGTATGCATCGTATACATTGGATACTTCGTATACATTGTGTACATTGTATACATTTATATACATTTCTCAAATAAGAAGCATATACATTGTATGAATTGCTTACATTGCATACGTTATATACTTTGTATACATTGTATACGTTGTATGCATTGTATTCATTGTATTCGTTGTATCCATTGTATACATCGTATACATTGTGTACATAGTATACATTATATACATTTCCCAAATAAGAAGCATATACATTGTATGAATTGCTTATAATGTCCACATTGCATACATTGCGTACATTGTATACTTTGTATGCATTTTATACATTATATACGCATTATCTATCTCGAAACGTACATAATTAAAGTATACGCGTAAACACACATCGCTGCATTATTTTTTCATAGTCATCAAATTATTATCGGTTTTTTGCAAGGTATACAAGTTTCGATCAATAGCACATTAAAACTGAGGTTATAACTCACAAGAAATAGCAGGGATATAAATTGCTATTCAACCACACGATTATAATCCATCTTTTGGGTCCAATGTATGTAAGCCTGAAACTCATCCTGTAGTTTTCATGATAATAGAACTCCATCATCTTCTGATCAAAAAAAACCACGTATGTGTTGATAGAATTTTACTCATGTTTTGGTGTTCATGTTGGCCTTTTTCACAGTGCAAATAGTCGAGTTCTAAATTTTTGGTTCAGGTTCGACCGGCGGTTGAGTTAAGCAGGAAACTGACAATCGTTCGGACCCCAGCGACTCCCCACTGTAAAATAGAGACACCGCTGGCACGATGTATAATAAATATGATAATAAATCGCACCACAACAAATATAAGATGTTCAGCGTGTGTAATTGTATTCTGCATGCACATGCACCATGTACTTATGGGATTGCCACGGAGCAACGAAGAACGAAGATGAACACGAACTGATAATGTTCCGGATGTGCCTCAAGGAGCCGGCATGGAGAAGAAAACCAGACGCCGGTAAATTTGCGATAATGAAAAGTAAAAACTGACGAAGGTGCGAAAAATCCAGTCGGTATGATATAATTACTGCTGCTGTACATGCGATGCGCATAACTGTAGAGCGAATCGCTCATCTGCGAATCCCAGGCACTTTCAACTTTAATTAGCGTTCATTGTCAGTTTTAGGGACTCTCACGATGGTCTAACTTGATGAATGCACACTTTTCTGCATCGCCAACTTTATACGTTTACCGTCAAAACGGTGCACCATCCTTAGAGTAGGAAGAAAGACGATCAGGACTTACAATGGAGGTGACCACCAGCGGTGGACGTAAAAGCATGGCAACATCAAACTAGTTAACACTTATGGGTTCCGATCAAATAGAATTTCTTTCACTTTAGACTGCAAGAAGTGAATGATTAATTGTGTCAAAATAATTTCAATGCCCGCATCGAGCGCGACAAAAATGGAAGTAACCTGTCAGCTGATCAGCCGCGAGGTTTATTCATCGCAAGGGTGATTGCAACGTTGCCAGATGATCGGTAGGACAGGGGAGAGTTTTCTAGATCGCAACGTTTTCAAATGGGTGGGGCTGGGGTATAGCAGTATAGGCCAATTTGACTGACTTGATCCACTTTTTGCTATATATGGTCCTGGTTCACTTTTCTCTAAGATGGCTATGTCAAACATATTATTCTATGGACTGATTACACCGCAGCATGGGACGTGCAGTCTAGCTACTTGACGTCATGTTATTTTCGACGCCTACTGATGAGGAAGTCTTGCAATCGCCAAGAATTTCGAAAATAAGGCGTTATATTTTATGGATGTTATACGACCATTAGCAAAAGATAAGAATATAATAGATATCATTCAAACTTCGTTTCTTGATGTTTCAGAAGCGGCTCCTGACCATTTTCTGAAAAAAGGCTTTCCGGGGTTGAAAATCATGGGTTGACGGTTTTACAGGGAGGAGGAGGAGGGTGTGTCTCAAGTGTTTGTTGTCGGTATATTCATACGTTTCCAAACCTAATAATTCAATGTACCTATATTTCACGCATCATGAGTTCCCGCCACGCTGCCAAGTCTGACGAGTGGCGGGGAGGTATGGAGAGATGCGATGTTGCTTGCCAGATTGGCTATATTGCCGGATGGTCAAGTAAAAGATGTCTGTGGACTAATTGACCCACTCCGTTCAGTTTCGGTGCCTTAAATAATAATAATAATAATTAACGTCTTTTATTTGTAATCTACCCCCCTTAACAATACGAGATGTAAAGAAACAAAATTTGATGAAAATTAATACCTGTATACAATAACGACAGAATAAAGTATAATCTAAGTGAAGGCATAAGGAAAATATGAGGCCACTTATGGGTTACTTCTGTCACTTTTTTCTTGAATTTGGGTAATGGATCGGTTTCTTCTAAACTGAAACTGAAATAGAGATGTGTTGTGGCGTGGAATTGAAAAAGTCTCTCTATATCTATTATTAATGCCATGCATATTTTCTCTACGTATGAATTTGTTTATTAAATATGACGGTGTTTTTGAATGAAGAACCTTATGAGTCAGAGTTAGGAGCTGGTACATTTTATCAATTTTCATCCATTTGAGTTCATTAATGGCATTCGATATATGATCATACTTTCTGAGAACATTTACAAGTCTGCAACATGTATTCATAATACTTTGAGTACGATTTCTTGTTGTAATATCTAGATAGAGATAGTAAACCACTAAGCAATACGATATCTTTGAAAACAAGAAAGATTCACACAATTGCTTTCTCGCTGATTTATGTAATATAGCCTTATTTGCAAATAAAACTCTGAGAATAGCGTAACACTGAGAAATTAGATAGTTTACGTGTACAACAAATTTTAAGTCATCATCCTTTATACTACCTAGGTTATTCGAATGATCCACAGGAACTAATTTATTGCCTTTTAAATGTATGTCTGTGTCCTTTTTTAAAGTATTCTTTTTGTTCTATTTGCGCATACCAACATGTTTGTCTTCAAAGGGTTCAAACGAAGACTATGACTACTACTGAAGGGCAAGATCTTGATTAATTTTATTATTTACTGTCTCCAAGTCATTACGCCTAAATAAATAGAAAATTTGAGCATCGGCTGCAAAAAATTGTATGCTGCATGATTTTACCTCTGTTTCTAAATCTGAGATATATAATGAAAATAATAGGGGTCCTAAGACTGATCCCTGTGGCACACCAGAACAAATTTTTTGTTCGGTAGAGTACTGCTGTTTTAGACGAACTTTTTGATACCGATTTTCGAGGTAAGTTTGAATAAACGCAAGAGGTTTTTCAGAAAATCCATAATAAGCTGCAGTTAGACACAAGAAGTGAGTGATTAATGGTGTCAAATGCTTTAGTAAAGTCAAGAAGTATGAGAGCTACTGCTTTTTGGTTATCAAGTGCCATTGTTATATATTGTCTGTTAAATCACAGAGTGCCGAAGCTGTATTATGTTCTCAATCTCTATGAACTGACAACAGCGTTGCGTGGTAACTGCAAAGTCAACCTACTCGACGCTATTTTTTTTTAGTTGCAACCATGGTTTTCCTTATTAATGCGCGTAAAGTTTTATTAAATTCATTAGAAATTAAATAGCAATCTTGTGGCAAACATACACACGTTCAGGCACGTTACGCTTACCTGCGTAATTCTACTGAAGTAAGAAACAATTGTCAAGTATGGTTATTAAGCAATTTTTAAAACAGTGTAAGACGCTGGAGCGCGCATAATTTCTTAGCGATTTGGGACCGAAATAAAGTGACAAGGTTAGCGATTTTTAGCTGATGATGGCTATTAAATGGATCCAAAGCGTAGTTTTAAACTACCAGTCACAAAAACTTTAAATTCCGTTCAAACCACTATAACCGTTCAGCCTTTTTTGTGTACATAATCCAAGAATAAATGCATAGATAGTAGTGCGTGGGAAGTACCCAGTCGATCTTCATTCTTACGACTTCACAAATTCACACAATGGATTTATATCAAGATTTACAGTCCTTGAGCAGACTGCGAATTACAATATTGCAACGTTAATAGCCTCCATAACCGAGTTGTTTTATGTCCCTGAATAATTACTTTGGATTACGCGGGCATTGCTTCCTAGAATCTCTATACATACAATGTCCCTAAATATTAAAATACAGTAATATGCTTAACAAGTTCTTTCGTATCTTTCAAGTACTATCAACTGTCAGTACAAAACGTAATCAGCGTGGATTTGTATGAGTTTCACCATGTTCGCATATTTATATATACGGTGCTCTCCAAAAAGGGTTTTCGAAATATCGTCTTTTTTATTGCGCAATTTTATGATTGACAAATCTACATCATGAATACCGAATATCTCCTCAAGGTGTCAGTTTGTCAGCTCATTTCTGAAAGCATATTCATCGAATTTACTAAAATCACGATAAGTAAAAAATTTGGGCTCCATTCTAGGCTTATCATCATACTGTCTGTATATACAGGGTGACTTCGAAGTTGAGTCATTTATTTTAACAGTGAGTAGATCTGATCAAAAGAAATGTTTTTTTCCTTTACCATTTTTCTGGTAAAATTAAAGTAACAAAGTTATAGCCCTTTGGAAGTTTGAGTACCGCCCTGTCTCAATAATAATATTATGTGCTCGTGTTTGAAAACAACGGATATAATCCGCATTATCAGTTCATCGCATCGGAAACAAAAAAGCGAAAGAATTTGGAACGATGTTTTTACAATTATTTTATTCAGTTATATACAGTCAGTGTCAGTCGGCAACGCGTGAGTGAATAGTGGTGTCTGTTGCGTGGCTCAAACGAAATAAAAAATGGCACATGTTTATGCGGATCGGTTTCCCAATCGAGTGCAACCAACCCTTGTGCCTTTGTTAATGTAGTACAACGGGCTCGTGAATCAGGTGACTTAAGACCTCACAGGTGACGGCATGCCGGTGCTCCAAGACCTCACGATCAAATACAGGTCCGCACTGAAATACTTGTCGGGAGGATACTTTATAAAACAAGGTAAACATTTTTTTTTAATTTTTTTTTATTTTTACACACATATTTTGGTTTATCTTCCTTCTACAATCATTATCTGAAAATTAATGACTCAACTTCAAAGTCACCCTAATATACTAAGTGACATATAAATCCGAACACCCAGTTTAAATGGTTTTATTTTAATAAAAGTTGGTGAATGTATTTATCTTATGAATGAATATTTCAGCCGCAGTAAAGAATCAACGTTGGCGGATTTTGGTTCTTGACATCCTTTACGATCGGTTACGATGCCTAGAGTACGGGGCCGTATAGTAGGACTTCGGGAAGCTGGACTTTCTTTTCGGGCAATTGCAGTTAGAGTGCAAAGAAGTGTAGACACTGTGGTTAGGTGTTGTCAGGCATGGCTTCGAGAAGGCCGTACGCAAAGAGCAAGGGGCACTGGACGCCGCCGTAGAACAACAGACCGTGAAAATCGCCGCCTAAGATTATTGGCCTTAAGGGACGGTTTCTCCACTACCAGGTCCATTGCAAATGAATGGTTTGCAGAACACGGAAGACCTATTGGCATGCGAAGTGTTTACCGACGAATGAGAAGTTTTGGCTTGTTTCCATACCGACCACACTGGGTCCTCCCTTTAACTCGAGAACGCCGACGTAATCGCCTTGAGTGGTGCAGACAACGGTCGCTCTGGGATCAGGAATGGAACAGTTTTGTCTTTAGTGACGAGTCTCGATTTTGTTTAGGCATGCACGATGGTCGTGCCAGGGTTAGAAGGCGACGTGGTGAAAGGAGGAATCCACAGTTTTTTGTTGAAAGACATGTTCATCACACTGTTGGAGTTATGGTTTGGGGTGCTATAGCTTATGGTTCCAGGTCACCTTTAATCTTCATCAGAGGTAACATGAACGCGCTGCGTTATATCCACGAAGTTCTAGAACTCTATCTTTTACCCTATCTTGACACCCTGGCAGATCCAACTTTCCAACAAGATAATGCCCGACCACATGTTGCAAGAGTCACAATAGACTTCTTTCAACATAATGATGTCACATTGTTACCATGGCCACCAAGATCTCCCGACTTATCCCCAATTGAGCACGTGTGGGATATGATGGGTAGGAGATTGCTCAATTTGCAACGTCCTCCTCAGACTCTAGAAGCACTTAGAGAGGAGTTGGTGGTTGCCTGGAATGAGATACCACAGGAGGACATTGACCACCTGATCAGAAGCATGCCTAGGCGCATTGGAGAATGCGTAGCACATCAGGGTGCATCCACACATTATTAAAGGTCAAAGGGCTTTAAAGCAGTGCAATCATTTTGAAATTTTTATCATTTACTTATTATGCTTCATCAAGTACTTATACAAAATTTTATTAAAATAAAACCATTTAAACTGGGTGTTCGGATTTATATGTCACTTAGTATATACAGAAGGCATTATTCTTGAAACGGCACTGTACTTAAGCACACATCCACCTATCTGATGGTTCGATTAACTCGTAGCTCTTGCATACATGGCTCAGTGTTTGTTAATTTGCAATGTTAACAATACATCTGAAAGAGCTTTGCTGTTAGTGCTTAACTGTTCTTACACTCGACTTTAAGCTGCCTAATTAAAAGAACGACACGCTAGTTTAAAATGCTAATTCCCTAGGATTTTATTACAATTGTACGTTTGTCGGCCGATAGCCTGGTTTTAGTTCGGTATTCAGTGGGTTGTGGCGAATGATAAGCCTCACGGAGGTTAAAGCTGCTTTTGGAATGATTGCAATACGCTATTTTAGAGAAAAAGAGGAGACAAACGACATTATACAGGGTGGCGTATCGAAAAAGGAAGAGACGCTCAGACCCGTCGATTTTGTTTTCCATGGGGACACAAGTTTGGCAAAAAATCACGTTAGCACGTGCATCCCCCTAAGCGGGGGTGATACCACCCCCAAAATCTTAAATCGAAAGGGGGGTCAAGTGATACCTTATTTTAAAGGTCTTTCAATTTCCTTTATATTGATGTAAAATACATGAGCTTCAGTTCAGTAGGTTTGAAGATTTATTGATTTAAAGCTTAAAGTAGACTTTAATAGGTAAACCAGATTAGCTTGTACTACTTTCAGAAGAAATTTGACTAAAAGAATTTACTTAATAAGTAAATGCTTTTCTTCACTACGCCCATGGTTTGTTTATCATTTTGTTGTAAGTAAATAGCTATTGGAGCGTTTTTTTGTGGCAAAAAAGTTATTTCTTGAAGAAAGATAAGGAAATATCTCGTACTTATTTTGAGTAGGAATTTAGTACATAGTTTGCAATTGATTTGGCCTAACTTTGTTGCTCACTAAAACCTCTTCTTTTTTTCTAGACCGTGTTCCATCTACGGTACTACCTTGCGGCTTTATCCATCATAGATGGGGTCCCTTGTGCCGCCTTTATTGTGGCTTCAGCTACAATCGATTCTGCTTATTCCATTTTAGCCATCTAGGGAAGTTGTGACAGTATCCTATTCTCCCCTTCCATCTGTTTCTTTCTGTTCCATTATGTTAGTAATGAGAGACTCAATGAGATTCCAGTTTTTATCTGATTTGAGCAATAGTCTAACTTTGTTGCTAAATTACCTTGTAACGCTTTATTACATTGTATGGCCCCCAAGATCGCCAGGTGTATCACCTATGGATTTCTTTATGTGGGGTCATTTAAAAAGCAAAATCTGTACTACTCAGCCAGCATCATTAGAAGACCCGCGACAAAGCATTGTTAATGAGTGCCTTCAAATTACTCCTCAAATATTGCAAAATGTGCGGCAACGTTTTGAGCAAAATCTTTATTATAGCATGGAGAGTCATGGTGGCCATTTTCAACATTTACTTGCCTAACGGGTCAGTTCATTCTTCATTTTTAAATTACTTTGCTGCCATATGTATTGATCTCCACTAATGATGATGTATTTAAGCTTTAAATCAATAAATCTTCAAAACCACTGAACTGAAGTACATTAATTTTATATCATTATAAAGGGAATTGAAAGACCTTTAAAATAAGGTATCACTCGACCCCCCTTTCCATTTAAGATTTTGGGGGTGGTGTCACCCCCGCTTAGGGGGCTGCACGTGTTAACGTGATTTTTTTCCAAACATGTGTCTGCCTCGAAAACAAAATCGACGGGTCTGAGCGTTTTTCAAAAAAAAACTGAGCTGCCAGTAAATGCGTCTGTTTCGTTTTCGATGCGCCACCCTGTATATATAAATATATATAATTCAGCGCTTCAAGCCTGAAGGCCCATGGCTTCTATCTTTTTGACAACTGTATAGTAAAATAACTCAATGGTAAATTGAAAATCCGTTATGGAGTTTCATCAAGGTAGTAAAGATCCACCGAAAAGAAAACATAAAGGTAACGCACTCTGTCATTTCGAATCGCATTTTTGCACCTGATACGGTAAGGTAGGTGTTGTATCAAAGGCGCTTTGTCTTCGGTATGCTCTGAATACTCCATTGAAATGCATTCCGGCAGAAAGATCCACACATATAAAGGCAAAGATATGTGAAAAATGCCTCATTTAAAGACAGGTTCCGTCCTAATGAACCAACATTCAGTGGTCAGTAGCCGTACCGGCGTAGCGCGGGCTGTAATCGCCTCCAAAATCAAGAGCAACCGTGTGCGTATACAGGGTGTCTCAAAATAAGACGTGAATCGCCCAGACTATACTGATCATAAAGAATATTTTCTATACAGTCACTTCCCATAGGGTTTTCCTACTGAGATTCAGGCTTCTAAAGTGTATCTAACGAAGCTACAAAGTAATCGTAAACAGTGGTTGATTCGTGATCAACGCGTGATCGGTAGCCATGGCGCTCTGTCGGCCTCTTCCTGATTGGCTTGTAGCGACGAGCCTCCAGACAAAGTCGCACGGTTGCCACGCTCGGCTAGTTTTCGCCAGAGTGGTTGATCACATTCGCATGGATCACAAATCAATCTGTTGGTGCAATACGTGCAATAACTGTTGTAAAGGACATTATATAACAATAAATGGCATCACAAAGGTATATTCCAATTTGATCTGCAGCAAATTATGAACGGCATATACGGAGATGCGAAAACAAGCTCAAAAAGGTGAAGAAAATTTTTGTGCAATCTTTATAGTTAAATTTTTCCTAAGAGATAGCATCAGTGAGGGAATTTTTTTCTATTGTCTTATTTTTCACATTAATGCGATGTCGAGGTATGTGGCCCTATCGCAATTGAAAATAAGGTTTCGATAATCCTTCCATAAAGTTTCGATGAGTACATCTGAAATAACCTTGAGATATTTATTATTTATTTATATTTTTGTGCAGATTTATCTATTAAAATCCTATCCGCAATCTATTTTCCGTGCACACACCTTCAACCGAATGTATGCCATATATGATATTACCGTTTCCAACTTTCACCAAGGTTAATAGGAACCATAACAGCTCCCTACCCTTCCCCCCTATAAGAATATCGATTTGTAGCCTCACATTTCAAGGTTAGACTTCTTGTAATGTTTCTGTTCAACATTCGCCGATTTCTGACAATTTTCCCAATAAAACATGATCATTGTGACATTAAGCCTGGCGACGCTGCATAGTAGAGGGAACTCTCAGCGTCACGTTGATGGTTCGTCACCACGCACAGGATTGTAATCAGTTACGGATACCCGTTTATGAGCGCGAACGTTTTATGCACGTCTTGACTTGATTTTTCTTGCGGAAATTTAATATCAGTCTAAAATGTCTGACACAGATACAGCTGATGAAGTGGTTGAAATCAGCTTAACGCCACCCAGAAAAAGGGCTAAAAAGCTTCATCTTAGCGCAGGTGAAAAACAAATTATTCTAAATATCTACAAGAACCAGATGCAAGAGAATAGTGGATAGGCTATAGAAAATATCGTATGTAAGGTTGCTGAAATTTCTGGAGTAGGTCGATCAAGTGTTTACAAAATCTTGAAGGAATATAGACAAAATCACTCACTATCTGAGCCAAAAACATATCCAGCGAGAAAAAAAATGACTTTGACAAAAGTGCCATTAGAAGAAAAGTACATCACTTTTTCTTCAGGAATGAAATACCTACAATAGATAAAATATTGAAGCAAGTGAATGATGATGAGGACCTGCCAAATTTTCCATAAGCTGTTGAAAGAACTAGACTTTCGATTTTTGAAAAGAGGAAGGAATAGTTTATTGATAGAAAAGGAGGGAATTGTTATCTGGAGGAGAGAATACCTTAGAAAAATTAGGCAATTCCGCGCTGAAGGAAGAAAAATTTATTATTTAGACGAAACATGGGTGAACGCGGGGCATACGCAGGGAAAGGTTTGGGTAGACAGATCTGTGAGGTCCTCAAGGCAGGCTTTTTTAGATGGCCTTTCGACGGGATTGAAAAATCCTGCAGGTAAGTTTCGAAGTATATGAAATTTTTTGGATGCAGATAATTCATTTTCTGATCGAATCAATGATTTGGAAGCTCCGAACTCAGTTTTGCTATCTCATACAAGTTTCTGAGTATTTCCTTCACCCAAAAACTAATCTAAGACCCTATCCTACACTAACCTAAAAAGAGTAAGTTGCTTAATTTCGTCATTTAGTGCGCTCGCTAAGAAGTAAAATAACTAATTACTTTCAGGCAAGGGAAAACGCCTGATCATTTGCCACATAGGTAGCGTAGATGGATTTGTTCCTGAAGCATTGTGGGCATTTGAATCCAAAAAAACTGGAGACTATCACGAAGAAATGGATGGTAACTCATTTGAAAATTGGTTCAAAAAAATTTTGCCGACACTTGATGATAACGCAATTATTGTGATGGATAATGCCCCGTACCACTCCAGAAAATTGGAAAAAATTCCAACAATGGCCACCAAAAAGGCAGACATTCAACAGTGGCTTGTCTCAAAGAAGATCGACTTCGACCAAACAATGGTCAAAGCTGAGCTGATAAATATAGTCAAGCGACATAAGTATAAATATGATTTAAAAATTGTTGACGAAATGGCCAAAAACCAAAATAAAACGATTCTCAGGCTGCCTCCCTATCACTGCGAACTGAATCCTATCGAGTTGATTTGGGCCGACATCAAGCAATACGTGGCGTCAAATAACAGCACTTTTAAGTTTTCTGACCTTAAAAAACTGTTTGATGTTGCTGTCGATAGAATTACTCCAGCAAAATGGAGAACATGTATTGACCATATCCAAGAGAAGGTTGAAACCAAAATGTGGGATATGGACAATATCATTGACACCCAAGTTGAACCCCTTATAATTGACATCAACAATTCTGATGATTCAAGCTCCTCGGAATACAGCATATAAATCGATTGATACCATTAAGACTGGCAGTTTAACGGGCTTTTTGGCAAGACAGGTAAGTTCATTATAGACTGCAATCAAAGTGTAAGTTTCTAGTTATTAATGTGGAAATTCCAAATTTATAATTACACAAAATTAGGGTTAATTTAGGAGTTCCAAAGCATAATAGTGCCATTTTGACCTTCTTCCTATTTCTCATGTAAATTTTAATAGCAATCAAACTAACAAACTTTATGGAGTCTGTAATAAACTTTTGTACTACTACTACTACGTCTGTAGTTTCTATTTGCTCAAAAAAATTTGCTCTGCATTGTGAATAGAAGGTTGATTTGTAAATATTATTGGGTATATATGTAAGTTAATAATAAAATATGAACAATTTCAATTGAGATGGTCCACAAGTTTTTTTCGTGTGCGTTTTAGTAACATTTTGCTGAAATGGTGAATACAGAATTTTTTGCACTGATTCCTAATGTCGAAATATGATTAGAAAGGCGTGGTATATTCCTGATAATTTACTATGCTTTTGATAGAATTTACAGCAACACATATCTTGTACGACATTTTTTGATAGATCAGTCACAATAGCTTGATACGGCCCTGTAGCGTCTCCTACGGTTAAGTTCTTGATCACGTGCAATACGGGTGTATATGTTTGATTTTACTTTGTTTCTTCGATGGATACAGTTTAGAAACCTTTGTTCCAAATGACATCTACACGAAACTGAGTAAGTCAACGAGATTTTGGCAGCATAAGAACCGATTTGGATACGATAAGTTGGTGTCCATATTACAGAAACTCATTTAGAAAAATCATTTCTACAAGATTGAAAGACATTTTCTTTATATCAAAGTACCCGAGCAGGCAGAAGCCTAAATCTCAGGGCACCTTGGCTGCTATGAGGAGCTTAAAAAAATTTTGAGCTGCCTAAGGTTAGTAGATTTGGGAAAAGCCTCATCACGTAGATTGTTTCACAATTTCAATACCCTAGGGACAAATGAGCGGTCGTATCGACCAGTTCTGGATGTACCAAGTTTGATACGATTAGAATGGAAGGCGGGTCTGAGGAGCAAAGCCCTTTGGTATAGCGGTTGAAGCGTTTTTGAACGATTCAGAGGATCCTGATCATTTTCAGCATGTCCCTTAATAATATGCGGATATTCAAGTATGTGAATCTACATTAAAAACTAATGTTAGTTTGCTTTATAAACTATATTAAAGCTATATAAACTTTGACATATTTTTCATTATTTAGTTTTTACAATCTTGTTAATATATCGAAAATTTGGCAGATGAAAATGATTCAAAAAAATTATGGAAGTTTCTCAAACAACTTGATATAAATTTTCGTAGTAAACCAACCCTTCCGGCAAGTTTTAATGACCCTACCAAAATTAATGATTATTTTATGTCTGTTTATAGCTATAAACCTGTTGATTCACTAGTTTGCGAAAACTATTTCAAAAATAAATTGAGCTCTGAATATATTTTTTCATTGAATAAGATTAGTTCAAATGACGTATTACAGGCAATAGGGAGCCTAAAATCTGATGCGAAGGGAATTGATGGTATATCCCTGTCAATGATCCAGCTTTGCCTGCCAGTTATTCTCCATCACATCGTCCACATCTTTAACGACTGTTTGGAAAAAGGCTGCTTTCCAAACACATGGAAACAAGCTCTAATTATTCCAATTCCTAAAAAAATGAAACCCACTGAGTATAATGATCTCAGATCTATCAGTTTATTACCAATGTTATCCAAAATTTTAGAAAAAATTATAAAGTTCCAATTGACCGCTTACCTAGAAAAATTCTTTATACTTCCCGACACTCAATCCGGATTTAAAAAAAATTATAGTACAACATCTGCCCTACTTAATCTGCAAGACAATATTTCAAGTGCCTTAGATAAGAAAATGGCACTAGCCTTAATTTCTATAGACTATTCGAAAGCCTTTGACAGCATCAATCATAAATTATTACTTGCTAAATTAAATTACATCGGTCTTGACAGTGTTTTTCGACAGTTACCTTCATCAAAGAACTCAGTGTGTTTTTCTCAATCAAGAAATGTCTCAAGTGACAATAATTCCCTCAGGCGTACCTCAGGGCTCTGTATTGGGGCCGCGTCTGTTCCTCATATATACGTTCGACTTAAGCAAAAGTATTGATAATTCTCATGTCCAGTCATTTGCAGACGATACGCAATTGCTTCATTATTTTAACCCAAATCTAAAATGTTATTATTTTGCGCACAAAGAAAAACATACAATGTAACACAGCTCTTGAACATTCAGATAAATAACCAAATCTTGCAATTTTAATGTGTTTAAGTTTTCCAATTAAATTAATAATAATTTTGCAAGTTAGACAATAGAACGGTTTTTATTTTTTTACTCAAAAATGGCGCATCGAAGAAAAACAATTGTAGAGGGATCATTTGTTTTCAATTGAACGAGGAATTCAAAAACAATTTTAATTTAGCAAAAGTCAATACTCGTACGCACGCCACTCTTAAAGCTGAAAATTATTTTTGCATTGAAAAATATGCAGCTTTATCAACTTTCACTACGTACTAAATATCAGTGAAATATCTGAAGCGGTTCTGAAAATATCAATTAATTTCCATTTTTTTTTCCTTAAACTTGTAAGGAAACATTTTTGAACCATAGTTTATAAAGCAAACTAGATATAGATTTACACCCTTAAATATTCGCATATCATTAAGGAACACCCTGTATATCAGTAGCTATTCCCTGGACTACGACTTAATTACTGAGCCGTCAAAATTTATTTGAATCGTCATTCTAGAACGAATGAATTTCATATATTATCGGACGCCCTGTATGTGTGGATGTGTGTGTCCAGCTGGTCTCGTTAGTACCAATTTACAATGTTAATAAGCAGTAACTACGCACCGGCAGCGGACAATACCGTTGCCTTTGCTCGGAATACAATATTCGAGTAGCCGAGAATGATATCCCGTAGGCGAAATTAACATTTTTGTGTCCGAGTAGTTCAAAAATACGAATTAGACGGCACGGCGCAGTGGCTCGGTTGAGTTCTTACATTTACGTGATTGTCAACAGTCAGCAGACGAAGAAACAGTAGGAGAGGAAAAGCTAACACATTCATCTAGTTGACGCTACATTCAGATTTCAATAGTATATTTATAAGTAATGTTCTAGCATCACATTGCCAACGGTTTGAAACCGACTGAGCATGCGCAGTGGAGTAAACATGTACAAACAAGGGTAAAACCTGGTTGGGGATTAGCCATTCGCTGTTTCACCAAATCAAGTTGAGTATCTGCACGTTCACTTGTTCATCTTCAAGTTTTATATTGAAGATCAACAAAGATAAACTCAAATAGACGCCCATGACGAGGAAGTTGGGACACTTAAAGTGACAAGCATAAATGTGGAAGACTCGTCCTTTAACTAAAACCGTTTCAAGGTGGTAAGACCCAACTAAAAAATTGCGTCAAGTAAGTTAACTCTGTACTTCCTGGTCCAACGCTGTTATCAGTTTGTAAAGAGAAAAATTTACGAACATTATTAACAAAAAAACATTTAAATGACTTTCCTCCTCCCCTTGAATGAAATTTCTTCAGACGCAGATTATCATTGCGATGACCAGCAACAAGGGTAAATCTACGGGGATAACTATGATGAGTCAAATATCAGGTAACCAAATAAGTTTGTGCGGTTGCTGTATATCGCGCATTGCCATGGATGTTGTTGATCGATAGCGATTGTTTGTTACCTATCGTCATTTTAGTATGAATCCTTCTTTTCTCACACACATAAAAAGTTGCTGAAAATTGTTACATACCTAGTTTTAATAACTGAAAATGGCGACGAATAAAACGAAGTTGTTTACTGTATGAGTACAAACTTGGTACAAAAGCTGCAGCGGCGGCGCGAAAAATATGTGCCGCATTCGGAGATGATGCCGCAGAAGTGGTTCAAAAAATGTTCTTTGGGAGATCTCAGTTTGAGCGATGAACCGCGCTCAGGGAGACCAAAAATAATGAACAACGAGGATCTTCGACAGGTTGTGGACGCAAATTCCAGGACAACGTGCCAAGAACTATACTAAGTGACATATAAATCCGAACACCCAGTTTAAATGGTTTTATTTTAATAAAAGTTGGTGAATGTATTTATCTTACTGTAAATAACAAGTGAAAAAATTTTCAGCCTTATCAGTTGGACATTCCGGTTTTTATACTGCTTTTTTTTTAATTCACTAACGCTCTAAAAATGAATATTTCAGCCGCAGTAAAGAATCAACGTTGGCGGACTTTGGTTCTTGACATCCTTTACGATCGGTTACGATGCCTAGAGTACGGAGACCTGTACGATTTCGTCAACTTAGTGAGTTTGATAGGGGCCGTATAGTGGGACTTCGGGAAGCTGGACTTTCTTTTCGGGCAATTGCAGTTAGAGTGCAAAGTAGTATAGACACTGTGGTTAGGTGTTGTCAGGCATGGCTTCGAAAAGGCCGTACGCAAAGAGCAAGGGGCACTGGACGCCGCCGTAGAACAACAGATCGCTGCCTAAGATTATTGGCCTTAAGGGACCGTTTCTCCACTACCAGGTCCATTGCAAATGAATGGTTTGCAGAACACGGAAGACCTATTGGCAAGCGAAGTGTTTACCGACGAATGAGAAGTTTTGGCTTGTTTTCATACCGGCCACACTGGGTCCTCCCTTTAACTTGAGAACACCGACGTAATCGCCTTGAGTGGTGCAGACAACGGTCACTCTGGGATCAGGAATGGAACAGTATTGTCTTTAGTGACGAGTCTCGATTTTGTTTAGGCATGCACGGTGGTCGTGCTAGGGTTAGAAGGCAACGTGGTGAAAGAAGGAATTCACAGTTTTTTGTTGAAAGACATGTTCATCACACTGTTGGAGTTATGGTTTGGGGTGCTATAGCTTATGGTTCCAGGTCACCTTTAATCTTCATTAGAGGTAACATGAACGCGCAGCGTTATATCCACGAAGTTCTAGAACCCCATCTTTTACCCTATCTTGACACCCTGGCAGATCCAACTTTCCAGCAAGATAATGCCCGACCACATGTTGCAAGAGTCACAATAGACTTCTTTCAACATAATGATGTCACATTGTTACCATGGCCACCAAGATCTCTCGACTTATCCCCAATTGAGCACGTGTGGGATATGATGGGTAGGAGATTGCTCAATTTGCAAAAAAATGAAGCATTCCATGTTGACTGTCTGAAGAGAAAAATGAAATTTCCAGCATCCATTATGGTCTGGGGCAGTATGTCACCAAAAGGTGTAGGAAAACTTCATTTTATTGATGGAAATGTGGATACAAACAAATATTTGGCAATTTTAGAAGAATCGCTTTTACCAGTGATGGAAGAATGTTTGACATCCGACCAAGATTTCGTGTTTCAGCAAGGTGGTGCAGCGTGCCATACCTCAAAAAAGGCTATAAAATGGATGGCAGAAAATAATGTACCACTTTTGAAATGGATTTCTAGCAGTCCAGATCTGTCACCTATTGAAACTTTGTGGCACTATGCCCCAAAGAATGTCAGCCGTAATAAAAAATAAAGGTGATGTTACCCAATGGTAATCTTTCAATTGTTGCTTTGTTAACTTTTATTCGTACATTGTTTATTTGTTCAGATGTTCTATTAGTTATAGGTCTAAGTGATTTCAAATATGTATTTTTTACGACTAGAGTGTATCTAAAACGTTTTTGAGAAAATAAATTGTTTTAGAAGTAAATAGTTTCGTTTATAAATGCATATTTTGGTACAAATCTTGAAGTGGACCAACTAAAGTGGGACGGGGCTCGTAATAGTAACATTCCATCGAAATCCATATACAAGTAATACCATTACTAGATACAGATACTATTGACCATGATTCAAAACAAAAGCAGTCAAAACTGGAATATTCAGAATAAATCACTTGAACTTAAGTTAATCGTGTAATTCATTGTTTCAGTGGAGCCCAAAGTGAAATGCACCTCAGACCTGATGCGAATCGAAGTGCCGATCTCCCCTGCGACGAAGAAGATATACATCGAAGGCCTTCGCGACTATCCGGAACCAGCTTGTCGACCTCACACTGACCCCACCGGCAAGCTGGCGGTACTCGAGCTCGACCTCAGAGACGTCTACAAGTGTGCTGTCACCAGGGTGGTCAACAAACAAACGGTAAGACGGATAGATTAAAATATTTTTTTTTCCAAATTAGAGTGGTTCACTATCCCAATTTTTTCCGGTGCTACCACGAAAGTAAAAAGCAAGTCAAGCGACCTCATACCATCTTTTACTACCTAGCATATCATTTGTTTATCGTACAGCATGTTCGTTCGTTACGCCACAAAAAGCATGGCCCTCACGCATTGCTCCTCGTTATACGTATAGCGTGCTCGTCTCACTATTAACCGCAAGTTAATCTTTAATAACCACTGTTGTCCGGTCTTTGAGTTCCAGTCAGAGCGAGATCAGTTTTAATGGAAACGAAATGGACCTTAGTACAGGCACTATGTCAAATAAAACGGGTTCGAAACCTCTTCCAAGAGAATTAGTACTAGACATGAAAAAGTGTAAGCTTAAAAATACAAAATGTTCAATGAAATGTAAGCTTACAATGTCACACCATGTGAGATTAATAATTGTTTGGTATAAATGTACGGTATGTATATTAATAACATAAACTCATCCACAGTCGGATTTAGAGGGGGAGCGCGGTCGCGCTCCCCCCCTAGATATCTGACATTTGCTTTTGCAATCTAACAGCACTGTGTTACTTTCTGTCACATCATGGTGACGGAGGCATACTATACTGTTTTGAAAATTATAGGTCTTTGAAAAAGATATAGAAATTTCACACCCTACGGCAGTCTGTCAACTCCTGTTACTACAAATATTAACTTTTTTTGGATTTTATTTTTACAATGTAATGATGAATAATGCATCTTCGAACTGGTGTCTCAACCTTACTGCCAACTTTTCTCGTTCAGGAAAAATTGCCACTTATTTCCCAACCAAGTATTCCAAAGTAAAACTTTGCTCAACTTTAACTGGCTGTACTGGAAAAAAATGTACTACCAGAGTTTGGCAAGAAACCTTTAAAGTTGGCGCATTCAATAAGGATTCCAAAATGGTACAACACTTAGAAGATTACTCGTTAACTTATGCACAATTTTTATTTGAAGAAAAACTGATGAAAATTTTTCAAAATTTCCTAATTAAACAGCGATTATGAAAACGCACAAGGACCCTTAAGGATAACTGTTTGCACAACAGTGGGCGTTAAAATGCTGCTGATGATGATTTACCTTTACAGCAAATGCTCAAACTGTTTTCCTTCAGCCGCAATACAAGCTCGACATCTTAAAAAAGATCGGGTTATTAAACGAGCGAATCCACGGTTATTAACAAACTCAGCTGCTTCCAATAGTGTTTGCCGTAGCTCAGCTACATTTTGAATCGGCTTGAAAGACACGTTTTCTTTTACAGTTCCCCAGTAAAAAAATCTAAAGGATTCAAATCAGGTGATCGGGCTGACCACGGTATTGTACCAGACCGCCTTATCCATCTGCCTGGAAAGTTTTGATCGAGATACTCTCTCACTCAGAGTGCATAGTGCGCTGGGCAGCCATAATGCTGAAACCACATGTCCCTGTAAATACTCAGTGGCACGTCCACCAATAAATTTTGTACATGATTTTTCAATAAATCCAAATAAACTTCAGCAGTCAAAGTCTCTGGGAATTCAAACGGACCGATTATTTTACCATTTAAAATTCCTGTCCAATGGTTTATCTTGAAGCGATACTGAGATTTATCTTCTCTCATCAAATGTGAGTTTGCTACGTGCCACTCGTGTAAGTTATGCAGGTTCATGTACCCATCTTTCTTAAATGTGGTCTCATCTGACCATAAAATTTTTTCAAAGAACTGTGGATCTTTCCTGTGTCTTTCTAACATTGTGCGACAAAAAGCAACTCGGGGCTCATAATCCCGGGGCAGGAGAGGTTGAACACCCTGTATGTGGTATGGATGAAGCACATCACTTACTTGCTATTGCACACTTTGATACCGATCAGTACTCCTTCGTTTACTGCGCATCTTTACATGTTCGTGATTGTTGATTTCGTACTGTTACTAATTTTGGATTCGTGAACTGGACTGTTGATCGTTTGTGATTTGGATTTGGACTGTTTAATTGCTCTTCAAAACAACATTTGCTTTCCTTAGACTATCTTTGCTAGTGTGATTGTGCAGTGCCGCTTGTCCGTGTACACCGTACAAGAATATGCTAACATGCACCTCATTTATGGGGAATGCAGATGCAACCCTAATGCTGCAGCTTAACTTTACTTTACGAGTTCCTTTTTGTCGCACAATGTTAGAAAGACACAGGGAAGATCCACGGTTCTTTGAAAAAAATTTATGGTCAGATGAGACCACATTTAAGAAAGATGGGTACATGAACCTGCATAACTTACACGAGTGGCACGTAGCACATTTGATGAGAGAAGATAAATCTCAATATCGCTTCAAGATAAACCATTGGACAGGAATTTTAAATGGTAAAATAATCGGTCCGTTTGAGTTCTCAGAGACTTTGACTGCTGAGGTTTATTTAGGTTTTTTGCAAAATCATTTAGAAAATTTATTGGAGGACGTGTCACTGAGTATTTACAGGGACATGTGGTTTCAGCATGATGGCTGCCCAGCGCACCATGCACTCTCAGTGAGACAGTATCTCGATCAAAACTTTCCAGGCAGATGGATAGGGCGGTCTGGTACAATACCGTGGCCAGCCCGGTCACCAGATTTGAATCCGTTAGATTTTTTTACTGGGGAACTGTAAAAGAAAAAGTGTATTTCAAGCCGATTCAAAATGAAGCTGAGCTACGACAAAGACTTTTGGAAGCAGCTGAGTTTGTTAATAACCGTGGATTCGCTCGTTTAATAACCCGATCTTTTTTAAGAAGATGTCGAGCGTGTATTGCGGCTGAAGGAAAACAGTTTGAGCATTTGCTGTAAAGGTAAATCATCATCAGCAGCATTTTGACGCCCACTGTTGTGCAAACAGTTATCCTTAAGGGTCCTTGTGCGTTTACATAATCGCTGTTTAATTAGGAAATTTTGAAAAATTTTCATCAGTTTTTCTTCAAATAAAAATTGTGCATAAGTTAACGAGTAATCTTCTAAGTGTTATACCATTTTGGAATCCTTATTAAATGCGCCAGCTTTTAAGGTTACTTGCCAAACTCTCGTAGTACATTTTTTTCCAGTACAGCAAGTTAAAGTTGAGCAAAGTTTTACTTTGGAATACTTGGTTGGGGAATAAGTGGCAATTTTTCCCGAACGAGAAAAGTTGGCAGTAAGGTTGAGACACCAGTTTGAAGATGCATTATTTATCATTACATTGTAAAAATAAAATCCAACAAATGTTAATATTTGTAGTAACAGGAGTTGACAGACTGCCGTAGGGTGTGAAATTTCTATATTTTTCTCAAAGACCTATAATTTTCAAAACACATACATACAATTTTTTTAAATATTTTTCTGATAGCTGTTATGACTTTGCCTATCACCCGGTTTCGGCTTGACGTCGACTTCTGGGACACCATGTATACGAGTATTGTGACTTGTGACAAATCTAAGTCTGGGTAATATATTAGCTATTCAGATTGCCACTTAAAAAGTGATTTATGTTCTGTTTGTTGCTCAATAGTAATTTGAAAAGTGTGTAAAGCTTGACTGATTTTGTTCGGGGTTGGTGTTGCAGCGAAGCACTATTTTAGATGAACGCCTAAATTGGAAATAGACATTCATGAGATTTGTTTAGCCGTGCGCCTGTGGCCTGTCTAAAAACTGCGTCGATCGATGCTCAAAATCAATACCACACGTCCCGCATTTCTTCCCGCGTATGTTCCTATTTATGTTGCTATATTGAACTCGTTTAAATCACAGAGCTGCTGCACTATACGTGATTATATACAGCCCTGTATTCCTGTACTTGTTTAGTACAAAGATACATTATCAAAATAATTACGATCTAACAGATACAGTTTCTTCCAAGGATTTCGAACATTTCTACATGCGATCAACACCGGTTCGAAAACTGAGAAGACAACAGACCCCGTTGCGCAATTTGTCTATAGGCAGTCTGGAGATGGTCTCTAGATGGTCTACAGACATCCTTCTTTGTCTTGTCTAGGGTCCATACAATGATGTGAATTTTTTGGTCTCATGTTCATTTTCGCAATCAAAGACATTGCTTTGTGTGGAATGGACTGGAATATGTCTCGAGGTCCCTCAGAATGTTTTATTTATTTTTTTTTCGGTTAACAGCAATGAAGTTTTTTAAGTTAATGGCAATAGCGAGACTGAACACAATGCGGCCCTACTAGTCGGAGAACATAGACTAGAATGCGTAAGTATCTAGGAACCATAGTAGAAGACTAGGAAGACAGGAAAGTGATCTAAATGAAAGAATAAATGCTGCTGCGAAACAGTACTATGCTCTAAATAAAACATGCATAGCCAAAAAGGAACTATCGCCCGATATCAAGCTATACAGGGTGACTTTGAAGTTGAGTCATTAATTTTCAGATAATGATTGTAGAAGGAAGATAAACCAAAATATGTGTGTAGAAATAAAAAAAAATGTTACCTTGTTTTATAAAGTATCCTCCCGACACGTATTTCAGTGCGGACCTGTATTTGATCGTACGGTCTTGGAGCACCGGCATACCCTCCCCTGTGAGGTTGTGAGGTCTTAAGTCACCTGCTTCACGAACCCTTTGTACTACATTAACAAAGGCACGAGGGATTGGTTGCACTCGATTGGGAAACCGATCCGCATAAACCCGTAATGCCGCGGCAGCATTTTGTAAAGACTCCCCCCCGTAAATAAGAATCATGTCCACAAGTTCAGCATTTTCGTAAACATGTGCCATTTTTTATTTCTTTTGAGCCATGCAACAAGCACCACTATTCACTCACGCGTTACCGACTGACACATTGACTGAATACAACTGAATAAAATTGTAGTAAAAACATCGTGATAAGCGTTTCAAATTCTTTCGCTTTTTTGTTTCCGATGCGATGAACCGATAATGCGGATTATATCCGTTGTTGCCAAACACGAGTACTTAATATTATTATTGAAACAGGGCGGTACTCAAACTTCTAAAGGGCTATAACTTTGTTACTTTAATTTTGCCAGAAAAATGTTAAAGGAAAAAAACATTTCTTTTGAGCAGATCTACTCACTGTTAAAATAAATGTCTCAACTTCGAAGTCACCCTGTATAAAACAGTTTTCTTACCTGTTCTTTTATGGGGATCAGAATCATGGGTGCTGACCAAGAAAATGGAACAAAGACTGCAAACGCTGGAGATGAAATTCTTGAGAAGGATCAGAGGCGTCACGAGAGCAGACAAAATGAGAAACGAACAAATATGACAGGATCTGGGAGTAGAAGCAGTAACAACGGAGATCGAAAAAAGTCAGGTGAGATGGTTTGGACACATAACGCGGATGAAGGACACTATGAAAGTGAAAAGAATATGGCAGGCAAGGACGGTACCAAGTCGATCAAGGGGAAGACGTAAAACAACGTGGGCAAAGCTATGGAAGAAACATTAAAAAATAGAGGAATTACAGCAGCAGAAGCTAGAACACTTGCAAAAGACAGAAGACAGTGGCGAACCTTTGTGTGTAATTATTAAGTGGTACTACACATCCTTACACCAAATATGGTACTAGAAGGGTTTTAGACAATATATATACTAAGTGACATATAAATCCGAACACCCAGTTTAAATGGTTTTATTTTAATAAAAGTTGGTGAATGTATTTATCTTACTGTAAATAACAAGTGAAAAAATTTTCAGCCTTATCAGTTGGACATTCCGGTTTTTATACTGCTTTTTTTTTAATTCACTAACGCTCTAAAAATGAATATTTCAGCCGCAGTAAAGAATCAACGTTGGCGGATTTTGGTTCTTGACATCCTTTACGATCGGTTACGATGCCTAGAGTACGGAGACCTGTACGATTTCGTCAACTTAGTGAGTTTGATAGGGGCCGTATAGTGGGACTTCGGGAAGCTGGACTTTATTTTTGGACAATTGCAGTTAGAGTGCAAAGAAGTGTAGACACTGTGGTTAGGTGTTGTCAGGCATGGCTTCGAGAAGGCCGTACGCAAAGAGCAAGGGGCACTGGACACCGCCGTAGAACAACAGACCGTGAAGATCGCCGCCTAAGATTATTATCCTTAAGGGACCGTTTCTCCACTACCAGGTCCATTGCAAATGAATGGTTTGCAGAACACGGAAGACCTATTGGCATGCGAAGTGTTTACCGACGAATGAGAAGTTTTGGCTTGTTTTCATACCGGCCACACTGGGTCCTCCCTTTAACTCGAGAACACCGACGTAATTGCCTTGAGTGGTGCAGACAACGGTCACTCTGGGATCAGGAATGGAACAGTATTGTCTTTAGTGACGAGTTTCGATTTTGTTTAGGCATGCACGATGGTCGTGCCAGGGTTAGAAGACGACGTGGTGAAAGGAGGTTTGTCGTGCTATACCTTATGGTTCCAGGTCACCTTTAATCTTCATCAGAGGTAACATGAACGTGCAGCGTTATATCCACGAAGTTCTAGAACCCCATCTTTTACCCTATCGTGACACCCTGGCAGATCCAACTTTCCAACAAGATAATGCCCGACCACATGTTGCAAGAGTCACAATAGACTTCTTTCAACATAATGATGTCACATTGTTACCATGGCCACCAAGATCTCCCGACTTATCCCCAATTGAGCACGTGTGGGATATGATGGGTAGGAGATTGCTCAATTTGCAACGTCCTCCTCAGACTCTAGAAGCACTTCGAGAGGAGTTGGTGGTTGCCTGGAATGAGATACCACAGGAGGACATTGACCACCTGATCAGAAGCATGCCTAGGCACGTTAGAGAATGCGTAGTACATCAGGGTGCATCCACAAATTATTAAAGGTCAAAGGGCTTTAAAGCAGTGCAATCATTTTGAAATTTTTATCATTTACTCATTATGCTTCGTTAAGTACTTATACAAAATTTTATTAAAATAAAACCATTAAACTGGGTGTTCGGATTTATATGTCACTTAGTATATATGAAAATCGTTTTTTCGACGAGGTTTCCTTCACCAATTGAATATTTCTATCGGTGTCTATACCGTACATGTTTCTACCACCTATACTAGAGCCAGCACAGACCAGGTATATCAATTTAAATGGAGGCGAGATGGACTCGTCGATCTTGGCAAATTATACGGATTAGAGTGCGCGCAGCGAAAGTACTGCCTATGGTACTGTTTTGCATCCGAGACGCGGGCAGGTGCCCCTATCAGCTAGGACGATAACTATTGACTTATCATTATCTATCGACAGATTACATATGATAAAGTAACCATGAGCGTATCAGTGATTCAGTTGAATATGGAAAGCGCGTGGTACGTACTTACTCGCTGAGTACGCACCACCTAGCTATTGTCGGAGAGAAATACAGGGTACGACACAAAGGACGGATGTTTTTGAAATGTCTAGCACTCTGCGCCTATTCGGGCGAGAGTGGTGGGGAGAGTGCCGTTCGACTTGGGCGTTCCTATAGTACTATAACTATCTAAAACTGTAATGACTCATCGATGTTCACGTGAACATCACTTAACTACCAGTAGGCGGGGTATGAGTGTTTAACTTGGGTGAACTAGATTTGTCACATGCTTAATAAAGAGTTTGAAACATATTGTAAGTCACAAATTTGGGAATTACCTTTATTCATCGTCGCTTCCACTTACATCTGACAGTAATAAACTGTCGCTATCGCTTTCCTCGTTGAAATTGACTGTAACTGGCTCTATGATGGTGTCGATGTGGTGGTCAAGCTGCCACATTTTTGTTTCTTCCTTCACAACATGACGGATAGCATTCTGCCAAGCTTCGGGCGTTACTAGCTATATGGAAGTCTCAAGTAAAACCTTAACGTCTGGTAATTTGAAGGTTGTGTTATGGCGCGCAATATAACCTTTCACTTGAGTCCAGATGAGCTCTATTGGGTTCAGTTCACAGTGGTAGGGCGGTAACCGCAGCACAGTGACACCACATTGACGGGCCATCTCATCAGTCACGTAACTAATGTTCGCAGGTTTGTGCTGTTTAATTTTTTCATACAATTCCGCTTTCACACATGAATCGTCAAACGGGATTCCTTTTTCGCGCAACGATTGCTGCATGTCACTTTTTCGAGATCCCATAGTCGGTACACGTTCGGCTCGACGACTATGGTAGGAAGCATTATCCATGACGATCACAGAGTTGGGCTCAACTCGCTGAAGCACCCCTTGAATCCAGCTCTCGAAGCAGCTGGCATTCATTTCGTCATGGTAATCACCTCCTTTCTTAGAGACGAAAATCAAGTCACACTCTTCTAAAAAGCCACTATCGCTACCAATATGAGTTACGATCAATCTTTGACCTTTCCCTGACGAAGACCTGTTGACAAACCTTCAATGCTTGCTTGTCGGTTACTCACTACGTTTTTGTCTATCCAGGTTTTTTTAACTGTGTGTCCTGCATTTACCCATGTCTCGTCCAAATAATAGATTTTTCTGCTTTGTCGCCTATATTCAATCATTTCGCGCAGGTATTTTCGACGCCAGGTGACTATTTCAGGTCTCTCTATCAATATTGACTTCCGATTACGCGTTTCGTAACGAAAATTAATTTCGTGCAGGGATTTCCTCATTACCTCGACGCTCATTTGGGGTATAATTTCATTTTCCTTGATCGCTGCATGTACAGCCTTGAGGGTTGGTATCTCATTCCTAAAGAAGAATGAATGTACGGTTCGCCTTAACGCCGTTTTGCTATCGTCATCCAATTTAACGGCCTTTCGTCCCTTCAAATTAAACTTTCGATCAGTAGTAGCTCCAGTTTTCTTCTTTTCATGCACCACCCTGCGAATGGTCGACTCTGGAACGCCTGTCATACTTTCACAACGCGCGAGTGCATCTCCCTGCGACATAGTTCTGTTCAGATAATTGAACACGTTGAGCACGATTTCTTTCGCGTCCCTCTTCAGTGCTTTACGAAGCCGTCTACTTGTTCCCTGGCTTTCAGTACTTCCACTCGTGCCATTTGTACTCTCCATGGTTAAGTATTACCAAAACAGTAACCACAGAAACCACAACAATAACAATCACACAACAATTCTTATAAAAACACACAATATGCGATCGCTCAACGAAACACGTTCCAATGCGTTGCCGACGCCTATGAGTCTGCCGGTCGAGGCGCGTCTTTGATTTCATTGGTTCTACCGGCGGAGAACAATCAGCCATTATTTCCATCTCTGTCTGTGCTGTTGACCACCGCAAAGCCACAGAAACGACATATGTCGTACGCTATACGGCTGTACTGGAAGGAAGCCGGGATCGAGCTCTGATCACGTGTTGATCACGCGTATGAGTCATTACAGTTTTAAATAGTTGTAGTACTACTATAGCATTTTTACCAGTAGATAATACGCAGCACTAGATGGCACTTCAATATTCATCGGAATCGAGCTGTTTCTTCTCGAAACACCGTCCTTCAATGGGTTTGGTTACTTTGCACACGTGGTGTACTGATCAACAAAAGACCACCAAGAGATCCACGAAATGAGAACCATGGATGGTGTGAAGCTCACTATCATATTAATGGCATGGTTAACCAGCAGAATTGCTCTTATTTTGCTAATGAAAATACGCGACAGTTACACGAAAGATCGCTGCACATCCCAAAAGTGTTTGGTGCTCTGTATCGCAAACTTGCATCATCGGCCCTTTCTCGTTACTTAAAGAAGACGGTAATGGCAATGAACTCGGAGCACTATGTCGAAATGATCACCAACTTCTTTTCGCATTCCGACGTGTGTGGTTCCAACAGGATGCAGGTCATTCACCCTCTCTTCCGTGGTCACCGTATTTCCAGGTTTGGTGATGTTTATTTATTTGTTTATTTAGCAACAACATCCAACAGCCATAGCCAATTACAGGATGGATAAACATGAAAATATAAACAAATGCATGTTGTGGATGTATGTAGAGAAAGCTAAAACGCTGCAAAAAAAACCTCAAAACAGAACTGAGAGGAAAACAAAAGCGTTCTAGCTTTACTTACCCAGCACTCAACAATCACACCGGCAAGCATTAACGAAAATAAGCATTAATGTCTCCCAAAGTCGCACAAAACGAAAATATATCTAAAACGCTATTAACTGAATTATAATTACGGCACATTATATATATAGGGGAAAACTTAAGTATGTCAGTCCTAGGCCTGGCTAAGTAAAAAGTTAAACTAGTTCGTGACGCTAATCTAGGAATTAAGAAGTTAAGTTGTTCTAAGATGACACTGGAGTCAATAATGCCGTGGATGAGCTTGTGAATGAACTTAAGTGAATTCATTTTGCGTCTGCTCTCTAAATTATAGATTTTGTGTTTCGCCATCAACTAACTATGAGGAAAGCCAATAGCGGGATATATCCCGTCAGCTTTGTATGAGAAGTATTTTAAAAACTTTCTTTGAACGGACTCTAAGCGGTCAATATATATTTGATGATGAGGATACCATACCATGGACGCATACTCAAGCTTAGATCTTACATAAGTATTTTCAGTGTAAAGGAGTTGTGGAAATCACCGGTATTTCTTACAATAAAACCATACGCCTTTGATGCAGCCACAACAGCATTTTCAATGTGATAGGAGAAGGAAAGTTTTCTGTCAAATGTGACTCCCAAGTCATTAATTGTACTAGGTCTGTCAAGTTTCCTGTCACCAATACTATATTCATACATCATTACCCCTGTTTTTAAAGTAAACGACAAAACGTGACACTTAGCAGCATTCAAAACAAGTCTGTTTTCACGACACCAGTTGTCAACCCTTACAATGTTGCGTTGCAAGCGATGACAATCGTCAATGTTGGAGACTCTACAGAAAAGTTTCATATCGTCAGCATATATAAGAAAATCGACATCGATAACTTCAGAAATATCATTTATGAACATAATAAATAACAGAGGTCCCAAATTAGATCCTTGAGGAACACCGAACATTACAGGGTATTCGCTTGACTTATGTCCATTGCACATAACATATTGTTTCCTATGACATAAATAAGATCTCAAAAATAGCAACAATGCATCTGAAAGTCCAAATCTAGATAACTTATTGAGAATGTTATGGTCTAAACTATCAAACGCTTTAGAGAAATCAGTATATATTACATCCGTTTGAAGTTGTCTATCGATTGATTCACAAACATATTGAGTAAGATGTAGCAAGTTCGTAACTGTGGACCTGCCCTTCATGAAACCGTGTTGACTGACGCAAATAGACCTGCTTACATGAAAATATAGCACAGTTTGTATCACTATTTCGAATGTTTTAGCGAAATTACTGATAATTGTGATAGCCCGATAGTTTTCTACATAATTCCTCTCACCTTTTTTAAAAACAGGAGTAGTGAAATGGTAGTCAGTAGAAAAATTAGATTGAGCTGTTGGAGTATTATAGCTCCCACTAAAGTGTTCCGCAAATGCGCCAACAACATCATTAGGCGTATTCAATCCCAGCCCATTGTACAGCATATCCTTCGGAATACCAGTGCAGGTTCTTTTTCTATTAACAAAAGACCAGAATTTGCCGGAGCTGTTGGATATTTCACACTCTAAAGAGTGAATGTAGCGACGATATGAAACAGCTACATGTTGCTTTATCTCTGAGCGAAGTCTTATAAATTTTCTATGTTCATTGGCCTCCTCGGTTCCCAGATTTATCCATCTGCGATTTTTTCCTATCGGGACACCTGAAGGCTCGTATATACGAGCACAAACCGCGAACCCTGGACGAGTTGAAGGAGGCAATTCGCCAAGTTGAGAGAACGATGTTGGAGAAAAAACGGTCACCACATGACTGATGTGATTTTCCACAATTAATTGTGACAAACTCTATTTCATCGTGAGCTATATTTTCAGATAGATTCGCATGATACCTCCCACTTGTTCAAATACGAAGAATAATACTCACGATTAAGTTACCTTTTAAACAAGAAACGATAGGAATGGTTGATGTAATAATAATGATAATAATATATTGGTGCATTGATTATTTCGGTGAAACTTTTTATTGCAGTTGTCGTTGCCATGCCTTTCCTGACAAGTATTTAATAGATCGTTTGACTCTAGATGATTTCTCAGCTGATCCTTGAGGATGATCTTGAATGTTTTGGCAAAATAAGGTATAATTGATATACAGGGTGTAAACGTCGTGACAGTCATTATTTAAATGGGTGAAAGAAGCAAAAGGTTTCATATAACATGGGGGTCCAAACGGCATTTTTTTAGATAAAAGCGACTTTAAAGTAAAATTAAATCTGACAACGCCGCAATGCTAGACGCAAATTACGGCGGAACGTAGTGTAAATAAAGATGGAGTTTCTTATTTTTGGCTCTTAGGTATTATTTCATTATTTGATAATGTACTCGTAAAATGCAAACAATAAAAAAAAAGGACTTGTCGTCCTCCACTTTCCACACAACCTTCATTACGACGAACCCAGTTTCTTCTTACTCTAGGTCCTCGAAGTTGCCCATTTATTATTTCAGCAACATTAAAAGTTTTTTCGCGAAGTTGAGCTACAGTTGTTATTGGACCAGCCCCATAAACCATCCCTTGTTCTCCCCTATACCAGAAATCCACCGGATTGAGCTCAGGAGATCTTGCTGGCCATTTTCGAGGATCAGGAGCATTTCGACCGGTCCAGCGATTTGGATAATGTTCATTCAAATACTGAATGTCGCCTCTAAAAATGTGTGGTGGTGCCCCGTCATGAAGAAACCACAAATTCTGTCTCCGTTGAAATGGCATGTTGTCTAAGGTCTGTTCCAAAAGTTGTGGTAGGTTATTGGCTAGAAAGCTAAGGTATCCTTCTCCTGACGACTTTGAGCGTAACTCGAAAGGCCCAATTACCTGATCGTCAAGAGTACCCGCCCAAATATTTATTTTAAAACGTTGTTGGAAATGACCTTCACGAATGGTATGAGGATTCTTGGATCCACGTGTGAGAATTATGGAAATTTAATATCCCGTCTCGCGAAGTACATTCGTCGTTCGCTAGAATGTTTTTAAAAAAATCCGGATTTTCAATGTTAAATAAACACGACGACGTACGCGAACAAAAACAAAACAACATACTAACCACTGTTACCGTTTTCGATCGATTGCCGGTTCGATAAGAGTGATGAATGACCGACGCGCTGTAGTCATGTGTGTTTTAAATATTTAATTTAATGAAACTTACTTACTGACTACAAATGTTGGCTTAACTTAGATAGATAGAGATAGATAGATAGTTTATTGTCCTATTAGATCATGTTACATGATATAAGACTTGTCAATATCAATTTGAGGGTCATATATGCGTTTGAGCAAATATGCCAGAAAAATACTTATAATTATAAAATAAATAAGGACATTACAAATTACCCAATTTAAAAACGTTTTAGATTAGATTATAAAAATTAGTAAGATTGTGGTCGATATCACTTAAAGTTGTAAACTATATAGCCATTTAGACAAAAATGTGTTGACTTTTGGACCATGGGTCATATGAACTTTTTTGACTTGTTTTGACAATAATGACTGATACGTTTACACCTTGTAGGACGATGATAGGGTTGGTCAACAGATTCTTCTTTAAAAATTGATACCACTTTAGATATTTTCAGAGACGCTTGATCTTTCACACATATTAATAAGCTTTGTCGAAGGGTATACGATGATATTCAGTACTGTTTTCATAATCTTACTATTGAGATGATAAATATCAGTGCTCATAGTACGAAACCTCCCGAAATATAAACTTGGATGTATTGTGTTTGGAAGTTGCTCTGCCTAGAACAAATACACACACTCCCCCTTTTGTGGTGGCGTGTTGAAAATGCAGCAATTTCTCAAAGGTAATTATTGAAATGATAGCTGGTGGATACTTTGTTTTATATAACGAGAAACTCGAGACGTGTCTGCCCTCTATACCCTTATCACGTAAAAAAGCGGTTGCAACGGTTGCGTTCCGAGATGCAATTTTTTACGTGATAAGGTTGCAAAGCGTTTCAACCGCTAATATAGACTAGGGTGGCAAACGGCAATAAACTTTAAATAAATAGGTTGCTGGAAGTATACGAATCATGGGAGGTATTTTTGATACTATACTCCCATTATCTATATACGGCTAACAATGTAACTTTAATATGTTTATTAATATAATCAAAACTATAAACATACCACCATATCAAACAGCATTATTTACTACAAAAGAATAAACACCTAAGCTATAAGCTTGTGTGTGTCACACAATATACAAGTTCAATGCATAGCTAATGGTCATAAACTGTATTATGAGCAAATGTATATAAAAAAAAGAAATAAAAACATTAGATAGAAACGATATGGCTGGGTTGAGTCGAACTACAGTCGATGCAAGCATGTCAAAGTTATTTAAAATGAACTTCTTAATTCTTTTTTTGAAACTATACTTCGAAAGGATTTTATATTCTAGGGGTAATTTATTATACAACCTAATACCATCAAACTTTATGCATTTTTGGCCAACAGATTTATACACTCTGGTATAAGTGTAACTTATATTTATTTTAGTTCTTGTTTCGTAACCGTGGCTGGTAGGAACATTGTTTCTGGAGTGATCAAATTTCAGAGCACCAAAAATATAATACCTCTAACATTCAAAAGATCATTTTCAATGTAAACGAATCTGCAACTTGACGTACATGGGATACGAAAATAGTCCTGACAATATAATTTTGCGTGGTTTGTAGTATTTTTAAAGTACTAGTGTATGCGGCTCCCCATATACATTGACAGTTCGAGATTATGTCATATTTCTCAAGAAAAGAACAAAGTTCAAACACTTCTCAAAAATCTTCCCAAATATACTAAGTGACATATAAATCCGAACACCCAGTTTAAATGGTTTTATTTTAATAAAATTTTGTATAAGTACTTAATGAAGCATAATAAGTAAATGATAAAAATTTCAAAATGATTGCACTGCTTTAAAGCCCTTTGACCTTTAATAATGTGTGGATGCACCCTGATGTGCTACGCATTCTCCAACGCGCCTAGGCATGCTTCTGATCAGGTGGTCAATGTCCTCCTGTGGTATCTCATTCCAGGCAACCACCAACTCCTCTCGAAGTGCTTCTAGAGTCTGAGGAGGACGTTGCAAATTGAGCAATCTCCTACCCAGCATATCCCACACGTGCTCAATTGGGGATAGGTCGGGAGATCTTGGTGGCCATGGTAACAATGTGACATCATTATGTTGAAAGAAGTCTATTGTGACTCTTGCAACATGTGGTCGGGCATTATCTTGTTGGAAAGTTGGATCTGCCAGGGTGTCAAGATAGGGTAAAAGATGGGGTTCTAGAACTTCGTGGATATAACGCTGCGCGTTCATGTTACCTCTGATGAAGATTAAAGGTGACCTGGAACCATAAGCTATAGCACCCCAAACCATAACTCTAACAGTGTGATGAACATGTCTTTCAACAAAAAACTGTGGATTCCTCCTTTCACCTCGTCGCCTTCTAACCCTGGCACGACCACGTGCATGCCTAAACAAAATCGATACTCGTCACTAAAGACAATACTGTTCCATTCCTGATCCCAGCGTGTCCGTTGTCTGCACCACTCAAGGCGATTACGTCGGTGTTCTCGAGTTAAAGGGAGGACCCAGTGTGGCCGGTATGAAAACAAGCCAAAACTTCTCATTCGTCGGTAAACACTTCGCATGCCAATAGGTCTTCCGTGTTCTGCAAACCATTCATTTGCAATGGACCTGGTAGTGGAGAAACGGTCCCTTAAGGCGATCTTCACGGTCTGTTGTTCTACGGCGGCGTCCAGTGCCCCTTGCTCTTTGCGTACGGCCTTCTCGAAGCCATGCCTGACAACACCTAACCACAGTGTCTACACTTCTTTGCACTCTAACTGCAATTGCCCGAAAAGAGAGTCCAGCTTCCCGAAGTCCCACTATACGGCCCCTATCAAACTCACTAAGTTGACGAAATCGTACAGGTCTCCGTACTCTAGGCATCGTAACCGATCGTAAAGGATGTCAAGAACCAAAATCCGCCAACGTTGATTCTTTACTGCGGCTGAAATATTCATTTTTAGAGCGTTAGTGAATTAAAAAAAAAGCAGTATAAAAACCGGAATGTCCAACTGATAAGGCTGAAAATTGTTATTTACAGTAAGATAAATACATTCACCAACTTTTATTAAAATAAAACCATTTAAACTGGGTGTTCGGATTTATATGTCACTTAGTATACATTGATAACTGAAATATGTCTAAATGTGATAATAACATGTGCTTTGCAGCTATTCAAATTTGAAAAAATAGAAATTAAATATACATTGTGATTCACAAGTCGTGACCAAAAATGAAACATCATACATAGGACCTCATTTTCAGGGGGATCTTCTATGTAACATTTTTTTCTCGAGGGCGTCGTGAAAAAGATAAAAAAAATTGTTTAATATCTTCAAACCGTCAACGGGAATGAACTAAAATTTGGTATGTGGATTTACCTAAGTATTATCCACTCTCAAAAGTCTAAGATTAGTGGCATTATTTTTCCAAGTGGGCCACTGTTTTTTGCTTTCCAAATTTTACCTTCAATTTTCTACAAATAATTACTCTTGTGTTTTTTCCTAGAGTGCATTGTTTTCGTAAAAATAAAAAAAAACAAATTAGATTATCGAAGCTTTATTGCAGTAAATGTTCGTAAAGACGAATACAAGGGCGACATCTTTTTAATACAGAAAATATATTAATATTTTTACGTTACATCTGTTCACGCGAAAATTCGACAAATTTCATGTTTCAAAAAAGGTTAACACCATCAATGACTAAAGATATCACCCCTTGAGGATTGTCCAAGTACTGAACATTCTGCACATCAGAGAATATTACATGAAGTATCCAAAGGAACAACGAACGAGTATTCCAACTTGCATGCGACCATGAGCTCGTGAAAATTATATGAGAAAGCAGGAAGCATGATTTACGCTAGAATCGTGAATCCGCGCTGTACGCTCTCAGTAATTTGTGTCTGATTTTATATTTATATGGTATACATCAAATTGCAACCCTTGAGCAAGAGCCGTATAAAAATGATTGCTGCTAAACGCGTCAAGGATTGGTTCTCGACGTATTGAAAGCGAAAACGTATCCATCTCTATAACTAGGTAGTTATTTGGATGCCGCGATCACTGAACTCTAGAAAGCTACTCAATGAGATCCTTTTTGAGAATATGGAAAGTAATGATTGATAAACCTTTTGTTTGTTTTTTCCTAAAATTTTCATCAAGATTCTTAGCACTTTTACTTTCCACGCTACTGGTGAGAAAGTAATATAATCGCGAAAAATTTTAAAAAAGTATAATACTCGTAAATCATGCTTTTTGAATGTTCTGTAAAAATTAATTGTTACTTGGAAATAAATATCTGTTCTTGAATTACGAGTAGTGTAAATCAGGTGTATGGTACAGAAAAAGTTGAATTTGGATAAACATCGGATGTTTGGGAAGTTTTCGAGCCAATACCATGTAGCAAAATATAAAATAAAACATATCATCATATCTAATCCGGATACTTTAGTGAATAATTAGATCTACACAATGTTTTGATCAACGAATCTAAAGCATTTGCACACGTATTCATACATTATTTCATTTGTTCCAGGGCAAAACAATATATTACCAAACTGTGATATCGGAGACAGCTGGAGACGATGGATCCACAGGAAAAGAGATGCTTCACGTGAAGTGTTCTATTTTCCAAGCCAGGAATCACACGCTGATGAGTGGTTTGATGGGAAATCACACGATAACAAAGAGGAACGTGCTGCCTGAAGGGTTTCAAGAAGCAAAGTAAGTTTCGTCACTAATCTCTAAGAGAAACTTTCCTCAAGAGGCCTTCCCTCAAGGAACCCTTGCTCAAGCTAAATTCTCTCAAAAGCCCCCTAATCGCTTACGATATTACAACAAATATTAACTTCAGATAAAGTTGTGACGACTACATTTTCTAAGATGATTTTTTTATACTTATACCTCCACCAATTGGTAATCAATGTTTCCGATTATACAGTACGTTTTCTTATACAGGGTTGCGCATCGAAAACGAAACAGACGCATTTACTGGCAGCTCAGTTTTTTTTTTTGGAAAAACGCTCAGACCCGTCGATTTTGTTTGGCAAAAAATCACGTTAACACGTGCAGTCCCCTGGGCGGGGGTGACACCAACCCTAAAATCTTAAATGAAAAGGGGGGGTCGAGTGATACCTTATCTTAAAGGCCTTTCAATTCCCTTTATAATGATATAAAATTAATGTTCAGTAGTTTTGAAGATTTATTGAATTAAAGCTTAAATAAAACTAATACATCATCATTAGTAGAGATCAATACATTTGGCAGCAAAGTAATTTAAAAATGAAGAATGAACTGACCCGTTAGGCAAGCAAATGTTGAAAATGGCCACCATGACTCCCCATTAAATAATAAAGGTTTTGGTCAAAACGTTGCCGCATATTTTGCAATATTTGAGGAGTAATTTGAAGGCATTCATTCACAATTCTTTGTCGCAGTTCTTCGCTAAATTAAATAAGTAATTATAAACGCTAAAAAAACAGTTTTAACACTAAAGCTTTTTTTACTAGATTGATTTACTGCTTTTATGTTTAGGAGATGTAATTAGTATGGTTTATTTATAAAAATGAAAAAATTGCTGATTAATTTTTGTTAAATAACGTGAGTAATGATATACTTAGTGACATATAAATCCGAACACCCAGTTTAAATGTTTTTATTTTAATAAAATTTTGTATAAATACTTAATGAAGCATAATAAGTAAATGATAAAAATTTCAAAATGATTGCACTGCTTCAAAGCCCTTTGACCTTTAATAATGTGTGGATGCACCCTGATGTGCTGCGCATTCTCCAACGCGCCTAGGCATGCTTCTGATCAGGTGGTCAATGTCCTCCTGTGGTATCTCATTCCAGGCAACCACCAACTCCTCTCGAAGTGCTTCTAGAGTCTGAGGAGGACGTTGCAAATTGAGCAATCTCTTACCCATCATATCCCACACGTGCTCAATTGGGGATAAGTCGGGAGATCTTGGTGGCCATGGTAACAATGTGACATCGTTATGTTGAAAGAAGTCTATTGTGACTCTTGCAACATGTGGTCGGGCATTATCTTGTTGGAAAGTTGGATCTGCCAGGGTGTCAAGATAGGGTAAAAGATGGGGTTCTAGGACTTCGTGGATATAACGCTGCGCGTTCATGTTACCTCTGATGAAGATTAAAGGTGACCTGGAATCATAAGCTATAGCACCCCAAACCATAAATCCAACAGAGTGATGAACATGTCTTTCAACAAAAAACTGTGGATTCCTCCTTTCACCACGTCGCCTTC
Organism: Acanthoscelides obtectus; assembly: GCA_963669975.1. NCBI lineage: Eukaryota > Metazoa > Arthropoda > Insecta > Coleoptera > Chrysomelidae > Acanthoscelides > Acanthoscelides obtectus. Next base: position 10,819,769 of record CAVLJG010000007.1, on the reverse strand, counting down.
TAACCCTGGCACGACCATCGTGCATGCCTAAACAAAATCGAGACTCGTCACTAAAGACAATACTGTTCCATTCCTGATCCCAGAGTGACCGTTGTCTGCACCACTCAAGGCGATTACGTCGGTGTTCTCGAGTTAAAGGGAGGACTCAGTGTGGCCGGTATGAAAACAAGCCAAAACTTCTCATTCGTCGGTAAACACTTCGCCTGCCAATAGGTCTTCCGTGTTCTGCAAACCGTTCATTTGCAATGGATCTGGTAGTGGAAAAACGGTCCCTTAAGGCCAATAATCTTAGGCGGCGATCTTCACGGTCTGTTGTTCTACGGCGGCGTCCAGTGCCCCTTGCTCTTTGCGTACGGCCTTCTCGAAGCCATGCCTGACAACACCTAACCACAGTGTCTACACTTCTTTGCACTCTAACTGCAATTGCCCGAAAAGAAAATCCAGCTTCCCGAAGTCCCAATATACGGCCCCTATCAAACTTGCTAAGTTGACGAAATCGTACAGGTCTCCGTACTCTAGGCATCGTAACCGATCGTAAAGGATGTCAAGAACCAAAATCCGCCAACGTTGATTCTTTACTGCAGCTGAAATATTCATTTTTAGAGCGTTAGTGAATTAAAAAAAAGCAGTATAAAAACCGGAATGTCCAACTGATAAGGCTGAAAATTTTTTCACCTGTTATTTACAGTCAGATTAATACATTCACCAACTTTTATTAAAATGAAACCATTTAAACTGGGTGTTCGGATTTATATGTCACTTAGTATATATTTTGTGATATTAATAATAAATAATATCAATTCAATCCAAATCTGGTAAAACTGCAATTGTTGACCTCTTATAAATTGACAAATCCTGCTTATAATGTATTTGTTCCTTCATATAACACCTAAATTGGAGGTAAATACAAAGTTCCAAAAAAATTAGACATCACAGTTATTTGCGGAAAATTCAATGTGCTTGATCAAACGGCATTGCAATATGGTGATTGCCTGGTCAGAAAAGTATGAAAAGTGCAGAACTTAACGGTACATACACGAAGAGATGAAGACAAAGATATCAGCTGATTTGTTAGCCAGAACGACTATCTTGTAGTGCTGCTGCAAGAGGCTACGCATTTATAGTTTGAGAGCAAGTGGCGATATTCATTCAAAATGACATCTTGATGATCGAGGAATCTTAAAACTAACTAATGCATCATAATGTAGTCCAAATTATTGGAGTATTTGATTTGATATCTCTCATTTTAAAAAAGTTTAAAAAAATAAAAAATATTTGTTGGTTTATACTTATAACTGAAGAAGCAGCTTTTTCTTAACAATCTGCATATCAAAAATAATAGTACATAAAAGTTTCCTTTTAGTTTTTCTCTCAGGCGAACTGTTTGGGTTCAAGTGCTACTTTGGTCTAGACACAAACCCACATTTTCCCATCAAAACACTGATTGTTTTTTCCTCCCCATCAATGTTGGTATGCTGAATCCAACAATGAGGCTTACTAACTGAAATTCTCACACACAACACTGAATATCCTAAGAACCATTTTTTATTTTAACTTCCTTCCAAGTATTGTAATCACGAAAAATTTCGAAAATGAGATATAACGTTTTTTGGATGTTAACGATATGTACATTACGAAAAAAACTCGGTCTGTCCGTCCGCTATCCTTGACCCGTCTACTCATATAACCTAGAAAGTAGTGCTCAGATTTGGATGAAATTTGCCGAGGACGAACATTTTTCATAGACTTTGAAAATCGGTCCAGTAACGGCGGAGAGAAATGCGAAAAACAAAAAAATAAAAATCATATTTCGTTTTTTGACATTTCAGAGGATTATCAGTTTTGAGGGTAAAAAATTAGTAGGTAGAAGGCTGTAGGAGGGTGTATATTGTTAAATCAATACAACCTCTGTAATTCGATGCACCTACTATCGGTCGCACTCGCCGTACGCCACGGGGTTGTAAGTTGGCCTCCGGTAATCCGACAAACATTATGCAGGGCAGTGTCGGACTATCGCATTTGTCGGATTATAGAGCACTGCCTAAGACCCCCTATAGTCCGAATTTTTTTACAAAAGAGTACCTTGTAATCCGACAAATTACGTACCCAATGGTAAGATTATATTTGTATGTTATGTATATGTATGTACTTTGAAGTACAAATCATACATATGTAGTTTATGTATGTCGAATTTAGTAAATTAAATAACAATAGAGAGCTTAAGTTTTATTATAAAATTAAGCATAAATGCACATACATATGTACCAAAATAATCAAGAATTATTAATCAAAAACATTAATTTATTTATCAATATGTATATATATATATATATATTTAGAAACCTCTTTTATAATCTCTTCGTCAGACATTTCATGAAAAACATCCTCTTTATCCATTCCACGGCACCAGATTTCCAAATCTTCCGGACTTATCTGTGTTTCAGTAGCGACTTGTTCTATAACTTCCGAAGTTACAATGATTTGTGGAACGTTGCTAGGAGTGGTGACTATATCTGGCCATAACTTTTTCCAAGACGATTTAATAGTTGATGACGGTAACGCATTCCATAACTGACAAAAAGCAAAAACCAAGTCTTTCATATTCTTTCAAAGTTTTTTCTATTGGTTGGTCTTTTGATACGGCTCTCAGAAGTAGGTTTTTTCTTATAGTCTTGCTTGACAAACTGAATGATATTCTGGTCCATTGGTTGAATCAATTTGGCGGAAGAAACATCGCAGTGATGCATTTATCCTCAGTTGTTAGTTCAACAACGCTTTTTGAGGAAAATTATGATCTTTTAACCATTTTCTAACTTCAGGTACGAAGCATTCATCAAACCACTGTTTGAAAAGGTCTTTTGTCATCTATGCACTTTTTTGTCCGTAATAGTGTACAGGTAAATTAATGTTTTTGAATGCCCGTGGTTTATTAGATTTCCCAATGACCATCATCTTAAGCACGTGTGTGCCCGCAGCGTTAGCACATGGTAGTATGGTTACACGCTCTTTACTTACTTTTCGTCCAGGTACGGATTTTTCGTTACAAGAAACGAAAGTTTTGTTAGGCACCACACGCCAAAAAAGCCCTGATTCGTCTGCATTGTACACTTGTGACGGGTCATGATTTAAATCGTTCACCTTTTGCAAAAATCTTAATTTAAAGGTCTCTACGCAGGTGGCATCGTTAGAAAGTTTCTCTCCTGTAATAGTCATTAAACGTATGCCATTACGACTTTTAAAACATTCTAGCCATCCTTTGCTGGCCACAAAATCATCCTTTTTTGTTATTTCCTTATAAAAACTTAGCTTTCATGGCCACCATGGGTCCTGAAATTGGTGCATGCCTATTTCTTTCCTGAAGAAACCTCATGTACAAAGCTTCTTCCACTTCTGGATGTTCAGCTTTCTTGAGTGTCTATCTCTTGCCTGGCCCGCAGTCAGTAGTTGACACGAACTTTTTGATCATCTTTCTTTTAATGTCATAAATTGTAGATCGGCCTACGCCGTATTCACTCGCTAAACTACTGAAAGTTTCATTGCGATTTAAGCGGTCTAAAATATCACATTTTTCTTTAATTGTCAATGTTTTGCGCTTTCGCTTCTGAGTTTGTGATGACATTACTAGGTACTATACTTAATACACAATGAATAAATAGTAAACAATGAACGCACGCTAGGCCGTACCGCTATCACAAGTAGTCAAATTCAAACTAAGTAAAGCAATACTTACGGGTCGAGCACGATAGCGGTGGCGCGTACAAGTTGTAACCTGTTCAAACCTGCTTGATCTACATTAGTGAAGATTGTCAAAAACGTATGTATGTAATATTCAAAGACATGTCGGATTACAGGTGGGCCGGATTATCGGGGGTCCACTTATTGCATCTTGGGTAGTGGATCCCAGTGACCTACAGAGGCAGGTAGCAGACGACGCCGCGACGCGATATGCAAATACGAGGGGGACGCGATATTATCTGTATATACAACCACTATGCTTGGAGTGTAATTTAACACGTTCAGTGCGAACAGTGTCAAAAGACGCCCTCCGCTCCTGTGGTGGGAGGCGCACGGCGTCTTTCGACGCTCTCTGCCGGCTTCCAAAAAAAGCATTTCAGTTTCTGAGGTGGGTATCCTCATCCTAGTTCGCAGTCAATGTGTTAATGAGGTTTCTTGATTTCGTGAGGTAATATTATTTACATAAGTTAGTATTTAAAGTGAAATCCATATGCCACTGACGTCGAAATGTGTAGGAGAGAGAAGCGCGAATGGCGAGCAATACGTGTGTTAGAAAGAGGTAGAAGCACTTCGTTGCTTAGCGATATTCAGACATGGTATTCCCTGCTTGCACTCCGCTATTGTTCGGTAAATGGTTCTGTGTGAAATATTTTCATTCTGGACAGATTTCAGCTTTGGGTACCAACCAACTTATACAGGGTGCGGCAGAGAGGATGGTTTGGTTTTAAAAAAATCATAAAATAGTTAATTTTTACTCGAAAACAAATTTATTGATGGAATCAGGTTCACAAGGAAATAGCATTTGAGACAGTCAAGTGTGGAAAATCACATCAGGCATGTGGTGGCCGAAATCGTTGATGCAGTGCTGCAGGCGTTCTTGGAAGTTCGCGTAGACTCTCTCCAACATCGCTCTCTCAACTTGGGCGACTTCCACGCGAATTTCGCCCTTCAATTCGTCCAGAGTTCGGGGCTTGTTCGCGTATACTCTAGCCCTGAGGTGTCCTCATAAAAAAAATCGCATATGGATAAATCTGGGGACCGAGGAGGCCAATGATCATCGCCAAACCTGGAAATAAGGCGACCAGGGAAGAAATGGTGAATAACGTCCATGGATGCTCGGGCTATGTGGGCGGTCGCCCCATCCTGCTGGAACCACGCACGTCGGATTGGGATACGTCGCCCTCATAATTAAGGGAGAAAGAAGCTGGTGATCATGTCGACGTAGCGCTCTGAGTTTACGGTAACATCTCGACCATTACCGTCTTCGAAGAAGTAAGGTTTAGGTGAAAGTGGGCTTCGTCACTCATATGCGAAAACCAAGGCTCCATAACGAGAACTGGTAAAATAATGCTAGGATCTCACTAGTCAAACGGCACCCTCCCCACCTATCTCGTAGATGGAGGCGGAGAGTACTACCCATCCCAAAAACGTCCGTCCTCTCTGCCGCACCCTGTAAAACTTATTAAAACATTATAAGGACATTTTAAGTAGATGTTTTTCCAAAGCAGACAGCATTCTTACTGATACCGAGATATTGTTTTTCCTCGTTGGACACGAAACAGCCAACCACCAGCTATGTCATCAAACTGTATAAATATACTAAGTGACATATAAATCCGAACACCCAGTTTAAATGGTTTTATTTTAATAAAAGTTGGTGAATGTATTTATCTTACTGTAAATAACAAGTGAAAAAATTTTCAGCCTTATCAGTTGGACATTCCGGTTTTTATACTGCTTTTTTTTTAATTCACTAACGCTCTAAAAATGAATATTTCAGCCGCAGTAAAGAATCAACGTTGGCGGATTTTGGTTCTTGACATCCTTTACGATCGGTTACGATGCCTAGAGTACGGAGACCTGTACGATTTCGTCAACTTAGTGCGTTTGATAGGGGCCGTATAGTGGGACTTCGGGAAGCTTTCTTTTCGGGCAATTGCAGTTAGAGTGCAAAGAAGTGTAGACACTGTGGTTAGGTGTTGTCAGGCATGGCTTCGAGAAGGCCGTACGCAAAGAGCAAGGGGCACTGGACGCCGCCATAGAACAACAGACCATGAAGATCGCCGCCTAAGATTATTGGCCTTAACGGACCGTTTCTCCACTACCAGGTCCATTGCAAATGAATGGTTTGCAGAACACGGAAGACCTATTGGCATGCGAAGTGTTTACCGACGAATGAGAAGTTTTGGCTTGTTTTCATACCGGACACACTGGGTCCTCCCTTTAACGAGTCTCGATTTTGTTTAGGCACGCACGATGGTCGTGCCAGGGTTAGAAGGCGACGTGGTGAAAGGAGGAACCAACAGTTTTTTGTTGAAAGACATGTTCATCACACTGTTGGAGTTATGGTTTGGGGTGCTATAGCTTATGGTTCCAGGTCACCTTTAATCTTCATCGGAGGTAACATGAACACGCAGCGTTATATCCACGAAGTTCTAGAACCCCATCTTTTACCCTATCTTGACACCCTGGCAGATCCAACTTTCCAACAAGATAATGCCCGACCACATGTTGCAAGAGTCACAATGGACTTCTTTCAACATAATGATGTCACATTGTTACCATGGCCACCAAGATCTCCCGATTTATCCCCAATTGAGCACTTGTGGGATATGATGGGTAGGAGATTGCTCAATTTGCAACATCCTCCTCAGACTCTAGAAGCACTTCGAGAGGAGTTGGTGGTTGCCTGGAATGAGATACCACAGGAGGACATTGACCACCTGATCAGAAGCATGCCTAGGCGCGTTGGAGAATGCGTAGCACATCACGCATTATTAAAGGTCAAAGGGCTTTAAAGCAGTGCAATCATTATGAAATTTTTATCATTGACTTATTATGCTTCATTAAGTACTTATACAAAATTTTATTAAAATAAAACCATTTAAACTGGGTGTTCGGATTTATATGTCACTTAGTATATGTTATAATCAGCTCTTGGACTGTGTGCAGCAAAATCTTCAAAATCGCCTTGTACTACTGTTAGCCAACTGCACAGTTCGACAGTTGCATTCACCATCGGCGAAGCGCCGTAGCAAAATGCTGTTTGCATAATACCTATTAAACTGGCAAACACGGTTTTATATGAGCTTAAACATATTGTTAACGCATATTTATGACGGACGATTCCCACAATGCTTCGAAATCAGCCAATTAAGACCCCGATCGTTATCAGAGTCTAGGAAATCAATTCCACAGTTAATGACGCGTACAGAATAAATTGAATCTTATGTAGATTTTTGAACGAAATGTTTCAGCGATACACCATCATCAAGCTTTATTGATATATTACGGTTTTAAACATCACGATGCATCCTTTGCTAAATAGTATACGATTTCATCAAACCCAAAGTGTTCTCCATGTTTTAACGGTTAATGAGGTTGTCGAGGTCTAGACGTTAAGATGGTTAAAGACGCATCTCTTTTTTTCAACAGCCTATCTGGAGGAGTAACAATTTGAACACTTATTGAAATAAAAGTTATATTTTCGTGCGTTTTTTTTTCTATCTGAACAGATTAAGATAAATAAAGATTTTTCTAATTTGTCTAATTTTCTCGAAAACGAATCGACTGACGTCAAAATAAAGGACCTCAAAAAGTTCATATGACCCATGGTCCACAAAGTACAATAGATTTTTGTCTAAATGGCCTTATAGTTTACAACTTTAAGTGCTTTATATCGACCACAATCACCACAACCTTAATAATTTTTATAATCTAATCTAAAACCTTTTTGAATTGGGTAATTAACAAATAAATGGCATTAAGTTTTCCCAAGTTAAGCCAAAATCTGTAGTCAGTAAGTAAGTTTCGTTAACTTAAATATTTCAAACACACATGACAACAGCGCGTCGATCTCTCATCACTATTATCGAACCGGCAATCGATCGCAAACGGTAACAGTGGTTAGTTATTGTTCGCGTACGTCGTCGTGTTTATTTACAATGTTCTCGAATCAAGAAGTCGCCGACATGCTGTTAGTTTACGTCAGAATTCAAATCTTGCAGCTCAAATTTATCGCGACGGATTTCGCCAACGGGTACACCCAGACAGAAGGGCATTTGTGCAAGTGTACCAAAGACTTCGAGATGCAGGAAGTGTTCTGCCCACTAATATTCGTACCCGTGAAAGACAGGTTACTGTAGAGTAGGATGAACAAATTTTAAATATACAGCAGACGCTCGATAATGTAAACTAATTTAATCCAAGTGTGGTTCACATTATCGAAATGTTTACATTAGCGAACGTGATTTATATAATATTTGATTTATTAAAAGAAACGTTTAATACATACTATTTATAACAAAATAAACAAATACTCTAACAGCGATCAGTATTTTTTTAATTAGAAGAAAAATAATTAATAATTTTTGTCTGCGTAAATTTGCGCTTAGCATTGTCTTCCAATGCCTGCGCCCGTAATTTACGAAGAACTAAAATATCCATGTATGAAACTTCTTTTCTTTCAGCCCAATCTAAAGCTTGGTTAAAAACTTGTATAGCTTGCGCGTCAGTCACACTTCTGACTTCAATGGGATCGTTCTCATCATCCTCACTGTCCATATCCTCCTCCTTATCAGCATCATTCGTCTGCTTATCTTCGTTCCATTAATTAATATCAGCAGGAGTACAAACAATGTTGAAATTCACTGTTTTCAATAAATCAACAACATCCAATGACACACTAATAACATCATTATTGGATCGCAAACATTCTTTAATTACGCTTAAGGGGACATCGTCTTCTTCTTCATCTTCATTAGTGGTACAAAAGAGATTGTTCCAACATTTTTGAATAGTTTGCTGGTTAAGTTCATTCCAGGCCATATGTAAATTTAAAACAGCTTCTCGTAATGTAACTTTTTTAAAGCCTCAGATAACTTTTCAGGATTCTTTGATAAGACAGACGAAAGTAGAAACTTCCTATAGTATAGTTTGGTGAGTCTTATTATATTCTGGTCCATCGGTTGAATTAACGGTGTTACGTTGGGCGGCATGTACATGACGAAAATTTACCCATCCATGCTCCTCAGTTGTTGCTCGGGAGGATGACTTGGTGCATTATCCAATAGTAACAACGTTTTTATTGGAAGCTTCTGTTGTTTTAGGAAACCTTTTACCTACAAATTGAAAAAACATCTTCAAATTATGAATAGAGCATTTGTGATAATTGATTGTCATACCTGAGGGACAAAGCACCTGTGGAACCATTTCAGGAATATACTGCTAGTCATCCAAGCGGTTTTTGAACAGTCATAATCAACAGGGATATTAACATTTTTAAATGAGCGCGAATTTTTTGCTTTCTCAATTACCAGTGGCTTTATTTTGTGTGAACCATTAGCATTAGTGCAGGCTAGAAACGATATTCGTTGTTTCTCCGGCTTTCTTCCCGGGGCAGATTTTTCAAATGATGCAGCATAGGTTTTCTCTGGTAACATTTTCCAATAAAGGCCACTGTCATCTGCGTTGTAAATTTGTTCCATTCTTAAATCTAGCTCGGTAATTGTTTTCATCAATTTTTCTTTGAATGGTTGCACTAATTGTGGTTGTGCTGATAATTTTTCACCAGATATAGACAGCAGTCGAATTCCATATCTTGTTTTGAATCGTTGTCGCCAGCCATCACTAGCTGCGAAATTTTCAGTTTCTTTCAGTTTTTCATTTAACAGTCTCGCTCTCTGTTTAAGTACTTCGCCACTAACTGAGACATGATTTTCCCGTTGTTTTAAAAACCACTTATACAGGGAATTTTCCATTTTAGGTGCCTTCGCATTTTTTAAAGTTTTTCTTTTTCCCGGACCTCCAAATGTATTGCACGTTCTTTGTAAAATTTGAGTTTTCATACGCTTAATTCTACAGATTGTTGCTTTCGATACTCCATATTTTTTTGCTAACTGTGTCTCTCCCGCACCTAGTGCAAATTCGTATATGATTTTCACTTTGTCACTCAACTTTAAACACTTTCTTTTGTAGGATGTGGATGCCATAGTCGTAAAATATATAAACGCGTGCAATGTATTCACTTAAGTTCAAAAATGAAATACATACGTACGTATAAACGTATCCTAAACTATCATACGACTGACCGAGTTTGTCGTATTTTATCGCAGAGGTGAATCCCCTACACTATACATCATAAATCGGGGACTCCCCGACGCCCGACATAAATCATCGAGGCTTCAGCATTTTACCGTAGCGCTGTTTCCGTGCGCCGAGAGTTGTTTACGTTATCGAGCGTACACATTGTTTACGTTATCGCGCGTTCCGTTTGATCCTATAGAACGAAGTTTGTGTTTACATTAGCGCAAGTTTTCATTATCCCGTGTTTACGTTATCGAGCGTCTGCTGTATATATATATATATATAAATATTAAATCCTGCGGGAAAATTTGCTTTATCCCTACCATGTAGAACGAGTGCAGGTCTTGTTACCAGAAGACTATCCTCGCAGACTAGCATCCTGTCGGTGGTTTTTGCACAAAAACATTGAAAATCCGGATTTTTTTAAAAACATTCTAGCGACGGACGAATGTACTTTGACGCGAGACGGAATATTAAATTTCCATAATACTCACACGTGGGCCCAAGAAAATCCTCATGCCATTCGTAATGAAGCTTGTGTGGAAAGTGGAGGACGACATTTTGAACACCTTCTTTAGCAGCAGAAGAACCAGAGGATTCAATACAAACAATGTGGCTACAAAATGACGGATGCCCAGCCCATTTTGCACGTGAAGTGAGGGCCTACCTTGATGAGGCTTATCCTAGGCGGTGGATTGGCCGTCTGGGGCCAATTCTGTGGCCACCAAGGTCGCCAGACCTAAACCCTCTAGATTTCTTTTATTGTGGTTGCCTCATAGATAAAATTTATTCGCGACCGAACACACCGATTGGATCCATGGAAGAATTAAGAGAGCGTATTAACCAGGCTTCACAACAAATTTCTGTTATGAGCTTGCGGCGCCTAAAACAAAATTTATTGAGAAGATGTGCATTGTGCATTCCTACTGGTGGCAGACACTTTGAACATCTTTTATGAGAATCGTAATTGGTTACTTCTTTATTGATGTTTTTGGTTGATTAAAGTTGAAAATTGAAAGTACTTTTCTGTGTTTTCTTAAGTTTACCTTACATTGAAACACCAGTTTTTGATTCTTATACTTTTTTAAACAAGTATTGAGCTGTGTAACAATAGTTTGAACATTCAATCAACGTGAAAAGCAATTATGATTTGAAAAGTGTAATTCTGAAATTCGACCCATTTCGCCCTTGCACTCTAAGAATTTTTATTCTCCGACTCTGTTGAGGTAAATTACCTGATTTGTACCATTTTCGAATCTTCATTAACCGGGCTATTTTTCGGAGAGGTTTTCCAAACAAGTCCCATACATTTTTCTTATACCACTTACAAGAAACTTTTTGATGCAGAAAAAAAAATCCAAAATAGCGCTGCGATTTCAAAATTACGTGACTTTTAGAATAAAACTGTTTGTAGTTTCATGCTTCAATCATTCGCTAATAATAATAGTGAAAAAAAACTGAAAATAAACCCTAAACGCGGCACCTGTCGTCGAAAGTTTGAGGAAAGTCATACTTTTTCAAAAAAACTGATTTTTTGTTTTAACGCAAAGGTTACACGTTTTTTTTGTCAGGTCTGTACCGCAATTGAGAGGTCATTATCTAAGGTATCTCCCATTGCAATTTGATTCACATATTCTGGGACACCCTGTATGGGTGGTACTTGGGTATCCGCACTAACATTACCGATTTTTGTACAAAATGATTAAATAATCTCCATCTAGCTTTATTGATATATTACGGTGTTAAACATCAAGCCGCACCCATCTCTATAGACATGTTTACGTTAAAACAACTTCCTGGTATTGTGAAATATTGTGAGTTATGCGACTGGGAGCAGTCTCCGACTTCTTGCATCCTCGTGGCTCATTAGATATTTATTTTTTACATGCATTGTCAACAGTCGACTGGCATTTCCTTCAACTCAAATTATTAATACCTTATAATCCCAGAAAAATATTTGATGACTTTTTTAACAAAGGGGCAATGAAACAAAGATCTTCAATAGCTCAAAGGGATCTGACTTTTTGGAGGATCCTGATCATTTCTCAAGAAAATTTATGAGCGAAAAATTTTGATGCATTGTAGACTTATTTCACACATCACAGATTTCCTAGCGATGTTCAATAAGTTCGATACCCTTTTTATAATAAGAACTGTTTTGCTCCTCAAAATAGCCATTAACAGCTTCATCGTTGGAAAATCTTTGACCACTGAGCCATTTTTCCAAGTTTGGAAACAGAAAATAATCCAAGGGGGCTAAATCTGGTGAATACAGTGCATGACGTAGTAATTCAAACTTTAATTCGTTAATTTTGGCCATTGCAATAACGGATTTGTGAACTGGTGCATTGCCTTGATGAAACAACACTTTCTTCTCAACCAAATGGGGCCGTCTTTGCTAGATTTCATCGCTTAAATGTTGCAATAAGTTCGCATAATACTCGCCGTTGATAGTTTTACCTTTTTCAAGATAGTTAATAAAAGCTATCCCACGCGCATCCCAAAAAAACCGACGCCATAACCTTGCCTGCAAATGAAAAGGTCTTCGCCTTCTTTGGAGTCGGTTGCCCCTTTTGGATCCATTGTTTTGATTGTTCTTTTGTCTCGGGTGTGGAGTGATGGACCCATGTTTCATCCATGGTTATGAAACGACGCAAAAATTCTGCTTTGTTGCTGTGAAACTTCGCTAAACACTCAATTGAAACATCTTCACGACACTGTTTTTGCTCGATTGTGAGCAGTCGTGGCACCCATCTTGCACACAGCTTTCTCACGTCCAAATTTTCAGATAATATGCGATGAACCGCACTTTTTGAAATGCCTACTATGTCTGCTAGCTCGCGCACTTTCAGTCGACGATCGTTCAGTACCGCTTTGTGAATTTTCTTCACCATTTCTGGAGTCGCCACCTCATTTGGTCGATCACTGCGATGCTCGTCTTGGCAGCTCCCAATATTTTACTGATGTAAACGAAGGAGCAGACTCACTCAGAGTAGAATCCAGTTCAGCTTTTATATTGGTTGGGCTGAGGCTTTTGAATAAAAGTATTGTACCACATAACGATGACCAATTTTCTCCATTTTCACAAATTCACTGAAAAACGTGGCGTCTCCAAACTTGACACATATGCTTTATAGGTTGCATACTTTCTAATACAATGATATTTCTCAAACAACTATCGCCATCTCTAGGTCAGGCCGGTTACTTCTGGAACCACCCTCGTAACTGACTGGTTTAAATTACGCGCCATTTTTGATACACGCATTTCAGTAGGTGGCGCCATCGTAGTTGTTTAAAGCACATGTGTCGAACTCATCATGAAGCGCTACACGATTCCACAGCATGTCCGTGTTCTTAAAATGTTTTACTTAATTAATGAGACGATTGTCGCAATGCTCGAACTGTGCATACTCTGGAAAATATAGACAGAGTTCGTCAAAGTGTAGTGGAGCGCCCTGAGACGTCTACTAGACATCGTTCTCAAGAACTGGGTATTCGTCGCACGTCATTATGCACTATTTCCCTGTATATTTGCTCTTAAAGCTTTGTAACAAAATATTTTGAGCAGACAGATCGCGTACCTATCGGTCGCACTTGCGGTGCGTCACGGGGTCTTAAATATTGAATCTCTGGTAGTGGGCGTACTTATAAAAGCAGGTAGCAGACGGCGCGGTGACACGTTATGCACATACGAGGTAGGCGCAGTATTATTATATATACTACAAAAATTACTAAAAGCTCTATTGGAAATCTAAAGTTAAAAAAATGGGAGCTTCAATTTAAAAATCTAAAGTGTAACGCTATGTCTTATTTTGTACGGCTATAAATGAAAGATCGTCCCCCTAGAAATCAAAATTGACATGTCCGAGCGTTTTTCCAAGAATATACCAGGAGAGTCACAAATAGAGGTGCTGTATACAGGGTGGCCCATCCATGTGTGGACGAAATATTAATCATAAACAAATACATTTTGGGAAAATCTATTCATGGGATGTTATATACTAAGTGACATATAAATCCGAACACCCAGTTTAAATGGTTTTATTTTAATAAAAGTTGGTGAATGTATTTATCTTACTGTAAATAACAAGTGAAAAAATTTTCAGCCTTATCAGTTGGACATGCCGGTTTTTATACTGCTTTTTTTTAATTCACTGACGCTCTAAAAATGAATATTTCAGCCGCAGTAAGGAATCAACGTTGGCGGATTTTGGTTCTTGACATCCTTCACGATCGGTTACGATGCCTAGAGTACGGAGACCTGTACGATTTCGTCAACTTAGTGAGTTTGATAGGGGCCGTATAGTGGGACTTCGGGAAGCTGGACTTTCTTTTCGGGCAATTGAAGTTAGAGTGCAAAGAAGTGTAGACACTGTGGTTAGGTGTTGTCAGGCATGGCTTCGAGAAGGCCGTACGCAAAGAGCAAGGGGCATTGGACGCCGCCGTAGAACAACAGACCGTGAAGATCGCCGTCTAAGATTATTGGCCTTAAGGGACCGTTTCTCCACTACCAGGTCCATTGCAAATGAATGGTTTGCAGAACACGGAAGACCTATTGGCATGCGAAGTGTTTACCGACGAATGAGAAGTTTTGGCTTGTTTTCATACCGGCCACACTGGGTCCTCCCTTTAACTCGAGAACACCGACGTAATCGCCTTGAGTGGTGCAGACAACGGTCACTCTGGGATCAGGAATGGAACAGTATTGTCTTTAGTGACGAGTCTCGATTTTGTTTAGGCATGCACGATGGTCGTGCCTGGGTTAGAAGGCAACGTGGTGAAAGGAGGAATCCACAGTTTTTTGTTGAAAGAAATGTTCATCACATTGTTGGAGTTATGGTTTGAGGTGCTATAGCTTATGGTTCCAGGTCACCTTTAATCTTCATCAGAGGTATCATGAACGCGCAGCGTTATATCCACGAAGTTCTAGAACCCCATCTTTTACCCTATCTTGACACCCTGGCAGATCCAACTTTCCAACAAGATAATGCCCGACCACATGTTGCAAGAGTCACAATAAACTTCTTTCAACATAATGATGTCACATTGTTACCATGGCCACCAAGATCTCCCGACTTATCCCCAATTGAGCACGTGTGGGATATGATGGGTAGGAGATTGCTCAATTTGCAACGTCCTCCTCAGACTCTAAAAGCACTTCGAGAGGAGTTGGTGGTTGCCTGGAATGAGATACCACAGGAGGACATTGACCACCTGATCAGAAGCATGCCTAGGCGCGTTGGAGAATGCGTAGCACATCAGGGTGCATCCACACATTATTAAAGGTCAAAGGGCTTTAAAGCAGTGCAATCATTTTGAAATTTCATTTTATCATTTACTTATTATGCTTCATTAAGTACTTATGCAAAATTTTATCAAAATAAAACCATTTAAACTGGATGTTCGGATTTAAATGTCACTTAGTATACATGACATTTGAGGGCACATTTATAACATATTGGCCATTGTACAGGGTGTCTCAATTTTGACCTACCTATCAAAGTTGTGATTTTTCAAATGGAATGCCTCAAATTTTATTGCATATTTGTAACTAATCAACAATTTATTTGTTCCCAAGGATGATGCGACATTTTAGGGAATTAAGCCGTTCCATAAAAGACGTGCTAATAACCGAAAAAGTAGCCATAAAACCCTTATGTGTCTAGTATCAAAAAAATCTTATAAAAAAATTGCACAAATATACAAGGTGATGCATTTGAAATTTTTGAGAAAAACTACCATTTCCGTTTTTGACCACCCTGTATGAGCAAAAATTAAAATTCGAAAATGTAACAAATAGGGTAAAAGCTGAGGTGTGTAAGTTTTTTTTGATACAAAATTCAACGCTCCAAATTTCAAAATGGCGGACTGAGGGGTTGCCGAAGTGGGGGGTTTTTCTAGACAAAACATCTTATATCTCAGTAGCTAATTACCAAAACCCCATAGTATGTTATATCAATCTTTTTCATTTGAATTGGTTTATCGAAATATGCAATAAAATTTGAGGCATTCCATTTAAAAAATCCCAACTTTGATATGTAGGTCAAAATCGGGACACCCTGTATAATTGCCAATATTTTAGAAATGTGACCTCAAATGTCATGTATAACATGCCATAAATAGATTTTCCCAAAATGAATTTGTTTATGAGTAATATTCCGTCCACACATGGATGGGCCACCCTGTATAGTACATATAATGTATATGGTATATAAGTACGTATCAAGCGCTATTATAATCAGTTGCTAGAGATTGTTGACAAACAGACCTACATCTTTTTCATGCCATTGCACTATAAGGAAAATTGTACTAGGCGTTTTTTAAGGAAGGCCTGGAAGGTACAGAATCAATCTACTTGACGCGACCTTTTTTTTTCAGAGATATAAGCTGGAGCCAACTGGAGCGCCAGGCAGAAGAACCAGTACTTCACGTGGGAGTACGACAAAACGGCCAGTTGGTGACCGGGGAGCTGAACGTATCGCCGGGCACGCCCCTTCAGATGGAAATCTTTCTCGATGAGAAATCGGCACCCCTATACGGCCTGCTAGTCACCCACATGCAAGTCACAGATACCAAATCGCAAGAAGAAACCATCATCTACAACGGGTAAGCAAAAATTAAAGGTAGACGGTGTTTCCAAACCATGAGGTAAAACTTACTGGATTTTTCTAAGGCTGCTTTGGCCTTTCGTAGCAATTTTCAAGATACCGCCTTATTTTGAATAAACAAGGTGGACAAAATGTTCATGAAATAATGTTTTCTATTAGATTTATTCTTAAAACTTACATGACATATTGCAACCTAAGGCCTTATAAGATAAATTCTTCAACTACATCTTTGAAGTTGTCCGATTTTTTGTTGCCTAGAAAGTTGCTACGTTCAATTTGGAAGGTGTCCGACGCCCTTTTTTTCTTTCTCGAAAGTGTGGTCTTAAAATGTTGGTCCTTAAAAGGTTCTCGTATTTGAGGTCCAACGAAAATTCCTTCTATAAACTTTACTTCACGTATACGGGGGAATTTCCGTGCCAAACAAAGGAATTTCGAACATCTGGTATTTTCTAGAACCAGCGGGAATCAAGGAATCGGAAACGATTCTTGTATACATGGGTCATTCAATATTTATTTATTTATTTATTTATTTATAATCCATACACTGCCTGAACAGAGTGTTCCAATTAACAGGCAGGGAAAAAACAAAAAGTGATACAAAAACAAAAATGTAAGCAGTATAAACATAAACATAAATTATCCAATTGTTAAAAATAAACTCTTGAGATTGATTTTGGAGGTACTAAACGTATCAAGTTCACTTACACTGTCACAGACATTACACATAACATAAAGAGGAGAAAATAACAATAAATTTGTCCGCGGAACAGGTAAATAAAATGAATTGTTACCACCATGACGAGTACGCAAATCGGGAACGCGTAGAGAGATCCTGTCTAAAAGAAAAGGGCAATCAATTGTTCCATTCAACAAATTACATAAAAATTTAGCAGCTAACAGATTCCTACGTTTGACTAAATTAGATAAATTATACCTACTTAAGAGAATGTCATTGCGTATACCTCTTTCAGGGTACGCTCTATCATCTTTAAACCATAAGTATTTCACAAAACGACGTTGGATTCTCTCGATGTTTCTACAGTGTATATCATAGGCCGGGTACCAGATAATCGAACAGTATTCTAAAATAGATCTGACAAAAGCATTAAAAAGTAAAATTAATGTATTATTATTATTGAAATGTCTACTGTTTCTTATAACAAATCCTAGATTTTTAAATGCTTTTGCTATTATTGCATTAATGTGATCAATAAAAGAAAGCTTTTGATCGAATAATACTCCCAAATCCTTGACGATATTAACACGACAAAGAACATTGCTACCGATTTCAAAATTAAAACATCTTGGTTCCACCCTACGTGTAATCGTCATAGTAGTACATTTATTGACATTCAAGTGCATGTTATTTACTTTACACCAGTGATCAATGACATTCAAATCAGCTTGTAACTTTAAACTGTCTTCTGAGCAACAAACGCTATTAAAAATTTTGAGGTCATCGGCATATAGCAAGTACTCACAACGCAAGTCTGTTATAACATCATTTATAAAAATTAAAAATAATAGGGGACCCAGAACAGAACCTTGAGGCACCCCTGATGTAGCTAAAACCGCACCAGACTTATATCCACGGAAGTCCACACATAATTGTCTATCACTGATGTATGAATGAAAGAAAGCTAAGAATCTAGATGTTAAGCCGTACTTAGACAACTTCTGCAATAGAACACCGTGATCCAAACGGTCGAAAGCTTTCGAAAAGTCAGTATAGACTACATCAACTTGCCCGCCATTATCCAGAACTGATGCGGAGTACTGCTTAAAACATGCCAAATTACTACACGTAGATCTACCCTTATAGAAACCATGTTGACTCGTCGATATTGACCGACTTACATGAGAGAACAAAATATCAAAAAGAACAAACTCAAAAATTTTGGCAATATTACTTAAAATAACAATAGCCCTGTAATTCTCTACCTGCGATCGATCGCCTTTCTTAAAAACAGGTGTTATTTTAGACAATTTCCATTTTCTAGGAAAGGTGGAAGATTTCAAGGACAAATTGAAAAGATATGTCAAAGGTTCAGCAAGAACACACGCACAGTCTTTTAGAAAAAATGAAGGTATGGAATCCAAGCCAGTGGAACATTTAGGCTTTAATCGTTTCATTGCATTCCGTACATGCTCTACATTAATAGTCACTAAAGGAAGATACGATATATTTACTGTAACGGAACAATCAGCAGATGGTTGAGAAGACGTGATGTAGGTGGACTGGAAATACTTGGCAAAAGTATCAACAATTTCCTGTGGATTCCTGAACTCCTCATTTTCCAAAGACATATTGTTGGGTATGCCTGATCTGTTGCTGCGCAAGTTAACAAAGGACCAAAATTGATTGGGGTTTTGCGCAAGGGCACGCTCAGTCCTCGCAACAAAATTAGAAAACGCCAGGTCTATATCAATTTTGATGGCTCTTCGCAGGTTACTGAAAGCTTCATAGTCAGATCTAACCAAAGTACTCTTGTATCGCTTCCAGAGGCGATGCTTTTTTGATATTTTAAAGATTATTGCACGAGAAAACCAGGGAGGGTATCTGTTATCCTTTGGTAATGTGCATGGAACGTGCCTATCGAAAACGTCATACAATTTACTATAAAACAGGTCACAAGCAATATTAATGTCGAGGATGTCCGATGGAAAAGAGAAATCTGAATCCATAACAGTGGTGTAGAGTGCAGGAAGATCTGCTTTCCTAAAGTTATATTGCGGATTATTATTATTTGGGCGTACGTTATTCAGAGAACGCGGAAGTGAAAAGAGCGCTTCTATCGGAGGATGGTGCCTATCAACTGGTAAAAGAATATCAGATGCATTTCTCACATGAACATAATTATTACAGAAGACTAAGTCCAGTATACGATCATATTCGTTACGAATACGATTGTATTGGGCTAAATTAAAGAAACTGCTCATACTAGAGATAGCATATAAGTAGTTATCATTGTAAGAATCATCCCACATTTTATTCACGTAACTGGGAATGTTGAAATCCCCAAGAAAAATAACAAAATCATTTGGACCAAAAAAATCAATCGCCAAAATGTCATCAACAAAAGATTCAAAAGCATCTAGGTGCATATTAGGAGGAATATAAGCGAGGATAACGTAGATAGCATTACGAGCAAGCTGAATCTTAATCCCAACAATATCAATTTCTAAAACTGAAGATGCAATGGTTACTTCATGTGCCTCATATACCTTACTAATCGCTAATAAAACACCACCTCCCCTAGTTTGGCCAGTTTGTACATATTTTCTATCTGATCTAAATACACAATAATCACTACTCATAAACTCTGCATCATTAATACTATCATCTATCCAAGTTTCAGTCAAAGCTAACAAATCGTAAGAACTAGCATATGAAGCATTTAATAGCGTGTTCAGCTTAGTTTTTATCCCTCTGACATTTTGGTAATATATAGAGAAATCCGTCTGATTAAGTGCAACAGAATCATCAACATTCACATAAGTTGGCTCTAACTGTTTACAAGATAGTTGCTATATATCACCAATAATAGATTTTTTATATTCTGCCAGTTTCTTCATATACAAAGTGCAGTTGTCTGCATCCCAAGCAGCATGATTCGAATTTGGAAGTCGAGCATTGACACAATTGATACATTTCAAAGAGGCCGACCTACACTCAGATAATTTATGATCTAAAGAGCATTTTACACAAACTTGAACTTTGCTTTTACAATTTTTAGCGTAGTGATTGTGCCCACAACATTTAAAACACAACCTCAGACTGATTGCATCATATACAATGCAGCTTTCAAAATTAACAATCAGATTGCCTCGACTAAGAATACTCGAGTATGTAGCAATGTCAACATCTAGAATAGCTTGAAAAACATCACCTGACTTCTTAGTTGGCCACACTTTTAACACAGTACATTCACTATCATTTTGAAATACACTATTCTGAGACTTCAGTATAACACTGAGCTGTTCTTTGTCAATACACTCAGACATTCCTACAATTTTCAAACGGGGGTTAAACTTCCTCACTTCCTTGACTTCATAATCATCAGCAAGGTGCAATGAAGCCAACTCCTTCAATTTGCTGGCATCTTCAGATCCATCACACTTTATAAGTAATCCCCCATTTTTTATGTTTTTTACTTGAGAAAATTTAATGTTATTAGTTACCGGATCAACAGACTGACGCATCTTAAGTCTTGTCGCTGCATGAGGCTGATCGTTGTTTTTTGGCTTAACAATTAAATTCACATTTTTTTTCAAAATGTTTGCATATGAAGCATCCGTCGCAGGCATCCTTCTTAAGGTATCTTGATCAAACTGTTCATCAATCTTGTTTATTAGAACAGATTTTGCTTCGTTAAATGACTCATGGATATTGGAAATAAGTGCATCGACCTTTTTATTTATCCTAGTAGACACAAAATCCAAATCCGTTCTTTTATTAACGCAGGATGGGCAAAACCAAAATAAACCAGGTGTTTTAATTACCTTCAATACGTCATATGGAATTCCCATACAAGAAATGTGAAAAAACTGATCGCAAAAACCACTGCACGATATACCTGGCTTGGAACGGTTTACCAGCGACTGGCATTCTGCACATTTATCGGCCATAATTGATTGAAGAAAGCAGTTCACTTCATTAAAAAAAAAAAAAAAGTATACAACGACAACTAACGCGTTACTACGCTCACGCACATGTAAATTGGAGAAAAAACGCACGTTATTACCATTTAAAATCACCAAAAACTAAGAGCACACAGTAAACACGTCTGTCTTTGTTTTCTGACGAAATCGTAAGTAACGAAAGCACTGCTATGAGGAGTGGAAAACCGTCTTCAGTGACAACAGACCCGTGACGTCACCACGAGTAGGCCGGTCGGCCGGCCGACAGCACGGCGTGCCGTACATCAAATTTTATTGAAAATTACACTGATCAACAGCTAAAAAATATCCTAAATAAAATCAACAAAATATTACTATTTTTAATGTGCTAAAACCGGAATGAAACTTATTTTTTCAATATTAGTTCAAGTTTTAGAGATACGGTAATTATATGTGTTCCTGCTGTGACAGTGTTAATATACTGTAATTCACAAGAATGCACGTGCTACATTTTTATATTCGGCAAGGAAAGATGATGTAATCGGCATGATTGTGTTACGTTATACATACGTGTACATTATATTGTTTTATATTAGCCATTTTTTCCTCAGTTGGCTGACAGCGTTGATGCAAGATGTCTCGAAAGTGTGTAAACAATCCAGATCAGTTTTGTTACTTGTGTGGTGATGTGACTTTTGCGTCTCAGAGACGATCTATTACTCCACTAATAACAAAGGCATATCTGCTTTATTTCGGTTGTAAAGTAGGTGATCAAGACAAATAGTGGGCACCCCACATCTGCTGTAATACATGTGCTTCAAGTCTGAGGAGCTTTGCTGTCCCAATGGTTTGGAGAGAGCCTACAAATCATATTAATGATTGTTACTTTTACATAGTACCTTGTGTTGGACAAGCCACAGGTATGTCCAAGAAAAAAGAATCGGTTATCTACCCAAACATACCATCTGCGATGAGACCTGTGCCTCACAGTGACGAAAATCCTATTCCAAAACCCCCAGAATCCTCCACTTGCGAATCAGAAAACGAATCAGATCATGGCGATCGAGTGATTCGTCAGGAAGAAGATATGCCATCAACGTCAAGAGATCCTGATTTTATACTGAGCACGTCATGCCACCAACCGCACAAAATAACACATTCAGAACTAAATGATCTTGTAAGGGATTTAGAACTTCCAAAATGTAAGGCAGAGTTACTTGGATCAAGACTGCAACAGTGGAACTTGTTAGAAGACGATGGTTCGGTATGTGTTTTTCGTAAACGCCACAAAGACTTAGAACCATTTTTCAATATGGAGAATAACTTGGTCTTCTGGAGTAACATTAACGGCTTACTGGCAGCTTTAAATATAAACTATAACCCAGAAGAATGGAGATTGTTTATAGACAGTTCAACATTGAGTTCAAAGGCAGTGTTATTCCTTTTTTTAAATATTTTACCATCTCTTCCTGTAGGGTATGCAGTTCACATGAAAGAATCATATGACAATATGAAGTACCTATTGACATGCATAAAATACGATGAGCACCAATGGCATATTTGTGGCGATTTGAAAGTTGTTGCACTTTTACTTGGGCTGCAGCTAGGCTACACAAAGTTTTGCTGTTTTTTGTGTGAATGGGACAGTCGGGCAAAGGCACTTCATTACACCAGACAAAACTGGCCTGTTCGTCAATTCCTAGAGCCAGGTCAAAAAAATGTACAGCATATGCCATTAGTAGATTCGAAAAAAATTTTATTACCACCACTGCATATCAAGTTGGGCCTAATGAAAAACTTTGTCAAGGCATTAGATAGAGATGGGTCAGCTTTTCAATACCTGCGTCAGAAATTTCCAAGACTAAGTGAGGCAAAGGTTAAAGAAGGTATTTTTGTTGGGCCACAGATTCGAAATATTTTGAAAGATACACAGTTTGAAAACACTTTAACAGGTATTGAAAAAACTGCTTGGAATGATTTCCGTCTGGTGGTCACTAATTTCTTGGGAAATAGAAAAGCTGACAACTATAAAACCCTTGTCAAAAATATGCTGTCATCGTATCAAAAGATGGGCTGTAATATGTCTCTTAATATACATTTCCTACACTCACACCTGGACTTTTTTCCTGACAATTGCGGAGCCGTAAGTGATGAGCACGGGAACGTTTTCATCAGGATATTTCAACAATGGAAAAAAGGTACCAGGGAAAGTGGAATCCTTCCATGCTTGCACACTACTGATGGACTCTTGGTAGAGATGCTCCAGAAACGATCCATAAAAGAACAGCAAAAAGACAGCGCATATAGTGATTCTTATAATTATATGAATCTTGTTACTATTTTTAATATATCCTTAAAAATAAAAAGTTTTTTTCTAAACCGCAACTAATTTTTTTATTTCATTGTCATTTTTGGATTCAGCGCCCCAAAATTAACAAATAAGTGCACTTTTCCCACAAGATACAATTAAAAAACTAAAATTTGTTATTATATAACTTGGCATGACAATATTAATAACTGGATCCTTTGGGAATTTTAAGCCACCTCTACTCGAATTCTGTATAATATTGTGCTTGTCTTCTATATCAATTGCAATGAGACATCTTTTACGACAGTTTTGGTTCAATGGAAACGAAAATACGTGTACCTTCGGACCCTTCCCGTAATTACCGTCACAATTAGGAACGCAGCACTTGTAAGGCATTTTGAAAACTTAGCTAAACAATCGCGAGACACAAATATAAGTTTAAAACATCAATAACTTTCAGTTTACATAGCATTGAAAGATGAGGCTCAGAATGTGAGGTTAGTCGGCAAGGTTGCCACATATTCCAATTTTGAATGGAATATTAGACTTCACAAGTGACAGATTGAACGTAATATCGAAAATGTATTCTTGACATACTGAGGCAGATCAGAAAGAATAATCACATCATCACTGAAGCTGCACAGGCCCCGAGTACATCTTGCAAATTCGCCCACAGAGAGGCACAACTAATTAGTAGAGATTTCGATACTGCTATATCAAACCTAGATACGACAACACCGCAGAGAAATGGTGGCGCGGTTCTCTTGCCAGCCAGTCATCGCGAAACTCCATAAGAACATGCATGTGTGACATCACAGGCTTTTCAGAGCCCAGTTGTTTGGCCTTGTACTCTCGGTGGTAACGCTTCAGCGCTGTGTGGCTTCAGAAGAAAGTCATATAAAATTGTAATCATATTTAAAAAAAAATAAGAAAATCCAGTCTCATCACTTAATTCACAGACCTCGTAGCGTAGCCTTTGGCGTTCCCAACCGCATATTTCTTTATACACACTTAGCTTAATTTTTACAAAATTACAGATGCTCAGTGGACCCGTACCTGTTCGAGAACTTCAACACTGTAGACGGGGACTTCCTCTCCGCAAAATTCCGTGCATTCAAATTCCCAGAATCCACCTACGTGCAGTTCAAAGGAACAGTCAACGTGTGTCTGGATAAATGTCAAGGGGTAAGGCCAGTTTGATAGACTAGTCAAGAAGAAAAAAATCAACGTACAACCGTGAAGTAAATGAAGGCTTTTATATTCTTTATCAATGTCCTGCAGGCTTGAGATAGTTTTTATAGCTTACTTATGGTAGAGGGCGTTCCTAGCTAACGAATGAGCGGCTGGTCAGTTGTCTCCGAGCACTTGGAGAGTCAGGACAGGCGACTATTTTTTAAATCGACCCCGTCCTATTACTTTCCGGACAAACCATGTATGTCAACTCACTTAATGTTAACCCAGAAGAACATAGAATAAAAAATATGACAGCGTTCAATGTATGGCTTCTGCTTCAGACCTCAATTCCGAAGCTAATGTATAATAAAAATACCGTTTTTACTATCCAAAGTCTAATTTATCTCAATTATAAACTAGTGCAACTAATGTCGACAGGATTGTGTTGTCACATCGGTCACTGTTCGTTGACTGTCTCGACTGTGACTGGCTCTTCCGCCATCTGGTCGGGTATTTATTCCCCTATCGACGAGTCGAGAAACATTCCAGCGTTTTTCGGCCGAGTCACGAACTTTCAAGTGATCCGACGTCTGGCTGTCTTCTAGTTGATGTACGAGGGTCTCTCGCTGGTAGCCAGAGTTCCAGTTATACGAGGGCGTTACTAGCACTGCTAGTTTTATTCTGCCAAGCTGATGAAGATGTGACATTCTTTATGGCGTATAGCTGACGGTGAAATTTTAGTATGTTGTTGTCCAAGCCAATCTAATCCTAATCGTATGTCCAAACCTCAAAAAGGTATGAATTTACGACCCACACCAACGTGCTTTTATGGCTTATTAGAGCATTAATTAGGAACTTAGTCACTACTATAATACACATCTTCTGGATGTCTGCGATGTCAGGCAGATTGTTTTTTTTTTATCAGGTTAGTATGGCGAACAACGCAGAAAAATTTCAGCCAATTTGACCGAGAGCCTTCTTCTCCAATTCAACGGTTGACTGAACTACGAAAACAAGTTTGATGTGTATGTTTTATGTAACAAAGATAGTTTACCGTAGAACTCGGCTGTATTATGAGAATTCTTGCATAAAATACGAAGCAACGTATTCTCGTGCAAACGTGATGGGAATGTTTTTAGCCGTAAACATTAGTATTGTATTAGGATGGTATATAGTACCGCATATACTAAGAAGCACATACCTGACGAGTCACACGAACAGGAGTTGCATGTTTTTGTTCCAAAGTAGCAGATGACCAGAATTTATAGAAATGCCTCACATTGTTATAGATAGAAATGTTACACCCAGAAAAAAATAATTCCTCAACTTGATTTTTTTGTCAATGATGTAGACTTACATATTGTTACAATATAAATATAATCGATATTGACACATGTATTTACGTAATAATCCCTTATGAGGCCTTGCTACTCTCCTATACAGGGTGTTTCAGTTTATTGTTGCATAACTTTAAGATTCGATAGAACTTTTAAAATTAATGCATAAAGTCTATATAAACATGGGTCGAAAAATGCGTGGCTTCCGAAATACAGGGTGCTTAAATTTACTTTTTAAAACAGTTTTTTTTTAAATATTTCGAACAATATTTGATGTATAACAGTGAAAATTGGTATACAGGGGTTTTTTGATACGACAAAACGAACCATGGGCATAGTTTTACTGTAGCCGCTAGAGGGCGCTCTCTACTGTGCCTGTAGTGTATAGAAATGACCGAAAAATTTTTCCTAGTGCAATTTTTTGCTTTTTGAATAAAAAAACTGATTCTTCGCACTTTTCAACATAAAAAAGCTCTCTTGTGAGTTGTCGTTATAGTTAGCCGTTTTTGAAATATTTCGATTTTTAAGGTTCGATGCATTTTTAATTATTTATGGGAAAATAATATTTTTTTTTTACATTTTCTATTTGGGCATTACAAGTAATTAAGATGATCGTTTAGATTGTGTTTTTAAACACAGCAATAATTCGTAACTCCAAATAAACACAAAAAAACAGAATATTAATTTGTTTAATTTTCCAATATTATTTTTAACAAATTAAATTTATTATTTACAACTAAAATGCTATTGGATAGTTAGGACAAACATACAAAATCTAAAGTAGTTGCTCGAAATGTAAACCCAATTGTTCAATACACAATTCACATCTACGAATGATCGAACGTGGTATAGCATTATTCAAATAAGGCCTTATTTCATCACATGCATCCCTGATTCTGTCTATTAGCATAGCTCTTGTAGTTACGGGAGACTGTTACACTTTTTCTGTTAGAAATCCACACACAAAGAAATCTAATGGATTTAGGTCAGGGGATCGTGGAGGCTAGGCGACTGGTCCTCCACGGCCGATCCATCTTTCTGGATAATTTTCGTCCAGCCAGTTTCTAACTATTCTCGAATAATGAGCTGGACAACCATCAAGCTGAAACCAGGCCAATCTTCTTAAATCTAACATAACATCATCCCACATATTTGCATGTTCAGCCTTTAAAAATTCCAAGAAGGTCGCAGCATTTAACCGTACAGGCAAAAGGTAGGGTCCAAATAGTCGATTACGGTAGATACCAATCCACACGTTCACACTAAATTCATGCTGAAAATTTCTTTCCCGAACTGCATGCGGAATTTCATGCGACCAAATATGTTGATTATGAAAATTTACCACTCCACGTCTAGTGAAGCATGACTCATCGGTCCATAAAACGTTACTTAAAAACTCCCTATTATTATCAGTTCTATCAAGAATCCGCTGACAAAATGTGATTCTTCGTTCTCCGTCCCCTGGATGTAGTCCTTGCACAGGTTGCAAATGGTAAGGACGACTATGGTCATTTCTAAGAACACGGTGAACATGGCTTGCTGAAATTCCCAAGGCACCAGAAACTCTCCTAACACTTGTGGTCGGATCTCTATCAAACTCACGCAGAATCATACGGGTAAATCTGCGCTGACGAACATTTATGTTTTGATCCCGTTGGAGATTTCCAAAACCATTTTCAATTATTTGGCGATGCTACGTTTCCATTTACAAAGCCATACACAAAATGAATATCCGCTAACTCTTGATTGTAGAATAAACATGGCATTTTTATAAAACTTACAAAAAAAACTGGTAAAAGAAACTAAATTTCGTGCATTCACAATTGCAAAAAATCGTTTCAGGTTTCAACAGGCAACAAAACTAACTGTCAACTAATTGCGTTTAACCTTATTCTGCTTTCAATTTAAAAATATTTGCAGGCACAGACTACTTCTAAAAATTATCGGGATACTGACTTTTTAACGTTATTTTATCATAAATAATTAAAAATGCATCGAACCTTAAAAATCGAAATATCTCAAAAACGGCTAATTATAACGAAAACTCACAGGAGAGCTTTTTTATGTTGAAAAGTGCAGAGAATCAGTTTTTTTATACAAAAAGCAAAAAATTGCACTAAGAAAAAATTTTCGGTCATTTTAATACACTACTGGTACAGTAAAGAGCGCCCTCTAGCGGCTACAGTAAAACTATGCCCACGGTTCATTTTGTCGTACCAAAAAACCCTTGTATACCAATTTTCACTGTTATACATCAAATATTGTTCGAAATATTTAAAAAAAACTATTTTAGAAAGTAAATTTCAGAAGCCACGCATTTTTCAACCCATGTTTATATAGACTTTATGCATTAATTTTAAAAGCTCTATCGAATCTTAAAGTTATGCAGCAATAAACTGAAACACCCTGTATATTTCATTTTTCGTACCGTACACATTCAGTAACTGTTCTTGTATGAAACTTGAAGATCATTAAAACGTTACAGCGCAATTTAAAGGTGCTGTTGAAATATCTGACTTATAACTTATGAATAAATATTGTACGTTAAATCATACAACTCGATAGTTTTAGCAATCCAAATAAAAAAAATTTCACGACTCGCCTTGCGAATAATTTCGCAATGTTATTAAGCCTGTTTGTATGGATTCAAATAAAATACTAAACTGATGATCTTTTTCGAACAGGTGGAATGCAGTGATGGCTCTGTTGGTTTCGGGCGACGACGAAGAGCCCTTGCAGAACTGCCAGCAGACCCCAACAAGATCTTCGAAATCACCATCACCTCTTTCATCAAAGTTGGCAACGACAAATCCGATCCTGAAGAGTTGACCAATCAAAAGCCATATAGCAATAAGAAGTTATTTATTGGAGATCAAATGACTGACATCAAAGGTAACTTAACTTTCTCTGTCAATTTGAAAGAGCCAATACTTTTTTTAAGATTCTTCATGATACCAATCACCACAAATTTTTACGAGGTGTGTTCAGAAAATAAGGTGGGATTTTTAAATTTCGCGGGTTTGGCTCCAATGTCATTTTATTTTATTATGTTGGTATACATGCTCCTGAAGTAAGATACAATTTGCAACTCTAATTGTTGTTCAGTTTGTCTGTGGCAGCCGCTAAGGTTAGAAATGGATTAACGAGTGTTTATCAAATTTTGCGTAGAAAATAAAAGAAAGTGTATCATAGTGCGTGACATGTTAACAAATGAATGTGAATCTGCTATGCGTAAAACAAGAGTTTACGGGTAGTATAAGTGTTACCTAGTTAGCCGTGAAGACGTTAAACGAACACCCCAGCACATCAACAACCGGAAAAAGTAAAACAAATGATTACAATCAGAGAAGTAGCTGACGATTGGCTCATACCATGAAGTTGTTTCGAATGTTCTGGATAAGAAACGCGTACCAGCAAACTATTTTTTTCAAATGATTGGATTTTGAACAAAAACAGCGGCGAATGGAAACTGCTCAGGAGTCACTAAATGAAGGCAACAACAATTCCGAATTACTGAAAGTGTTTTAATAGCTGACAAAACGTGGGTTTATGGATATGACGTCAAAAGTAAGGTGCATTCGTCCCAATAGAAGCATCCTGGCTCGCAAAGGCCAAAAAAGGCTCGTTCAGTCAAAACTGAAGTTTATGATCACTGTGTTCTCCAATTTTAATGAGATTCTTGCCACGAGGTCAAACGGTGAATAAAAAGTACTACCTGTGAGTTCAAATTGTCTCAAAAAATGCCTGCTCACGCTCCATTGCTTGATGCCCCACCCTCCATATTCGCCAGAAATGGGTCCGTGTAACTGTTTCCTATTTCCAAAAAAAGGTGGTCATTGTTCTACAGGCACAGTTGACTTTAGGATTCGAAGAAGCGCTGGTAGAATTGCATAATAACTAATGTTCAAGGCCACATCAATAATTTTTTTTTCAAAAAACAAAACTTCCAGTTATTTTCTGAACTCACCACGTAAATACACGTTGAAGCTTAAAAGGTAACGAATCAAGTCATTTTCTATAGTCGTCTATATTGGGATGATTGAACTGTGTCGAAGTGCCAATTTTTTTAATGTATCCGTAAAAGTCTTAGGAATAAGTATGTGGAAATGGTTCTGTAAATACCATACACTAAAAAATCTGTGTTTGAATGGTCTTCACTTTTACATTCGAATTTAAGGATTTCCACAACCGTTAAAGACGAAATCAACACACAAAGTCTTCAACTTTCGATAGATTGATAACGTATTTCCGTCATGTTCACTACACTACAGGGTGTTTTCAAAGTTGAGTCGTTTATTTTAACTGCTTGTAGGACTCGACAAAAGAAGTTGATATGCCAAAAATCACCTATATAAAAGTTGGTTAAAACCCTTTCGTCCCTGAATTCAAAGACCTCAGTCCAAATAATAAATAGTGTAAAATATACTAAGTGACATATAAATCCGAACACCCAGTTTAAATGGTTTTATTTTAATAAAATTTTGTATAAGTACATAATGAAGCATAATAAGTAAATGATAAAAATTTCAAAATGATTGCACTGCTTTAAAGCCCTTTGACCTTTAATAATGTGTGGATCCACCCTGATGTGCTACGCATTCTCCAACGCGCCTAGGCATCCTTCTGATCAGGTGGTCAATGTCCTCCTGTGGTATCTCATTCCAGGCAACCACCAACTCCTCTCGAAGTGCTTCTAGAGTCTGAGGAGGACGTTGCAAATTGAGCAATCTCCTACCCATCATATCCCACACGTGCTCAATTGGGGATAAGTCGGGAGATCTTGGTGGCCATGGTAACAATGTGACATCATTATGTTGAAAGAAGTCTATTGTGACTCTTGCAACATGTGGTCGGGCATTATCTTGTTGGAAAGTTGGATCTGCCAGGGTGTCAAGATAGGGTAAAAGATGGGGTTCTAGAACTTCGTGGATATAACGCTGCGCAATCATGTTACCTCTGATGAAGATTAAAGGTGAGCTGGAACCATAAGCTATAGCACCCCAAACCATAACTCCAATAGTGTGATGAACATGTCTTTCAACCAAAAACTGTGGATTCCTCCTTTCACCACGTCGCCTTCTAACCCTGGCACGACCATCGTGCATGCCTAAACAAAATTGAGACTCGTCACTAGAGACAATACTGTTCCATTCCTGATCCCAGAGTGACCGTTGTCTGTACCACTCAAGGCGATTACGTCGGTGTTCTCGAGTTAAAGGGAGGACAGAGTGTGGCGGGTATGAAAACAAGCCAAAACTTCTCATTCGTCGGTAAACACTTCGCATAGGTCTTCCGTGTTCGGCAAACCATTCATTTGCAATGGACCTGGTAGTGGAGAAACGGTCCCTCAAGGCCAATAATCTTAGGCAGCGATCTTCACGGTCTTTGCGTACGGCCTTCTCGAAGCCATGCCTGACAACACCTAACCACAGTGTCTACACTTCTTTGCACTCTAACTGCAATTGCTCGAAAAGAAAGTCCAGCTTCCCGAAGTCCCCTTCAAGAAAAAGAAAATTATATGGTGCATCAGCATTACATCTTCCTGTGGAGGTATCAACAAGAAGAAGATCCACTAGATGTTCTGAAGAGAAAAGACAAACAAGAACAAAACTCTTTGCGAGGCGTGCAATATTCCGTTGTGCAAGTTCTGTTTTATGTTGTATCATACCAAGGTTCATTCATTTTCCACTTTGCAAAGCTGTTTTTGTATTTTTTTCTAAGTAAATATTCTTATACCATTGTTTTTTCTGTTTTTATGAATTTTCCGATCATACCTGTTGGTACGCATGTGTACCACCATAAATACCGGATGGTACATATATGTACCACATGAATATTACACGCAAAAACACAAAAATAAAACATAGTTTTGACCTACCTTTGTAAAAACACTAATTCACTGGACAACAAATTTTAGTTTTTTAATTGTATCTTGTGGGAAAAGTGTTAATTTTGGGGCGCTGAATCCAAAAATGACAATGAAATAAAAAAATTAGTTGCGGTTTAGAAAAAAAACTTTTTATTTTTAAGGATATATTAAAAAAAGTAACAAGATTCATATACTTATGAGAATCACTATATGCGCTGTCTTTTTGCTGTTCTTTTATGGATCGTTTCTGGAGCATCTCTACCAAGAGTCCAACAGTAGTCTGCAAGCATGGAAGGATTCCACTTTCCCTGGTACCTTTTTTCCATTGTTGAAATATCCTGATGAAAACGTTCGCCGTGCTCATCACTTACGGCTCCGCAATTGTCAAGAAAAAAGTCCAGGTGTGAGTGTAGGAAATGTATCTTAAGAGACATATTACAGCCCATATTTTGATACGATGACAGCATATTTTTGACAAGGGTTTTATAGTTGTCAGCTTTTCTATTTCCCAAGAAATTAGTGACCACCAGACCGAAATCATTCCAAGCAGTTTTTTCAATACCTGTTAAAGTGTTTTCAAACTGTGTATCTTTCAAAATATTTCGAATCTGTGGTCCAACAAAAATACCTTCTTTAACCTTTGCCTCACTTAGTCTTGGAAATTTCTGACGCAGGTATTGAAAAGCTGACCCATCTCTATCTAATGCCTTGACAAAGTTTTTCATTAGGCCCAACTTGATTTGCAGTGGTGGTAATACAATTTTTTTCGAATCTACTAATGGCATTTGCTGTACATTTTTTTGACCTGGCTCTAGGAATTGACGAACAGGCCAGTATTGTCTGGTGTAATGAAGTGCATTTGCCCGACTGTCCCATTCACACAAAAAACAGCAAAACTTTGTGTAGCCTAGCTGCAGCCCAAGTAAAAGTGCAACAACTTTCAAATCGCCACAAATATGCCATTGGTGCTCATCGTATTTTATGCATGTCAATAGGTACTTCATATTGTCATATGATTCTTTCATGTGAACTGCATACCCTACAGGAAGAGATGGTAAAATATTTCCAATATGCAATAACACTGCCTTTAAACTCAATGTTGAACTGTCTATAAACAATCTCCATTCGTCTGTGTTATAGTTTATATTTAAAGCCGCCAGTAAGCCGTTAATGTTACTGCAGAAAACCGTTATTCTCCATATTGAAAACTGGTTCTAAGTCTTTGTGGCGTTTACGAAAAACACATACCGAAACATCGTCTTCTAACAAGTTCCACTGCTGCAGTCTTGATCCAAGTAACTCTGCCTTACATTTTGGAAGTTCTAAATCTCTTACAAGATCATTTAATTCTGACTGTGTTATTTTGTGCGGTTGGTGGCATGACGTGCTCGGTATAAAAACAGGATCTCTTGACGTTGATGGCATATCTTCTTCCTGACGAATCACTCGATCGCCATGATCTGATTCGTTTTCTGATTCGCAAGTGTAGGATTCTGGGGGTTTTGGAATAGTATTTTCGTCACTGTGAGGCACAGTTCTCATCGCCGATGCTATGTTTGGGTAGTTAATAACCGATTTTTTTTTCTTGGACATACCTGTGGCTTGTCCAACACAAGGTACCATGCAAAAGTAACAATCATGAATTTGTAGGCTCTCACCAAACTATTGGGACAGCAAAGCGCATAGACCGTTTTTTGCCATTTAACCAGCTCCTCAGACTTGAAGCACATGTATTACAGCAGATGTGGGGTGCCCACTGTTTGTCTTGATCACCTAGTTTACAACCGAAATAAAGATGATATGCCTTTGTTATTAGTGGAGTAATAGACCGTCTCTGAGACGCAAAAGTCACATCACCACACACGTAACAAAACTGATCTGGATTGTTTACACACTTTCGAGACATATTGCATGAACGCTGTCAGCCAACTGAGGAAAAAATGGCTAATATAAAACAATATAACGTACACGTATGTATAACGTAACACAATCATGCCGATTACATCATCTTTCCTTGCCGAATATAAAAATGTAGCACGTGCATTCTTGTGAATTACAGTATATTAACACTGTCACAGCAGGAACACATATAATTACACCGTATCTCTAAAACTTGAACTAATATTGAAAAAATAAGTTTCATTCCGGTTTTAGCACATTAAAAATAGTAATATTTTGTTGATTTTATTTAGGATATTTTTTGGCTGTTGATCAGTGTTACAGTTGAATAGCAAATAGAACTTCATCAAAAAACTGCATAAATAAGCACTTTGAGTGTCCTAAATAACTAATTTTATTAGAGTAGTACCGCCGCTACTACATACACGTGCTAACTAGGTCGACATAATCACAAAATATCCACAATGCGTGTTGTAGGTACACTGCGGAAGCCTGATACACCGGACCGGTACAGATTTATACCAAATAAAATGTTTCATTTCACAAGCAGGGATTTTTAAATTTGCCTGGTACATATGGGTACCGTTCGGGACGAAAGGGTTAATGAAATTGTCAACATATGAAAAATAAGAATGTTATTACACAGATTTTTTTGATATTCTCGACCACTCTTGTGTGGAATCTTAGAGTTTTTTGTTTACTACTCCTATCGCTTATCTAAGTTGAGCAAATTTTTTGTGTTATTTATATGGTTATATGGTCTTAGGTTCGATCAGTTGTATCAGTCTTCTAATACATTAATTCCTAGAGAGTATTGTGGCTTCCACCAGTGAAAATTCACACTTAATAGAACTTTTTTTTTCAGAGAAAACCTTCTACCAAACAGACCCTAGTCAAGGCGTCTTGGAGCTGAAAGAAGAGAAAGACACGTTGATCGTGGCAGACAGCTCCGCCTCCACCACCGCCTTGAACATGATATCACTGGCTGCCCTAGTGCCTTTATTCATATAACTAGCCGCATGAGAGACACGCCAACAACGGTTATTCCAATTATAACCCTATCGTAAATATACAAGTCTGTGATAACTCCGAAAAATATTGGATACGGGGCGCAAAGCTGTCAACATTTTGTATGCTCTAACAGTTGCTCAGAAAGCTTGTAAAGTGATTGAATTATGATTTAAAGTTTAAGTATACAGCTTTACACCCTTTGCACTCATGAGCGTTGAAATTTCGTCAAGACGAGAGAAGAAAGGAACAGTTAATTATAGACCCAGTGCTTTTCAAAAATTCCCTCTACACTTATTTTCCAAACAATTGACGCACGATCCGATTTTCTAGCGTAAAAGCAGCGGTTGACATTTTCAAGATGGCGGCTAAGTGCTTTATTAAAAAAAATTTATTAGCTTGCCTGTATGCTTGTATGTATGTAGTTTTGTATGTACCGGAATCTTTGAGCATAATTTTCACCAGTTTCCAGAAGTTTGATTCGATGACACTGCAATAATTTGATAACAGTTTTCCATTATCGTTATTAGGACTGCCAGGATGGATACATTCTTTTTTAGATCCTCTGTAGGGAGTAAGAGAGATAGACTTACTCTTTGTTGGTTCGCGAACTCGGCACAGCACAACAGAGGCAGATATTTTTTCAATGTAGTGCATTCTCACCTTGTTCATTGCGAATGTTATCATTAATCCTACTTGATTGCTCTAAGTTAACAGGAATCACCCCATGCAACAGTGAAGCTTTAAATGAAATGATTAGATTACAAAATGATTTGTAAGACCTGTCAATATCACATTTCCACAAAAAACTAATTGATAAGTCAAGCTAAAAAATGAAAAATAAATAATAGTTTGAAAAAACTAAAAAAACACACTCTTTTATGTCTTAAATAGATCGGGATGTCACGTCATACCGCAATTTTCTTTATTAGTACTTCATAACTTTGGGATATACATCCACTTTCTTTCAAAATGGAGAGCTAACATATACATATAACTCCTCATATTTCCAAATTTAGTGCATATTCAGGTAGACTTCCAAGTTTCAAGATTGAATATCCCAAAAATGATCAAATTCAAAAGCCTTTCAGTAAGCTATTTTGAAAGGTATTGTACTTTATATTATGTGGTCATGAAAGTACTTCAAAATAAGGTATTACACGACCCCCGTTCCACTAAAAATATTGCCCAACCGCCGTCTTGAAGTTTCAACTTCTACTTTCGCGATAAAATAAGAAGTTTTCGATAAGCACTGCGGGTGGTTTAATTGAATTATGCCTCCGTCAGGTTGTATATTAAAGTCTTGTCGTTTACCTAAAAGGACTATTCGTAAACCGCTTCAAGTTTGAGCAAATACATTTTATTGAAGAGCAAAAGCTTTGCCAGATTTTTGGCACCATACTGCGTCTTGGCAGGCTTAGGTACTCGATGTTGAATCTCCTACACTTGTCAATGATTAGGTACCATAAATATAAAAAATTACTAAACATAAGCAATATGCCATATAACGAATACATGATCAGTACAGAGCAGATAAAAAGTCTGTACTTAAAGCCTGGCTTATTCATTAATTCATACTGACCATTAGCGAATTAGCGATTTGTGTAAGAATATGGCTTATACAAATCCAAAAAGGAATGTCTGCAAATCCTTTTGTGATTCGAATACTGTATATGACTGTATTGTAAAAGGGTTTGTATCGACATGTCCTCAAATGAGATCTAACTCTTAACACTGCCTGTTTGTGCAATTTTTATGGTGACGTTTTCAATCGGTGTTTTATATGTTTAGATATTATCAACTGTGTATATCAGCCAATTTAAATTCGTGAAGATGGTTAGTTTCGTTTCCTAAAAGTGGGAACCTGCCTTTTTAGGAACATCTATGCTTGAAATGACAAAGATAATGCAAGGGAAAACAGCAGCGAAAAAAGAATAAAACCTAAAAGCAGGGTTGGTGAAATTAATATTTTCTTTTGTTTCCGACAAATTTTTTGATTTTTAAAAAAGGTTAATTCAATCATGTTTTTTTAATATCCATTATTTTTGGCTAAATAATCGCTGCCTATGGTAGGTTTTGACAACCCCCTAACATTATGTTCGGTGTCGTCGAAGTAAATACTTCTTGTAGTACCCTCGTATCTCACCAAACCCACGAGTTCAAAGCGCGCACGCAGCGATGGAGACCTGCTGTTAAAAACCCTTGAGTTGTTGCAATGGAAATATACATTAAGTTGACACACATTGCGTACAATTTGTGTAGTTGTGTACCACCTATCCTTTACTATTTCAGAGCGTTGCAACGAGACCTGAAAATAATTACATAATCAGACGAACTTACCTGTAGGTGATGTTCGATCCTAATTATGTAAAACTTTAAGAAAATGAGCGTTTATAGGCGGCCAGAGAGGAGGAAGGTAGGGAGACGCGGTCAGCCACCTTCCTTCGCTGCGTACACGGTTGGAACTCGTGGGTTTGGTGAGATGCGAGGGTACTACAAGTAGTATTTACTTTGACGAGACATTCACATAATTACATGATCAGACGAACTTGCCTTTAAGTGATGTTCGATCCTAATTATGTAAAGGTACCATCGAAGTAAAGAGCTCCATCGCTCCCTATGTATCACCCAATTGTTGCCACAACTTGGCCTTGAAAAAAATAAGCGCTGACAGGCGGCCAGGTTTATAGAAGGTAGAGGGACGCGGTGAGCCACCTTCCTTCGCTGCGTGCACGGTTTGAACTCGTGGGTTTGGTGAGATACGAGGGTACTACAAGTGGTATTTACTTTGACGAGACATTCACATAATTACATGATCAGACGAACTTACCTGTAAGTGATGTTCGATCCTAATTATGTAAAGGTACCGTCGAAGTAAAGAGCTCCCTCGCTCCCTATCTATCACCCAATTGTTGCCACAACTTGGCCTTGAAGAAAATGAGCGTTTATAGGCGGCCAGAAAGGAGGAAGGTAGGGGGACGCGGTGAGCCACCTTCCTTCGCTGCGTGCATGGTTTGAACTCGTGGGTTTGGTGAGATACGAGGGTACTACAAGTAGTATTTACTTTGCCGAGACCTTCACATAATTAGGATCGAACATCACTTACAGGTAAGTTCGTTTGATCATGTAATCTTTTGCATTAACAACACTCCAGCTGACGTTCGATGCAACGCGTTCGCAGAAGAACCAAAAAGTTGTTACGATGAAAGTTGAATAAAAATAATGATTATCTCATTTTTGACATCAGTGAGCATTTTGGAGACTCGCAATGAGTATCCGGCTACAAACCTACTGCCTTTAATTAAATTTAAAGCCAAGAGTGATCCATTCAAACTAGTGAGTTCGCAGGTGAAATAATAAAAAATGTAAAACCAAGGGTGGAAATTACAGTTGTGCATGATCAACTAACGCCTATCTTCTACCAGTTGTTCACAGCTGTGACTTCCTCTGCATCTATAGAAAATTCTTTTCTACATTTGGTGACGACGAAATTGGTGTTTCTTTTCAGATATTATAACAAATAGTTGTTGATTTACTTTCTCATTCATTAATAGTTTACACAGTTCACTTTAATTTTATGTCGCTAATTTGATTAATGGACTTTTATGAAAAAATTCAACTTTGATTTAAATACTTATTTTTATCAAATAATCACGTCATAGAAATCATTGACTGAAATCACCTAAAAAGTGCGCACGCTCAAAGTGTGCCATTTATCTGTTTTTCAAATCGAATATGTGAATAAACAGATTGGTTTACCTACACAACGGGTCAAATACTGACACGCGTCATGTCTGGTGACCTCATCATCGGCTGGATGACACAGATGGATTTAGCCTCGAAGATTTTGAGTTTGACTAGAACGTCATATAAAGGAAAGTTCCCACTTTGAGAAAATACTGTATAAAAAATCACGGCTTGAAATTGGACGTTGATATACACCCACACAGAATAAACTACTCCTGAAAAATGAACGTAGTTTTAGAGAAAAAGTGTAAAATCTTTGTTACCAGTAGACATAGATTTGTAAGTAAGCTCAACGATTATTATCAAACATCTCAGAATACATTGTATTATTGTTCTTGCATTTGTATGATGAAAACGGATAATAATAAGCACTTAATTGTTTTATCGTGCTATTTTTAAATGCAAACGACAGAGCTTAAATGATAAAGATTCAATAATTTGATTTACTGTTAATTGCACAATACATACAGAACATCCTTGATGATTCTCCGAGTAAGTGGTTGCACGTACTTGCTAGTGAATATGTTTAGATGTTAATATCTGCGATTTATTTTAATATTATTCTGTTGTAAATATAATTTTCTGCAACTTAACTTCTGTATTTTTAAATTTATGTAATATTTCGTGACATTGTGAAAATTTTACTAGTCTGTAATAACAAATAAAAATAATCAAACTAATGAAGTTGCTTCATTTTTTCCTATTCCTTTCACTACATCTTGTAAAAATATATACAAATGTACTTCGGGGATTCCCATAAGGCGATAAGTACATAATGTCAAAAAAAAAACAGCATAATGTCAAGAAAATCGGGGGTAATGTCACTTTTCAAGATACGTGATATCCGTACAGCTCTCCTAGCACTGTCTTGACTAAGGCTATTCCTTGAGCAGCAATTTCTGCTTGGCGCTCTTAATACAGAAATAACTACAGGGTGTCCCAGAAATCGACGTCAAGCCGAAACCGGGTGATAGGCAAAGTCATAACAGCTATCAGAAAAATATTTAAAAAAATTTTAAGTATGTGTTTTGAAAATTATAGGTATTTGAAAAAGATATAGAAATTTCACACCCTACGGCAGTCTGTCAACTCCTGTTACTACAAATATTAACTCTTTTTGCATTTTATTTTTACAATGTAATGATGAATAATGCATCTTTAAACTGGTGTCTCAACCTAACTGCCAACTTTCCTCGTTCAGGAAAAATTGCCACTTATTTCCCAACCAAGTATTCCAAAGTAAAACTTTGCTCAACTTTAACTGGCTGTACTGGAAAAAATGTACTACGAGAGTTTGGCAAGTAACCTTAAAAGTTGGCGCATTTAATAACGATTCCAAAATGGTATAACACTTAGAAGATTACTCGTTAACTTATGCACAATTTTTATTTGAAAAAAAAACTGATCAAAATTTTTCAAAATTTCCTAATTAAACAGCGATTATGAAAACGCACAACGACCCTTAAGGATAACTGTTTGCACAACAGTGGGCGCCAAATGCTGCTGATGATGATTTACCTTTACAGCAAATGCTCAAACTGTTTTCCTTCAGCCGCAATACTCGCTCGACATCTTCTTAAAAAAGATCGGGTTATTAAACGAGCGAATCCACGGTTATTAACAAACTCAGCCGCTTCCAATAGTCTTTGTCATAGCTCAGCTACATTTCGAATCGGCTTGAAATACACTTTTTCTTTTACAGTTCCCCAGTAAAAAAATCTAAAGGATTCAAATCAGGTGATCGGGCTGGCCACGGTATTGTACAGCCTTATCCATCTGCCTGGAAAGTTTTGATCGAGATACTCTCTCACTGAGAGTGCATAGTGCGCTGGGCAGCCATCATGCTGAAACCACATGTCCCTGTAAATACTCAGTGGCATGTCCACCAATAAATTTTGTACATGATTTTTCAAAAAATCCAAATAAACTTCAGCAGTCAAAGTCTCTGGGAACTCAAACGGACCGATTATTTTACCATTTAAAATTCCTGTCCAATGGTTTATCTAGAAGCGATATTGAGATTTATCTTCTCTCATCAAATGTGGGTTTGCTACGTGCCACTCGTGTAAGTTATGCAGGTTCATGTACCCATCTTTCTTAAATGTGGTCTCATCCGACCATAATTTTTTTTTAAAGAACTGTGGATCTTTCCTGTGTCTTTCTAGCATTGTGCGACAAAAAGCAACTCGGGGCTCATAATCCCGGGGCAGGAGAGGTTGAACACGCTGTATGTGGTATGGATGAAGCACATCACTTACTTGCTATTGCACACTTTGATACCGATCAGTACTCCTTCGTTAACTGCGCATCTTTACATATTCGTGCTTGTTGATTTCGTACTGTTACTAATTTTGGATTCGTGAACTGGACTGTTGATCGCTTGTGATTTGGATTTGGACTGTTTAATTGCTCTTCAAAACAACATTTGCTTTCCTTAGACTATCTTTGATAGTGTGATTGTGCAGTGCCGCTATGTCCGTGTACACCGTACAAGAATATGCTAACATGCACCTCATTTATGGGGAATGCAGATGCAACGCTCGTGCTGCAGCGAGACTTTACTGTGAGAGGTACCCGAATGCAGCTCATCATCCAGATCATCGAGTGTTCACAAATGTGCACCGCTTACTGTTCTCAGAGGGCCAACTACCAAACCAATCACACAGTGAGGGAAGATCTTTCCTTCCTTACGAAGACGTGGTGCTAGGAGCTGTTGAAGAAGACCCGAGTACTTCAGTGCGTGCAATAGAACTAAAAACAGGTGTGCCCAAAAGTACAGCCCATAGAATCTTGCAAAAAAACGTGCTCCATCCATACCACGTACAGCGTGTTCAAGCTCTTCTGCCGCGGGATTATGAGCCCCGAGTTGCTTTTTGTCGCACAATGTTAGAAAGACACAGGGAAGATCCACGGTTCTTTGAAAAAATTTTATGGTCAGATGAGACCACATTTAAGACAGATGGGTACATGAACTTGCATAACTTACACGAGTGGCACGTAACAAACCCACATTTGATGAGAGAAGATAAATCTCAATATCGCTTCAAGATAAACCATTGGACAGGAATTTTAAATGGTAAAATAATCGGTCCGTTTGAGTTCCCAGAGACTTTGACTGCTGAGGTTTATTTAGGTTTTTTGCAAAATCATTTAGAAAATTTATTGGAGGACGTGCCACTGAGTATTTACAGGGACATGTGGTTTCAGCATGATGCCCAGCGCACTATGCACTCTCAGTGAGAGAGTATCTCGATTAAAACTTTCCAGGCAGATGGATAGGGCGGTCTGGTACAATACCGTGGCCAGCCCGGTCACCAGATTTGAATCCGTTAGATTTTTTTTACTGGGGAACTGTAAAAGAAAAAGTGTATTTCAAGCCGATTCAAAATGTAGCTGAGCTACGGCAAAGACTATTGGAAGCAGCAGAGTTTGTTAATAACCGTGGATTCGCTCGTTTAATAACCCGATCTTTTTTAAGAAGATGTCGAGCGTGTATTGCGGCTGAAGGAAAACAGTTTGAGCATTTGCTGTAAAGGTAAATCATCATCAGCAGCATTTTGACGCCCACTGTTGTGCAAACAGTTATCCTTAAGGGTCGTTGTGCGTTTTCATAATCGCTGTTTAATTAGGAAATTTTGAAAAATTTTCATCAGTTTCTCTTCAAATAAAAATTGTGCATAAGTTAACGAGTAATCTTCTAAGTGTTATACCATTTTAGAATCCTTATTAAATGCGCCAACTTTTAAGGTTACTTGCCAAACTCTCGTAGTACATTTTTTTCCAGTACAGCCAGTTAAAGTTGAGCAAAGTTTTATCCCTATGCCTATCACCCGGTTTCGGCTTGACGTCGACTTCTGGGACACCCTGTATATCATTTGTCGATAAGTAGATACAAATATAGAAATTCAATGGTTATTGAATTGAGCTCTACCTAATATACGCACAGGCAACCATGAATAATTGATTCACTACCAATTTCAGTCTTCTAAAGGTCGAGGTCGAACGATTCAGCTGAAAAAATGCTTCAAACAAAAAAGTGTATTCAATAAGAGAGGTTTCATATTCAGACACGGAAATGCCATTTTCATAATTAAAAAACAACTGCCAGAGGAATGCATGTTTAGAAAAGACATCAGCGTCTCTTTTCACTACGATTGCGTAACTTGTTTTGGCAATAAAAATAGACATATTTTCAGATAACGTATACATACAGGGTGATTCACAAGTCGTGACCAAAAATGAAACACCATACACATGATCGCATTTTAACGGGGGACATCTGTGTAACATTTTTTTCTCAGGGGCCTCATTAAAAAGATACGGGGTGTTGAAGCTTAAAAATAAAAAACAATTTTTTCAATATCTTCAAAACTGTAAACTGGTATGAATTGAAATTTGGTACGTGGATTTACCCAAGTGTTGTCCACATTTAAACGTGTTTACTTAAAATTAACGTGCACCAGTGGAGGAGATACAGGAGATTTGGAGAAAATAGTACGCCACTGTTTTTCTCCAAAACACTCTAGGAAAAAACACAAGAGCAATTATTTGTAGCAAATTGAAGGTGAAATTAAAAAAAATGCGCTTTTGGAAAAAAACAGTGGCGTACTATTTTTATTTGGAAAAACGATGCCACTAATTATCTGAATTCCCGCCTCTGGTGCGCGTTAGTTTTAAGTAAAGACTTTTGAATGGGGGAAATCCTTTGGTAAATCCACATACAAAATTTTAGATCATTCCAGTTGACAGTTTTGACGATACAGGCACGTAGCCAGGGGGGGCTCAGGGGGCTTAAGCCCCACCGGAAATTCCGAAAGAAATTTTTTTCAGATTTAAACATAAAAGACAAACTGAGAAAATTCAAGTGATCTAAATCATGTTATGTAAATATACTAAGTGACATATAAATCCGAACACCCAGTTTAAATGGTTTTATTTTAATAAAAGTTGGTGAATGTATTTATCTTACTGTAAATAACAAGTGAAAAAATTTTCAGCCTTATCAGTTGGACATTCCGGTATTTATACTGCTTTCTTTTAATTCACTAACGCTCTAAAAATGAATATTTCAGCCGCAGTAAAGAATCAACGTTGGCGGATTTTGGTTCTTGACATCCTTTACGATCGGTTACGATGCCTAGAGTACGGAGACCTGTACGATTTCGTCAACTTAGTGAGTTTGATAGGGGCCCTATAGTGGGACTTCGGGAAGCTGGACTTTCTTTTCGGGCAATTGCAGTTAGAGTGCAAAGAAGTGTAGACACTGTGGTTAGGTGTTGTCAGGCATGGCTTCGAGAAGGCCGTACGCAAAGAGCAAGGGGAACTGGACGCCGTCGTAGAACAACAGACCGTGAAGACCGCCGCCTAAGATTATTGGCCTTAAGGGACCGTTTCTCCACTACCAGGTCCATTGCAAATGAATGGTTTGCAGAACACGGAAGATCTATTGGCATGCGAAGTGTTTACCGATGAATAATGAGAAGTTTTGGCTTGTTTTCATACCGGCCACACTGGGTCCTCCCTTTAACTCGAGAACACCGACGTAATTGCCTTGAGTGGTGCAGACAACGGTCACTCTGGAATCAGGAATGGAGCAGTATTGTCTTTAGTGCCGAGTCTCGATTTTGTTTAGACATGCACGATGGTCGTGCCAGGGTTAGAAGGCGACGTGGTGAAAGGAGGAATCCACAGTTTTTTGTTGAAAGACATGTTCATCACACTGTTGGAGTTATGGTTTGGGGTGCTATAGCTTATGGTTCCAGGTCACCTTTAATCTTAATGAGAGGTAACATGAACGCGCAGCGTTATATCCACGAAGTTCTAGAACCCCATCTTTTACCCTATCTTGACACCCTGGCAGATCCAACTTTCCAACAAGATAATGCCCGACCACATGTTGCAAGAGTCACAATAGACTTCTTTCAACATAATGATGTCACATTGTTACCATGGCGACCAAGTTCTCCCGACTTATCTCCAATTGAGCACGTGTGGGATATGATGGGTAGGAGATTGCTCAATTTGCAACGTCCTCCTCAGACTCTAGAAGCACTTCGAGAGGAGTTGGTGGTTGCCTGGAATGAGATACCACAGGAGGACATTGACCACTTGATCAGAAGCATGCCCTAGGCGCGTTGGAGAATGCGTAGCACATCAGGGTGCGTCCACACATTATTAAAGGTCAAAGGGCTTTAAAGCAGTGCAATCATTTTGAAATTTTTATCATTTACTTATTATGCTTCATTAAGTACTTATACAAAATTTTATTAAAATAAAACCATTTAAACTGGGTGTTCGGATTTATATGTCACTTAGTATATAGGAAACAAATAATTAAAAAATTTTAGCCTATGTCCGTCCTTGAGGTCTAGTCTATAATCTGTGCTAAAATTTATCGAAATCGGTTCAGCCGTTTTGTCGTTAAAGCGGAACATACAAACAAACATACATTCACATTTATAATATCAGTAGGGATGTAGGGATATTCATTTACCACTATAAAGAGACATCTTTCGTACCTATGGTATTTTCTTTTATCGCTACAATATTGTTGTTCACCTTCATTATTCTTTTATTATTAATCCAT
Organism: Acanthoscelides obtectus; assembly: GCA_963669975.1. Lineage (NCBI taxonomy): Eukaryota > Metazoa > Arthropoda > Insecta > Coleoptera > Chrysomelidae > Acanthoscelides > Acanthoscelides obtectus. Next base: position 10,774,795 of record CAVLJG010000007.1, on the reverse strand, counting down.
AAATGTCGCCACTTTGAAATTTTCGCAAATCATCCTACATTACATCACATGTGATAAACATCGATGCTTGGAAAACGATCGATGTTTTGTGCCCGATGTGAATCGAAAATCGATGTTTAGTTGTCGATGTTAATATCGAGGGCATTATCGATGATTTGCCAACATCGATCATCCCTACACTAACCACTCTGCAACTTGCAAAAAAAAAAAGAAGAGCACGGAGCAGCTCTCAAACCGATTATTGAGACGGTCCTTCTTTGCGGAGGAATTACCTCTGAGAGAGGATGATGATAGTGGTCCTTTCTCTTTAAAAAGGGCTGAAAAAAAAGATGGGAAGTTTCGGACACTTTTGCATTTTAGAATTAAATCAGGTGAAAGTTTTGGAAAAGCACATCACAAACAGTGCAAAAAACGCTACTTATTTGAGCCCTCAAATGCAAAATGAAATCATACAAACAGCTTCAGATATCGTTACAGAAAAAATTGTAAATAAAATTCACAATACTGATTGCTTCAGTATTTTTGGAGGTGAAACAATGGATGTTTCAGACACCGAACAATTATCACTATGTTTGCGATATGTCGATTTTACGAAGGATCCGAACACTCCAGTATTGAGAGAAGATTTTGTTGGCTTTGTCCCCATAGATGATCAATGTTCCAAGAATATCAGTAACGCTACTCTGCAGCGATGTAAGGGGTTGAAACTGGACATGAATAAGTGTGTCGGACAAGGATACGATGGAGCCGCAAACATGGCAGGTCATTTGAGCGGAGTACAGAAAAGAATAAAAAATACAAGGTACTATCACTGTGCGAGTTATCGTCTGAATCTTGCTGTTTCAAATGCAATGTCAATCCCTGTGATCCACAAAAAAAAGAAGAGCACGGAGCAGCTCTCAAACCGATTATTGAGACGGTGCTTCTTTGCGGAGGAATTACCTCTGAGAGAGGATGATGATAGTGCTCCTTTCCCTTTAAAAATCCTGAAAAAAAGATGGGAAGTTTCGGGCTCTTTTGCGTTTTAGAATTAAATCAGGCGTAAGTTTTGGAAAAGCACATCACAAACAGTGCAAAAAACGCTACTTATTTGAGCCCTCAAATGCAAAATGAAATCATACAAACAGCTTCAGATATCGTTACAGAAAAAATTATAAATAAAATTCACAATACTGATTGCTTCAGTATTCTTGGAGATGAAACAATGGATGTTTCAGACACCGAGCAATTATCACTATGTTTGCGATATGTTGATTTTATGAAGGATTGAGTATTGAGAGAAGATTTTGTTGGCTTTGTCCCCATAGATGATCAATGTTCCGAGAATCTCAGTAACGTTATTCTGCCGCGATGTAAGGAGTTGAAACTGGACATGGATAAGTGTGTCGGACAAGGATACGATGGAGCCGCAAACATGGCAGGTCATTTGAGCGGAGTTCAGAAAAGAATAAAAAATACAAGGTACTATCACTGTGCGAGTCATCGTCTGAATCTTACTGTTTCAGATGCTATGTCAATCGCTGTGATCCGCAGCTGTCATGGATTCGTTGGTCAAATCATAAGTCTGTTGAGAAACACTTCGAATGCAAATAAAGTTTTTCAAAAAACCGTCCAAAAGTGTGCTCCAGACAGTAAAAAAAAGAGATTGCTTCGTCTTTGTGATACAAGATTCATTGAAAGGCATGAGAGTATAATAACATCCGTGGAACTTAGTAGATAGGGTTTGTATGTTCTGGAACGCCCTTGAGCGCCGACCTTCGGTGCCAAACGACCTTGAGAGCTGACTTCCGGTGCCAGCCTTGAAATGTGACCTTAAAACGTGACTTTGAGTTTCCGAGTGACCTTGAAGTGTGACCTTGAGTTTTCGAGTGACCTTCACACTGCAACCAAATCCTGGCTACGGGCCTGTGACGGTATTAAAAGAATGTTACATAGAAAATGCGGTCCCGTGTATTATGTTTCACTTTTGGTCACGGCTTATGAATCACCCTGTCTAGGTACTTAACAATGTAAACAGTTAAAGCTTTCTTCACAATTTGATATCCCTCTCAGCTTTGTTTCCACTGAATGTATATATAAGAGATTTGACAAGAATAGGCAATTTCACTTAAGGTCAAGGAACGAGGACTCTATGAAGGCTATCTACAAGCAGAATCAATGATATATTTCACCAGAATATACCATAAGAACTCAGTTGAAAGCCGACCCTACTCAAATACCATATATGTTTCTACCACCGTCTTGTGGTGTCAACGTTGTAACCTTTCGAACAGTTATGCGATCCTAATTGACAACAAGGCTATAATCAGAATTGATTGCAAATAATTATAGAAGGTTGGACAAATACGAGGGATGTCTTTTAAGTTTTGCATATAGAAACATAGTAGGCCGCGCGGCCTTCGAAAATTGGTATGATGTGTATTAATCTTCGTGGAAATAACAATAAAGTCATTTAAAACTACCTACCGTGTTGTTTTATTTCCATATGCAAAACTTCAAAGACATCCCTCGTATATCCATGTAAAAGGTTGTCCAATAGGGACGCAGGAAAGTAAACGTCAATTTGACATAGACGCCATCTTTGTTTTCTGTCACCGACATGTCATTTTGTTAGTTGAATGTTTACCATTGATCGCTACGGTGTCGTATTCGATTGAAGACCGCATTAAAGTTATTCAAGAGCACTACAAAAATGGTGCAAAAATAAAAAACACGTTTCGCGCGCTTCGTGAACATTTCGGTCGCAACAACCGCCCAAACGAAACAACCATCGGTCGTCTGGTGCGTAAATTCGAGGCAACAGGTTCTGTGGCAAATCTGCCAGGTTCTGGCCGGCCAAGGAGCGTTCGCACACCGTAAAATATTGCTGTTGTGAAGGAGAGTGTGAGAGACGATCCGAAACAATCAACAACGCGTCGATCCCAAGAATTGGGCATTTCGAGAACCAGTTTGCTCCGCATTCTCCACAAGGATTTGAATGTACACGCCTACAAGATCCAATTGACGCAAGAGCTGCGTCGGGCCGAACGTTCTCAGATTGACTCCTTGAACACCGCCAAATTGATGCCAATTTTTCATCAAAAATCATGTTCAGCGACGAAGCGCATTTCACTTTACGGTAAACAAGCAAAATTGCCGCATCTGGGCGAACGAAAATCCCCGTGAGTATCAAGAGCAGCCGATGCATCCTCAAAAAGTGGCTGTGTGGTGTGCATTGTGGTCAAAAGGCATCATCGGACCTTACTTTTTCGAAAATGCGGCCGGGGACGCCGTTACCGTCAAATCTGAGCGATATCACGTGATAATAGAGGACTATTTTTTGCCGCAACTTGAAGGAATGGATATGGACGATGTTTATTTCCAACAAGACGGTGCAACATGCCACACAAAAACGTCAATATCCATCGATTGCAGTCCTTCTTCGGTGATCGCGTGATTTCGCGCAGAGGAAATGTGCCATGGCCACCAAGATCGTGCCATGGCCACCAAGATCGTGCGATTTGACTCCCTTGGACTTATTTTTATGGGGATATTTGAAAAGCAAAGTCTACGTCAACAAACCAGCCACCCTCCAAGAACTCAAAAACAACATCATTGCCGAGATAAATGCCATAGAACCGACCATGTTGCAAAATGTCATTGAAAATACTTTGTCCAGGGTGTTCGCGTTAGAAAAATCAATATTGGGGAATACACCTCACTGTTTTATATGAAAATATTACAAAACATAAGATGCGGCCACAGGAAAAATATCTTATTTTGATCCATGAAGAAGCTAGAGATATACTAACGAATGACAAATGACATAGAAAATGTCGATTAGATTCTTCCGTATAGAATGTGTCAATATTCAATTACCTTACATTTGCTTCTATTTTTCCGTGATTTTTCAGCTTCAGAAATACTAGTAACCTTGTTTTACTGAATCCGTAATTCTAATTGTAACTACATAATAAATACTATTACCCGGAAACAACTCGATGCAGTTTGTAGTATTGAAACATGACGTTAATAAATGGTGAATGTGTTATGCACTACGCATCACAGTACTCGTAGAATTGCTCATTCACCATTATTGGAACAACTTAAGTAGGGTTTGATAAATAAAATTCGACCATAGAGAATTTTTATGGGGACCTATTTTCAGATAGAATGCATATGAATTCAAATGATTTTTATAGGAAAATCACAAAGACCGTAACTTCAGCCGGCCCCAGAGTGAAAATAAAAAAAATTATAACGTCACATTTTTATGAAGTACTATTTCCATATGGAACAAATTAAGCGATTGTGTTTTTATTTTCATTACCCTAGCCCACAAATAACTTGTACTGGCCTCGACTTTCACTGATATACAGGATGTTTCAGTTTATTGTTGCATAACTTTAATAGAACTTTTAAAATTAATCCATAAAGTCTATATAAACATGGGTCGAAAAATGCGTGGCTTCCGAAATACAGGGTGTTTAAATTTACTTTCTAAAATAGTTTTTTTTAAATATTTCGAACAATATTTGATGTATAACAGTGAAAATTGGTATACAAGGGTTTTTTGGTACGACGAACCATGGGCATAGTTTTACTGTAGCCGCTAGAGGGCGCTCTCTACTGTACCTGTAGTGTATTAAAATGACCGAAATTTTTTTCTTAGTGCAATTTTTTGCTTTTTGAATAAAAAAAACTGATTCTTCGCACTTTTTGCATAAAAAAGCTCTCCTGTGAGTTTTCGTTGTAGTTAGCCGTTTTTGAGATACTTCGATTTTTAGGGTTCGATGCATTTTTAATTATTTATGGGAAAATAATATTTTTTTTTTACATTTTCGATTTGGGCATTACAAGTAATTAAGATGATCGTTTAGATTGTGTTTTTAAACACAGCAATAATTCCCAACTACAAATAAACACAAAAAAAAGAATATTAATTTGTTTAATTTTCCAATATTATTTTTAACAAATTAAATTAATTATTCACAACTAAAATGCTATTGGATAGTTAGGACAAACATACAAAATCTAAAGTAGTTGCTCGAAATGTAAACCCAATTGTTCAATACACAATTCACATCTACGAATGATCGAACGTGGTATAGCATTAATCAAATAAGACCTTATTTCATCACATGCATTCCTGATTCTGTCTATTAGCATATGTCTTGTGGTTACGGGAGTCTGGTACACTTTTTCTTTTAGAAATCCCCACACAAAGAAATATAATGGATTTAGGTCAGGGGATCGTGAAGGCCAGGCGACTGGTCTTCCACGGCCGATCCATCTTTCTGGATAATTTTCGTCCAGCCAGTTTCCAACTATTCTCGAATAATGAGCTGGACAACCATCAAGCTGGAACCAGGCCAATCTTCTAATATCTAACATAACATCATCCCACATATTTAAATGTTCAGCCTTTAAAAATTCCAAGAAGGTCGCAGCATTTAACCTTGCAGGCAAAAGGTAGGGTCCAAATAGTCGATTACGGTAGATACCAATCCACACGTTCACACTAAATTCAAGCTGAAAATTTCTTTCCCGAACTGCATGCGGATTTTCATGCGACCAAATATGTTGATTATGAAAATTTACCACCCCACGTCTAGTGAAGCATGACTCATCGGTCCATAAAACGTTACTTAAAAACTCCCTATTATTATCAGTTCTATCAAGAATCCTCTGACAAAATGTGATTCTTCGTTCTCGATCCCCTGGCTGTAGTCCTTGCACAGGTTGCAAATGGTAAGGACGTCTATGGTCATTTCTAAGAACACGGTGAACATGACTTGCTAAAATTCCCAAGGCACCAGAAACTCTCCTAACACTTGTGTCGGATCTCTATCAAACTCACGCAGAATCATACGTGTAAATCTGCGCTGACGAACATTTATGTTTTGATCCGTTTGGAGATTTCCAAAACCATTTTCAATTATTTGGCGATGCACTCTTACAAATACTGAGCGAGTTGGATGTCGTCTGTTTGGAAATCTTCGTGCGTATTCTCTGGCTGCTTCTGCTGCGTTTCCATTTACAAAGCCATACACAAAATGAATATCCGCTAACTCTTGATTGGAGAATAAAAATGGCATTTTTATAAAACTTACAAAAAAAACAGGTAAAAGAAACTAAATTTCGTGCTTACACAATTGCAAAAAACGTTTCAGGTTTCAACAGACAACAAAACTAACTGTCAACTAATTGACGTTTAACCTTATTCTGCTCTCAATTTCAAAAATATTTGCAGGCACAGCCTACTTCTAAAAATTATCGAGATACTGACTTTTTAACGTTATTTTATCATAAATAATTAAAAATGCATAACCTTAAAAATCTACATATCTCAAAAATGGCTAACTATAATGAAAATTCACAAGATAGCTTTTTTATGTTGAAAAGTGCGAAGAATCAGTTTTTTTATTCAAAAAGCAAAAAATTGCACTAAGAACAAATTTTCGGTCATTTTAATGGTTCGTTTTGTCGTACCAAAAAACCACTGTATACCAATTTTCACTGTTATACATCAAATATTGTTCGAAATATTTAAAAAAAACTATTTTGGAAAGTAACTTTAAACACCCTGTATTTCTGAAGCCACGCATTTTTCGACCCATGTTTATATAAACTTTATGCATTAATTTTAAAAGTTCTATCGAATCTTAAAGTTATGCAACAATAAACTGAAACACCCTGTATAACCAAACAAGATTTCAAAATGTATACGCTTAAAGAAATCTTCCTTATTACAGCTTATGCTTTTCTCCAGGATTACCACGTCTCGGCCATTTACCTCGTCATCACTTCTCATTTACAACCCCACAGTGCGCTTCGTTCGTTTTTGGGTCGGGAAAAAGGTAAACGAGCAAAAAACGGGAGGTTTGTGTCTCCTCGATATCCCTGACCCCGATAAAGGTCGATGGTCGAACGTATAATGAGCTTAAATATCAATAACATGCAGGCGCGGATCCAGGGGGGTCATGGGGGTCATGACCCACCCCAGGCGAATTTTTAAAGTTGCAAATCTCTTAGATAAGTCTATAATGCACATATATTACGAAGTGCATGACAGGGCTTTTAGGAATCGTTATAGTATCAGAACCACCCCACACATAATGCAGCACTATTTTATAATCAGTTGGACAGTATTAAATTGATTTCTTTGGAAAGTTTTCGTAAACATACTAAAAGCATGTTGCTCGCTAGTGATTAAATACGCATTTCTGCTACAGATATAGATTGTGTCTATTTGTATTTTATACTTAGGTATATATGTGTTCTTTTTTTCATTGTTCTTATATATACAGGGTTATCCAAATTAAGTGTCCACCATTTTTAACTTTGTTATTAGTAAAAATACAAAGTTGTTTAAATTAGCAAACTAGTAGCATTTTTAACGCTGGTAAAAATGAGAAATAAAAAAAAACAATTGAGAGTCGTTATTTTGATTTTTTTCAGTAAAATAACATTTTTTTAAATGGAAACCCCTGTATATTATATTTTTTTCTGTTAAAGCATCAAATTTTAAACAAAAAAGTTCATAATGACTTTTCCGCTAAAATCAAAAATAAAGTCAAAATAACGATAAATATTTTTAATTATTTGCAGTATTATAATATTAAGACGGCTATGAAAACAACATGGCGTTCGCGATTTGACAGCATTAAGATAAGCGACAAATTGTTAAACTGGACATACTCGCAACTAGAAGGCTTTGGAAAACAATGATAAAATCAAATAATGTCAAACATTAGTGTAAATACTTGTTTATAAGCTTTATTGTGTCATTAATTTAAAGAAAAATGTTCTCCCATGAAGAAAAGTGTGATATGTTAGAATGCTATTTAGTGTGCAGAAAATCCTCCTTGAGAGCAAGAGTGAATTATATCCCGCTCGCATTCAACCGTATGAACGATATTTTCTGAGACTTTATCGAAAATTTAGGGGCAACGAAAATGTTTTTGCTAAAACAAGGGCAAAAAAAGAATTCATAATAAGCGAGGCCACGGAAATTGCAGTTATTGGATATTTTGAAGCTTATCGTGAGAATTCAATAGCAGATATTCTCAAGGACTCTAATTTCAGTTATGGTACTGTTCAAAGGATTTTAAAAAAATACAAATTTATTCCGTATAAGTACCGACCAGTTCAAACGCTTTTGGCAGGGGATCCAGAGAGAAGACTTGTTTTTTGCCATTGGTATCTTAGCTTCTGTCGCCAAAATGTAAATAACTTTCGTTGCCTTTTATGGACAGATGAATCAAATTTTTCAAATTCTGGAATGTTTAATAGAAAAAACCACCATTATTGGTCAAGAGAAAATCTTTTGTTAGTACATCCAAGAGGCCCACAAGTCCGTTTCAGTTTCAACGTTTGGTGCGGTATAATTGGTTCAAAAATTGTTGGCCCGTTCTTTTATGAGGGAACCCTAACTGGTGAAAGATATGTGGAATTTATGTCAGAAATTCTGACTAATTTCTTAGACGAATTGAATCTTATAAGTAGACATCATCTGCATTTTCAGCAAGATGGCGCACCTGCCCACAACTCCAGAGGTACTTATCATTTTCTAAGTACTACTTTTAATGATCAGTGGATAGGAACAAATGGCCCAATACAGTGGCCTCCCAGATCACCAGATCTAAACCCACTTGATTACTTCTTGTGGGGTTACTTAAAGAACCAAATTTACAAGCGAAGGTACGATAACCTTGACGCGTTAAAGACTGCAGTTAGGGAAAAGATAACCCAGATAGATGGTAGGACCATACTTAAGACAGTTCGAGCAGTTGAAAAACGTGCCCAAAAATGTATTGAAGAACAAGGTGGTGTTTTCGAGCATCTTCTTTAAAAAAAATTGTTATTGTATTTTGTAAGATTATAAGTTGATGTTGAAAATAAAGTTTGTCGATACAATTTAATTGTTTCAGATTGGAGGCCATAACTTCAACAATTTGTAACCTAGGAGAAAAGTTATTGTAAGCTTTTTTGTTTAAAATTTGATGCTTTAACAGAAAAAAATATAATATACAGGGGTTTCCATTTAAAAAAATGTTATTTTACTGAAAAAAATCAAAATAACGACTCTCAATTGTTTTTTTTTATTTCTCATTTTTACCAGCGTTAAAAATGCTACTAGTTTGCTAATTCAAACAACTTTGTATTTTCACTAATAACAAAGTTACTAATGGTGGACACTTAATTTGGATAACCCTGTATACATATATATATATATATATATAGGTGAAAAATTAAAGCTTCCGCTTTTTGTTGGGTACTTCGACAAATTTTAAGCAAATAGGACTCTTTATACTTTTTTAATTCTCTCTAGCTTTCAATGGACTTTGCCATCATCATCAGGAGCTGCAATTACAATGATAACAGTAGCAACAAAAGTGTAAAATGAATTTAAATTGAATCAACTTACAGTAGTATGTGAGGATGTTGCTAATTGTTGTTTTCGTATAGGATGAGGGAAACGTCCAGTAACATGGTGAGAGCTGGATACATGGTACAATGGTTAAAATTATATAAAATATGACAAGACAAGTTAAAGACAGATTAAAAATTATTTAGAAAACATTAGAGCATTACGTCGTGAAGCCACTTGATGATTGCACAAAATGGTGGTCATGGAATAATGAGTGAGCTGAACTTTTGACAGAAGGCCGAAGGTTGCCAATATCTGTGTTAAAAGATGGAACGAATTGTGGGCGTGTGCCAAAACGTTGCCAAATCACTTCAGATGATGTGGTTTTCAGAATGTTATGTAAGAAAGGAAGCTTTAATTTTTCACCTAACTGGTCTAGACGACAATGACCACGTCTCAACATATATATATATATATATATATATATATATATATATATATATATATTTTCCATGTTTTGAACATCAGATGTAATCGACATAAACAGTTAAGTGTAAGAGTAGCCTTGGCTAAACTTCGCTGTTTATGTCCCTCCGGGTTATCCAATAAAGACGTTATTATTATTATTATTATTATTATATTAAATGGGTGCCGTACTGGTATTTTCTACTAAACACTGGCAGCACTGCATCCGTAAACTTTGATTTAACTGTAAGCTCATAAATGCTAGCGCAATACTGGTTGCCTATGCGGTCAGCTTGAAGTAGGAAGAACTTCTTCGCGCGCGTGAAAGGACTGTAATAGACGTCTTTATTAGACTTAAAGATGCTGATTCATACCACGAAAATATTCATTTACTGAACATTATATGCCAGGTAATAATATATCACTGTAAGCACAAAATGAAAAAATAACCCCTCCACTCCTTGAGAAATAAAAGGGTCATTCGGTCATTTCTTTAGAAATGAAATATGTAGCCATTTTTCAAAAAATTTCTTAAGAAATGAAAGGAAAATTTTCTTATTCAAACTAAATGCTAACGCACTATTTCATAAACATTACACAGATGGTCATTAAAAGAATATAACAACACTGTGATTTCTTGTTATCAGTTTTACAATATAGACACTAAAGCTGATTTTTGCTGGTGGAGCCCTGTGACCACCCTTCCTTGGGGGGGGGGCAGGCGGCAATGTCCATTTTGCCATTACTCAAATCCGCCACTGTGACGGACAAAACCACAAAAAAGTTGTCGCACTGGAATCAAAGGAGATAGTAAGTATTAATATTAATCGATTCGCAGAAAGACAAAAAAGAAGACGAGAAGAACATCTTCCTGAGCATGAAGATTTTTGACCCGTGTGACCCCCTCCCCAGACACAAATCCTGGATCCGCCGTTGATAACATGAATCCATTAACCTTTATTTGATTGTTTTTATCCTTCTTTTTGTCAGTCCCATACAGATGAGTTCAGTGTCGAGTTACGGATAAAGGAAAATAGGTATCGATCGAAATGTAAAGGAAAATGTTATCGTATTCCCTCAAGATAAATTTTCAATCTACAATTAGTAATTGGAACTGCACCGAAAAGTTGAAGCGTTTATCTTCTTTTTAATGAAGTAGCCGCGAAGACACTGTAGTTGCATAGATATGTTTTATATCAAATATCGACAAAAGGTAAACTCAAACCGCTCGCCCATGATAAGCAAATTGTCATACTGACAGCAACAAGCATATTTGTGGAAGACGCATACGTTGATGAGAAAATTTTCAAAGCGGTAAGACAAAACTAAAAAGTTCATAAAGGATTAAGTTCAGCGCAAGTTAAGTCCTCAAATTACGATCATGTACAGCGGATAAATTAGACGGATCAAGTCAGTCAAACCGACCTATGCAATTAGCCGATAGACATTTTTCACTGCCCTACCGGCAGTTGCTGTCCACCTGGCAACCCCCCACCGCAGCATCAAGTTATCGTGCATTCGATTAACATGTTTTGTGCGCTGCAGTACGGATAGATTAGTCAGCCGGACCGGCACGCCGAGTAGTGAGCTTAGATAGCAGAAGCACGCGGATGGAAAACATCAGTTTCTCTATCATTCTGAGTTAAATGGCAAGTGTAATGCGAAATATACTAAGTGACATATAAATCCGAACACCCAGTTTAAATGGTTTTATTTTAATAAAAGTTGGTGAATATATTTATCTTACTGTAAATAACAAGTGAAAACATTTTCAGCCTTATCCGTTGGACATTCCGGTTTTTATACTGCTTTTTTTTAATTCACTAATGCTCTAAAAATGAATATTTCAGCCGCAGTAAAGAATCAACGTTGGCGGATTTTGGTTCTTGACATCCTTAACGATCGGTTACGATGCCTAGAGTACGGAGACCTGTACGATTTCGTCAACTTAGTGAGTTTGATAGGGGCCGTATAGTGGGACTTCGGGAAGCTGGACTTTCTTTTCGGGCAATTGCAGTTAGAGTGCAAAGAAGTGTAGACACTGTGGTTAGGTGTTGTCAGGCATGGCTTCGAGAAGGCCGTACGCAAAGAGCAAGAGGCACTGGACGCCGCCGTAGAACAACAGACCGTGAAGATCGCCGCCTAAGATTATTGGCCTTAAGGGACCGTTTCTCCACTACCAGGTCCATTGCAAATGAATGGTTTGCAGAACACGGAAGACCTATTGGCATGCGAAGTGTTTACCGACGAATGAGAAGTTTTAGCTTGTTTTCATACCAGCCACACTGGGTCCTCCCTTTAACTCGAGAACACCGACGTAATCGCCTTGAGTGGTGCAGACAACGGTCACTCTGGGATCAGGAATGGAACAGTATTGTCTTTAGTGACGAGTCTCGATTTTGTTTAGGCATGCACGATGGTCGTGCCAGGGTTAGAAGGCGACGTGGTGAAAGGAGGAATCCAGTTTTTTGTTGAAAGACATGTTCATCACACTGTTGGAGTTATGGTTTGGGGTGCTATAGCTTATGGTTCCAGGTCACCTTTAATCTTCATCAGAGGTAACATGAACGCGCAGCGTTATATCCACGAAGTTCTAGAACCCCATATTTTACCCTATCTTGACACCCTGGCAGATCCAAATTTCCAACAAGATAATGCCCGACCACATGTTGCAAGAGTCACAATAGACTTCTTTCAACATAATGATGTCACATTGTTACCATGGCCACCAAGATCTCCTGACTTATCACCAATTGAGCACGTGTGGGATATGATGGGTAGGAGATTGCTCAATTTGCAACGTCCTCCTCAGACTCTAGAAGCACTTCGAGAGGAGTTGGTGGTTGCCTGGAATGAGATACCACAGGAGGACATTGACCACCTGATCAGAAGCATGCCTAGGCGCGTTGGAGAATGCATAGCGCATCAGGGTGCATCCACACATTATTAAAGGTCAAAGGGCTTTAAAGCAGTGCAATCATTTTGAAATTTTTATCATTTACTTATTATGCTTCGTTAAGTACTTATACAAAATTTTATTAAAATAAAACCATTTAAACTGGGTGTTCGGATTTATATGTCACTTAGTATATATGATGTGAAAACTACAGGGGATGGGTGCGTAAAAAATACCCTTAGATAAAAAAATTTCACATACCCTTCCACACCCCTAAGACCCCGAAGTTCAGCCGCTACAAAAATTTTCCTGAAAATAATCAAGATGCTCCTAGCTCCGCCACCAATGGTCTTGCTTTTCTGTCAGACAAACAGACAGACCGAAAGTCAGATCGACAGCCAGACCGATGGAGATTTACGTGCTTCCTCCAATATTTTCTCGGTACGGATGAATGATCTGGTAATATGCTTATTAGTGTCAGCATTGCTCGCTTGCTCCAAGCTGATCCTCAACGTAAGATATAGAAATGCCTGGAAGCATGTCAAGTCCAAAAGATAATTGAATCACGGTTTCCTATTACGTAGATCATGTGTATGTAATATCGAGTAGTAGTTGCGTTAAAGAAGGTATTTCGCATATAATATTCCTAGATAAGTTAGGCTCTGCTGGCCACGGTACGGCTGGTGCATCAGTTTACTTATTTCGTATGTCGTTGATTATGAACAGACAAAAACGGTGAAAAGACTAATATTTTCAATAAACAATCTAAGAAAAAAATACTATGTACACATTTCATAAGACTGTACACTATTCCCTTGCTTATTACAAATCTTATATCAACTGTAGCTCCTTCAACACTGTCATTGCAAATCAGTCAGTCCAAGAAACACAAAAAACGCGATGGAAGGAGTAACTTAGTTTGATTATCAACAATTTTTTTGTGAACACGACGTATTACCCGTATTACGAAAACGTGACGCTATATCGATTTTTTAATGACAGTATATACAGGGTGCGTCATCTATAACTTTTTTATATTTGAAAAACCCACACGCTTTTTACGAGGTGAAATCGAATTTTTTTATTGATAAATGAAGGTTGATTTATGACATTTATGTATAAAAAATAACATCAGTCATGTGACCACCGCGGCTTCGTTTACAGGTCAACATCCGAACATCAAAATGTTCAATGACTTTTCCCAGGATAATCGGGTGTATGGCCGCAATTTCAGTCCGAATATTGCGCTTTAGGTCTTGAATTGTCCGGGGACCATTCGCATACACTTTTCCTTTCAAAAATCCCCAAAGAATATAGTCAAAAGGTGTTAAATCGCACGATCTCGGGGGTCAACTGACATCTGAATTTTGTGAAATTATGCGGTCTTGAAATTTCGTCTGCAATAAGGCGATTGTTTGGCGAGATGTGTGAGTCGTTACTCCGTCTTGATGAAACCAAAGATCGTCAGCACCAATACGATCCAATTGTGGCCACAAAAAGTCTGTTAACATGCCGCGATAACGTTCCCCGTTGACGCTAGTGGCCTTTTTTTCGGCATCTTCAAAGAAGAATGGTCCAACGATGCCACCAGCCATAATCCGCACCAAACACTGACTTTTTCAGATGGAGAGGTTATTCATGATATTGGTGTGGATTTTCAGCCCCCCAGAATCTGCAATTTTGCTTATTTACGTACCCATTGAGGTGAAAATGAGCCTCATCAGAAAAGAGCACTTTGGCCGAAAATCCGTCTTCTCTTTCCAGCATCTAATTAACAAAAACACGCCGCTGTTAATGGTCTGCCGGCTTAGTTGGATTTTGTCTGCCGGTTTCAATTCTTATGTTAGTTGGATTTTGTATGATTTCCTCAAAACGATTAACAATCCGACGAATTCCAGGCTCTGTAGGGCGTCCTTGTCGGCCAAAACTAGGACGATGTTTGCGAAAAGTATTTTTTATATTTTAGACCGTTTCCGTAATAAGTTTGGATAACCAAAATGCGTTGTTGTGTTGTAAACGAATCCATGACTATAAATGGCATACCTGTGACAGTTCATGACTTTTGACTCACATGGTAACACAAACTTGTAGATAAAGAAAAAGCAATAGATGGCGCACCCAGTAGATTCTTTGACACTACAAAGGGTACTATAAAAGCTTTGCAAAACAGCTTTATTTGTTAACTTCCCAGAGAGAACAAAGTTTCCTTACGTGTAAACGGTCATGCAGAATTAAATGTTGCTGGTGCATAAAGGTCTAAGGTCTCCTCTATCTGTTGGTATGTCACTCTCCGGTCTTCGATAAGCATTTTCCTCACAGCAGAAATATTTTCCTCTGTTACTGACGTTTGCGGCCTTCCTTCCCTCTCAGCGTCCTCCAGAGTGAAATCACCCCTTTGGAATTCTCTGTACCACCTGAATATAGTCATACGACGAGGACAATCTTGCTCTATGCTTAATCCACGCGTAAAGTTATACCGTAAAACTGCCGTTATCTCACTACGTGACCACGATAGTCCGGACTTTACACTGTCAATACGAATGAACAACTAAATCAACAGACGTACTGGCAGCTACTATGCACTCATGGACACGTCTCAACATGCAGTAACATGCAAGTCGCTGCAAGTCTTCTTCTCCCTAGCTCATCGACAATGATCGGCTTGACACTCTAAGTGCCTTCATCTAGAATGCTGTCATCGGATTGATCGTGCTGGATAAGAGGTGGTAGACAATGTTGAAGCCAAAAGCCGAGACCGATCCCTGCGGAACACCCACGTTGCACATTTCTTCAATATAGTAGCAGCAATCAAGTTACGTCCCTCATAACGTAGGAGACCCTTGGAATCGATGGCAGTTTCGCGTTGGACGAGATGTTCATGGTGGAGTTGGCAGCAAAGATCTTTGCAAGCACTTCCGCCTTAAGCATCCCACAAACCGGCGCGAAATAATCGCGGCGAAGTATTCGCAACGAAATTCAGAGCGAAATTCGCAATCTGTTTCGCCTGTTTATTCATACCAAAGCGTCTTATTCGCTCCGAGAACGTGAAGGTTTCGACAGGTTGCGTACATTTTATTTTTGCCTTTTGCAATGAGCTCGTCTTCAGAAGAAGAGGATGCACTTCTATTTCTTGCTTTAGAAGAGGAACAAAATGCACGGTAAGTTATGTTTATTTAACGCCATTTGATAGTTGGGTATGTATTAAGTTTAACGAAGTACATAAAACAAATATTTTCAATTTTGTTTAGGAAACGAAGGAAGTGGGTACATGATATTAACTTGGAACGAAATAAATTTGGGGAATACCATACCTTGATGCCACAACTTCGGCTGGATGAACAGCGCTTTTACGTATATTTTAGAATGACTCCAGAGTGTTTCGATGAAATATTGAACTTGGTGAAAGATGAAATACGAAAATCTGACACAAATTATCGTGAAGCTATTTCGCCAGAAGAACGACTTGCTACTACACTCAGGTAAAAAAATTATATGTATTAAAATTAGTAGGCTTATCGAATACGAAAACTTCAGGGATCATGAAATAAATATTTTATTGTAATAATTGGACTACATGTTGCCACTAGGATTAAATGTTGCTAAATAATTCGAGGCAGAATTTGCCTCCTCTGTTGGGTATATTATTGGAGTAAACCCAGTGCCGCTTGGGAAGGACGACATACTACTATCATACATACTTGCAGAATTCTGGGTAGACGCTGAAGACATTTCTTCAATATGTTCAAATTCTTCGTGCGTTATTAATTCGGCTATTTTTAGTTTTATTCGGGCTTGACGCTTTAAGGGAAGTGTTTTCACAGTCTGTGCATGTGCCAAGAAAAGTGAATCAATGGCCTCGTTCTCTTTTTTAGGTTTTTTACCTTCAAAATAATTAATGAGCTGTTGTACAGTCGAAGATGATGGTTCATAGCGTTTTCTGCTCGTTTTATATTTTGGTGTAGTTGCAGTCTGCGGAAAGGTGTGCCCTGGAGTAGGCACTGCTGTAGTGTTCAATGAAGAAGGTGGTGCTGTCTGTGTTGCCGAGGCGTTCTGTGCATCTTCTGCATCTACATCAGCATTTTCATCTTTTCCATGGCCGCGGTCTTCCAAATTTTCGGTTTCTACATTTCCAGCCCTTTCCTGATATATATTTGAGTTAAATTCGGCAGTCTCATAATGTATGACGTCAATATCTTTCACATTAGACGACGTTTTGGCAAATGCCAAAAAAGGACGGAAAAATTCCATGTAGTCAGCCCACTGCCATTTTTTTATGTTGCCCACTGCTTGGCCGGTGTTTGGTTTGGTAGATTTTAAATATTTTGCAAATGTGTCTCTGATATTCTTCCACCTTTTTTTTACTTCATCACCTAAAAACGATTTTTTTATAGATTCCTTGCCACTGGTGACACCTTCTATACCATTGGGCATAGCTTTCGAGTTGGCTTTACAACAGTGAGTGCAATCGTAACCGAAGCCTGTGAAGCGATATGCAGACATATGGAGCATATATATTTACCAGAACCAACAGAGAATATATGGAAAAAATGTGCTGAAGAATTTGAAAATAGATGGGGATTTCCCAATTGCATTGACAGCGTGGACGGTAAACATGTAACAATCAAGAGACCTAACAACAGTGGCTCCAATTACTGGTGCTATTTACATAAATATTCAATAGTACTTATGGCCATTGTTGGCCCGGACTACAAATTTATATGTGTTGATATTGGTGGTTTCGGAAAAAATAGTGATGGGGGTATTTTCGAAACCTCAAACATGGGAAAACGATTTGAACAAAATTTAATGAGTGTCCCTGCACCTAGATTTCTCGCTGGGCAAAATGAAATCTGCTCGTACGTCTTAATTGGTGATGAAGCATTTGCTTTAAAACCATACCTTATGAGACCATTTCCTTACAAGCAGACTTTAACAGATGTCAGAAAAGAGAAATACAATGTAAGACTTTGTCGAGCTAGAAGGGTCGTGGAAAATGCGTTTGGTATTTTGTCTCAAAAATGGCGAATATTTTACAGGCCATTAGAAACTAAAGTAGATAGTTAGATACTACTATTCTAATTGTACGTGTTTTACACATTTTTTTACGAAGTAAAAGTGGCGATGACAATTATGTTCAATTCTTAGATCCCCCAGAACCCGTGCTTGGAGCTTTTACTGATATAGCAAATGATCCCTCGGCGGGCAGCAAGTCTAGCATTTTCTACTCGTGACAAATTCGTAAATTATTTTAATATGTTCGTTTTCACATTTGTGTAGACTGTAAATTATTTAACAAGTTAATAAAAAATATTAGGTACATACCATTTGTATTTAATTCTTTTCCTATTTCCATCCAAATCTTGTCTTTCTTTCTCACATTCCTGTATTCATCGTTCGACAAATCATACAAACAAGGATACTTTTTCACTATTTCTATCAATAATTCCGTTTTTGCCATTGCGAATTTTTGAAGAACGGCGTCAAAAACGCGGTCAAAGGCGAACTGAAATACGCCGCGATAAAAACGCTGGAACAATCGCATTCGCTTCGCACAAGTCTGAGCCTGTCCGTAAACCGCCGCGTTTTAATCTGATCGCGAATTCATCGCCGCGAAATTTTCGCAGCCAAAGCGAATATTTCGCGCCGGTTTGTGGGATGCTTTACCGTGCGAGTTGGTTACAATCGTTCCACTATGGCAGGTGAGCAAAGCTGCTCTTTGAGAAATTCGCTTCAATCTGGTTGGCCGGCTTCCAGAACCACCGACCCTGTGCCTAATGTTTGCATCATGGTATTTGGCATTGCGAACCGCTTCGTTATATTTGTTTCAAAACTCGACATCGACCTATCTGCCTCTAAAGTAGGATTTTGTGCCTTGATCTTCTGTCGACGAGCAGTTGGACCAGCCGTATCACATAAAATCATTGGGTTCAGTTCAACGAGAGTTTGGCACCGTCCAGCAGGATTGTTTACAGTTGACAAGTTGAGAGTAAGAAAACCGAATGTCTATAGTGACTCTACTAAAACAACAAAGTAGCTTTGAGAAGGGTAACGTAATTACTATACATGGAAGCAGGAAAGCAGATACCCTCGTTATCGAATTAGGATGTAATTCAATCAAACAAGCGAGATTCTCCAATTTTCAGGGTCATAATTTATGCCTTATCACGTACTAATAGCGCGCAAAGGGATGGGAAGTTCTGCGGTATGTTACATTATAATTTACGGGTTTCTGAGTAGAGAATTCAAGTTCTCACTGATGTTAGACCTAGGTTCACACTAAATAAGCAAGCGATATCTTGGAGTTGATCTAACGTAGATACTGCTACGACTCAGAGACAGTAGTATAAGTACTTTGGCGTCAATAGCGACATTGCTTTGCTGAAACGTCCCCCCACCCTTGTCAGCAAAAGTAAGCAAATCCTCAACTAATTCAGATTTGAGCATGAAAGATGATTTATTTAATTTGCTTTTTGAAATTATTAAAAGCAACATCTTTATATGCTTCCTCAATTTCAGGTGTTCTCACACTTAGAGGTCTACCGTCAGCTGTTCCTTTTCGGGCAGAACCAGTTTCAACAAGACACGACGAATATTAGAAAAGGTTCGACTATCTGGCAAAGCACGATCGGGATATCTCTGGTGATAAATCTGCGTTTGAATAATTCACCATTATTAACAAGATTGTAAAAACTAAATAATGAGAAAGATGTCACAGCGAACAGATTTGAATAACAGATACTTGTCAGATGTCAAAAGCCAGTGACATATTCCAGAGCAACTAGATATTTATTGCTAAATCGCATTCTTCAATTATTACATTAATTTTCTCGGACAATAGATCGGTTTTGATTTTTTTACTCAAAAATGATGCATCGAAGGAAAACATTTCAGGAGAGATCATTTGTTTTAAATTGAACGGGGAATTCAAAAATAATTTTTATTTTTCAAAAAGCGTTGGCGTACCATTTTTTTCTTAAAAAGCATCGAAGTCAATACATGCACGCACGTCACTGTTAAAGCTAACGATTATTTTTGCATTGAAAAATATACAACTTTGTAAACTTTCACTACGTACTAGATATCAATGAAATATCTGAAGCAGTTCTGAAAATATTAATTATTTTCCACTTTTTTTGTAAAACTTCAACACCCCCAGTTTTTGTAAGGAAACATTTTTGGACCATAATTTATGAAGCAAACTAACATTAATTTTTCATGTAGATTAACATCCTTAAATACACTGGTCAACAAAATTTTAACTTTGTCGTGCCACACGGACTTTTTTGATATTTTTTTCTTTAATTGGTGATTGTAAGAAAAAATAAACAGTTAAAAAAAATTTGCTAGACAAGGATTTAATTCTATTGAGTAATCTAAAATATTAAGAAAAAACACAGATCTCGTAAATTTAAAGTTATTTTTTTTATAAATGACTTAATAATCTAAGATTTTCTTGAATATTTAGCTTCCGGTTGGTCCCTTTTAATTGTCCAGCAGTAATCTGCTAACATATTTGGGCTCCATTTGCCCTGGTACCGCTTTTCCATATTAGAAATGTCCTGATGGAACCTCTCACGTTGCAACCCAATGCTTTATATGACAATAATAGCTCGCTAACCAACTCTCTATAGCTGTCACTCTTGTGGTTACCCAAAAAATTTGAAACATTTTTAAAAGCCTTCCATGCAGATGTTTCTAAATCGCTTAATTTTTCTTCAAATTTTGAATCTTTTATTAACTCCCTAATTTGAGGGCCAACAAAAATACCCTCTTTTATCTTTGCATCACTTATTTTAGGGAATTTTTCTTTTAGATACAAAAATCCACTCCCATTGCGATGCATTGCCTTCACAAAATCTTTTATTAATCCTAATTTGATATGCAATGGTGGTAGAAGCACATTATTTGGCTGTACAATGGGTAAATACTTTACGTTTTTTTGCCCAGGAACTAACGATGCACGCGTAGGCCATGTTTTTTTTATATATCTAGTGATTGGTTCTGTCTCGGCTATCCCATTCACATAAAAAGCAGCAAAACTTTGTATAACCCAGCTGAAGTCCAAGTAATAGTGCAACAACTTTAAGATCACCGCAGATTTTGAAGGAATATGTACTGTAATTTATTTTTTCAAGTAAAAGTTTCATATTTTCATAGGTTTCTTTCATATTTGCAGCATGGGCCAGAGGTACAGACGGAAGCTTATTTCCATTATGCAATAACACTGCTTTTAGACTTGCGTTCGAAGAATCAATGAATAAATGCCACTGAGAGAGATCAAAATCTATGTCCAACATTTTCATAATCTCATTTATGTTATTGCAAAACACCAAATCTCCATCCTGAGAAAAATACGTTCTGAAGTGTTGATCACGGTTTCGAAAATACCTAACTTTTGTATTATGATGTAGCAAATTCCATTCTTTTAGACGTGATCCTAATAGTTCTGACTGCTTTTTTGACAAATTTAAATCCCGAACCAAATCATTTAGGTCTCCTTGAGTTATCAAATGTGGCTCGTTTACAATTCCTTTTAACTCAAAGTCATCGTCCTCGTCAACACATTCACCTGAAGTGGACGGTTGTGAATTGTTCTCAACAGACGTAGTCGCAACTGGTATTAGTTCTGGCAATTTTTTACAATGAGAGACTGGTCTTATAGCCGAAGATAAGTTAGGGTAAATAACTGTGGTTTTTTTCTTGTAATTTATACCTTTTATGTCTGTGAGACAAACATAGCAATCTGAAACGTGATCTCGCTGTTCAGTCCATATCATGGGTACAGCAAACGGCATAGGTCGTGCACCTTTCTTCCAGTCAGTTAAATTTTTCACACACGTTATGCAACAGACATGAGGGGCCCAGGATTTGTCTTGATGGGCGACAGAAAAACCAAAACATTGTTGATAACACTCCAACACAAGATTCGTAAAATTTCGTCGTTGTTTTTTGAATGTTAGTTCTCCGCAGTCATAACAAAAAGAGTTAGGATCATTATTACACTTCCTAGACATATTCACAGGGTTAATAAATCACAAAAAAGTGTTCAAATTCAACAACAAATATTTTTATAAGGATTTACTTGTAAGCGTTTCTGTTAATTTACTGCCGTAGTACTAGTTATGAGTATTACCGTATCACAACAAATATGAGGCTAATAGACATATGACAGCTGTCATGTAATAATGAGGGTAGACTGATAAAACAAAATTAGCTGTCAAAGTTCGTGTGGCAAAACCAGTGTTGACCAGTGATATCATTAAGGAACACAGTGTATAGATTGATCGCATTATAGGCAGAACATTTATCAAATAATGAGGTTTTGAGGCATAGTTAAAGTGTCACTGAAGCGAATATTCCGTGAGTGGATATACTCACGAGATATCAACTTATTTTTCAAATGTGAGGGAACCGAAATATGTATGATTTTGATGATGTATGGATATATGATTTTTCATATTATTAATGGTTCCCATACATTTTTCTAAGCTTTGAAGTCAAGTATTTCTTTATGCAAGAACAGATGTTGTAAAACAGAAAAACTAGTTTTAGGCACATTATTTTCGCCGAGATCTCGCTACAATAATTAATAACGTCGAATATCTAAATGTTTTTTGTTTCTATGCACATACCTATATTACATATATATGATTATACCTATCTTACATTGTACGCTTTTCCCTAATTTCTTTATGTCTTTGTTTGTATTCTGTGAATTTTTTCATTTCTTCTATATATATTAGTTAATCAGGCTTTCGAAAAGGCTATTGTTTGAATATTACGACGGTAACATATACTACTCGTATATCTTTACTTTTAAGCTTTTAAGTTAGTAGGTTTTGTTAAGTTAAGTGGAAGACCAGCCATTCCTCTATAGGAATGAAAACTGAACTTCGCCTTTTCCAAGTATCACTTTCATATCTCTGTACCTTGGTACCAACGAATAAAGATGATTATTATTATTAATTAAATTTGAGATTTTCATCTATACTAAGTGACATATAAATCCGAACACCCAGTTTAAATGGTTTTATTTTAATAAAATTTTGTATAAGTACTTAATGAAGCATAATAAGTAAATGATAAAAATTTCAAAATGATTGCACTGCTTTAAAGCCCTTTGACCTTTAATAATGTGTGGATGCACGCTGATGTGCTACGCATTCTCCAACGCGCCTAGGCATGCTTCTGATCAGGTGGTCAATGTCCTCCTGTGGTATCTCATTCCAGGCAACCACCAACTCCTCTCGAAGTGCTTCTAGAGTCTGAGGAGGACGTTGCAAATTGAGCAATCTCCTACCCATCATATCCCACACGTGCTCAATTGGGGATAAGTCGGGAGATCTTGGTAGCCATGGTAACAATGTGACATCATTATGTTGAAAGAAGTCTATTGTGACTCTTGCAACATGCGGTCGGGCATTATCTTGTTGGAAAGTTGGATCTGCCAGGGTGACAAGATAGGGTAAAAGATGGGGTTCTAGAACTTCGTGGATATAACGCTGCGCGTTCATGTTACCTCTGATGAAGATTAACACGTTAACTGTCCAAGCATATTCTCGGGATTCCAGCGACACGTCCATTATGCCAGACATATATTTTTTTAATATACCATTATAACATGTTTTCAACTATGTTTTATAGACAAAGTCTCATCACTCTCTCCCCTCCATCTTCCATGATCACATATGACTCATGAACGTATAAGTTGGAATAATACATATCTCACGTCCATGAATAATATGTAAACATAAGTCCGATGATACCAGAGCAAGTTATTCCTTTTAGAAGAAGGTTAAAATTTATACAATGCAACCCCTCAAAATGTAAGACAAAGACATTTACGTATTCCTTTTCTATTTATTGTGGAGATGATCCCAAAATTCCCATGTTAGATGTGCCTGGACCTGTAGTAGTAAATTTAGCTGAAGGCTTATTGAATGAAGGATCATAACTGATAATTATTACACCAGTATTCCTTTAGATACATATTTGCTAGTTCGTTCCACATATCTTTGTGGGAGTCTAAGGAAAAATCGAAAGGGAGTTCCAAGACCAATTTAAAAAAGGGGACATAATCGCTTGACAACAAGACATCACAATTTTGAAGTGACACGATATGGGTGATGTTTGCTTGTTGTCAACTTGACATGGGAGTGATACTGCAGATACAGGAAGAAAAAGTTGTTGTAACCAAACCGAAAGCCATTTTAGATTACAACTCAGGAAAGCAGGAAATTGAAGTATCGGATTAACTAAGTAGCTATACTATTCACCAGTTCGTAAGTTCGTGATCTGGTGCAAAAAGGTGGCAATTAAGTTAATATTTGGCACCGTTGTAATTAATAGTTGGTTACTATACAACAAAATATCTACGGAAATAAAGGCTATATTGCTTTTTACAGAAGAAATAATTGAAGAACTTTTTTAAGTAGCTAAAACAACAACCCACATTGAACCATAAACTTCTGTTGAAATTTCAAAAATACCAAGACAGGACGACGGTAAAATTATAATAAAAAGATGTCATGAATGCTAAAGAAAAAACCAACGCGAAAATGGAACCCAGTAGATAGATACTTATTGTACCATATATAGTAAGCCATTTTGCCTATCTTGTTTTTTTGCTGGAATGCACAAAAATAAAAACACTAACTAATTTTATGTTGTATTTTCAGAATTATGCTCCTTTGTTTTCTAAAACCTTTAAGAAAGTCGTTTTTAATAAATAAAAGACTTTTTTTGGAATGATTTTTACGAACGTGAAAAATACGTCTTGGAATCATCTCGAAAAAAAAAATTAAAGTTCAATATCTTCTTAATAAGTCCATGCTATAATCAGCTGCTTAAATATCACGTCCAATTTTTAACATATCGTAAGGCAAAGCAAGTACAATGCATCACATATGATTCAAGGGCGTTTAGACAAACATGTCTAATGAATCACATGTGATTCATGGACAGTTAACGTGTTAAAGGTGACCTGGAACCGTAAGCTATAGCACCCCAAACCATAACTCCAACAGTGTGATGAACATGTCTTTCAACAAAAAACTGTGGATTCTTCCTTTCACCACGTCGCCTTCTAACCCTGGCACGATGGTGCATGCGTAAACAAAATGGAGACTCGTCACTAAAGACAATACTGTTCCATTCCTGATCCCAGAGTGACCGTTGTCTACACCACTCAAGGCGATTACGTCGGTGTTCTCGAGTTAAAGGGAGGACCCAGTGTGGTCGGTATGAAAACAAGCCAAAACTTCTCATTCGTCGGTAAACACTTCGCATGCCAATAGGTCTTCCGTGTTCTGCAAACCATTCATTTGCAATGGACCTGGTAGTGGAGAAACGGTCCCTTAAGGCCAATAATCTTAGGCGGCGATCTTCACGGTCTGTTGTTCTACGGCGGCGTCCAGTGTCCCTTGCTCTTTGCGTACGGCCTTCTCGAAGCCATGCCTGACAACACCTAACCACAGTGTCTACACTTCTTTGCACTCTAACTGCAATTGCCCGAAAAGAAAGTCCAGCTTCCCGAAGTCCCACTATACGGCCCCTATCAAACTCACTAAATTGACGAAATCGTACAGGTCTCCGTTCTGTAGGCATCGTAACCGATCGTAAAGGATGTCAAGAACCAAAATCTGCCAACGTTGATTCTTTACGGCGGCAAAAATAT
The DNA here is from genome assembly GCA_963669975.1 of Acanthoscelides obtectus. NCBI lineage: Eukaryota > Metazoa > Arthropoda > Insecta > Coleoptera > Chrysomelidae > Acanthoscelides > Acanthoscelides obtectus. The sequence goes on along the minus strand of CAVLJG010000007.1, from coordinate 10,749,406 downwards.
TCATTTTTAGAGCGTTAGTGAATTGAAAAGAAGCAGTATAAAAACCGGAATGTCCAACTGATAAGGCTGAACAATTTTTCACTTGTTATTTACAGTAAGATAAATACATTCACCAACTTTTATTAAAATAAAACCATTTAAACTGGGTGTTCGGATTTATATGTCACTTAGTATATAAACAAACTGATTCGTCTATTTGAATAGCATCACCGTTTAAAGGCACTTTAGATTTTCAGGAGAAAAAATAATAACTTTGGATTTAGAGTGATTCAGGTTCTCTATGATTTATGTTTCCAAAATATCTGAATTTACATGATTGAAACTATGATAAAATTGTGAGTCCTGAGCACAAATTATATACTACAAAATCTTACAACCTTGTTTATAACTGCTATATATAAAATAAAGGGTAGTGGTCCAAGCACTGATCCTTGAGGCACTCCTGAGCGTATCAAACGTTCTGTAGAAGATTCCGAATCAACGACGACGATTTGCGTTACGCTGTCGAGCATAGACAGCAGGGTTCCCACATAAATTCAAATAAAAATCGACTAAATCTTGTAGGAAATCTGAAAAATATTGCTGACCTAATCACCATCTAAATCCAAATCCCTTAGGTCACCAAAAATAACCAAAAACTCAACCACCCGCCACCCTTCAGTGGCGATTTAAACCAGTTAATTGTTTACCATGAAAACCATTATATGAATCCCCAGCTGGATACGAAGCTGTAACAATTTTGTTGACTACAGTTTCATTCAAAAATTATTTAAGAAAAATGTATCTCCAATAGCGCTCTTTTGGGACGTGTACCTTATTTTTTCTAAGAACTTGTGGCATTATTTTGTATTCTATATGCCTAGGAGAGATCGACATGTTAGTTTTGGAAAGCCTGTATATCCCCGTTTTCACCACATGAAGAAAAAGATCTTGAAACAGAAAACAGGTAAAACTTCTCTGAGGTTTATTATGATTGCGTATCATATCTTCTACCATTTTCTTTTATTTGTGTCGTCAATCCTGGAGTTCCCCTCACCCATTATAGTCAGTTGATAAAGTAGTGGTCACATATGTCAAGGTACATTAGATGTATTGTGAATGATCCTCAAAGCTTTAACGCACCGGGCATTAAATGGAAAACGGCTGGATTTTTCAATATCCTTCCTCCATCGTCATACCTTTTCACAGTTCCCATATACGAGCCCCTTCCCACTTCAGTTGGCAAGATTTGTACCAAAATATGCCTTTATAAACTAAACATGACGAAACCATTTACTTCTAAAAAACAAAAACATTTTAGATACACTCTAGAAAAATACTTATTTGAAATCACTTAGACCTATAACTAATAGAACATCTGGTACATTATTTTCTTCCACCCATTTTATAGCCTTTTTTGAGGTATGGCACGCTGCACCATCTTGCTAAAACACACAATCTTGGCCAGATGCCAAACATTCTTCCATCACTGGTAAAAGTGATTCTTCTAAAATTGACAAATATTTATTTGTATCCACATTTCCATCAATAAAATGAAGTTTTCCTACTCCTTTGATGACATACTGCCCCAGACCATAATGGATGCTGGAAATTTCACTTTTCTCTTCAGACAGTCAACATGGAATGCTTCATTTTTTTTGCGAATAACTCTACTGCGACTGTCACCAACACAAACTTCGAATCGAGCCTCATCACTCCATTGTATTGCACACCATTGTTGAGATGTCCATTGTCTATGTTCTTTAACCCATCTAAGCCGATTTTTCTTTTGCAGTGAGTTAATATGAGCTTTTCTTTGGCCTATAAACAAGTTGTGCAACTTTATTGTTTTTACTTCACTTTTTTTATAAGAAAACTTACCTTGCAAGTGCTAAATCCCAGTTTGTGCGCCTCTCTATGGCACTTAATTGTAAATAATTGGCACGCCTGTTTTTCACGATTATTCTTCTTAATGCTCGTCGGTCGGCTTTTGTGATATTACTTTTTTCACATATCGTGGCTTAATATTAACTGAACCAGTTACGTTATATCTTCTAACAATATTTCTCACACTATAACGCGACAAGTCTAACAAAGTTGCAATTTCTGAGTTTGATTTCCCAGAATTAAAAAATTTAATTATCAGTAACCGAATTTTCTCACTAATAACCTTTCCTCTACCCATTTTGAAAACCTTAACTACCCAAAACTATTTTAAACGTATTCTGACAGCTGTGATTAATAAAAACAATTGTCAGGGCTTTTATTTTTCACAGCCACCTATGCGTTATACTTATTTTGCATTGAAATGAAAATAGGTTGATATGCTGTAATTGCAACTTCTGTTATTTTGATTAGGGAGTGATAAAGTTGGTGTTTTCTACTATATATTATCATAATATTCATTGTTAATATTTTAAACCTATAACACCCTACTACATTTTTATTATTTGTGTTTGATAAGAAAAAAACTAAGATTTCAATAGTTGGGCCAACTGAGGTGGGAAGGGGCTCGTAAACATAATATCCATATACTGACCGCTGGTACGTGTCACACGAGTACAATGCACTTCTTAGTACAGTCATTATAGTTAAAGGGAATTATAAAAATGAAATAAGAAACTGTTCTATCAATTTCACGTAAGGCATCTGTTTTGTGTGAGGTGCTTTATAGATAAGTGGTACAGCAGAGCATACGAATTGCTGGACAGTGGACCAACTGTATCTCGACGATGACTTAATCATTGTTTTCTGACGGCTGTGGTTTTTTCGGTATTTCAATTAGGATTAGATCTATTAGAGCATGGTATACAAATTACGAGAAACCAATGGGCGATTATGAAGTTCAAACCTTTTAAGTCAACTACCTCAGCCTCACACCACGAGATTCAAATGTGCCTGGCTTATATCGCCAGTTCGCTTGTTAATAAACACGTAATTATGTTGGTTATAAAAAACAAAACTTTTTAAAACATTATAAGGACATTTTAAGTAGATGTTTTTCCAAAGCAGAGAGCAGTCTTACTGATACCGAGATATTGTTTTTCCTCGTTGGACACGAAACAGCCAACCACCAGCTATGTCATCAAACGGTATAAATATACTAAGTGACATATAAATCCGAACACCCAGTTTAAATTGTTTTATTTTAATAAAAGTTGGTGAATGTATTTATCTTACTGTAATTAACAAGTGAAAACATTTTCAGCCTTATCAGTTGGACATTCCGGTTTTTATACTGCTTTTTTTTAATTCACTAACGCTCTAAAAATGAATATTTCAGCCGCAGTAAAGAATCAACGTTGGCGGATTTTGGTTCTTGACATCCTTTACGATCGGTTACGATGCCTAGAGTACGGAGACCTGTACGATTTCGTCAACTTAGTGAGTTTGATAGGGGCCGTATAGTGGGACTTCGGGAAGCTGGACTTTCTTTTCGGGCAATTGCAGTTAGAGTGCAAAGAAGTGTAGACACTGTGGTTAGGTGTTGTCAGGCATGGCTTCGAGAAGGCCGTACGCAAAGAGCAAGGGGCACTGGACGCTGCCGTAGAACAACAGACCGTGAAGATCGCCGCCTAAGATTATTGGCCTTAAGGACCGTTTCTCCACTACCAGGTACATTGCAAATGAATGGTTTGCAGAACACAGAAGACCTATTGGCATGCGAAGTGTTTACCGACGAATGAGAAGTTTTGGCTTGTTTTCATACCGGCCATACTGGGTCCTCCCTTTAACTAGAGAACACCGACGTAATCGCCTTGAGTGGTGCAGACAACGGTCAACCTGGGATCAGGAATGGAACAGTATTGTCTTTAGTGACGAGTCTCGATTTTGTTTAGGCATGCACGATGGTCGTGCCAGGGTTAGAAGGCGACGTGGTGAAAGGAGGAATCCACAGTTTTTTGTTGAAAGACATGTTCATCACACTGTTGGAGTTATGGTTTGGGGTGCTATAGATTATGGTTCCAGGTCATCTTTAATCTTCATCAGAGGTAACATGAACGCGCACGAAGTTCTAGAACCCCATCTTTTACCCTATCTTGACACCCTGGCAGATCCAACTTTCCAACAAGATAATGCCCGACCACATGTTGCAAGAGTCACAATAGACTTCTTTCAACATAATGATGTCACATTGTTACCATGGCCACCAAGATCTCCCGACTTATCCCCAATTGAGCACGTGTGGGATATGATGGGTAGAAGATTGCTCAATTTGCAACGTCCTCGTCAGACTCTAGAAGCACTTCGAGAGGAGTTGGTGGTTGCCTGGAATGAGATACCACAGGAGGACATTGACCACCTGATCAGAAGCATGCCTAGGCGCGTTGGAGAATGCGTAGCACATCAGGGTGCATCCACACATTATTAAAGGTCAAAGGGCTTTAAAGCAGTGCAATCATTTTGAAATTTTTATCATTTTCTTATTATGCTTCATTAAGTACTTATACAGAATTTTATTAAAATAAAACCATTTAAACTGGGTGTTCGGATTTATATGTCACGGATATCTTGCGGCCAGAGGAAAATTCAGCCACCCATTTATATTCATCATCGCACTACAGTTCCGAGCCTACTAGAAATCCACCCTGTTCTACACATCAGGCCGGCGCAGTCGCGGAACACCCGAATCATCCCCCAAGTCAAGCCGTTGACGTTTTCCTACAGTACGCCGCTATTCCCAACTCCGTCTCGAGGCACGTAAAAATTTATTTACGTTTCTGATGTAACCGAGCATTGTGAGGATTTCAATTTCCTCCCGGTGTTCTACTGTGTAACAGACAGCTTCTAGGTGAGTCTGCCTGTGTTTTGCGCATCATTTTAAGAGCGTTTTGGTGGTCTGGATGTGCATTCGCCTGCAGCACCCAAACACCGTGCAGTATGTATGAACATTTCACACTCCGCTATTGTTAATTTGTTGTTGAATTTTCAGGAAAAACAGTGAGTACACAATTCATTTCCTTTGGATCATGCTCAGGTTGCTTTAAATGTCGTATTCACAATTCCATCGTGAAGAACATATGTAATTCGTCATGCATCGGATTAAAAAAAAGTTCAACCGACTTCATATCTTCATATAACGAAGTTGTGATAACTTTGGTTAATACTTTTGTCTATAACACCGTCTATCAGTTACTAAGAGTCATACAGTAAGCTTATCACCCAAATTTCAATTCAACGAAATCTTGTTTGTCATTTTTCATCTACATTGCTGCCGGACTCATTTATTTCCAAAAGTTCCAGAATTATCAGCATCAAATTATTAAATTATATTTACACACTTAAAAAACATCTAAGTTCAAAATGTGCTTTGGGTCAAGTTTTGTTAGCTTTGTGATAATTGCTACCGAAAAATTCAAGGCGCTTGGAACATAACATATAATTTTTCCTTGATTTCAAAACGTCTGACAATATCACAACAAACAGCGTCGACCAAGTCTTAGACCGAATTAATTCAACCATCAAGCCCAACTCTAATCGACAACGAAGCTGAACTTATCAAGCTCTAGCCCAGCTTGTGATTAATTCTACTTGCACTTTACTCTTCATCACAGATAATTTTCAATTTTCATAGATGCAAAAAAAATTTTGACTAAAAGAATTTACTAGTAAATGCTTTTCTTCACTACGCCCATGGTTTGTTTATCATTTTGTTGTTGAAAATAGCTAATGGTGCGTTTTTTTGTGGCTAAAAAGCTATTTCTTGAAAGGAAATATCTCGAACTTATTTTAAATAGGAATTTAGTACATATTTTGCGATTGATTTGACCAAGCTTTGTTGCTAAAATAACTTGTAACGCTTTATTACATAAATTAACCATGGTATATTCCACAGCAGAAAGAGTTGAAATTAACGAAATTTTTTCCGGAAATAATCAGTGCGGTAATAGAACAGCAGAAATATTTATTGAGCGACATGAGAACAGTAACTTGCATCGAAAATATGTTCTAGAACTTGTAGCTAAATTTCGGGAAACTGGGTCAGTTGTCGTAAAAAAAATTAAGTACTTATACAAAATTTTATTAAAATAAAACCATTTAAACTGGGTGTTCGGATTTATATGTCACTTAGTATAATAATCAAGAAAGGAGAACCCGTCCACTTTAAGTTTTAAATCAATAAATTTTCAAAACTACTGAAGTGAAGTACATTAATTTTGCATCATTATAAAGGGAATTGAAAAACCTTTAGAATAAGGTATCACTCGACCCCCTTTCCATTTAATATTTTGGGGGTGGTGTCACCCCAGCTTAAGGGGCTGCACGTGCTAACGTGATTTTTTGCCTAACTTGTGTCCCCCTCGAAAACAAGATCGACGGGTCTGAGCGTTTTTCAAAATAAAAACTGAGCTGCGTCTGTTTCGTTTTCGATGCGCCACCCTGTATGTTACGGGTCATGACGAAAATTGGGCGTTGACGGTTATGGTCGGTTATTGAGACGACTGCCCACTGCGGGCGGGAAATGTTAACATTTTCATTTTAACGTGATTGTCCGACCATTGATGTTAATGGCCGAGAAGAGATGGGCAATGTTGATATTAATATTAAAACGATTAAAAGCATTACCGATATTCGTCGTAACAAAAACACTCATAAAGAACAATCAAGACAAAAGAAATATTATCAAAATCTGGAACTTGGAGTTTCCATCAAAGTGCTTCTATTATCTCAACCATAATTTAGAATATTCGTTACTAATCATTACTACTAGTTAATCATTTACTATATGTGGCGTCCCCCCCTTTCCCGTGTATCCGCCTATATGGTGTGGGAGATGGAAGATGGTGATCCAATCTCCCTGTTTATTTGAATTAAGAATATATTGGCGATAAGGTCTTTTTAATAACTTGCGGTGATCTAAAGAACAAATTTTTCGGAATAATGGTGATATCAAAAGTAGAAAGTAGAAAGTTCATCAAAATTCATTTCCTAACTTCGACAAACAATGCGTTTCAGTATCTTAAATCTTTTATCAAATGAACGAAATGATGGAAGAGAAGAAGAAATGCCGGAATAGTAAACAGGGGCGGAACGTACATGTTTTGAGTCGAAAGCAAACAGTTTTACGTGGCTTGCATGTCCCAAGTACATTTCATTGTGATCATCCTCTTTCCTTTTGGAATGTTGTCGTTTTTATATTTGTTATGTATACTAAGTGACATATAAATCCGAACACCCAGTTTAAATGGTTTTATTTTAATAAAAGTACTTAATGAAGCATAATAAGTAAATGATAAAAATTTCAAAATGATTGCACTGCTTTAAAGCCCTTTGACCTTTAATAATGTGCGGATGCACCCTGATGTGCTACGCATTCTCCAACGCGCCTAGGCATGCTTCTGATCAGGTGGTCATTGTCCTCCTATGGTATCTCATTCCAGGCAACCACCAACTCCTCTCGAAGTGCTTCTAGAGTCTGATTAGGACGTTGCTAATTGAGCAATCTCCTACCCATCATATCCCACACGTGCTCAATTGGGGATAAGTCGGGAGATCTTGGTGGCCATGGTAACAATGTGACATCATTATGTTGAAAGAAGTCTATTGTGACTCTTGCAACATGTGGTCGGGCATTATCTTGTTGGAAAGTTGGATCTGCCAGGGTGTCAAGATAGGGTAAAAGATGGGGTTCTAGAACTTCGTGCGCGTTCATGTTACCTCTGATGAAGATTAAAGGTGACCTGGAACCATAAGCTATAGCATGCGAAGTGTTTACCGACGAATGAGAAGTTTTGGCTTGTTTTCATACCGGCCACACTGGGTCCTCCCTTTAACTCGAGTACACCGACGTAATCGCCTTGAGTGGTGCAAACAACGGTCACTCTGGGATCAGGAATGGAACAGTATTGTCTTTAGTGACGAGTCTCGATTTTGTTTAGGCATGAACGATGGTCGTGGCAGGGTTAGAAGGCGACGTGGTGAAAGGAGGAATCCACAGTTTTTTGTTGAAAGACATGTTCATCACACTGTTGGAGTTATGGTTTGGGGTGCTATAGCTTATGGTTCCAGGTCACCTTTAATCTTCATGAGAGGCAGATCCAACTTTCCAACAAGATAATGCCCGACCAAATGTTGCAAGAGTCACAATAGACTTCTTCCAACATAGTGATGTCACATTGTTACCATGGCCACCAAGATCTCCCGACTTATCCCCAATTGAGCACGTGTGGGATATGATGGGTAGGAGATTGCTCAATTTGCAACGTCTCCTCAGACTCTAGAAGCACTTCAAGAGGAGTTGGTGGTTGCCTGGAATGAGATTCCACAGGAGGACATTGACCACCTGATCAGAAGCATGCCTAGGCGCGTTGGAGAATGCGTAGCACATCAGGGTGCATCCACACATTATTAAAGGTCAAAGGGCTTTAAAGCAGTGCAATCATTTTGAAATTTTTATCATTTACTTATTATGCTTCATTAAGTACTTATACAAAATTTTATTAAAATAAAACCATTTAAACTGGGTGTTCGAATTTATATGTCACTTAGTATAATTTGGCTAGTCTGAATTTACAATTTAATTTTGATCACAGTGCGAGGCGCGGCCTGGAATGTTTGGTAACTTGCTCGACTGTATAGTCTACTGAATCGAGGATTGCTGTGCGATTCCGCTTGATTATAACGCCGCTGCGCCTGTTGTTTTACATAATCCCTTAGATGTGGGTTATCAAGATCTCTGTGAATTGTCTCATTTGACAGGTCCAAGGAGCGTTAGTAATTGTGGGTATGGTTCTGTTTTGCAGGACTTGTAGTCTCTGCATGTGCGTTTTGACAAGAAAACACCAAGCCGCGCATGCGTAGGTGATTGCGGGTCTCGCTGATATCTCCGAGGGAGCACCGCGAAGTTTTTCAGTACAACAGATTGGCTGCGTTTTCGAAGTATTAATTTTGATCAACCACCGATCCGCCCACTCCAATACTTCCTCCACCGCACTCTGCAGCCTGTCGTGAACCAGGTTACCAGAACAAGACTGGACTAGCAATGCAGTGTCGTCAGCATAGAAATAGACTTCACAGTTGCTGGGGCAAGGGACGTCATGTATATAAAGTGAATAAAGGATTGGTCCTAAGACCGAACCCTGAGGAACAAGGAACCGCTTATTTCGTGTCCAAATTCGGTATGATTGTGACACTGAGCACTTTATGACATATTTAACGGGAAAATTTGGAAAAGAAGCAACGTGATCGGAAAAATTTACCACCCCATTTTTACACTTCCATGAGAAAATTAAAAACCATCCCAAATTCTCCACGTTCTAAAAAATATCAGCCGCTTGACGCTGCCATACTGCAATGTCCCTAAAAGTTGAGATCAGATCTTTGAACCGATGTTTGACCCTTTTGGATTAAGTTTTAGACATTTTCAGATACGTAGTTGTGTTCATGATTCTTTAATATCTCATCAATCATCTTTAATATCAACATTTGTATTTTTATGTTTATACCACAGCGCAGGAATTCTAGGGACTCTTTTGGTTGTATTTTATGTCACGGTGGTCTTTCAAAGCTAGAAATTAGTTGCGCATCCCCTTTTTCTTATCCATTCTGGAAATTACATATACAAATTTGCAGAATTTCAAAAATGAGAGAGATAAGAAATAATTATATTCCATCCAGTTTAAATGGTTTTATTTTAATAAAAGTTGGTGAATGTATTTATCTTACTGTAAATAACAAGTGAACAAATTTTCAGCCTTATCAGTTGGACATTCCGGTTTTTATACTGCTTTTTTTAATACACTAACGCTCTAAAAATGAATATTTCAGCCGCAGTAAAGAATCAACGTTGGCGGATTTTGGTTCTTGACATCCTTTACGATCGGTTACGATGCCTAGAGTACGGAGACCTGTACGATTTCGTCAACTTAGTGAGTTTGATAGGGGCCGTATAGTGGGACTTCGAGAAGCTGGACTTTCTTTTCGGGCAATTGCAGTTAGAGTGCAAAGAAGTGTTGACACTGTGGTTAGGTGTTGTCAGGCATGGCTTCGAGAAGGCCGTACGCAAAGAGCAAGGGGCACTGGACGCCGCCGTAGAACAACAGACCGTGAAGATCGCCGCCTAAGAGTATTGGCCTTAAGGGACCGTTTCTCCACTACCAGGTCCATTGCAAATGAATGGTTTGCAGAACACGGAAGACCTATTGGCATACGAAGTGTTTACCGACGAATGAGAAGTTTTGGCTTGTTTTCATACCGGCCACACTGGGTCCTCCCTTTAACTCGAGAACACCGACGTAATCGCCTTTAGTGGTGCAGACAACGGTCATTCTGGAATCAGGAATGGAGTATTGTCTTTAGTGACGAGTCTCGATTTTGTTTAGGCATGCACGATGGTCGAGCCAGGGTTAGAAGGCGACGTGGTGAAAAGAGGAATCCACAGTTTTTTGTTGAAAGACATGTTCATCACACTGTTGGAGTTATGGTTTGGGGTGCTATAGCTTATGGTTCCAGGTCACCTTTAATCTTCATCAGAGGTAACATGAACGCGCAGCGTTATATCCACGAAGTTCTAGAACCCCATCTTTTACCCTATCTTGACACCCTGGCAGATCCAACTTTCCAACAAGATAATGCCCGACCACATGTTGCAAGAGTCACAATAGACTTCTTTCAACATAATGATGTCACATTGTTACCATGGCCACCAAGATCTCCCGACTTATCCCCAATTGAGCACGTGTGGGATATGATGGGTAGGAGATTGCTCAATTGGCAACGTCCTCCTCAGACTCTAGAAGCACTTCGAGAGGAGTTGGTGGTTGCCTGGAATAAGATACCACGAGGACATTGACCACCTGATCAGAAGCATGCCTAGGCGCGTTGGAGAATGCGTAGCACATCAGGGTGCATCCACACATTATTAAAGGTCAAAGAGCTTTAAAGCAGTGCAATCATTTTGAAATTTTTATCATTTACTTATTATGCTTCATTAAGTACTTATACAAAATTTTATTAAAATAAAACCATTTAAACTGGGTGTTCGGATTTATATGTCACTTAGTATATGTTTTCTTTTTAAATTGTAGGAAATTTCAGGATGATAAAACATGATATAACTCATAAGCAAGCACAATTTGATGCAAATAGATGTTTATGACATAACCTCAAAATAGAGTTCTGACACGGACAAGTAGAAAACTATGTCAATCAAGGCGCCCTACAATTGTAGGGACGACTGACGATACGGGCCTTAGACAGTTCAAATATCGCAATAACAAAGTTTGTTTATGCTTCTCATAGCAGTCGCGATGCCCTTTCATTTAAGCTTCCGCCTACGCGGCTGCTTCGTTATTAAAGAAAAGTGACATCGTCAACGTCATATCCAAATCCGTCACTGATAGCCGAAAGCAGAAGAACGTAATAAAGTGATGAGAAAGGGTAAACAAACCGCCATCACGCCGGTCACGCCGCCACCAAGTTTTCCGCCACGGCGTGGCGTGGAGGCGGTGTCAGCGGAGGGGACAGATCAATACGAAGCGATGCCCCGCGATACACTCCAGATACGCGTGATACAATGTCCGAAGGGATTACCTATGCTTGCCGCACAGAGGTAAATTTACCCTGTTTTCCGGGATAAAAGTGACTTTTCTGGAAGCCTTCTACATCGTCAATATACGAAAATGTCTAGCCAACACTTCCAACCCTCAGGCTTGAAGATGTTGGTTGTAACTTGATTCGCGCAATGGCTTTATAGTTTACAACTTTAAATGCTTTATATCGACCACAATCACCACAATCTTACTAATTTTTATAATCTAATCTAAAGCGTTTTTAAATTGGGTAATTAACAAATAAATGGCATTAAGTTTTTCTAAGTTAAGCCAAAGTTTGTAGTCAGTAAGTAAGTTTCATTAAATTAAATATTTAAAACACACATGACAACAGCGCATCGGTCTTTCATCACTCTTATCGAACCGTCAATCGATCGCAAACGGTAACAGTGGTTAGTTATCGTTTTGCATAGATAAATTACTTTATCGTTTTGTCGGACAGAGCATCGGGCGTGTTGTTTTGTTTTTGTTCGCCTACGTCGTCGTGTTTATTTACAATCTTCTCGAATCAAGAGTTCGCCGATATGTTGTTAGTTTACGATGAAGCTCGTCGAAGACAGGTTACTGTAGAGCAGGAGGAACAACTTTTAAATATCATGGAAATCAATGCCGATATCAGCACTCGGGAATTAGGCAGCCGCGTACGACCATAGTCCATAGAATCCTACGGGAAAATTTGCCTTATCCTTACCATGTACAACGAGTGCAGGGCTTGTTACCAGAAGACTATCCTCGCAGACTAACATTCTGTCAGTGGTTTTTGCACAAAAACATTGAAAATCCGGATTTTTTTAAAAACATTCTAGCGACGGACGAATGTACTTTTACGCGAGACGGGATATTAAATTTCCATAATACTCACACGTGGGCCTAAGAAAATCCTCATACCATTCGTGAAGGTCATTCCCAACAACGTTTTAAAATAAATATTTGGGCGGGTATTCTTGACGATTAGGTAATTGGCCCTTTCGACTTACCCCCAAAGCTGTGAGATATCCTTCTACCTTAGCTTTCTAGCCAATAACCTACCAGAACTTTTGAAACAGACCTTAGACGACATGCCATTACAACGGAGATTTTTTGGTTTCTTCATGGCGGGGCACCACCAAACATTTTTAGAGGCGTCATTCGGTATTTGAATGAACATTATCCAAATCGCTGGATCGGTCGAAACGCTCATGATCCTCGAAAATGGCCAGCAAGATCTCCCGACCTCAATCCGATGGATTTCTGGTATTTGGGAGAACTTAAAGGGATGGTTTATGGGGCTGATCCAATACCAACTGAATCACAACTTCGAGAAACAATTTTTAATGCGGCTGAAATAATAAATGGACAACTTCGATGTCCTACAGTAAGAAGAAACTGGGTTCGCCGTAATGAAGCTTGTGTAGAAAGTGGAGGACGACATTTTGAACACCTTCTTTAAATACAAAAAAAGTGCAGTGTGATCGTAAACTACTTTTACATATCACAAATAATAAGTCCTTCGTTAAAGTATATCATTCACAAGTTTCTTCTACGTGGACACACACACATGGAAGCTGATCATATCCATGCACTTATCGAACGAGTTATAAAAAAACAACCAACCATGAAAATACTATATGTGCGCCATGGGACTGACGCCACCGGAGCCACAATTTTCGAGATGCAATTAGATGACTTCAAGAACTTCGAGGCCTTATATTCCGGCACAGGATCACCTCTCATTCAAAAGAAATAGACAGTAGACAAAGAAAGCTTTTTAGTGTCATCAGCGGTGTGGCTTGAGGTTCGAAAACAGGATCCAGGGATACTCTACTATAAAACAGACATATTCCAAGAGGACTACAAAATGGTAAACATGAATAGATCCGCTAGAAAACCGATAGGGTTACCACTAGAACTATGTTCGCCGCGACAAACCCCAAAAGGACTTAGCAAGTAAAAGCACGATCATCTCCTCATGCTTCTGCAATGGATACCAGAAGCATTTCATGATTTTTATAAAAATATTCCTGTGCTGGGTCAACAAGGAGATGGATGATGACGACGACGATTGAATATGTATTCTCCAGATGTCATTTTTTGTAATAATAAAATGTAGCCTATTTCCACCAATTGTACTTACTGTGTTTCATCCTATGCTGCACCTGGATTTTATTATCATAGTAAATATGCGTAACTCACAAAATAATCTGAATATCAAATTCTAAGAACATTAACATGAAGCATTACTGTTCTGTGTACCATATAATATGCTTTCCCAAAAAACTATATTCGCATATTAACAGTAACATGAACAAAAATCCATTCAGCTACTAACTTAATCTTTCATTTGCTTGTTCTGTGAATTGCATTATATGGAGTTACAACTACAGGGTGACTTCGAAGTTGAGTCATTTATTTTAACAGTGAGTAGATCTGATCAAAAGAAATGTTTTTTCCTTTACCATTTTTCTGGTAAAATTAAAGTAACAAAGTTATAGCCCTTTGGAAGTTTGAGTAAAGCCCTGTCTCAATAATAATATTATGTGCTCGTGTTTGGCGACAACGGATATAATTCGCCTTATCGGTTCATCGCATCGGAAACAAAAAAGCGAAAGAATTTGGAACGATGTTTTTACAATTATTTCATTCAGTTATATACAGTCAGTGTCAGTCGGTAGTGGATAGTGGTGTCTGTTGCGTGGCTCAAACGAAATAAAAAATGGCACATGTTTATGCGGATCGGTTTCCCAATCGAGTGCAACCAACCCCTCGTGCCTTTGTTAATGTAGTACAAAGGGCTCGTGAATCATCTGACTTAAGACCTCACATATGGACGGCATGCCGGTGCTCCAAGACCTCACGATCAAATACAGGTCCGCACTGAAATACTTGTCGGGAGGATACTTTATAAAACAAGGTAAATTTTTTTTTTAATTTTTTTTTTATTTTTACACACATATTTTGGTTTATCTTCCTTCTACAATCATTATCTGAAAATTAATGACTCAACTTCAAAGTCACCCTGTATATACCTCTAAGACACACAAGTGGATATCCGACAAAGATTTTGTATGAAGTTTATGAATTTTTTTATGGTTGGTACCTTCTTTTAATCACTTCCCAAAATCCTACATTTCCGTTTAGCACGTGACTTATCTCAAAACCACAGTGCTCTGAGTAGCTCAAATATAGAGTACTTATGTATGCAGTTGCTTTTGCTCAAACTACTTGACTATAACTATCTAGCAAGTATATGTAGATGGGCCATGGAATGCTATGTTCGGTCGTCAACGTTAAAATAACATTAGGAGCTCACAGCAAAACGTAAATTTTCAAGTAAATAAAGAATTATTTGCTTACTCTAAGAAAGGCAACGCACGTCCCTATATTGCTGGTCGTACTACGGATTTTCTTCAAGGAGCAGGTCGTCCAACACATTAATAATGTTTTTCTCATTACTTGACAATAAACTCACGTGAAAATATTATCATTTCATTCTTGATGTAAGACTACCACCACATTGCCAAAACATCAAGCTGAAGAAATTATTTTTTCTCGATGTAACACTTCTACTCTCACTGAGTGTACAATGAAAACCAACTAGTCTTGCAGAAACTTAGATGAAAAGCAGAGTATAGTCGTGGACATGTCCGCAATACAGAAACAGCAGCAGAAATAGAAGGATTGGTAACCCGAGGTAATTTTCTAGTAGTGACCATGTGATGCATCAAGCTTGGCACTAACAGCTTTAGATTTATAACAATAAAAAGAAATATGACCAAAAGGAGTATAAGCTATTATGTGATAAACGTGCGCCGAATAATATGCTGTACAAAGCTCCTATTCACAGAAAAATGGACATAGAGATTCTGAAATATCCTCAATAAAAAATAATCTGGTATTTCGTTATCCCTTTACGTTATCCCTTTAGTAAAATGTTGTCGAAATGATTAATCAAATTCGTATTAAAATACTTTCTGATACGAGCTCAAAGATGCATGAATCAATTTCGTCATGTTTTGAGACATAAATTTCGGCTATCGTCACAACTCTTCAATTAGGCATTAGCTCTCATCTATTTCAAAATTGGTGAAGGTGCTATTTTCAGTAATCGCCACTTTTTAAGTGTTTTCAGTTTCACTACTTCTTTGTTTCGATCTATCTAGAAATTATCCGCATACCCTTGACTCGCTAGGAAATCTCATTTTAGCAAGGTGGCTATGAAGCACGACGCGTTCTCTCAGAACACAGTGGGCGTGTCGCAGCGTTGCCAGACGTACGATAATTATCGTTTCTGTACGATAATTTCAAGTACTGTACGATGTGCGATAGTATGTCTGGATACTAGCAGTTTTCGAGATGCAATTAGATGACTTCAAGAACTTCGAGACCTTATATTCCGGCACAGGATCACCTCTCATTCAAAAGAAACAGACAGTAGACAAAGAAAGCTTTTTAGTGTCATCAGCGGTGTGGCTTGAGGTTCGAAAACAGGATCCAGGGATACTCTACTATAAAACAGACACACAAAATGGTAAACATGAATAGATCCGCTAGAAAACCGATAGGGTTACCACTAGAACTATGTTGGCCGCGTCAAACCCCAAAAGGACTGCAAGAAAAAGCACGATCATCTCCTCATGCTTCTGCAATGGATACCAGAAGCATTTAATGATTTTTATAAAAATATTCCTGTGCTGGGTCAACAAGGAGATGATGAAGACGACGTCGATTGAATATGTATTCTCCAGATGTCATTTTTTGTAATAATAAAATGTAGCTTATTTCCACCAATTGTACTTACTGTGTTTCATCCTATGCTGCACCTGGATTTTATTATAATAGTAAACAGTCGTAACTCACAAAATAATCTGAATATCAAATTCTAAGAACATTAACATGTAGCATTACTGTTCTGTGTACCATATAATATGTTTTCCCAAAAAACTATATTCGCACATTAACAGTAACTTGAACAAAAATCCATTCTGCTACTAACTCAATCTTTAATTTGCTTGTTCTCTGAATTGCATTATGTGGAGTTACAACTATATACCTCTAAGACACAGAAGTAGATTTTTTAATACGTTCAATAAACTTTCACACACCAAGTGAAGCGCTAAGAGTGGTCCGTTTTTTTTTTAATTGTTTGCATTTTACGAGTACATTATCAAATAATGAAATAATACCTAAGAGCCAAAAATAACAAACTCCATCTTTATTTACACTGTGTTCCATCGTTTATGAATTTTTTTATGGTTGGTATCTTTTTTTAATCACTTCCCAAAATCCTACATTTCCGTTCAGCACGTGACTTATCTCAAAACCACAGTGCTCTGACTAGCTCAAGTATAGAGTACTTATGTATGCAGTTGCTTTTACTCAAACTACTTGACTATAACTATCTAGCAAGTATATGTAGATGGGCCATGGAAGGCTAAGCTCGGTCGTCAACGTTAAAATAACATTAGGAGCTCACAGCAAAACGTAAATTTTCAAGTAAATAAAGAATTATTTGCTTACTCTAAGCAAGGCAACGCACGTCCCTATATTGCTGGTCGTACTACGGATTTTCTTCAAGGAGCAGGTCGTCCAACACATTAATAATGTTTTTCTCATTACTTGTCAATAAACTGACGTGAAAATATTATCATTTCATTCTTGATGTAAGACTACCACCACATTGCCAAAACATCAAGCTGAAGAAATTATTTTTTCTCGATGTAACACTTCTACTCTCACTGAGTGTACAATGAAAACCAACTAGTCTTGCAGAAACTTAGATGAAAAGCAGAGTATAGTCGTGGACATGTCCGCAATACAGAAACAGCAGCAGAAATAGAAGGATTGGTAACCCGAGGTAATTTTCTAGTAGTGACCATGTGATGCATCAAGCTTGGCACTAACAGCTTTAGATTTATAACAATAAAAAGAAATATCACCAAAAGGAGTATAAGCTATTATGTGATAAACGTGCGCCGAATAATATGCTGTACAAAGCGCCTATTCACAGAAAAATGGACATAGAGATTCTGAAATATCCTCAATAAAAAATAATCTGGTATTTCGTTATCCCTTTACGTTATCCCTTTAGTAAAATGTTGTCGAAATGATTAATCAAATTCGTATTAAAATACTTTCTGATACGAGCTCAAAGATGCATGAATCAATTTCGTCATGTTTTGAGACATAAATTTCGGCTATCGTCACAACTCTTCAATTAGGCATTAGCTCTCATCTATTTCAAAATTGGTGAAGGTGCTATTTTCAGTAATCGCCACTTTTTAAGTGTTTTCAGTTTCACTACTTGTTTCGTTCTATCTAGAAATTATCCGCATACCCTTGACTCGCTAGGAAATCTCATTTTAGCAAGGTGGCTATGAAGCACGACGCGTTCTCTCAGAACACAGTGGGCGTGTCGCAACGTTGCCAGACGTACGATATTCATCGTTTATGTACGATAATTTCAAGTACTGTACGATGTGCGATAGTATGTCTGGATACTAGCTGAATGTACGATAATTTTGCGACTGAGCTCTTTTACTCACAGATGTTGAATCAATCTAACAACTACGTTCAATTAACACCAGCAAGCAGCTGTCAGTGTTGCCGCTTGGTAGACAAGCGCGCGTTCCCCACTCTGTATAACGGGTTGCCTAGCAGTATGCTGACTATCTCGGCAAACATCAACGGGAAAAATTGCCGTCAATCAGTGCTCACGTTCTATGTATTGACATGACGCGCATATTTTTATTCACCCATGTGCATTAGATGAAATGAATGCTACGTCAGCCGTTTTTATGACTCTTGAAACTTAAAAATCAAAAGATCGTTTTGCGGAATCTTTGAAGAAAGCCAAACATAGACAGCAAGCTTATAGGAAAGAATGGAAAACAAAAGAGCTCCCCCCCCCGAGACGGAAATTAATTTTGACGTGTTTGTACGATAATTCCCTGCGACGAATCTGGCAACGCTGGTGTGCCGTTATGTTCCCTTGTTTGTCCGATTAATCCTTCACGTCCAATTCACGTGCTCTCGAAAATTATACCACACTCCCTGTCGTCCATTAGATAATGCTTCTGGCAGAAAAAACATTTGTCAAATACGGTGAATGTGCTGCGTGTGTTTTCTGTTGTATTCCCAAATAGTCTTTTTATGTTGAAGACACATATTGTCCTCGTCAAAGACGGTAAAGCACTAAAGGAGAAAGTTTGCGAAAAAGTACATTTTGGGCTTATAACGAAGGTTTTGAAAACCACTCTCATATCAAAGCAGACCTTTTCGATCTGCCAAGGGCTTTCGACTGTGTTCAGTATACTACATTATACGATTTATATCCACTGAAATTTTATGATAAAAATAAAGTAAGTAAAGTAGTCCTGTTGATAAAATATATGCAAGTTTTACAGGGTGTTCATTTGAAAACTTGCCACCACGGATTTATAGGAAACCACTGATTAAAAAAACCCATATCGGGTTAGCGAGTAATGATTTGCTTAAAGGTCTTTTGGAGTCCTTTATTTAGACCATTGATTCCCAAAATGGTCTATATCGACCCCTAGGGGTCTATGACAACCTGCAAGGGCTCTACGTCAGCGAAAAAAAAATTGGGGGTCCATGAAATAAATATGGGGGTCCACGATAGTGGATCTCAACACATACACTGATACTACCTATTTACTTACATCATACTATCTTATAATATCAAAACATATACATTATTTATAAAAGTACCTATGAAGTAAAAAATTTATTATATATGTTTATAAAATTGTGTAAGTTGTGGGATGTTGGTATTCGCTTTGTGGTCGCAATTCGCAATACTGAACTTGAACTTGTAAATACCTGAGAGTCGCAGTCTCAGAGCTTCGCTACCTTGCACTGACTTGTTCAATTCGTCAGTCTATAAATACGAATGTGGGACAAATACGTTTATTCGTTTCCTGAATCTTGAAAAGGAAAGTGCTAAGAAAATATTTTAAAAAATATAAACAGATAGTATATCACACAAATTATAGTGAGTCAGTGTTATTTTGTTTGAGAGTGCTGGAGAAAAGTAAGTACATTATTTTTTATTAAATTTTAGTTTTGTACTCGTAGTTAGCAAAAATAGATAAATTACGCCAATCATGACTTTAGTTATTAGTAGTTAAATATTCAATCATGCAAAATTACACGAGTACTCCTCAATAGTTTCTTTTTGAAAGTTTTAGCAATCGGTAATATAATTACAGTGCAATCTCCGTAATTGGAGCTGATTGTTGCAAGAAGATGTTCGAATTATGGAATGTTTTCGGAAAAATCATAAAATATTTAATATACAGCTGCTGGATTTTCTGTATTATATAAATGACTTAATTTTGCCCACAGATGACTGATGCCATGTCCGAATCTAAAAAGAAATGTAGACAGTACAGTGTTGATTATTTGACATTTGGCTTCATTCCATCATTGCCGTACAAACAATCGCCTATGTGCCTTTTATGCAACAAAGTTTTGGGCAATGACGCTATGAAACCATCTAAACTGCAAGATCATCTGAGAAGATGCCACCCTGATAAAACAGAGAAAGATTTGGAATACTTTCAAACACTCAAAGATAAATTTCAGAAGAGACCTACACTGGACAGAATGTTCGCTTCGACGTCACAAAGAAATGATGATGGTTTGCGGGCGTCTTACAATATCTCGTTACTTATAGCAAAATCCGGAAAACGGCATACTATCGGAGAGAAGTTAATTTTGCCAGCCGTTGAAGAGGTTTTAAAAACTGTTTTACACAAACCTGCATCTGATATTATTAAAAGAATTCCCTTAAGCAACAATACTGTTGAAAGACGTATTGATGAAATGAGTTCTGATATTGAAAGCTTCTTATGTAATTATTTGCAAACGACCCATTTCTCTCTACAACTGGTCAGACACCTGTTTATTTAATGTTACGTATATTTTACATAACAGATACAAAATTTTATTTTGAGTAGTTTTAATTTAAATTAAATTAATAAATGTATAAATTAACATGTGTTTTTACTTTAAGTTTTAACACTAAACTTCACTACAGTTAGAAATTTACAGGAAATTAATATCAGGTAAGTAGGGGGTCTACCCAACACGGAAAAACATGGCAAGGGGTCTATGACACAAAAAAGTTTGGGAAATTCTGATTTAGACGTTTTATTTTTTAAATCAGTTGATTCGTTTCCAAGAAAATTATAAAAATCTTTATTTATCTTGATTTGTTCAAATAGGAATTAAAAACATACGAAAATGTCACTTTTTATTTCAATAAGTGTTCAAAATGTACATAAAGTACCAACATAAACAGCAATTCGGAAGATTAGACGTGGCAACAATTAAATAACAACCCGAATTTTTTTCCGCATTCTTTTTATCAACACAGGTATCCCGGGCCAACTGTATTTATTGTTATACCTGTTTAGTTATTTGTTGCTAAGCGAAAGAAAGAATTTAATCTACTGTCGGTTACCTTTATGACCATCTTGGGATAGTGAAATTAATTTATTGATTCAGATTTTACTTCCAAAATGGTTTATACACTAGCCGAAACAGTGGAAATGATTCTAATTTATGTCAGTCATCCGGGGAAGTTAACTTAGCATATGTATGTTTTGGACCTTGTTAGTAAATCTACTCAAACTGGATCGGCGCTCCTCATTGTTTTTCCGGTTCGGCAATGGCTAGACGACGAGTTTCCAGATAAATGTAAATAAAGGGCGAAGTGGGCCTATGGAACGCCTAGATCTCCTGATTTGACGCCATTTGAAATCTATTGTGTTTATTCCCCAACCCGAAGGTTTGGATCAACTGCATCAACGCATCATAGAAAGCTGCTATGATATCCCACATGTTTTTGAAAATGTCCGTCAGGGATTTGAATATCGCTTATATCATTGTTTGGACAATAACGGGCAAAACTTTCAAACACTTATTGAAATAAAAAGTGATATTTTCGTGTGTTTTTGACAAATTAAGATAAATAATTTTTTTCTAATTTTCTTGAAAACGAATCTACCTCTTGCCATTTAAAATTTTTAAGGGGGTGGCCCTGGAGGGCAGAAGCTGAAAAGGGCTGAAGTCGTGTTAAAAAGTTATCCCCCTTGACAAATCTTTTGATATGTCTCGGCGTTTTTTTCTTTTAATCAGCGCTTTTCGGTAAATGTGATGGGAAGTGCTCAAATGAGTTACCAAAGTTGTCATTTCATATCATAAATACTAAAAAGTGAAAAATAAATGAATACATTTTTAAGCTTTTATTTACCTGTTCATAAAATGAACAAAAATTAAAAAAAAAATTGGATAGCTAAGTAAAAGCTTGTTTTTAAATATGTATTTTATGTAAACGTGTTTTCTTAAATATTTCTTATTAAATATGTATATATAGTTTATTTTTTACTGTTCAGTATGATGCCAACTTTCATATATTTTATTAATATGAATCCATAAAACTCCTTACTTTATTTGTATTTCAAATTTCGGTAGATCTAAACCGTATATATGTATTTCAGAACAACGTTATTTGTTCATCGTGATTCTCTCATTAAACCCTTCCATTATAGTTATTCCGCTACCTAAGTGTTCTGACCCTACTAACTATGGTCAACTGAGACCGATCAGTCTACTGCCAATTTTTTCTAAAGTATTGGAACGCGCTGTTTACGAGCAGCTCTGCGCCTACTTATATTGTAACAAAATTATTCCATCTAAACAATCTGGATTTCGACAAGGTCATAATACAGCTTCGGCACTCTGTGATTTAACAGACAATATAACAATGGCACCTGATAACCAAAAAGCAGTAGCTCTCATACTTCTTGACTTTACTAAAGCATTTGACACCATTAATCACTCACTTCTTGTATCTAAATGCAGTTACTATGGATTTTCTGAAAAACCTCTTTCGTTTATTCAAACCTACCTTGAAAATCGGTATCAAAAAGTTCGTCTAAATCAACAGTACTCTACGGAACAAAAAATTTGTTCTGGTGTACCACAGGGATCAGTCTTAGGACCGCTATTATTTTCATTATATATCTCAGATTTAGAAACAGAGGTAAAATCATGCAGCATACAATTTTTTGCAGATGATACTCAAATTTTCTATTCATTTAGGAGTAATGACTTGCAAACGGCAAATAATAAAATTAATCAAGATCTTGTCCAAATTGAAAAGTTCAGTAGTAGTCATAATCTTCGTTTGAACCCTTTGAAGACAAATATGTTAGTATACGCAAATAGAACAAAAAAGAATACCTTTAAAAAGGACATAGACATACATTTCAAAGGTAATAAATTAATTCCTGTGGATCATTCGAAAAACCTGGGTATTATAATGGATGATGACTTAAAATTTGTTGCACACGTGAACTATCTAATTACTCAGTGCTACGCTATTCTCAGAGTTTTATTTGCAAATAAGTCTATATTACATAAATCTGCGAGAAAGCAATTGTGTGAATATTTCGTATTTTCGAAGATATCGTATTGCTTAGTGGTTTACTATCCCTATTTAGATATTATAACAAGAAATCGTCTTCAAAGTATTATGAATACATGTTGCAGGCTTGTAAATGATCTCAGAAAATATGATCATATATCGAATGCCATTAATGAACTCAAATGGATGAAAATTGATAAAATGTATAAGTACCAGCTCCTAAATCTGACTCATAAGGTCTTTATTCAAAAACACCGTCATATTTAGTAAACAAATTCATCCGTAGAGGGAATATGCATCGTATTAGTATTAGATATAGAGAGACTTTTTCAATTCCACGCCACAGCACTTCTCTATTTCAGAATTCATACATTTACAATGCGATCAAATTATATAATTCTTTAGACCGCAGTTTAAAAGAGACCAATCCATTATCCAAATTCAAGAAAAAAGTGAAAGAAGTTCTTCTTGATCAGCAGCGAAATCGGTTGTAACCCATAAGTGTCCTCATATTTTCCTTATGTATTTACTTGGATTATTTCATTATTGTATACAGGTGCCTATTAATTTTCAACAATTCTTTTTTTTTTACATCTCATATTGTTAAGGGGGTTAGATGGTAGAATAGATATATAATCTAAATCTCGCCTCCTGTAAGAATATTACAAATAAAAGACGTTAATTATTATTATTATTATTATTATTATTATTATTATTTGACATTGTCACCCATATCATAACGGTTAACCATGGAAATTATAAATCGTCATTCAGCAGCGGTCGGCATATTGGATACTGGAATGACGTCACAAGCATAATAATGTTTCCCTCGTCCTTTTGATTTGTTAATTTTCCACTAAAATGATCTTTCTGCCATATTGGATTCAGAATGATGTCGCGTTGACTTGTTATGTTTATCTCATTAAGCTCTTGCGAAGGTCGCCATATTGGATTTAGAATGAGTCCACGTTGCTTATTGCGTTTATCTCATCAAACCCTTTTATTTGATACTCATATCATAGGAGTGTCTGTAAAAAAATGTAAATGACGTCACGCTGCTCATTGCATTTCTCTCATCAAGCCCTTTCATTTGATAACCATATCATAAGGGTTGCTACGAAGATGATCAATCGGCATTTTGTGACATCCGCCGGATTCAAAATGGCGACGGTGGATTCATTTTGTATTGTCATGCAATCCAAACGGGTGTACAAAATTTCAGATGAATTGGTTCAAGTCAACTGGTTCAAAATTCAGTTCCAACATTTGTACCACACATACTAACATACATACGTATACAGGGTGCGGCAGAGAGGACGGACGTTTACACACTTGACTGTCTCAAATGCTATTTCCTTGTGAACCTGATTCCATCAATAAACTTGTTTTCGAGTAAAAATTAACTATCCTATGATTTTTTTAAAACCGTCCATCCTCTCTGCCGCACCCTGTACTAACAAACATGTCAAGTGGAACAAAAACTTGGACCCCGCAGGTTATAAATGTGACTATTATGTTTTAGTTGCTACAGAAGCAATGCGGATAGAGGTAGGCCGCATCCAATCTCCGACCTACCAATAAGCTGGCGCCGTTCAAGTTCATGTTCGGCAGGATGTCGAAGTCGAACTCCTCGACGAGGAGCAATTCGATAGAGACGACTGCCGAGGGAGACCAAGACGCCGAGCCTCCCAGGGGCTGCGGCGTGCCCGAGAGCATCATGGAGGGGTCCGACGGGGACTTCGTACCTAACAGTCCACCGCCTTCCTATGAATGCGTTCTCGAAGAGGTAAGACACATTTTGCCATTCAGGTCAAAAGATAAATTGCAACTTTGAAGAAAACGAATTTAACACCATCAATCATGGATTGTTGTGTTCATTGCCCTTCACTCCGCCGCCACTGATCCGATTTCCAAAAACTACAAAGCTTCTTCGTTCTTGGAGGCGCAGTTACCTTGTGTGGAAATGTCATCAAAATCCGGGCGGTTCTTTTCAAGTTATGGGCCAAGGTTTAGCGTATAGTCAGATAGACCGACAAACAGACAGACAGAGCGACCGACGGACGCCAGTGGCGTCAAGATATCAAAAAAAAGTAATCCACGATTCATATTTCTTAATTTTGAATTATTGATTTCCAGACTAGACAAAGATCCCAACACGATAGTTCCTCGCCAACAGAACCGCCTAAGTGTCCGGCCATAATGCATAAATCAAGTAAGGAACTCTACAAAGCTGTGGCCAAACAATTCGGAATTACATGTAAAATGTCGGACCAATGCAGGTAAGATATCCTGAAAATCATCACATACTTCGCAATGCACATAAAGCTGCAAATTTTGCTGATATTTTTACACCATAATGGCTCAAAGATACTATGTTTTAAAAGTCTTGTGACAAATAGCGCCATCTGTTGGTCGAGTCTCCTACTCGCCAGAGCTTAATTGCCGATCTCTGCTTTTACGCGAACCACGGCGGCGTCTGTGAGGACCGTGACAGTGGGTCGCCTTCTAGATCGACGCGAAGTGATCTCCAACATTCTAGATGTCGCTTTGTGGTACACCCGGTCTTTTCTCGAAGCGGTAATTGGCACTGTTAAACGCACCCACCAGAAGATCAAAACAGTACTTCCAGCTCATCTAGTGAATGGCGCTTCAACTCATCATCCGATTGCTAGTACCAGGCAGTTACCCTACATTACCGACCGTGCGGGAGTCTACAGGTTTTTGTTACCAACCACGGAGGCAAGTCGCAATTCTTATGATGGTGCCACAAAAGACAGACATTATTAGAAAAGTATTGTAATCTACATTGCTGTTATAAACCTTCGTAAACCGAAGCACGTCTATACTATAACTATCTAAAACTGTAATGACTCATCGATGTTCACGTGAACATCACTTAACTACCAGTAGTCGGCTGTTCATAGGCGGGGTATGAATGTTTAACATGGGTGAACTAGATTTGTCACATGCTTAATAAAGAGTGGTTTAAAACATATTGTAAGTCAAAAATTTGGGAATTACCTTTATTCATCGTCGCTTCCACTTACATCTGACAGTAATAAACTGTCGCTATCGCTTTCCTCGTTGAAATTGACTATAACTGGTTCTATGATGGTGTCGATGTGGTGGTCAAGCTGCCACATTTTTGTTTCTTCCTTCACAACATGACGGATAACATTCTGCCAAGCTTCGGGCGTTACTAGCTGTATGGAAGTCTCTAGTAAAACCTTAACGTCTGGTAATTTGAAGGTTATGTTATGGCGCGCAATATAACCCTTCACTTGAGCCCAGATGAGCTCTATTGGGTTCAGTTCACAGTGGTAGGGTGGTATCCGCAGCACAGTGACACCACATTGACGGGCCATCTCATCAGTCTCGTAACTAATGTTCGCAGGTTTGTGCTGTTTAATTTTTTCATACAATTCCGCTTTCACACATGAATCGTCAACGGGATTCCTTTTTCGCGCAACCATTGCTGCATGTCACTTTTTCGAGATCCCATAGTCGGTACACGTTCGGCTCGACGACTATGGTAGGTAGCATTATCCATGACGATCACAGAGTTGGGCTCAACTCGCTGAAGCACCCCTTGAAACCAGCTCTCGAAGCAGCTGGCATTCATTTCGTCATGGTAATCACCTCCTTTCTTAGAGACGAAAATCAAGTCACACTCTTCTAAAAAGCCTCTATCGCTACCAATATGAGTTACGATCAATCTTTGACCTTTCCCTGACGGTCCACGAAGACCTGTTGACAAACCTTCAATGCTTGCTTGTCGGTTACTCACTACGTTTTTGTCTATCCAGGTTTTTTTAACTGTGTGACCTGCATTTACCCATGTCTCGTCCAAGTAATAGATTTTTCTGCTTTGTCGCCTATATTCAATCATTTCGCGTAGGTATTTCAGGTCTCTCTATCAATACTGACTTCCGATTACGCGTTTCGTAACGAACATTAATTTCGTGCAGGGATTTCCTCATTACCTCGACGCTCATTTGGGGTATAATTTCATTTTCCTTGATCGCTGCATGTACAGCCTTGAGGGTTGGTATCTCATTCCTAAAGAAGAATGAATGTACGGTTTGCCTTAACGCCATTTTGCTATCGTCATCCAATTTAACGGCCTTTCGTCCCTTCAAATTAAACCTTGGATCAGTAGTAGCTCCAGTTTTCTTCTTTTCATGCACCACCCTGCGAATGGTCCACTCTGGAACGCCTGTCATACTTTCACAACGCGCGAGTGCATCTCCCTGCGACATAGTTCTGTTCAGATAATTGAACACGTTGAGCACGATTTCTTTCGCGTCCCTCTTCAGTGCTTTACGAAGCCGTCTACTTGTTCCCTGGCTTTCAGTACTTCCACTCGCGCCATTTGTACTCTCCATGGTTAAGTATAACCAAAACAGTAACCACAGAAACCACAACAATAACAATCACACAACAATTCTTATAAAAACACACAATATGCGATCGCTCAACGAAACACGTTCCAATGCGTTGCCGACGCCTATGAGTCTGCCGGTCGAGGCGCGTCTTTGATTTCATTGGTTCTACCGGCGGAGAACAATCAGCCATTATTTCCATCTCTGTCTGTGCTGCTGACCACCGCAAAGCCACAGAAATGACATATGTCGTACGCTATACGGCTGTACTGGAAGGAAGCCGGGATCGAGCTCTGATCACGTGTTGATCACGCGTATGAGTCATTACAGTTTTAAATAGTCGTAGTATAGTTATTCCATCGGTAGACCCTCAGAGTGAGTGCTCTACAGGGACTATATATAACTCGGCGGCCGGGAGATGGAGGCAGAGTACGGAATACGGTAGAGTAGCAGAGCGGAGTGATGTATAGTGCAGTCAATGGTGGCATAAGAATTAGTCAGACATAAATAGTGGTGTGTGTATATAAATGTTTTATCAAGTCAAATAGATCAGTGCATTTCTTTTTGTGGAATCCAGTGTTTTAATCCACACCCAGAAGAACCCAGAAAAAAGTTACAGTCTAATAAATTATTTGAAGAAAAAACGAATTCGACAAAAACATAAAACTTGACTAACTCCCCAAAATTTATAGGCTAAAATTTCCGTATTCTGAAACAATGACAAACTGCAGGCAACGCTGTTTTGTGCTCATTAGCAACTCATCAGTGCGGCCTTAAATCTAGTTTTGGGAACAAACGCAACGGGAAGCAAACAAGTGGGTATGGTATTTTGATGCTCAACGCAGAACGTCGAGAAGTTATGGGATACAGAACGTAAGGGTCTTTCTACTCTCTTCATCGTACGTGAAGATGACGAAAATCAGCCTGGTATTTGAGGTGTTACAGATTCAAGGTCTTTTTTAGAAACTACAGGGTGGCCGATATGTAACTGACTTGTATCTTAAATATTTGTGAAATGAAATAAATTACGTCCATTTGTTTCATATTAATCTTTTATCGAAACTTTCGTATGAAAAATGATATCAGACAAATGACCGCCTCTAGAAGCAAACATGAGCCCTCTTGATTACATGTTCCATCCCTTTTTGGCAGGTTTCGGGAGGAACATTTTCAATCGCTTCCGTAATATTATTCTTCAGCTGCTCTACAGTATTTGGTTTGTCAATATTTTTCAAAAATTCCCATAAAAAAAGTCAGGAGCCGTTAAATGACCTTGGTGTATTGTTTGCAAAAGATTCATTGTTTCTCTAGCTGTGTGACAAGTTGCTCATTCGTGCTGGAACCACATGTTTTGCATGTTAAATTGTTGGACTTGAGGAGGCAGAAAGTTTTGCACCATATCACGATAGCGCTCGTCAGTGACAGTAAGAGAATTAGCTGCAGCGTCTTCGAAGAAGTAAGGTCCAATAACACCTCTATACCAAACACCGGACAAAACTGGGACTCGACGAGGATGTAGTGGCCGTTGATGGATGACAAGAAGGTTCTCTAATGCCCATATACGACCATTCTGCTTATTAACAAATCCCTTTATATCGAAATGGGCTTCATCGCTCATTATCAATTGTCGGTAAAAATCGTTATTTTGGGTATTAGGCTGCAATAATATAGATATTTTCAGTAGCAACATTAAGCACACTAAAAATCACATGAATAATGTTAATATTCAAATTTGGTTTGTGAGGTTTTAAATATAAGTAGGTTGGATATCACTTCTTTAGTTTAATAATATAAACGTAATGTTTTTTTATGTAATTGAAAACCGTAAATAAATAAATAAATGAGCTAATTATTTTCTATGGATGCAATACTATAATTATTTACCGTATTATCAAAATTTTGTAGAATTAAGAACAAAGTATTTCCTTTAGCGTCATTTAGGGGCCCTTACCTCCGTATAGCATTAAATATTTATTAAATATTTTTAAAAAATGTTTGTTAAATATTTGTAGCGACAGATTTTTTAATATTTAATAAATATATTTCTTATATATTTATAAAATATTCATTATAGATGTTTGTAGTATATATAATTCCATATTTTTGCGATATTTTTTCCAAATATACTAAGTGACATATAAATCCGAACACCCAGTTTAACTGGTTTTATTTTAATAAAATTTTGTATAAGTACTTAATGAAGCATAATAAGTAAATGATAAAAATTTCAAAATGATTGCACTGCTTTAAGATGGGGTTCTAGAACTTCGTGGATATAACGCTGCGCGTTCATGTTACATATGATGAAGATTAAAGGTGACCTGGAACCATAAGCTATAGCACCCCAAACCATAACTCCAACAGTGTGATGAACATGTCTTTCAACAAAAAACTGTGGATTCCTCCTTTCACCACGTCGCCTTCTAACCCTGGCACGACCATCGTGCATGCCTAAACAAAATCGAGACTCGTCACTAAAGACAATACTGTTCCATTCCTGATCGCAGAGTGACCGTTGTCTGCACCACTCAAGGCGATTACGTCGGTGTTCTCGAGTTAAAGGGAGGACCCAGTGTGGCCGGTATGAAAACAAGCCAAAACTTCTCATTCGTCGGTAAACACTTCGCATGCCAATAGGTCTTCCGTGTTCTGCAAACCATTCATTTGCAATGGACCTGGTAGTGGAGGCCAATAATCTTAGGCGGCGATCTTCACGGTCTGTTGTTCTACGGCGGCGTCCAGTGCCCCTTGCTCTTTGCGTACGGCCTTCTCGAAGCCATGCCTGACAACACCTAACCACAGTGTCTACACTTCTTTGCACTCTAACTGCAATTGCCCGAAAAGAAAGTCCAGCTTCCCGAAGTCCCACTATACGGCCCCTATCAAACTCACTAAGTTGACGAAATCGTACAGGTCTCCGTACTCTAGGCATCGTAACCGATCGTAAAGGATGTCAAGAACCAAAATCCGCCAACGTTGATTCTTTACTGCGGCTGAAATATTCATTTTTAAAGCATTAGTGAATTAAAAAAAAGCAGTATAAAAACCGGAATGTCCAACTGATAAGGCTGAACATTTTTTCACTTGTTATTTACAGTAAGATAAATACATTCACCAACTTTTATTAAAATAAAACCATTTAAACTGGGTGTTCGGATTTATATGTCACTTAGTATATTTATTGAATATTTTCTAAATATTGGAGATTTAATATTTCCCATTGATTGAAAAGTAAATACTCAATGAATATCAAAAAAGAAATATTGTATTTAAAATATTTAAAAGATATTGAATATATATTTAATAAAAATATTATATTACAAATATTTATTAAATATTTGTTTAAGAAAACAAATATTTAAGTAAGATATAAATATTATTAAATATTAGATAAATATTTAATGAATATTTCGTGCTATCGGCGTGGTGGCAACATGTCTTGTGTTCTATAAACATCCGACAATGCTATATTATCTTGGCACACCCTGTATTTCATAGCTGTTAATCAACTATCCCCTTACAGGTGCTTTGATTGCCAAAGTCACTACTTCGACTGCGAGTATGAGAAAAACGAACAAGAGAAAACGGACGGTGGCCTAGGGGCTGGAACCCCTATGTTCATCTCGGAAGTGATGCACGGTACCGCATGCACCATATTGTAATCGATGAGACTACTGGATATACCTAGTGAATTGTTAATATAATATTTCATAAATTTTCATCTACTCATCTAAATGCATTCAAACGAATGTGGGCAATAGAGATGAATTGTCAAAGCACCGTAGTCAAACATTTACACCATTTATAAGCATTTGAGGTTCATAAAACGAACATTGTGATGCTCAATAACCTATTGGTGATAGAAGGATCCTATAAATAGTATTTATCAAGATTTTTGACCGTCCAAATTCAAAACAAAGGTGTTACTTTCAAACATCATGTGTCTCCTTACTTGTATCCTTTCATAGTGACAAAAAATAAATATGTCCCATTTTTATCCTACTTGCTGGACGACTTGGAATCTTAAGTGAAAGTTTGAATATAATAATAAAACTTGTGTCACAGTTAAAAGCAAACAACAGCAAACAGGTGCTTTGGCAGCTCGGCAAGCCTTTCAATCAGATTTGTTATACAAATTCCCATATGCTACAGACTATTTTCATCTATTTTAAACGACAATTTAACTTGTTCTTAACATACTATTTACAGCGGAATTCGGAATTGTTTTACACCATTGTACATACTTTTATATGGTTATTGGATATTGTACGAGAAATGAGAATTTGTCTTAGAATATGTACTAGAAAATGGACCTAATACTTTCAGGTATTTAATAATACCTGAATTAAATAACTAAGGTGGGTGGGCGATAGAAACACACGCTAACAAGTAAACAGCTATTATTCCTTTATTTACTGGATAAATTAAGCAAATAGATTATCTAGTAATACTTACGTAACTTGGAAAATATTTTTCTTTTTTCCGAACAGGCTTGCAACGAACAAAGCTCCATACAAGGTCAGTATAATAATTAGTTAAAACTAACGTTGTCGTCAAAATGTATGTTTCGTATTCGTGTTTCATTAGAATCAATACTCAAAGAACATTTGAACACTATCATAAAACTAAGATTGTATTCGTAAAGCTATTATTAAAATAAGTTTAGTCTACAATTAGAAAAAAGGTAGAAAGTAAAAGTTTATTGATTTGAAAACGTACGTTTTGTTGTAAGCTAGGATCGCAATTTTAACATCGACGACCGACGTCGCACTGACAAGATAACGACGTAAGCGACCCGCCGCACAGAGGTCTGTAGCCCTGAAAAGCTGGCAAAAAATACAATCTCTACGGCATTTATACGATTTTCAGTATTTCAAGATCATATCAAGGATACTTTCAAAAAAAGCCGAGTAGTTGGTCGCAGCCGCATGTCATTTAGGTTTTTCGGCTCACCAAGTCCGAATTGGCCACTATAAGGGCATCTGGAGGTGATTTCAATGTCACCTCAAGGACAAATTCGAAATGAGTCCAGTATTAGAGCGCGCATGCGTGTCATATAGGTATTTGCGGTCATTGAGCCAAATCGGAGATAAGTTTGCTTCTAGTCATTCATTTAAGGGATATTTTAATGCCACTCAAAGAAGAAGTGAAGCTAAAAATACTAATCCATTCAATTCGCGGTGTACTTGGAATCAACAACAATGACAGGTATTTTCAAACAACACAAAACGGATGATGCAGAAGTTCTACAATTTTGCCATTAAAAAGTAGTGTTGAATGAGATACACCAAAAGCTTCCAGTGAAGGTAGTGTAAGCATAGTTCTGATTCCATGGCCAACTTATTGTTTATGGTTTTAACTTTAAGATAGGTAATGATTTTAATTCATCTTCGATACGTGTTTTTTCAATTCTTGTCAGGTTTTCGCATTGCATGGCTATCAATATGACTTTTCAATAATTGGCCTTACAAGAAGCATGGGCTTCCATGGCCCACCCACCTTATAATTGTTTCTTTACACCATCACATTAGTTCTACTTATATATTAGGTTACTATATTTTCTTAAGTCGACCAAAACTAGCACAATCATTGGATGTCTGTACAATTGCAACAAAAATCGGTACCGACCATAAAATTCATTGCTCCCTCGCCACCCCTTTTCTCTGGGTATTCAGTGATGACCTTGAATTTGACCTTTATCATAACCTTGAAGGTCAAATCAAAGTCAGTGCGAACATTGAAGCTATACTATGACGTAGGTATACGACAGAATTAACGTCAAGACAAGCTTCTTTGATGGTATTTCATACTCTTAATCCCAGAAATAGAACGGGATTTTACATTTAGCTATCACCTTACCTTTATTCTGAATGCCCTTGTCAATGTCACCATCGTTTTACTCAATTTCAGGATGTTTCTAAAGATAAACAAAAAATAAGGAGTCACATACAGCAAGCAGGAGCTTCAATTTCGCTGGCTATTTACTAGTGACCTTGACGGTCAAATCAAGGTCTAGATATTTTGCCTGGTAACCTATGAGCGCGGAAACTGACAGAGCGGATAATTTTACTTCTAGACACGACCTTGACCAAAAACGTTCAAAGTCAAAATAATCTTCACTCAGGGTCGTATCTAAACGTGAAATTTTGTGCTATACATTTCCGGAGTCAAACGCTACCATAGCATTGAAAAAATCGTCTTGATGTTGATTTGACCTTTAATAGCATGCCCAAGGTCAAATTGTAGGTCGCCATCACTGAAAAGCCAGTGCCAATAGGCACTCCTGAAAGATGTCCAAATAACCTGTCATTCCTGCAACATTTTTTATGTCAAATATCTCTGGTGACGCATATTTCTGATCAAAATAGAAGCTTTTAAGAAATTTAAATACTAACTAAGTGGGTGACAAGTTTTCATCAAAAGTCTCAAAAGAAACAATTTCCGTGAATTTACTTTTAGCCATGCATGCTTATAAGATTCATATAATCTATTTGTGTATAATTAAAAAATATATATTTTTATGTTATGTGTCTTTCAACGTGATAGCGTAGAGTAGATCTAGATCTCTATTAAACATACGTATTATGTGCTAGCATAAATGTGGTTCTCATCACTTATATGGACATACAAAAAGTAGGCTGAACAGTTTAAATAACATAAGGCCACAGGAATAAAGATAATTTAATTAAGCAACGAAGGAAATAACAGACATGTTGCAATATCGATTTGTTGTATCTAACCATACAGATTATTCAAACAAGATTCTGCATTTCACGATCAAATATGCCCAAACAGTTTCCGCCATTGTTTTTGTATCCTACTATAGAATAGCTACAGATGATTCGAGATATCTGAAGACTGCTTCAAGTTTTGTAAGATTAAATGGCACACTATTTGTAACACAATTCATCGAAGTAATGTAATCATACAGATTAGAATCATGTAATCATAGACGATATTGGAAGTGTCAGAATCGCTTTCTTCAAAACACATCAGAGGTGCTTTCCAGTGCCTCGTTTGGGTTATCGGAGTAACTCGGTGCAGGCTCTCCAACTCGAGCACTTGGTGCTGGTGCGCTCCGGTGCTGAACCCAGCGGCACCGGTGCCGTTCCCCCTCCACCTCGACCGCACAGCCGTCGCGACAGGGACAAACATATTAGCCGACTGTCCCTCGGGCGCGGGCCATTTCTTAATAGGACAAGACAAAGTGGACAGGTTTTTTAGCGTCTTAACGTGCATATTTTTTAAACGACGTTATTCAGTCCTGCATGGAAGAAGCCTATTTTTTGGAAAAGCAAAATGTTTAATTTGTCACACGGTATTGAGGCCAGCCCTTTTAAGTTCTGAAGCGGTAATTATTAATTTGGTCGTAGTTGATTATTATTAATGGTGTCGTAATGCAAGTTATATTGTTGCTTTGAAAATCGCACAAAGTGGGAGACCGTTTACTGACGGTGCACTTGTCAAAGAATGCTTAGTGGAGTGTGCAGAAATATTGTGCCCGTCTCCTGTAACCAACTTTGAGTCCGAGCAAACAATTTCTCGTCGGATACTTGAACTTGCTGCAAATTTAAAAGAACAACTGCGGGGAAATGTGCCCATTTTGTGGAGTATTCTATAGCTCTCGATGAAAGTAAAGACATTTCTGACCCAGCATAATTAGCTGTTTTCGTTAGAAGTATCGAAATAGTCTTTACTATCACCGACGAACTACTATAGTGTATTTAAACCCAAGATAGAATGGATGCGTGATTGCCAAAAGCAAGGACGGCGTACAGGGCCGCATTCAGTGCTATCTCCGAATGATGGACTACCACCAACGTGTTGTAAAACAAAGATGACAGCATTTAACAGAAACAGAAACTTAAAAAACTACTCAAATACACTTAACAACAACCAAGCAAGGTGAATACGAAAACACGAGCACGCAGTGATACACGCGACGGTCGGTGGCCTGAATGCAACTCTGCCTGCCCTGCCCCTGCCCCGCGCATTATTCCGCCAGGCGACCGCTTGAAATTTAATGGCGAATTGACCAATAAGAGGCGTTGTCCCCATCTGTTACCGAGAGATTACGCGCTAACTGTTATTATTTACATCTCATCTTGAATTTGGATTCAGTTTAGACGTTATCCCGCTCAAAGATACAATGGCCGGAGAAGATATTTTTGAGCTGTAGAATACACAATGAATGACATGGGTATACTACTCAAAAGTTTGCGTAGTGTTGTTACTGATGGAGCGCCAGCAATGTTATCGGAAGCACAAGGTTTTACTGGGCGAATGAAAATAAAAGAACGCGATGCTGGGCTACCTCCGATATCATCGGTACACTGCATATTACATCAGGAACAACTATGTGCAAAAAGCTTCCGTAATTTCAAATTAATTATGGATGTAGTAATAACATGTGTCAATTTCTGCAGAAAGGTCTCAACCACGGCAGTATTTTTCAAAGACCTGGAAGCAAGTTACGGTGACATACCCTTTTATTGTGCTACGCGCTGGTTAAGCTGCGCAAAAGTGCTAAAGATTTTTTTTTAAATCATTGACGACGTTGAGATGTTTATGCAAATGAGATTTTTATGACATCATCTTCAGTGCTTTTCGAAACAGAACCGCCGCAGTTCCAAATGGAGCTGATTAAGCTTCAATGCGATACGATCCTTAAGGATAGATACTACCACTACAATAGTAATTTAATTTCGTTTTATCAAGGTGTTAAGCAGCAAGATTTTCCCAAAACTCCTGCACTGGCCTTGGAAACTTGCTCCATGTTCGGTAGAACGTACTTCTGCGAGCAGATGTTTTCTTTGATGAATTTGAACAAAACTAAAAACAGGTCTTTGTCTGATGTATCCTTATAGACGATACTCAGAATTTCCACTGCTCAAGCCACTGTACCAAATATTAGAAAACTTGTTGAATCGAAACGCTGTCAAAGATCATCTTAAGAATAAATTTGTTTACGTCGAAATTATGAACATTATTTTATCACCCGCGCGTTGACTCGATCAGACTAATTCAAATGTCAATACGAATGTCACTGATTTTCCGTTGGGGCTGGGAGCCGGCGAAATTAAACCTTATCGCGGATTCGACTAACCTTAGTATCTAATTGGTTTTTAACTAAATTAACAAGAAGGGTTTAGTATATCGACTTGAAGATACAACGTGACGGTAGGATTTTACCATAACCTATACGTATATCAACGGTCATGACGTTTCATATTCATTTTACATATACTTTCAAACATCTAGTAGCCTGGGGTCAAACTGACAGACTCAAATGAGCTTTTAAATGCAAGCATGGAGCATACAAACATGATGTATTATTTTGATCTATTTGCATTGCCTGGTATAGCTTTCAGTGGGTACTACAGAAATTTCTGGCGGAAATCATACCATGTTTTTCCAAATGCGCCTAAAATTCCCATCAAACCGTGTAGGCTTCATTGGATTCGGTGATGACGGTAAAATTCTCATGTCACGCTGTATCTTTAAGTCGGTATGACAGGTACTTCTGGCAGGTCTTACTGAGCTCTTCTTGTTCATTTACTTAAAAACTACATATTATTACTAAATTAGTCGAATCCGCGATGAAGGTATACTCAATGCCACCAGCTCCCGGGTCATTTCTATTCGCAGGGTGCTATGGTTAGCACAATACCTTCCTCGCCATGCGTATGCCGCTGCCTAATCCCTCCCCCACACCCCCACCTTTACCAAGTCACACCGCGAGCGGTGCTCGGCGCTGCACTGGTAGCACCTGAGTTGGAGAGGCCTGCTCTAGAGCGTCATGCGCTTGAGCTGCTCATTTTTTAAATCCCCTGCCCCCTCATGCACCAGCTTTTTATTCGGTGTTATACGCTCAGAAATAGTGATGTGTCAAGATTGTTAGGTTATGATTTTTCATTGT
This sequence comes from Acanthoscelides obtectus, assembly GCA_963669975.1. Classification (NCBI taxonomy): domain Eukaryota; kingdom Metazoa; phylum Arthropoda; class Insecta; order Coleoptera; family Chrysomelidae; genus Acanthoscelides; species Acanthoscelides obtectus. Next base: position 10,712,143 of record CAVLJG010000007.1, on the reverse strand, counting down.
TTTTGTTTTTTTGCATTAAAATCACGTTAAACTGATACCAGACAATGAAGGATGGTGAAAAACTGATGATGTTATGGACCCAGAGCCACAACGTACATTTGAGATGTTCCTAAATAAAAGACGATTTGGAGCTCAAAACTGAAAGTTCACTAAACCTCCGCGTATCTTTGTGTGGCTTTGAAACTAGAAATGGATGTTTACTATTTCCCATGTAAATTCTTCTGTGGTATGATCCTTAGGTGCTAGGTAAAATGTGTATTGTAGTCAAACACATAGTTGCTTTCTGAAGATCTCACTTAGCGGGAGGGCTAATTTTAGAAAATCTAAATACCCTCTAGTATATAAGTTAGAGTAGATCAAGTGTATAAACTGAATTACCGTTAGATGAACGAGAGTCCTCATAAATAAAATTGTAAATATAGTAGCAGTAGATTATCATTCTTCTGTGGAAATAGAACTATTATGAATCATATTCGACATTTTGTTGTAGTACGGAATCATTCAACGTCCCGTTAGTTTAACAAAAACTTGTCACCTACAAACTGGTTTGATGTCTGTTTTTACCAGGTTTTTCACGAAAAACGTCACATGCGGACATAAGGGGTGGAAAGAGGTAACAATCAGGGATGTAAAGCCTTTTGGTTGATATAATTTTGATATAGTTTCCACCCTTAGAGAAATTTGTTGCGTATAGTCAATTTACAGCTCCGAGTACAGACAAAAAGGATCGCCAATAATTGACAAATAATCAAACTTTATGGCTTTACACCTCCTTTTCTTTAAATAGCGCTAATACATTGTCAGTATGATATAATTTTGAAACAATTCGTAAAATTGATTGGCCTAGCAATTATGCAACAATTTTTATGGTGAAATTTTATGGAAAAAGCTTTAAAAATGACACGAACGCACTGAAAATAACTTCATAGGGTAATGTTGGGAGTTGTATTTTAATCGATCAATGTACAGGGTGTATCATTAATGCAAATGCGAAAGTTGATATAGATGTAATGTGATTAGTATTTAGCGAGTGTAAATTACTATTACAATGGAAAAGAGATCGACCAATTAACTGTAAAGCTTTGTTAATATTACGTAAATTATTAACTATAGAGTTCATATAGAATAAACTCTATTTCATACCCACTATTCACCACGGAACTCTATGAATAATAGAATCAATCTGTAGATTCTGATATGGAAAAGAGTCTGTGTGAAATTTTGACAGCTGATTACGGTTTGCATAGTGAATCTATAGCGAGTTGCATCTCTTTTAAAAGATCGACTGTCATTATACATGACATGGACAAAGCACTCGACGTGGGAAGGAAAAATCACTAACTTTGATTTTTATGGACTTTCTCTAAAATTGGACTGCCGACCCACAATTCTTACTACAGATTCGGAACCCTCAGCACACAAATTTTTTGTGGATTGTATTGTAAAAAACAACTTAATCAACTCTCTCAATTTCCGAGATCGGATCAGATGATACAGCGCTGTTTTTAACAAGTGTACAGAATTGGTACTAAACTGTAAAATTACACGGAACAATGTTTCATATACTATAGACAGCACCAGCAACTTACAGCGCACACTTAGAAAATAACTCGCGTAACTGTTCGGGGTGCTTAAAAATAAGAAACTTGAGGATTAAGATGAAAAAGACTTCGACTATTAAATTTGAATGATTTATTGCCGAAGTTTTGTGAGTTTTGTATTGTTTATAATATATTTCAAAAAATTGTCATCGAGATTGATCACACTAAAGGATGTAATAATAACAATGGTACAATATATGTGTATGATGTAGGGTCAAATTGAGAATGTGAGATTAAGCAACTTGGGCAATTTAAACGTGAATTAAGACGACAAAGTACAAAAAGAACGAAGGCAAAATATTCTAATATATGATTACATTTTTAATCACCCCATTATTAGATGGTTAATGTTGTGTTCAATTAAATCTAATACATATTGTGTATATCTACTATTTTCGTATTCATATATTATAGCAAGTTGTGTGTATAAGGAATATAATGAATGTCTGTGAATTACGTCTAGAATAAATATGTATGTTTTAGTATAATTATTTAGAGGATGACACTTATTCAATTTCAAACTCAAATAGACGTTGACATAAAGCTTCATGTCTACATTCAATAGTCACCAAACACATCGTTCAAATCCTATACATCAGTAATGGAGGAATTTTTTTATGTTCAATGCGAAATACGAACATACAGTATGGATAGAGGGTCATTGATGTCAAGAATTCAATGTGTATGTCACGTGCTCGAAAATAATATCTTGTACGCATTCAATCCGGCACGGGTATCATGTAACCTACAAAACTTGCAGACTAGGTAGTTTTTAGATCCCAAACAGTCATTCCACGTTTGCTCACTAGGATCGTTGTGAACGTCCATCTATGAAGGAATCGCTCAACTAAACTACGCATTATTGGTTGCATAGTTTTGTGAGGCTGAATGATCCGTATCTGTAGTTTTTATCTCTGAGAAGAAAGTTGGTTGAATAGCAAGATCGCATCTGGATGATTATGTGTATTGGCCTGCATGTGTATAAAATTACTGATATTTGCTGTGTGAGAAAATAATTACTGAATATGCTGAATATGACGGGTTATTTATATGTTGTGCTTTCTGAAGAGAGGTTATGTTCAAAAGTTATACATTGCGAAAAACTGAAGAGAATTACGGGAAATCATCACCGTGCCCGCGTTGTGTGTAACTACTGTTAGCATGTATATGGCTTGTAATTCAACAGTGTACAGTGAATATAATTATTTCTTGTCTCTCTCATTTTTGAAATTCAGCAAATTCGTATATGTAATTTCCAGAACGGATAAGAAAAAGTGGATACGCTTTGAATCTCAATTAAGTGTATTTGAGACAGGAACCCAATGTAATTATCATCAACACATACAACTTACAGCTTAGACCTCCAGTAATGCCATCTCAGAAGCAGATTTTACATCACATCGGAGCCAAAGATGGATAATAAGCCTCATGACGTTTAGGCAACACGTACAACTAAGTGCTAGGTTAACATCTTGTAGAATAACCCAGATGCGATCTTATTCAATCAACTTGCTTCTCACAGATAAAAACTACAGACACGGATCACTCAGCCTCCCAGAACTATGCAACCAATAATGCGTAGTTTAGTTGAGTGATTCCTCCATAGATGGACGTTCACAACGATCCTAGTGAGCAAACGTGGAATGACTGTTTGCGCCCTAAAAACTACCTAGTCTGCAAGTTGACATCTTATAGGTTTTTTTGACGTTTTGTAGGTTTTTTACATGATATCCGTGCGGTCCTCGTTACCTGCTAATCCTGTATGAATCCGATAAGTTTTGGAACATTGCGTAAATCGCACAGAAAGCCTGTTAAAATAGATATTTGAATTGTATATAAGCATTAAGATATAAGAGTACTCAGTTGAATCTATGAATTTCACGAACTTATAAAGGAGGTTCTAATTACAATATTTTATTCGTACATGTTACTTCGAACTGACTACAACGTAAGATTGCTACATTTAATTTTTAGCTAATCAGCCATATTTTAGAATTTAGAGTGACATAAACATAAGAGATGAATCATCTAAACTGTACATACACGTATCAATAGACTGGAGAGTATTTAGTGCTATAGTTTTGCTGCTAAATAGGGGATAAGCTTATTTTGTAAGGTTATATTTTCCTTATTCAGCGATGTTGTCGGAATTTATGACGCTGATGGATAAGCTTAAGTAAAATGAACTCAAGTTATAAAAACATTCTGGTTTAAATATTAAAAAATATGAGTTTTAGGTCACAGATAAAAATAAATGCAAGAAAGTGTTCCAAAAAAATTGAATTGTCCTGATTTTTGTTGTACTCGCATGTGGCAAGGTAGTGTTTTATTAATTCTGCTGATTTTGTGGGCACTTGCCCTATCTATTTATTTTGACACAATTAATATCGAAACTTTATTACGAAAAAAAAAATTATTTTTTTTGAAATTTTACCTTCACGTCAAAAAAAAATAGAAAAAAATAAGCAAGCTGTCGTGACTGTCACTAGTCAGTATTGCCGAAACAACGCGGTTCACTTGATTGGTTATAAAAACTTTTTTGTAGACACTCATTATTTGCTGTTGCTGTCAAAAATAACGCAACGGGAGGCTATTTTTGTAGCACTAAAGACTCTCTAATATCATTGGCCTGTTTCTATTTGATGCAGGCCGTCAGTTTCCTATCAATAATAGCGAACAGAAATATTTTCACCTGAACACTAGGACTGAAATCAGTTTCAAGGATAAATCTATTTCTTGGTAGCTTATACTTTTAAAGTTGATGCACAAATTGAATAAAAACCGGTGGTAACAACACTTTTTATAATACAAAAATCCAGAAATACCTTTTTATGAACGTAGAATAGGAATGAAGAACATATTCAATACATTTTGTTGGAATATTTGTGATAACTATTGAAATATTAAGAAACGCTTCGCCATTGACAACACTGTAACGCCAGCATAACGTATACGAGGGTAATACCAAAAGTCTCATATTTTTTAAAGATCAAATAGCATTAAGTTGGAATAATTGAATGGTATATCATTAGGAAGCTTAAACATTATATTATTCAAGTGAAACGTCTCGTTGGCACTTGCCACGGTAACGCCGTGCAAAAAATTGAGGTATGTTTCATCCAAATCCTAGCAGTAAATTCCAAGTTATAGTGCGACCAACGACCGACAGAAAGAAGAACGACAAACAGAGAGACAGACCGACAAATTGGCAGTCAGACATACACGTCATATACAATACTGGTTCGCCGTGGCGTAGGTAGTAAAACTACCACAGCGTCTACCAAAATGCAATGACCTGAATGTAAAATTTTATTTTTAGAATAGACCAAAGTTTAAGCTTTATAATGATATGTCAATTATTTTAAACATATGCTTTTAGCATTTTTAAAAATAGGATAATTTCCTTTTTTTGGGATCACCCTTGTACTTTTTCTACCATTTCATGAGCTCTACTGGTTATTTTTCACCTTAAGATCATTGATCAATTTTTAAGAAGAACTGGTTCCAAAAGAGATATTCTCTGCGGTATTCTGTGGTCAAGTACCAAATTGGAAGTGGAAGCGTGAATCATTGTAACCTGTACTGTCCCTGTTTGCAGATGTACAGCTATAAATATGCACCCTGCAACTTTTTTGTAGGGCCATTTACCAAGACATGTGTGTAAAGAGTAATTTCTACATTTAGTTTCGTTTGGCTAGCAAATCACGGACTTCTATCAGCATGAATAATGCTAAATAATAAGTTTCAGGTGTTATATCATTTAAAAAAAGTCTCATACAAAAAATAAAACTTTATTTAATACTTTAATAGAAAATATTAGAAATAACAATGGTACGCGGTAGTAGTAGAAAAATTAATACAAACAAATGACGCAAAAAAACATATTATTATATATTATATATAATAAGAGCGTTATCTGTTTACAGTGACATGCCATATAGTCAAAATCACAAAAGATGACTATTACGTCATACCATCAATTGTACTGAAGTAATCAATGGACGTACGTCGATGATAAAATCACGATGCCGGGAACATAATGACAACAAATTTATATTATGATTTTGCAAAGTTAGGTTGTTTCACTGATTATTTTTATTTTCATTTTATTTCATGGTTTTGATTGATACCTTAAATAATTTTAGTGGGGAGTTTTTGTTTTGAAAAAAACAGTTATGTATAGAATACCTTAAGACAGGAACACCAAAGAAAACAACCTAACCTGCTTTAACATAACCTAACTATTCATTTTTCAAATATGATCGATCATGCAACATGAAAACATCGTCCATCTTTGTCGGATACATGCAACTTAGCAATACAGTTTGTTTAGCCAATACAATTCTGTTTGTCTCGGTCTAACATATCTGAACCTTCATTAAAAATATTCACAAATCGCTGTCGTTAGTCTATACTACAGACTAAAATGATGAAGTAATCGTCATCTTTCGTGATTTCGACTATATTTGTATGTCCTTCGAATTGGTATTTGATTAAAGAAAAATAGAGATTACCTGGTAACGTTCATTGCGTTGTTTATCCGGTATGCAAATTGTATTTTCTCCACGATTTCCAATCAAGTGGAATGGACTGATATCTATTTTAAAAATTACTGTAGGCCTAACATACTTGTACAGCCACCAAGCAAAACAGTTTTTGCGGAGAAAAAGCACCACGTTTTCTAGTGTAGTATCTATTATTATATTGCACCAACGAGTATAACAACTATTTTCTTAAATGTGACTGTACTAAATCGGTGTAATCGTGTAATAGATTCATTGTATAGAAAAAATATACGAAAAATGTTATGTACTCTAAAAATAAAGGAACATATTCCAAAATGATTTTTTATCTACCTTAACTAAGGCCATACAATCATAGAAGTAACTAGATGGATCACTGGAAAGATTGAATACAAAATCGTACTGTTATAGTTGTCTTTTTATCTCCAAAAACTCACGCTCAACGAGACGTGTGATCAGGTGCGTTGTCGTGATCCCCCTTGGGCCAAATCCAGTCAAAGTTGGGCCACACGAGCTCTGAGACGGCGCAAAACTTCAATGTAGAAATATCCGCTTACCGTCTAGCCGGAAGGGAAAAATTCCTGGTGAACAATGCTAGGAGAATCAAGGAAAACAATCAACATTGTTTTCACATTGGACCTTGATTTTTTCGACTTTTTTGGTCTCGGAATTTGATTAAAAATAGCCAGACCTTATGCATAAATATAATTTGATTTGCTGCAGGTTTTGTTTGAAATTTAAGTTGTGAATTTGAATCTCCTTGATAGAACACAATGAAAGACATTAATACTTCGAGTAATTTTATTGCAAAATTTATTAAAAAAATGCAGTTTCAGTGATAACTAATATACACAACAGAAAAAACATTTCAAAATTAATTCGTACCAGAAAACAAGATGTTTTTGAGGATTTTTATAGCTCATTTACTTACTAATAGGTAAGCAACCAACACATGTTACAATCTAACCTATAGAATAATTTACTTTGTTTTGCACAATTTGTACATCACTCCTGTACACTGCCTTTATTTTCACTATTATCATCAGTTTCATGAACAGAATCTGTAGGTTCTTGTTCATTTTCAACTGCAGTAAAACTGTCCATGTGATTTTCTTGATTATCTTCAACATTATCTACAGACTTTGATTGCTCTCCATTGCTCAAAGTATGTTCCCCATTCTGAACTTTTTCTTCATTTGGTACTTCCATATCTTCACTCTCATCATTATTTTTCTGCGATTCCATTTTCTCCTTTTCTGCAACAGCCAGTTGTGTTTCAGTCAAAACAGCATCATGATCAAAATGATCATCTTGGTCTGGATCTGGATCAGGATCCTGCTGCTTTGGATCTGTATTATTGACCTGATCTTGCTTGTTCTTCATCCCAAACTTACTCTCAAAACTCCTTTTCACTCTTTCTTCCATAACCTGAAGTTCCGATGCTATTTGCTCCTTTTTCTTCTCTATAAGTTCTAAGATTCAAAAATTATTATAAATTCATAGAAACTTAAGTAGTGTCAGTTTTTTTAGTCAAAGCTAAAACTAATCTCCTTGTTATATTGCATTGAAACAAACTTGTTAAAATTAGATAAAATAAAAAAATCAAAGTTTGGTGTAATATGAGTAACAGCTATTAGAAATTCTCATGTATGATGCTAAGGTATTACCTTATTTAATATTGGATATTTTCTCAGGCATACAGTATTAGGTGAGCTATCTTAAGGTAGAATATGTTAATCAATACTAACAGGTAATAAATATGGTCACATTCTAAGAATAGGGGATGGAGAAACTTATTACATCATCAAAATGTATTATGTCACAATTTTTGGTACAAAATTTTACACCTTGAAGGACATGTGCATCTATTTCGCCTTCATAGAAAAAAGTAAAAAACACCTATAATATACTTCTTGCAAGGCAAAATCTTAATACTCCATTGAAATAAATATTTAGAAAAGATAATTTTATAAGAATTTAACTTACTTTCAATTTCTGCTTTGCTCTTCTCCAAAAGGTCTGTAGACTTATCATTCATACGCCTTGGTATATAATGTATATGTGGTTTGGCTTTAGTTGTGATAAAGCTCATTCTTGGTTTTTGACTCTCTTCCCATACTGCATATTCTTTCATTCTCAACATTTTTAATTCAATTACTTTTATTTCAGCTTGTTTTCTCCTTCTGCTTAGAAAAAGTTCTTGCCTTTCTTTTCTTATTTCTGCTTTCTCCTTTATTTCATGTTCCTCTATTTTCTTTTCTAGCTGAGCTCTCTTTTCTTCCTACAGAAGAGAATATTCAATCAAGCAAAAAATAATTCAAAGTAGACAACCTAAAGCACTAGTTAAACCTTTATGTATTCAGCCATGTTGAAAAATACACATACAAATATACAACGCAAGAAGGTGATTAACTTTATATAGCTCATAAAAAGAACAACAGGGCAGGTACATCTTGTAATATAATCATTGCTCAACAAATATTGGGGGTAAGTATAACATATTTGGAATTTCAATGAAAAAACATTTTAAGCAAATTAGAAAATTATAGAAATAAACGATCCAAATTTAGATGCAATGTGCATGCCATTTAACAAAATTCATACCTTTTACAGTTTTGTTCAATTGTAATAAATGATCATAACTTTTCTTAATAGTGATGGTTACCTCAGACTTAGTTTACCAATAAATAAAATGCTTACCCTAGGTTTGAGCTTTGTTTCCTCCTGCTGAAACTTTTGTAATGTTCCAAGCAAAGCCCCAAACATCCTACGATTTCTCGCCTTGAACTTTTCATCACGATTTTGTGCTACAATAGCTTCCTCCCTACTAGGTACTTCTTTATTCGTCACAATTACTTTACTGATCATACCCCGCTGAGGGCCGTGTTGCGCTGAATGAGAATCGTCCACTTTATCAGACAATCTCTTAAACACCGACACATGAGGCACTGGTGGTCTCCTCTTCGCAGGGACTTCTTCATTTTCGATCGCGAACCCCCTGTTTCTGGTTTGGAGTTTTGGTCTACCTTTGTCGTCGGGATTTGGCCGTTTTAAATTGTTTCTAGGAGGAGGCTCTGAGGGGTCTCTTCCAATAAGTCTTTTCAGATTTTCATCGACACCTTTCAAACTGCTTCTGGCTTCTTCTAGCTCACTTTGAAGATTTCCAAAAGACTTCAACACGTCTGTAGCCATTACTGGGTCAAATTTACAATGTGAAACTTGATTTTCCAATCATTTCTGAGGAGCCCTTAGAAAATCCAATATGAATTTCTGAACTTAAAGATTCCCGAGATTTGTAACCACAATTTGTGACAATTTCATCAAGCAGAGCAAGCGCACGCCATTTATGAAAAATGTATGACGTTTAATGTCAATATGTCAATGTCAGTAACCTAAATTGTCCAAGCCACAGAACAAATAACACTGAAATTAAAGAGCGACAAATACATGACAAATCAATATCCCTATCTGCCATCTTTCTCTTTACAGCTCTTTAGGCCCGTATCGTCAGTCGTCCCTACAATTGTAGCGCGCGTTTATGGCCTCCTTGATTGTCATATTCCTTTCTCTCCTTTAAAAATTTCTAGGTTACACTTGTCCCGTGTTAGCGTCAGCGCTCTCCAACTGTGAAGATATGTTTTCTTTTTAAATTGTAGGAAATTTCAGGCTGATAAAACATGATATAACTCAAAAGCAAGCACAATTTGATGCAAATGTGACATAACCTCAAAATAGTGTTCTGACACGGAGAAGTAGAAAACTAGGCGCCCTATAATTGTAGGGACGACTGACATACGGGCCTTAGTCATCCTGCAGGTTCACAGGATGCAGGTTTTTTATAAGAATGTGCTAAGAACCACCCATAATTAGAGACGGGTGGACTGTAATACCTAAAAAAAATATCCGGACAGGAAAATACGTACGGTAGAAGAATGGCGGATAGTGTTTTATATTGATGGATTCCTTTTTTTGATTACACTTCGTAGCATAAGACATCTTAAACCGCTCCCGCACGATGTGGCGAATGCGTTACATCGTGTGGCAAGGCGATGACGGATTGCATGTGTCCAACGTTCGCCACATGACACGTTCCGGCTCTTGTCGGTAAATTTGACCCGCGTCAAAGGACGTTACAACGTTGGAAGCATGGTTCGTTACGCTCCCACACGAGATGTCATGTGTTTGATGGTTTTAGGTCAGAACCAGTAGCGGCGACAAACATTACTTATTTGTTTGCTGCGATTGTGGTGAATTAGTGGTATGTGGGAAGTATTTTGATTGGAATACCTACCTGTTCATAATAATGTATGTTCCGTAAGTAACTTTTGTGAAGAATGAATTAAATTAGTATACATACAAAACATAGACTGTAATAACAGCACTTTTTTCATATTGCCAAACACGAGCACATAATATTATTATTGAGACAGGGCGGTACTCAACTTCTAAAGGGCTATAACTTTGTTACTTTAATTTTACCAGAAAAATGTTAAAGGAAAAAACATTTCTTTTGATCAGATCTACTCACTGTTAAAATAAATGACTCAACTTCGAAGTCACCCTGAAAAATGGTAAAGGAAAAAAACATTTCTTTTGATCAGATCTACTTACTGTTAAAATAAATGACTCAACTTCGAAGTCACCCTGTATATATAAGTATAGCGATCTCAGATTTATATGAGGAGCTGGCAACGTTGCGGGATATTAATGCACAATCTGGCGACCATGTCACACCCTCAAAAAATGGCCGCTGACAACCACACAAGTCACCGTGTTGCCATGGAATAGCATGGAATTAAACCTTCTTCAGTGTATGTGTTTTGTGAAAAAACCAAAACAGGAGCTTCAGGATTTTTATAAAAAAACATTGCTCTATTTGTTATATAATCCAAATACAAAGGTATAAGTGTTTCACTATCATATACGTGCTTTGATTTGCAAATATTGTATTACACTAAAAATAACATTGCCCTATTTCCCAAGATAAGCTGAGGATTATATAACTTTTAGGAACATGGGAGGCCACGGTGGTCACGGTCATGGTCACGAAGAGCCCTTCCAGGTCCCAGACTATAGGATTTACAAGGTAGAAGACGTTCCAGAGCTCATGGCTACAAAAAGAGCCCTACAATCGCTTGGTTTGAAGGACCCATGGTTGAGGAATGAAGTATGGAGATACAATCCTAAAGAGTTTGGCACAGAAAGTGGCAGGTTGCGTCTGGCATTCTTCAGAGGTTTCAAGTATGGTTTTGCAGCTTTTGTGGTGACAGTTGTTGGCACAGCAATTTATGATAAAGTGTTCCCTGATGAACATGGCCATGGACATGGTGGCCATCACTAATGTGTTGTAAATATGTAGAGTAGATATAATAAATTGTTCAGTTTTTCCAGTACTATGATCATTATTCAATCCAGCTCCAGTATTATACAAAACAATCTACTGATCTGTAATAATAAAAAACTTGTGACGCTATCTCTCCAGACTATATTCTTCGATGTACCCAATAGCAATGGCTACTGCAGATAACGATCTTTACTGACCCATATCAATAGATCTACATGTACTTAATTTCAATTGAATATCTTGATGAGGTGGTAACGTCAAAACTCTTTTTTTCAAATATGAAATTATAATCTCAACATCCTGTGTCTGCGCAATGAGGCCTTTTGTGACCCATATTTATATAAAATTTTGGTATTCTTCTACTTTAAGGCATAGAAATATATACATATTCTCTCAAAATCAACCCTGCTTTCTTTTCAATATTTAGTTGCTATTATAAATTGATAACAGAGATGGAAAAATTTTTATTTGAGCTCTTAACATTGTTATCAAAAAGAACCAGGTTCAGGGTTTTAATATTTTTGTCATATGGCACTTCACTATGACTACTCCTGTTTGAGGTGCTTCATAAATTGGCTAATATCACTGGATTATAATTGAAGTTGGGAAAATCTGCTATCAGAATCACAGAAAAAAAAGACATTTAAAAAATATGTTTAATTATATAAACTTAACTGTATATATAGAAGTAGACAAACAGTTACTGATGGTTTGATATACAACTAAAACGTTATAAAACACAAAGTATATTTTCAGGCCACATAAGAACTGCTTATTTTAAAATTTGAGATAACTTCCTTGATTAGCTGCATTTTGCAAGTAGTTATTTTCATTTGAGAAGAGATGTTACTACAGACATAAGGCACAGAAGGTCCTGAAATTCTCCCATATAAAAATAAAATAAATATACCAACATACAATGCTTAAGACTAATTTTCATCTTCTTCAATTTTTGGAGCTAAGTAATAACGCAAGTGTCCTAGATCAGGAATCTGGTACTCTACAACTAAAGGTACATTATCAGACATAGACAGCTGTACTTGATTAGCAAGAGGTGTTGCCTTGGTGAATGAGTTCAAATATTGGCAGGCAAATGTTAGCGTAACAGGCTCTTGCATCTCAATGATGACTGCCTCTTCTTCCTTCTCAAAGTTGCTGGTCTGGGCCAATTTTACATTTGCACTACCGATATCACCCGAGGTGGAGAATTTCACACCTTCTTTGGTGCAAGAAATCACAATGGATTCACCGAACTGTGACAGATCTCTGACAATCCTGGCAAATTCAGCTGCAGGCATCTTGATTACACATGAAAAATCCGTGTCCGGAATTCCAAGGTGTTCTTGGTCCAGATTCATCAGTTTCATTTCATAATCGGATATCTTTTCTTGTTTCTTTGACTCAAACATGAAGGTAACTGTATCAGCATCATCTTGGGCCTTGATGGTTACTGTGTCATCATTGCTCGAGCATCTGAAGATCTTTGACATGCTGCAAAGAAAAAAAATATGTGTTTAGATTTTAAACTCATCCACACAACAGAGGCAATTCAAAAGATGTAAGACTGGGTAACTAATGTTGAAAGTGGCTTAATAATGCAAACAAAGGTTTTATTTCGACCTCAATCGACTAAAAAGACAGACCAACAGTTACAATCATTCCTTGTGAAATATATAGCTCACTAGTTTCTCTAATATCTTTGGAATTAAATAGAGTAGATCATTTTTAGTTTTGTCTTTAATTAATTATAATAAATATATGTGAAAGTGATTTCATTAGACCTGAAAAATGATTTATATATCTGTGCCTTAGAGGTATACAGGGTGACTTCGAAGTTGAGTCATTTATTTTAACAGTGAGTAGATCTGATCAAAAGAAATGTTTTTTTCCTTTACCAATTTTCTGGTAAAATTAAAGTAACAAAGTTATAGCCCTTTGGAAGTTTGAGTACCGCCCTGTCTCAATAATAATATCATCGGTTCATCGCATCGGAAACAAAAAAGCGAAAGAATTTGGAACGATGTTTTTACAATTATTTTATTCAGTTGTATACATACAGTCGGTAACGCGTGTGAATAGTGGTGTCTGTTGCGTCGCTCAAACGAAATAAAAAATGGCACATGTTTATGCGGATCGGTTTCCCAATCGAGTGCAACCAACCCCTCGTGCCTTTGTTAATGTAGTACAACGGGCTCGTGAATCAGGTGACTTAAGACCTCACAGGGGACCTGACGATGAAATACAGGTCCGCACTGAAATACTTGTCGGGAGGATACTTTATAAAACAAGGTAAACTTTTTTTTTTTATTTTTACACACATATTTTGGTTTATCTTCCTTCTACAAACATTATCTGAAAATTAATGACTCAACTTCAAAGTCACCCTGTATAGTTGTAACTCCATATAATGCAATTCAGAGAACAAGCTGATTATTTTGTGAGTTGTAACTATTTACTATGATAATAAAATCCAGGTGCAGCATAGGATGAAACACAGTAAGTACAATTGGTGAAAATAGCCTACATTTTATTATTACAAAAAATGACATCTGGAGAATATATATTCAATCGTCATCGTCGTTATCATCTCCTTGATGACCAGCACAGGAATATTTTTATAAAAATCATGGAATGCTTCTGGTATCCATTGCAGAAGCATGAGAAGATGATCGTGCTTTTTCTTGCAAGTCCTTTTGGGGTTTGATGCGGCGAACATAGTTCTAGTGGTAACCCTATCGGTTTTCTAGAGGATCTATTCATGTTTACCATTTTGTAGTCCTCTTGTAATATGTCTGTTTTATTTGTACAGTATCCCTGGATCCTGTTTTCGAACCTCAAGCCACACCGCTGATGACACTAAAAAGTTTTCTTTGTCTAGTGTCTGTTTCTTTTGAATGAGAGGTGATCCTGTGCTGGAATACAAGGCCTCGAAGTTCTTGAAGTCATCTACCTGCATCTCGAAAACTGTGGCTCCAGTTGATATTACAAGTTGCTGCCAGTCCCATGGCCTACATATTTTCATGGTTAGTTGTTTTTTTTATAACTCGTTCGATAAGTGCATGGATATGATCAGCTTCCACGACTGTTTACCGCTGCGTAGCGATGATTCATATGATAGTATTGTGTGTATGTATGGAAAAGCGACTGTTTACCTCTAACGAAAAATTACTAGCTGCTTGTTCTATTTCATATATTTCATGATTATCGTGGTTAGGCCTACGATCATTTACTCCACGTAGAGATTAACCAGGGATACTAATTATAGGCAGATAATCACAAAAACTGCAAAAATGGAGTTACGATCGTTTAAGTCTAAGGCACAGATATAAATCACATTGTTTACAAACTTGATCTAGCTTTAAGACTACTATTATAGTATTATGGAAAATTTGCTCAGTCTGGCTAGTCCTTTTGCTGTTACCACGTTTGAGGACAAAGAAACTGTGAATACGGTTAGGCGAAAATATCAACTTACCTAGCAAGGTTCATCCCCATCGTCAGGTTCCTATCGCAAGCGGTACTTATCAAAGCCATCGGACCGTAGGGCAAGCGACACCAAGGAAACGTGGGAGTTGTCCATGGCTTGGAGTTGAATCCCCGCCTCCGAACAATCGAAAGAGGCTTCGTTAAGAAGATCTTTGATCGCATCTAGCACTTTTTTGAAAGTAACGCTGTTTACCAAACGTGCTTCGAACATTTTGTATTAATTTGGAGATATAATTCAAGGAAATATAAATAAATTCAGTGCGCACACACCTCTGGCACAAACAATTGCTGATGGCGGGCGAAAAATAAGAGGGAAATTTACCCGCCAAATGTATATGCATATTTTATAGGTTATTTGAAGTGACGTGACAATGACAATGACTTTCGTGACAGAGAAACCAGCTGTTTCCTTCCATCACGGTCTTATTCGCCATTTTACATCCTACAGCTACTATAAATCCCTTTTATTTTGATGTGACTTTTTTTTAACTAAGACGCTTCACCATCTCACACGCACGTCAAAACGCAATATATGCGTCTCAAAATCAAAAACATTTAATAGTAACGGTTGAAAGGCAATGCACGATAAGCTCAAAAGGAGATAAAATGAGGTATACACTATTTCACGAGTATCCATCACTCTTTGACGTCTACTGAGGTCAGCAAGTGACATTTTTGTGTTAGTCTGCGACGTTGGCAATAATGAATCGGGTGTAAATCTAATAAAACTTGTTTGTTGCGTTTTGTTTTGGTTTGCAAATGAACTTTTCTTAAATAAAAGAGCTGTTAGCGAGTACAAAATGAATCTATAGCGTACAACAAATCAAACCACAATACGGTTCTGACTACCTGACGTTGACGGATCCGTCAGAATTCTGTGCCCTTTGCCGATATGGGGAATTTTGAAAAATTACTAGATAATTAGCTGTCATTCTACCATTATGATACTCGTGAAATAGGGTATATATGGTATGCCATGTCTCGGCAAAAGGTGGATGTCTTTCCGTTTGTCAAAAATGACAAATGTCATCGTCAAATCTGTCACGTTTCAACTTATGTCAAAATTGTGTCAAAAGCAACTTCAACTTTGCTCGGATTATCTAATCGATTCATATCCATTCTAAAAGAACTCCTTCCAACTCGGGAGAGCAACGAAATGGCTGTAAGTTTTATTCAAAAGCGGTTCATGTCCAGCGCCCTGCAAAAGTGGGCATACAATCTTTCTGGCTTCAACAAATACGGACTTTGGAGGGACGACTTGTTATACGAAGACCAGGATGTTGCAGAGGCTCTGAAGAGATTAGACCAAAAGACTGTCGATGAAAGGAACTACCGTATCCTGAGAGCTACACAGTTGTCCTTACAAAAAGATATCCTGCCCAAAGAGCAATGGACAAAATTGGAGGAAGACAAACTGTATCTTACACCCCTAGTTAATGATGTAATCAAGGAGAGGGAAGAACGAGAAGAATGGAATAAAAACCACTAAACATTGCATATTTTGTGTTAAATGTAGTTATAACTGTTATAGTAATTTTAAATAATGAATTATGTACAGAAGAGTTTAGAGTGTTATTGACCATTCTTACTGGACCCATAATTATTGGATAGGAACTTTCCATATTTTATTTACATTTTCTGGTTGAGAAAAGTATTTCCATTATTTTCCAATCTACCTGTTGGTACCAGATGCTAACTACCTGCTTGTTCTGCCAGATGGTTCATCTATCAGTCACTCTATAAAACCTCTGCTCACTGTAAGCTTTTATTTACGTAGATATACGCAATATTTATTTAATTGATCTGCAAGTAAAGTGTGTAAATAAAATACAAATTGTGTTATATATGCTTATATTTATCTACAAAATTAAATACATGTAATCTTGCTGGTAAATTTTTAAGGTACAACAATCTGAAAAAAGACCACTAACCCCATAGAATGCAATATTTTGTCCCAAGTGTTTCTATTTTTTTCCTTCAAATAACCTACATAGAAGCAATGAAAAAAGACTATTTGAAAATATCAGCAAGTTTTTTTCTGAACAATTTTTTTAATTACTGGCTGGTAGAGTGCAAAAAAAATAAGAGGACCTTGCATGGGTTCATAAATATCAGGAAACAAACATTAGATACTTCGATAAATCGGAAAACCGATAAATATCGATATATCAACAACTAAAAATATAGATATTTATCGATATCGTCGATATACCGATATCGAAAAATTCAATATATCGTATCAAAATATCGAAAAACCCACCCAAATCAAAATACCCACAAAATCGGGTAGAGTTGTGACGCATGTTCTGCGACCACTGGAAGCTATAACAAGAGCAGGCTTCTGCCGCACATTATGTCACTATTTCAAAAGTTGTGCCTAAGGTGAGTTATGCAATTGACCAATACAATTAATCGACGATCACTTCAAGCATTGCCGGCGATTTGAAGAAAAATATTACTCTGGAAATGGAGAAGCGTTTTGGCCAGTTGGAATACAATATGTTAATAGCAGTTTCGACGTTTCAAAAACTTACCTTTTAAGAAACCTGACGCATGTGCAAAAGCGATTTCAAGAATTAGAAAATTAATTTCAGAATATAAATCTGCAGCCGCAACAGGTTCATCACCGTCTTCAGCGGATGGAGATAAAAGTGAATTTGATTTTTGGAAGCACCATAAATCTTTGGCTCAAACGCAAATAAAAAGAAAAAAAAACTGACGGTGACGACGAGCTCACGTTATATTTTTCTGCTCCTGTAAATACTCTAAAAGTAAACATTATTGAAATATGGCAAGAGATGCAAGGTGTATATCCCAATCTTTTTAAAGTGGCAATGAGTCATCTACCAATTGCGGCAACAAACATTCCTTCCGAACGTATTTTTTCAAAAGCAGGAGCCACTATAACTCAGAGCAGAAACCGGCTACTAGGAAGCAGACTGTCAAAGTTACTATTTTTAAGTTCAATAGCTAGTACAAAATACTGGAATTAATTTTCCCAAATAAATGTATGGAAAGAAAAACAGATTTTATATACCTATCCGAATTTTGTTTCACTTCACATACATAAGTATAAAAATTTATATACATACATAATCGATAACTGTTTGATATAACTGAAACAACATTGGATTTCTAATTTCTGTAAGTTTCCAAAAAAATATGAAATATCGACATATTGGCTTAATAATATCGATATCGATTTATATCGATATTTATAAAAAGTTTGCATCCCTACCCCGAATTTTTTATACGTATTTTTCGGGCAAACCTCGTATGAAAATTTTAACGATCCTAAAAAGTTACTCATGGACAATCCATTCATTTATGAAGTTAAGGCATATAGCATCACATCTGTAGTTAAAAGGGGTCCTTTTTGAATAAGATTATGCAAAAAAAAGTAAGAATATTTTTCCATGCGAAGATACTTGCTGAACTATACTACAACTATTTAAAACTGTAATGACTCATACGCATGATCAACACGTGATCAGAGCTCGATCCCGGCTTCCTTCCAGTACAGCCGTATAGCGTACGACATATGTCGTTTCTGTGACTTTGCGGTGGTCAACAGCACAGACAGAGATGGAAATAATGGCCGATTGTTCTCCGCCGGTAGAACCAATGAAATCAAAGACGCGCCTACCGGCAGACTCATAGGCGTCGGCAACGCATTGGAACGTGTTTCGTTGAGCGATCGCATATTGTGTGTTTTTATAAGAATTGTTGTGTGATTGTTATTGTTGTGGTTTCTGTGTTGGTTATACTTAACCATGGAGAGTACAAATGGCACGAGTGGAAGTACTGAAAGCCAGGGAACAAGTAGACGGCTTCGTAAAGCACTGAAGAGGGACGCGAAAGTATGACAGGCGTTCCAGAGTGGACCATTCGCAGGGTGGTGCATGAAAAGAAGAAAACTGGAGCTACTACTGATCCAAAGTTTAATTTGAAGGGACGAAAGGCCGTTAAATTCGATGACGATAGCAAAATGGCGTTAAGGCGAACCGTACATTCATTCTTCTTTAGGAATGAGATACCAACCCTCAAGGCTGTACATGCAGCGATCAAGGAAAATGAAATTATACACCAAATGAGCGTCGAGGTAATGAGGAAATCCCTGCACGAAATTAATTTTCGTTACGAAACGCGTAATCGGAAGTCAGTATTGATAGAGAGACCTGAAATAGTCGCCTGGCGTCGAAAATACCTACGCGAAACGATTGAATATAGGCGACAAAGCAGAAAAATCTGTTATTTGGACGAGACATGGGTAAATGCAGGTCACACAGTTAAAAAAACCTGGATAGACAAAAACGTAGTGAGTAACCGACAAGCAAGCATTGAAGGTTTGTCAACAGGTCTTCGTGGACCGTCAGGGAAAGGTCAAAGATTGATCGTAACTCATATTGGTAGCGATAGTGGCTTTTTAGAAGAGTGTGACTTGATTTTCGTCTCTAAGAAAGAAGGTGATTACCATGACGAAATGAATGCCAGCTGCTTCGAGAGCTGGTTTCAAGGGGTGCTTCAGCGAGTTGAGCCCAACTCTGTGATCGTCATGGATAATGCTTCCTACCATAGTCGTCGAGCCGAACGTGTACCGACTATGGGATCTCGAAAAAGTGACATGCAGCAATGGTTGCGCGAAAAAGGAATCCCGTTTGAGGATTCATGTCTGAAAGCGGAATTGTATGAGAAAATTAAACAGTACAAACCTGCGAACATTAGTTACGTGACTGATGAGATGGCCCGTCAATGTGGTGTCACTGTGCTGCGGTTACCGCCCTACCACTGTGAACTGAACCCAATAGAGCTCATCTGGGCTCAAGTGAAGGGTTATATTGCGCGCCATAACACAATCTTCAAATTACCAGACGTTAAGGTTTTACTTGAGACTTCCATACAGCTAGTAACGCCCGAAGCTTGGCAGCATGCTATCCGTCATGTTGTGAAGGAAGAAACAAAAATGTGGCAGCTTGACCACCACATCGACACCATCAGAGAGCCAGTTATAGTCAATTTCAACGAGGAAAGCGATAGCGACAGTTTATTACTGTCAGATGTAAGTGGAAGCGACGATGAATAAAGGTAATTCCCAAATTTTTGACTTACAATATGTTTCAAACCACTCTTTATTAAGCATCTGACAAATCTAGTTCACCCATGTTAAACATTCATACCCCGCCTATGAACAGCCGACTACTGGTAGTTAAGTGATGTTCACGTGAACAGCGATGAGTCATTACAGTTTTAGATAGTTATAGTATAGTGGTTGCGCACTTGTAAACGAAATAGAGCTTTGTTTTCCTTGCATATATTTTTTTTCACGAAAGAATGACCGACTGGACGAATAGCTTCTATTCATCCTGATCTGCGTACTTTGGAATCTGTAGCATACACAGACGTTTCCAAATCTGCAAGCCTAAAAACTCAGTCTGCAGCCAAATTGTCTCCAGCATCCATTTTTCGATCCATATTCATTCGAACTTTCTTTATTGTAGAGAATAGATGTGTTCCTTTGAGGGTTTTACTTAATTTTAAATTGATTGTGTTATCATTCATTCTGCAAGCATACTGGGAAAATATTTGAACTGTGAAGATACACCTAGTAGAGGAGCTATGTAGAGAAAAAAGATTAGGTAATAAACATGTAGAACGAATTTAATGGTCAATAAAGTTTATTGAACTTGATACTGTGGCATACTTCAGTGTTACAAAATAAACTGCATTAAAACTTAGAAGAATTTGGTAGCATTTTCTTTTGACAAAATTAGTGGAATTTTCATGGTACATCAAAAGTTTGACCCCCAAAATAAACATAAAACACCTATCATTTCGTGTTTTGTCTAATCTTTCAAATATCAATTAATACTATTATCCTCCGTTTTTCCGACCTTGTTCATGTTGTTATGGTGAATTTTTGAGAAAAACGCACTATGGAAAGAGTCTCCGTGGGCCCAAGGTTTTCTAATGCACAGGTTTTGCCAAAAGAACGTTAGACATGCACCAGTGTGAAACTAGTTTTACACAGGAAGTAATTGCAGGACAACTTTTGTCCTAGAGTTCAATACAAAAAAAATCCGAAAAACGCAAAAAGATAATACTGTTCCAAAAAGAACAAACCAAGCTTTGTTTGGCAGCAATAAAACATAGATACTTAAACAAATACATTTTATGAAGAAGTTCTAGGCTTAAGTTCATCATAACACGGTCTGAGAAATATGTAATTTTTCTTCTGGGTGTTATAGAACTCGTGTCCTTTGCTCCAGTCATAGCTGACCGCGTACGCGAATATCTGTCCATTGTGGTTGAACGCGCACCTCGAGATGGGCTGTTCCATCAGCTCGGACGGCTTCAGTTTGGTCCTCGCATCCTTGTCCCAGAAGCTGAAAGAACCATCAGCACCGACGGTCGCCAACGTGCCGTGTACAGGGTGGAAAGCGATATCATTCACGGCGTAGATGTCTTGGTAGCCGTTCGGCGTGCCGTTGGAGCGATGGCATTTGAACGTAAAGTTGTCTTTGGGATTAGCCGGGTTTACATACTGAATGGCCACTCTGCCCTCTACGGAACCCAGCGCGTACCCGGTTGGAGATTTCTTCTTGTCCCTGCAAGGAGTTCTTATTACTTTTCGCATGATATAGCTTGTTTGCTAACTTCTGAGAGGCAGATTTAGGGAGATTCTGATTCTAACTGAATTTTGGCCATTGAGAATTATTTTGATGTCGTATACGAAACTATATAAAATGGCGTCAAGTAAGTTGACTCCGTACTGTCCATGCTATGCTGTAATCATTTCATAAAGGATTATGGTTGACACAAGTTAATCCTTCCGAGAAAAAAGTTGCGGGCGCATATGATCTTTGCGATGACCAATCCCGCGCGAATGACGATATTGGCCTTCACCATGCGCAGTACATGCAGTCCACAGTAGTATGGAAGCCACTGCCGACTGTTACGTTCGACCACCGAACACAACGCCTGTCCATCGGGGGACGACGTCGTACGATACGACTGTAGGAGATATTTCCAAGTTTTAAGGGTAAATGTACGGGGATGTCTGTGATAAGTTATAAATCACACTTTTGCTCATTTTTTTCTACTTTGTGAAAATAGAGGTTTTTTGTAAAATCTGTAAGTTGGCACCTGGCTGATGCGCCTTTAGAACCCTTCGAGTGAGTTAAAATAATTTAGTTTAGTAGCCTTAATGTCAGTTTCAAAATGTAATTTACCCATCTCGTTCTCTTACCTGAAAATGGCCACACATCTGTGCTGATATTTCAATGGGCTGTCCAATTTCTTATACTCCTGAGGTTTTCCTTCTAACTGATACACTATAATCTGCTTCCCAGCAGTTCCAACCACAGCCATAGGAAAGTCAACATCTGCACAGTAGCATCTATCCATATAAAAATTTATAGTTAGAACAATGGATCAATGGTACCATGAATTTTTATATGACCAAATTTGTATGCGTTTTAGAGTAATGCACAAAAGTACATAGACAAATATGAGTATTTATCAAAATACCTTTAAAAAACGAATTCATACTTCATTACTCGATAAACAATGCGTTATTAGTAGAAAAACTAAATTTTTTGTTTTTTACATTATCTGCAATGAACACACACAAGTCTGAATATAAGCACTTTTTTATGAGGACAAAAATATGTAGACAAATTATGTTCAACATAGTTTAGTACATTTCGGAGAAGAGGAATTAGTGTTGTGTTCATCAAGTATTGTGAATAGTTTATATGGAAGACATATGCCCTTAAGATCAGTCTGATAGAAGATAATGACCCGAAGCGCACTTCAAATCTCGCAAAGAAATTCTTTCTGGATGAAAAAATACCATTCTCAATGGCCTTCACAGTCTCCCGATATAAACCCCATTGAAAATCTATAGGAATACTTAGATAAAGCAAATACGAGATAACAATTATTGAAACAAGGATGAACTTTTTGCTGCTTTAGAGCAAAAGTGGATACAGATTGATGAATCTTATATCAAGAAACTTCTACAATCTATGCCGAGACGATAATAATGGTTATGCTAAAAAATATTAACACAAACATGGTTGGTTTTCTATAATTCAATGAACTTTGCTTCTTTTTTCTATAATAATAATAATAATAATAATAATTTATTGGTACTATTACACAAAAATGTGTTTGCACAGGTCAATTAAAGTAGAACATAAAAGAGTAAGTAAAAGTAACAAACAATACGAAAATAAGACAAACGTAAAACACAAAGTGGCAATAAAAGGTAAAAAAAAAAACTTGATAAAACTATTTTAAAATTTAGAGGAACAATAAAATAAGATGGTTAAAAAATTATGAAATACTAATCATTTTTTCATGTTTGTACTCAAATGTCCTTACACACGTCTGGAGAATAATTGTTTTGCTTTGTCTATATATTTTTGTCCTTCATAGTTCCAGTTTTTTCAATTAATTTTTTATTGAAGGGAGTCTAATGAATTTATTTATGAATAAGTGATTATTATGCTATAACAAATTATGTATACAGGTTGGTGCATTAATAAAACAAGTTAAAAAAGAAATACAGCACAATATTAACTTGTCTATATACTTTTGTCCATTCCTGTATATGTACATTGAACACCTTCCAAGTTGAGTAGAAGACTAATTTAATAGTACCAGGTGAGAAATGCAAGTGGAAATAGGCCAAACTCAAATTCTGATTGTTGATTTTTATATAAAATACTTTATAAAAGAGATCCATCCTCAACTTCAGTAGCTTGTGTACCTCAATTGATGCATTTTACAACATATATAAGAGAATGAAATTAACTGAGACGATTGAAATATGATGTTCGATATTACCTTTCTGGAAGATTGATGCTCATCATAGGAGTTGGCGATCTTGTATCCCAAAACTTCAATGTTTTATCCCAAGAGCCAGTCATTAAGCATGAATAATTTGGAGCTTTTATCCAGTGGCAGGTTTTAATTGGAGCATCGTGCATTGCCACTTGAACCACCTGATTGCTGGCCAGATCCCACATTTTGGCTTGTTTATCACATCCTGCAAACATACAAACTATAATCGTTTAGATCAGATTACTTCTTGCTATGAGAGCTACAACTATCTAATTTATTTAAAGAAATACGTAATTGTACTCATAGGAGTTTAATATTCTTATTTTAAATGTAGCTATTGAGACTAGGTATTTAGCAAGCATCTAAATAAAATTGAGGCAAACTTCATTTTACTTTCACATACTTTTTAGACATTTATTTATTCTGAAATTCTATAAAATATTGTACTAACCTGAGATTCATTTATCATTGTTGTTATTGTGAAAAATTAGTTGTTTCAGAGAGAAGAAGAAATGTTTCAAATCTATCATTATGTTTTAACTAAAACTAACTAAAAGAGCCTTAAAACTCCTATCCTAATTTTGAGGGATTAAGGAATCTCTTGTTACTTTTGCAGCCTAGTTGCCTCTGCTAGTATATTATATTGTTTTTTCACTTATAAAATTCAACTATCATCCTAATTTTACTAAGACCACTATAAAATTCAAGAGGTGGATTTTTTGGCACATATTCTATAATTTTGACAAGAACTGCAACACATATTGACAATCATGTAAAATAATCATATGCATAACCGTCTTGGTGAAATTAAGAATTACACAATAAAATATCTCCTCTTGAACATATTGAGAAGCAAAAATCTACCTTAAGGGGACAGTAGTCACCTCTGACAGGACAAAAGGCCTTGATAACATTTTGCAGATTAATAAAATGCACCAGATGAAGTTATATGTGTATAGATGTTATGGGGGCAACTGATCATTATACCTCATTCTAGCCTCGGAGAAGAAACAAACATGAGCAATGAATAACCACTTTTACTGCTATCTTCTCAGGCATTTATGGCCAATAGTAGCTGCCCCCTTTAACAGCCTAATGTGCACATGCTCCATGTATCTACCAAGATTGTGCCTATCGCCTAATATGAGATAAAGCATAAGCTTAATTACCCAAAGACTCCCTCCATGGAAACATAGAGTATATTTCAAACAATGTCTTGCATGGCCATGTTATCTTATCTCAGACCAAAAATATATCTTAACTATGATATGTAAGCATTATTATCTTCATACCTGCCATGAAGACCTTAGTCCCATCATCGCTCCAAGCCACATCAAGAACAGGGCCCCCGCAAGATTGCATTGACTTGGGCACACTGGTTCCATTCTGTTCGATCTCCCAGCATCTCACGTTGTTATCCCAGCTGCCGGCTATAAGGAAGTTCTGTGGCAGAGTAGACGGAGAAAACGCCAACGAACTCACAGAATCATCCGGAGGTTGCACTACTTCGAAATCCTTCATAGGATTCGCCGTGCTAGGAGTTGATGTTGATCCGAATGTACCCAGAGAGCTTTGATTGAACATCGTCAATTTATTTTCAGAAATGAAAACACAAAAATTTTGCTTCGAAAAATGCTTCGACTATCTACTTCTCGTACAATAATATTCCTGAAGCTATCCGCAAATCAAATAATCAAAACACGATTACCGTGCAGGGCTGCAGTGCAGAAAAAAATCACTAGAAAAAAAACTAGTTATAACGCAGTTAGAGTTGTGTGGGTTGTGTTTTTGTACTAGATGTAAAGATGGCTGGTATAGAGATGGCCAGAGGTAGGAACCTTAGAAATCTGATCCGAGTGGAGCAAACGTGGACACGCAAGGACGCAAGACTATTGAAATATACCCAATAAGACTATCCGTAACCGTAACGAAATCGTTGCACACAGCCCTAATTTCCACTTTGGAGACACTTGACACCCACGTCACGACACTAAAACACCAAAACAACACCGAGAGGCAATGGAGAACCCTATAGTGAACACCACTACTGAAAAAAAGTAGCTAAACCGAATCGAGCACGGAGGTGTGAACGCTATGACATTCCGCTGCGCCGACGGTTGCCGAGAGACTGCAGCCTGCAGCGTGTGAGTGCTGTACCTCGCTGCGGCGATACGGTAGTACAGCTACGCCCCTTTCCAGTTCCCACTCCGCGCGTCTGCGAGTCGCGAGCGGAACTAGTGTTTCCATCCCCGATCTTGGTAGTTGGTCAGAAATGAACCAATAAACGACGAGCCTATCTGTAACATGGTCTTTCTTAAATCAGGTGTCACTTCGCTCGCGACTCGATGTTTACGTTGACCGAGAGCAGACGCGAAGTGGGAGATGGAGAGGGGCGTGGCTGTACCGTATCGCCGCAGCGAGGTACTGCACTCACACGCATTTAGTCGGCGCAGCGGAATGTCTACGCGTTCACAGCTCCGTACAGAGCTCTATTCGGTTTAGCTGTTTTTTTTCAGTAGTGGTGTTCACTATAGGAATCTCGATTGTGTCAGCTAAGTGCTAGTGATGATCTTGGGTTGATATTAAATTAGACAAGATATCGTGACCTGGAATATAAATATTAGGAAACTATGTGTTTGAAACAGCCCAAAAGAAAGCTTCAACTTAATAGCAGATACGTATATCGAATTGTTATTAGGAGATACTCTATTGCAATCGCATTCTAATGAAACTCGCACTGTTTTGATGTTATATGACGATATGTATGTTAGGTGCTACCTAGTTCAACTATAAAATGTTGTGGGACGCAATCTTAGATAATGTCTATGTATATCGACGAATTAGTAGCGGCGAAAAACAGTATTTACTTGTTTGGTGTGATTGTGGCGAAGCAGTAGTATGTGGGAAGTATTTTGATTTGAATACCTACCTATTCATAATTATGTGTGTTCCGTAACTAACTTTTGAGGAGAATGAATTAAATAAGTATACATATAAAGCATATGCTGCAATAACAACACTTTTTTCATCTCGCTAATATTTTGTACGTTTCGCTGGTGAGTTATGGCTGACCTAAGGATATGTATTTTAGTAAATTATCAAGTAGCTTACGGTTGTTTCATCAGGATTTTGGATGACATTTTGACCCTAGGTTACTACTATGAAAATGACGAAAAAGCAGTTTTTGAAAATCGGTACAGTGGCGGCGAAGTTATTGTCGAAAAACGAACAAAACACGGTCAAACTTCGTTTTTCGCCATTTCTGAGGCTTCTGACAGATTTAAGTTTTGGTCGCTGAAGATAGATCTGAAATTATTTTTCGGCGCTCGAAAAAATTGTTTTATCGTTTATTTTGTATAATTTGTCCTTCAGTTGTAAAGGTTCAAGCGTGACACCGATAATGATAATAGACGTTGGCGCCACCATGCGTCGAACGTCCGAGACTAAAAAGTTCATCCAATTAGGCCTGAGACATATATGACTCTTTTCTCTGAGTTCGCTCATTTCGTTCATCTCTCTTCAGTGAGTCGTTCGTTCGGAGTCGTTCATTTGAACCGACCGGCCTCGAAGCTGACGAGAGTATTGTGTTGCCTATAGTAACGACTCACTGAGTCAGAATATACATCATACTATGAAAATGAAATGAAGGGTTAGAGTTGCCGATGTTATTGCATATATTTAAGTATTAATATTTTTGGTTGAAATTAAATGTAACGAATGTATACATTCTTCCGAAAAAATAAGGGATATGTGGTTCGGTTTTGAGGAATTACCGAATTCTGAATCTAAATGCAATTTTTGCTCTCAAATCCCATCATTTCAGTGTATAATTTAACGAGACATCTCACAACCTAGATTGTGTCATGTTGTCAGTTCGCAGTTCAGTTGCTGGATACTGCAGACGTGCAGACACGCTTTAGCACAATTGAAGGAGTCATATGTAACAAAAGAGTCGTTCAATCATCGCTCACATAGATAAGTCGTTCATTTTGAACGACTCGTACGCGAACGACACAAGACTACATCCTATCGTGTAGGAGACACACTTGCCAATTGTAGGGTGTCGAACGTTGTGAACAACGTTGAAAGCATCGTGTGGGACCCGCATTACGGGAATATTGTTTTTTATTCTCTGCATTTGCGAGTAAAACCCCTAGAAAGACTCAACCGTCACTGCTAAGGGCCGTATTGTCAGTCGTTCATCCTGATGAGCAGAAGAAGTCAAGTCCAATCACAACGTGCGTGTAAGAACATTCCCATCTTTTTAGGAGCAGACCACGTTTAATGACCTGCTTAGATTCAAGTGATTTGCAGTTTTTACTCTCAACTCTATGAACTGTCATTACCTGTCACTAGAGACTAGTCACCCAAGTGTGCTTCACTGATCACAGTGATCATTGCTCGTGATTCGCGATTCGACTGTCACTGTCTGAGCGGTGAAACCGATAGTATCTCCCTTGCCGATCGACCTAGATTTGTAAAATTATATGAAAACATCCATGCTTTTCGAAAATCGAGCATAGTAAACTAGAAGTAAAGTCGTACGCTATGTCTCGATTCCGAGTGTAAATACTTTGTACGTTGACAGCAAAAACAGGCGAAACTCATGAAAAAACTTCTCTGAAGGTTGAAGGTAAACAACCATTTTCTCTTTATTTTTCATAATTTATATATTTATCAAAATATTAATTACGCTGTGCTTGCATTTCTATAAAATGACACGGTATGCAATACTTATCCTAATTTAAATAACACTGACAATTCTCAACAAATTAATATTACACATAATGGTAAAATTCAGTCTGTACTCTCCAGAGTGAAAACAATAAAAATGCCTGTGCGAAGACACACAGATCCTATCCAAGTTGAGCTGATTTGGGACGCAATAAGATCAGCAAACGCTGCTCGTCAGACTCCTGATCTCACAAGGATCACAAAGTATATCCAGACAGTTGGAAACTATTCTCCGACTTTAATAGAAGGCTTTGTGAAGAATGCATTGAAGGATAAGTTAATATTGTGAGTAGTCTCAGTATATCATTTATTTATTTATTTGTTATTATTGTTAAACACAATAATGAACATTACCAGTATGTATTAAGAAAAGCTATAATTATTTATTACATACAACTTTTTTGCTAATAGCTTTGGTCCAGCCTTGCCAAAGAACATGTTCCCCACTGAATCTCCATGTTTTTGTTTGGATCTAATTTGTTTGTTGAAAAATAGGTTCTTAATAAAACTTACATTTATGGCACAGTCAAATTTAGTTATGCCCAGTTGAAAGTCATCATAAAGTCATTTTTTGTGCATTTGTATTGCATTGCTGTGTTTTTCCATTTTATCATAGCATACCATCAAGAAGTTCATATTTCAAAAAAAGTGATTGCATGTGAAATAAACATAAATAGCAGCTATGAAAACAGCAGTGAGTTTTTCATATATACTAAGTGACATATAAATCCGAACACCTAGTTTAAATGGTTTTATTTTAATAAAATTTTGTATAAGTACTTAATGAAGCATAATAAGTAAATGATAAAAATTTCAAAACAATTGCACTGCTTTAAAGCCCTTTGACCTTTAATAATGTGTGGATGCACCCTGATGTGCTACGCATTCTCCAACATGCCTAGGGATGCTTCTGGTCAGGTGGTCAATGTCCTCCTGTGGTATCTCATTCCAGGCAACCACCAACTCCTCGAAGTGCTTCTAGAGTCTGAGGAAGACATTGCAAATTGAGCAATCTCTTACCCATCATATCCCACACGTGCTCAATTGGGGATAAGTCGGGAGATCTTGGTGGCCATGGTAACAATGTGACATCATTATGTTGAAAGAAGTCTATTGTGACTCTTGCAACATGTGGTCGGGCATTATCTTGTTGGAAAGTTGGATCTGCCAGGGTGTCAAGATAGGGTAAAAGATGGGGTTCTAGAACTTCGTGGATATAACGCTGCGCGTTGATGTTACCTCTGATGAAGATTAAAGGTGACCTGGAACCATAAGCTATAGCACCCCAAACCATAATTCCAACAGTGTGATGAACATGTCTTTCAACAAAAAACTGTGGATTCCTCCTTTCACCACGTCGCCTTCTAACCCTGGCACGACCATCGTGCATGCCTAAACAAAATCGAGACTCGTCACTAAAGACAATACTGTTCCATTCCTGATCCTAGAGTGACCGTTGTCTGCACCACTCAAGGCGATTACGTCGGTGTTCTCGAGTTAAAGGGAGGACCCAGTGTGGCCGGTATGAAAACAAGCCAAAACTTCTCATTTGTCGGTAAACACTTCGCGTGCCAATAGGTCTTCCGTGTTCTGCAAACCATTCATTTGCAATGGACCTGGTAGTGGAGAAATGGTCCCTTAAGGCGAATAATCTTAGGCGGCGATCTTCACGGTCTGTTGTTCTACGGCGGTGTCCAGTGCCCCTTGCTCTTTGCGTACGGCCTTCTCGAAGCCATGCCTGACAACACCTAACCACAGTGTCTACACTTCTTTGCACTCTAACTGCAATTGCCCGAAAAGAAAATCCAGCTTCCCGAAGTCCCACTATACGGCCCCTATCAAACTCACTAAGTTGACGAAATCGTACAGGTCTCCGTACTCTAGGCATTGTAACCGATCGTAAAGGATGTCAAGAACCAAAATCCGCCAACGTTGACTCTTTACTGCGGCTGAAATATTCATTTTTAGAGCGTTAGTGAATTAAAAAAAAGCAGTATAAAAACCGGAATGTCCAACTGATAAGGCTGATACTTTTTTAACTTGTTATTTACAGTAAGATAAATACATTCACCAACTTTTATTAAAATAAAACCATTTAAACTGGGTGTTCGGATGTATTTGTCACTTAGTATAGAAAAAGTCTATTAGCTCATTTTTAATCACAAAACTAGATGTTTACTAGGATAGTTTAGATAAATATCATTTCTAATAAAATGATATGCCGAGTATGCCTATAATTATATTAAGTTGGATATTATCAGTGATAAAAAGCATATCATGCTATCCAATTGAGTATGAATTATAATGAGCTTGATAATTATTGTTTTTTGATAAGACACAGGCAATTCATTATTTCTGTTGTTTAAAACATACACAATTTGTTTTTGTTGATAGGACCACTGGGAAAAAGCAGGAAGGTGGTATTCCATCTTATAAGATTGTAGATCAGGAACTGGTATGTATTTTTTCTATTAATATATGAATGAGACAATTTTGAAAAATAGTCATCATTCAAACTATGACTCTTTGACTAAATAGGGAATCATTTTTTGGGCTTGTATAGTAGTTCATGTTTAAAAAGAAGCATTAAAGACTATAAAAAGGATGTCATTTAACCACAGCTGTAAGGGAGCTTTTTAATCAACTACTTCCTACTTATACAGGGTCTAGCACAAAGGACGGGTGTTTTTGAAATGGCTAGTACTCTCCGCCTATTCGGGTGAGAGTGGTGAGGAGAGTGCCATTCAACCCGGGCATTCCTAGGATTTTTACCGGTAGACATTGCAGAGCAGTGGACAGTTGAGCACCACGTTTTCGCTTACGACAGTTTTGTACTACATAATGAGTCTATCACGGCTGTACAGCGCCACTTCAATAATGATCGGAATCGAGCTGTTTCTCCTCGAAAAAACCATCCTTCGATGGGTTCAGTCACTCCACACACGTGGTATGCTGATCAACAAAAGACTACCAGGAGCTCCACAATTTCGACGACGACGTGTTCCATTCTGACGTGTGTGGTTTCAACAGGATGCGGCGACTGCCCACACAGCCAGAGCAACGATTAACGTTATTTTCTTCTGTGGCCTTTTGGTGATGTTCCTCGATCCCCAGATTTATCCATTTGCGATTTTTTCCGATGGGCACAACTCAAGGCTCGTCTATACGAGCACAAGCCCCGAACACCGGACGAGTAGAAGGAGGCAGTTAGCGTGGACGTCGCCCAAGTTGAGAGAACGATGAGTCTTTCAAGAACACCTCCAGCAATGCATAGTCAAAACCGGTCACCGCTTGACTGATATGATTTTCGCACTTATTTGTGACACACGCTATTTCATTGTAAACCCGAATCTGTCAATAAATTTGTTTTTGAGTAAAAATTATCGATTTTGTGATTTTTGAAAAATCGTTCGGCATTTGTGCTGGACTCTGTGTGTGCCTTAACTGTTCCCGATGTGTACGAGAGAGAAGCGCGACATTGCCTCGCAACGGGGACGCAGAAGGTCGCACAGGGTTCTACAATAGGTTAGGTTACTGTCAAACCCAAGAATTTCACTTCATTTTGATTAGATATGTTTATACACACTTATCTCTCGTACACATCGAAGAGCATAAGAGTTTCGCGTAAATTCGCTTCCCTTCCTCTCGAGTGACGTTCACCTTAAGACCCCCATTTACTATAACTGTTCGAAAAAATTTCAGCCTGAGCTCGATGGCAAAGATTGGTACTGCTTTGAATGTCATCTGGCCGGTGACGTGGTTTCATGTGCCAGGTGCTTCCGAGTTTTTCACACTGCCTGCGTACCCAGAGTTAGGCGGCAGTTTGAAACTGAAAAACAACTTAACTGTGAAAGCAGAGAACACGTGCTTGCTAATGAGAAAGCTATGGCTGCAAACCATCTAGGTAATTTGATTATAATTGAAAGTGGTTGGAATACTGCTCAGTCTTTAGTGTGTGGTTTCCTTCAGTTAAAAGGCTGGAGTATCTATTTCCTAAGTTAGTGTTACAGATTAGTCCTGATCAAAAATATGGGTCGCGTTTTAAAATATGGGGTTGTCCAAAAAACGCATATTAAAACAAGAAATATTGTTATTCAAATCAAGTTGGGTACTTTATTTTGAAGGTTCATTTATACCATTTATGTATGAAAAATAATATCGCTCAAATGTTCACCACGACTGGATTTACAGACGTCCACGCGATGGTCGAAATTTTCAATGACATTTTGCAACATGGTCGGTTCTATGGCATTTATCTCGGCAATGATGTTGTTTTTGAGTTCTTGGAGGGTGGCTGGTTTGTTGACGTAGACTTTGCTTTTCAAATATCCCCATAAAAGAGTCCAAGGGAGTCAAATCGCACGATCTTGGTGGCCATGGCACATTTCCTCTGCGCGAAATCACGCGGTCACCGAAGAAGGACTGCAATCGATGGATATTGACGTTGGTTGTGTGGCATGTTGCACCGTCTTGTTAGAAATAAACATCGTCCATATCCATTCCTTCAAGTTGCGGCAAAAAATAGTCCTCTATCATCACGTGATATCGCTCAGAATTGACGGTAACGGCGTCCCCGGCCGCATTTTCGAAAAAGTAAGGTCCGATGATGCCTTTTGACCACAATGCACACCACACAGTCACTTTTTGAGGATGCATCGGCTGCTCTTGATACTCACGGGGATTTTCGTTCGCCCAGATGCGGCAGTTTTGCTTGTTTACCGTACTATTCAAAGTGAAATGCGCTTCGTCGCTGAACATGATTTTTGATGAAAAATTGGCATGAATTTGGCGGTGTTCAAGGAGCCAATCTGAGAACGTTCGGCGCGAAAAATGGTCGGCCCGACGCAGCTCTTGCGTCAATTGGATCTTGTAGGCGTGTACATTCAAATCCTTGTGGAGAATGCGGAGCAAACTGGTTCTCGAAATGCCCAATTCTTGGGATCGACGCGTTGTTGATTGTTTCGGATCGTCTCTCACACTCTCCTTCACAACAGCAATATTTTCCGGTGTGTGAACGCTCCTTGGCCGGCCAGAGCCTGGCAAATTTGCCACAGAACCTGTTGCCTCGAATTTACGCACCAGACGACCGATGGTTGTTTCGTTTGGGCGGTTGTTGCGACCGAAATGTTCACGCAGCGCGCGAAACGTGTTTTTTATTTTTGCACCATTTTTGTAATGCTCTTGAATAACTTTAATGCGGTCTTCAATCGAATACTCCATCGCG
The DNA here is from genome assembly GCA_963669975.1 of Acanthoscelides obtectus. Classification (NCBI taxonomy): domain Eukaryota; kingdom Metazoa; phylum Arthropoda; class Insecta; order Coleoptera; family Chrysomelidae; genus Acanthoscelides; species Acanthoscelides obtectus. The sequence goes on along the minus strand of CAVLJG010000007.1, from coordinate 10,678,384 downwards.
ATCAATGGTAAACATTCAACTAACAAAATGGCATGTCGGTGACAGAAAACAAAGATGGCGTCTATGTCAAATTGACGTTTACTTTCCTGCGTCGCTATTGGACAACCCTTTATAAAGTGGTAGAATATGTGTAACGAACTTTTGCGTCCTTGGTTCTGTTCCTTGTAAGTTGTAACTTCAGTTGTGTCGTGGTAAAATAAAAAATAACTTCTTATTGCTTCGGATTTTTTGGATAAATCAACAGGTGTTAAAAAATGTCTTTAATCAAATTGCCAACGCTTCGGAGTTTATTTTACGCCTTCCTCGGCGGTACAAAAATGTGAAATAATACATTTAAAGATTCAAAATTGTAAATATATATCTTCGTTTATATTCGATGATTGAAAAGGAAAATTATACATATACTAAACCGCAAGTCCGCTGGCGTGGAAGTAGTGTAAAGTATAAGTGTGTTGAGGAGATTGGTTTCAGAGAAAGTAATGCAGTAGTTACTTTGGCAATAAACATGCTCTAACCAGCGTTTTAATGCAACAATAAATTAATTTCAATGTTTCGCTTTTTTATACCCTTGACAAAAAGTAAGGAGTTTAGTTGAAAATTTATCTGATCTACAAATGACCTTGACGGTCATAGTCAAGGTCATGGACATACTTGGACATAAAGTTTCTTGCTCTTTTTATTTCTGGTGCCAAAATGGGGGTTTCAGTTCGATGAAGTCGCAATTAGATGCACCTTTTCAAACCTTACAACTTCATTACACAGTATTTTTCATTATCGAGCGTATTCTTCAAGATATTTTGCCCTCTCCCTACATTTGGACACCCTCAAATACGTATGAAAGTCATGGTTAAGGTCATGGGCAAAAACATACAGGGTTTGTCCGGAAAGTAATAGGACTGAGTCGATTTAAAAAAAATATTGAGCCAATCGTTACAATTCTTTAAAAACTTTCAAAATAGTCTCCTGAGCACTTCCACGTAAACTTGGCGTTGACGGTTTGTCCAGGAGGAACAAATTCATGGTGGACGATGCATTTGATGTCAAAAAAGACAATGAGCATCGTTTTCACTTTGGATTTACTCATTCTTCCCTTTTTTGGGCGATAAGAAAATGAGTCCTATTACTTTTCGGACAAACCCTGTATTTTAAAGAAATATTTCCTGCTCTCTACATTTTCGGTGTCAAAATTGGGGTTTCATTTAAGAAAACTGTATTGACCTTCAAAAGTGGACAAACACCATTGAATGAATCTTTCCAAACCTTACAACTACGAGTATATTCTACAGCATTTTCTCTAGGAAACCTGTTTTTCGAGATATTTCGATTAATAATACTTTTTGAACACACTATATATTTTCGCGAATAAAACCAAGCCCACCACCTTCCTCAGTTAGTAAATGAACCATTTTTTACGTCTCTGCATATCGTGGTTCAGACGTGATGCGGACAGACTGGACAGAAATTCAAATTTATATAAATATTGAGACTTACTCAATATTATAACTTTCGGTTACCATTTGCGGTAACATAGTATCTGCTTTGCAGGCGAAAGTAAGCCGAGTATGGCCGGAGAAGATAAAAGCACGGTACAGTACGTTGAAAGCTTGTGTTTTTTGTGTAATCTCAGCAATGTAGACTTCAGTTGTGGGATGAACAAAGAGGAGATAAACTATATGTTGAAGTTTGTTTTGCATCGTATTCGGGCTTGGGTGAGTACACATCTAAGTCAAGTTATTTTTGTCAACGCTTTCGGTGTGTGAATAAATTTACTCTGTCTTTCCGTTCTTTTTCCTCAAAGTTTAATTTCCAGCTGACCATACATGTTTTGTTTTTGTGATAGTGTGATCAAAAGAACTAGCAACTGTATAAAGAATTTATAAACGACTTACTCATTGCCCTTCGTGTCATATCCTATTACAGCAGACGCTCGATAATGTAAACTAATTTAATCCAAGTGTGGTTCATATTATCGAAATGTTTACATTAGCGAACGTGATTTATATAATATTTGATTTATTAAAAGAAACATACTATTTATAACAAAATAAACAAATATTCTAACAGCGATAAGTATTTTTTTAATTAGAAGAAAAATAATTAACAATTTTTGTCTGCGTAAATTTGCGCTTAGCATTGTCTTCCAATGCCTGCGCCCGTAATTTACGAAGAACTAAAATATCCGTGTATGAAACTTCTTTTCTTTTAGCCCAATCTAAAGCTTGGTTAAAAACTTGTATAGCTTGCGCGTCAGTCACTACACTTCTGACTTCAATGGGATCGTTCTCATCATCGTCACTGTCCATATCCTCCTCCTTATCAGCATCATTCGTCTGCTTATCTTCGTTCCATAAATTAATATCAGCAGGAGTACAAACAATGTTGGGATTCACTGTTTTCAATAAATCAATAACATCCAATGACACACTAATAACATTATCATTATTGGATCGCAAACGTTCTCTAATTACGCTTAAGGGGACATCGTCTTCTTCATCATCTTCATTATTGGTACAAAAAAGATTGTTCCAACACTTTTGAATAGTTTGCTGGTTAAGTTCATTCCAGGCCATATGTAAATCTAAAACAGCTTCTCGTAATGTTACTTTTTTTAAAGCCTCAGATAAGTTTTCAGGATTCTTTGATAAGATAAGAAAGTAGAAACTTCCTATAGTATAGTTTGGTGAGTCTTATTATATTCTGGTCCATCGGTTGAATTAACGGTGTTACGTTGGGCGGTATGTACATGACGAAAATTGTCCCATCCCTGCTCCTCAGTTGTTGCTTGGGAGGATGACTTGGTGCATTATCCAATAGTAACAACGCTTTTATTGGAAGCTTCTGTTGTTCTAGGAAACCTTTTACCTACAAATTGAAAACACATCTTCAAATTATGAATAAAGCATTTGTGATAATTGATTGTCATACTTGAGGGACAAAGCACCTGTGGAACCATTCCAGGAATATACTGCTAGTCATCCAAGCGGTTTTTGAACAGTCATAATCAACAGGGATATTAACATTTTTAAATGAGCGCGGATTTTTTGCTTTCCCAATTACCAGTGGCTTTATTTTGTGTGAACCATTAGCATTAGTGCAGGCTAGAAAAGTTATTCGTTGTTTCTCCGGCTTTCTTCCCGGGCCAGATTTTTCAAATGATGTAGCATAGGTTTTCTCTGGTAACATTTTCCAATAAAGGCCACTTTGCTAACTGTGTCACTCCCGCACCTAGTGCAACTTCGTCTATGATTTTCACTTTCTCACTCAACTTTAAACACTTCCTTTTATAGGATGTGGATGCCATAGTCGTAAAATATATTAACGCATGCAATGTATTCACTTACGTTCAAAAATGAAATACATACGTACTTATAAACGTATCCTAAACGATCATACGACAGACCGAGTTTGTCGTATTTTATCGCAGAGGTGAATCCCCTACACTCTACATCATAAATCAAGGACTCCCCGACGCCCGACATAAATCATCGAGGCTTCAGCATTTTACCGTCGCGCTGTTTCCGTGCGCCGAGAGTTGTTTACGTTATCGAGCGTACACATTGTTTACGTTATCGCGCGTTCATTTTGATCCTATAGAACGAAGTTTGTGTTTACGTTATCGAGCGTCTGCTGCATTGTGACTTCATTTTGTAATTTTCTATCATCATCTGTGATAATGATTTTTCAGTTACCCAATACCATTACTCACACTATGGCACAAGAAGATAGGCCAGAGTGGTTGACTGATACAGAACTAACATGGAGAGCTAATCAGTTATTTTTTGAGCATAGAGACATGTCTGTGATGGAAGTTAAAATAAATACCCAAACGTACACCACTTTCTCTGAATTCCTTGCTGACGTTTATTCTGTGCAACATAATGTTGCTATATTTCATAGTGGTAAGTTTCTCTACGAAGTTTTATTCTTCCTCATAATGGCAAGAAAAAACTAAACACTGGATGAATAGGATCTGTTTGTTTTCCATTTCTTTATTATTAACACACTACAATTCTACAAAGGATACAAAATAATTTGATTGAATGTTATTTTCCATTTACCATATACGAAACCAACTGACATATGGTCGCAAAAATGGGAAGTAGACAGATCCAATTCAGCTTGTCTCAAACATTTTACTTTTCAGTGGAATCTCAAGAATATGGCGCCGCAGAACTGATGGTTAGAGATGCACATCACGACATAAATGAGATGAAAATGTGTATCGATTGCTACAAACACAGCAATGAAAAGCTGAATGCAAAATGGTTTTGTTTGCCTTGTAGAGTGCCACACAAATTAGTTTGGGCTAAGCAGAAAGGGTATCCGTATTGGCCTGCCAAGGTAAATAATAAAGGAGGCTATACAGGTATTTCATCCTCAGAGAAATCAGTCAAATGCTTCAATGCAAGAGTATCTGTGGGCTTGTTTTTGCCAACATTTGGTGTTATTGAGGTTTATATCGTGATTTCAACAATTCCATCTTGAAGTCCGTAAACCATACTCTCTTGATGTCGTGATTAGTTTTGGTTTGGTGAATCATATGATTTAAAAGCACTGTTTTTTTTTTGTTATTTGAGGTCACAGGTTTATGTCATCAAGTCCACAGGCATTCAATGCTTCATCATCGAAATTTAGTTACATGTTTGCAGATGGTTGTGAGAAATTTTGATAGAGTGTCAGCAAGCAATGATGAGGAAGCCATTTGTCTGATGTGTGCTATTCAATCCAAACATGAATTAATTTCATTTGTATATTTGAGGAATCTTAAGGCTAACCAATTTGACAAAATTTGTTTGAATTTTCAGGTTATCAAAGAGACTGCGACACACTGTGATGTTAGGTTTTTCGGAGGAAAATATGAAAGGGCATTGTTAGTGAAAACGCTGATAAAACCTATTGTAGTTTCTAAAAACTCTCTCCAGGTAGGTAGATATTTATAATTTTGTACAGGTGGATACTACACTCTCTATAGTAAGCTTTTTTTGTGGAAAAAAGTGTTGTCTATTTTATTCCAGATAAAACCATCAGCAGCTTTTAACAAAGCCTATGAGGAACTCCAGCTACACCAAGCTATATTGAAGGATCCCAAAGAACTAGAAAAACTGCTAGCTCAGTCTAAATCTCCTCGCCAGCCCAAACAGAATAAATCCTTGTTGAACTTATCTAACAGTTCCAACCCTTCCACTCCTCAGCAAAAAAGAAAAGTAGGTAGGCCAAAATCCAATACTTCTGCAGTTGCAAGTGTCGGTAAAAGGAAGGCTTCTACTTCTACTGGTATGTATTTCACGGATATCACCATGTCTACATTTCACTGTCCAATGATGTTTCCTTTTTGTCCACCGCGTGCGCCCTGATCAATTTAGTTACCCCCGTCCCGGCGAATATATTTGTGCGACTATGTAAAGCACGCGTTTCAGAAACTCGAGATTTTTTATTTTTTTTCAGTAACAACAGGTGTTGAAGAGAAACGGTCAAAACAAGCTGAGGAAGAGACAGTTAAACCAACAGATTCGCCGCAGATATCGGGGAACGTGATCGATATTTCAGATGCGGAAGAAGAGGACGGACAAGAGTACTCATTTAGAGATGCAATGCTGATGCAGACTTCGCCAAAGTAAGATATTTGTTCATCTTAAATTTGTGACCATGTAAGGAAGAATATCACACATTAAATTTGAATGAATATACAGGGTGACAGGTAAATAGGTGTAAAACATTTTAGGAGGTGATAGTACAGCTCCTTTGCTATCAAAATTAGTATATAATACCATACCCTATATTCAAAGGTTAAAAAGTTATGGAAGATTTAATTTTTTTTAAAAAACAACCCAGATTACATAGTAAAATAGTTGAGATAAAAAAAAGTTGGCGATTAAACATTCTTTTGTTGGTGGTTTCAGGTTATTATTTAAATAAATAATTCTCATAAATTAAAAAACATATGAAAAAAGTACTGACAACGTATTTATTTTCATTTAAATGTTAAATGAAAATTTTTATTTTCAACTTTCACATTAAGAAGTCATTTTTTTAAAAAAAATCATAATAAAGAAAATGTACAAATGACTGCAAAAACTTCCTCTTTTCATTAGGTTTCTAAAATGGTATAATAACATATCAGTAAGTAAACCATTTAACAAAACAATATTACTTTGCTAGAAAGGACTGCTAAGCGCATTTCATTGCACTGAGCAGGTAAACCGAGCCTTTCATGGTTCGACCCTTTTTGTTATTTTTTGTACCCTGTGCCGTTATTCGGGTTTAAGTATTCGGAATCTGTCGTCGCTCCTCGGAAGCAAGCTCTGCGTGTGTTATGAATTGACACAGCTGACGGATCAAGGAAAGGGAACTAACGCTTACGTTAGTAGAATATCAACCTTTAACCCGGCAGGACGTACTTTTACTTTTCTGATCAGTTTTAATAATGGCGAGTTACCGTAACCAAGAATACGCTGATATTCTGTTTTGTTATGGTTTAAGTGATGGAAATTCCGTTGAAGCCAGGCGAGAATACGAAAACCGTCTTCCGAATCGGCGAATACCGAGTCATCGAGTATTTGCTTCTGTGTACCAACGCGTCAAGGAAAGTGGACAGGTTCATGAGAGACGTCATGATGTTGGTAGACCTCGGTTGTTTGACGACGAAGATCGATAGGCAATACTGAAATGCTACGGCAGAGACCCGACGACGTCTACACGAGCTATAGCAAAGCAGCTTGGTATAACTCAGTGGAAAGTTTGGTTCGTTTTGCATTCGGCGAGACTTTACCCTTTCCATTACACACCGGTTCAAGTATTAGAAGAAGGAGATCCCGCAAGAAGAATTGATTTTTGTCGATACATGCTTCATCGGGATCAAGAAGAAAACGACTATTTAACTAAAATATTGTGGACCGACGAGTCTAAGTTTGACAGAGAGGGGACAACAAATTATCACAACTTACATTATTGGGCCCCACGAGAGGCAAATCCCCACATGGCAAAGCCAAGAGCCCATCAAAGAAGATTTTCGGCAAACGTGTGGATGGGAATCATTCATACGTATCTAATTTGACCAGTTTTTTTGCCTGAAAACCTGAATGGCGAATCCTATGAAAACTTTTTGAGATCCGAACTCTGGGAGTATCTCGAAGACCTGCCTCTGAATATCAGGATGCAGATGATCTACCAACACGATGGCTGTCCCGCGCATTTCCGTCTGGGTGTTAGACAGTGGCTGGACGAGAAATATCCTTGTCGCTGGATTGGCCGAGGCGGACCGACACCGTGGCCAGCGAGGAGCCCAGATTTAAGACCGTGTGACTATTATTTATGGGGGCGCATGAAGTCACTGGTGTACGCTGAGCCCATAGACACTCTTGCACAGTTGAAAGAAAGAATTATTGCTGCTGCTGACACTATCAGAGGACAACTAACTGGCCGCATCACGCGTACCAACATGAGAAAAAGACTACGGGCTTGCATAAGAAACGGCGGGCGTCAGTTCGAACAACAATTGCAATGAATTTTACCTTCATTTCATTAGTGTATTTTACTTACCAATTGTAGTAACTTTTGGTCAGTTTTTATTATTCTGTAGTACAATTAAAATTGTGTAAATAATCTAATCGTGTAACTTAACCGTAGTTTAAAATAATAACTATCCCATAGCTGACAGTTACATTATTTTCACAAAAACACTTTCTTATCAATCAGAGAGTTGTGAAAATATTACACAAGCCATTGGTAAATTTACTCCCTATTGTTGTATTACAATAAATTATTTTAGTTTCACACAGTTTTTGTGCACTTATACCAATTTAGATTCCTTATGAAACAAGGATATTATTTAAATTGTTTGTACGTTTTTTTGTATACTGATTTTTTTGTAAAACACCTTACTTACTGTAAAACGTCATTTGTTTTTCTTAGTTAAACATTTTTGAATGAAAATAAATACGTTGTTTGGTATTGTTTTCGAATCTTTTTTAATTTATAATAGTTAATTATTGAAATAATAACCCAAAACCACAAAAAACAAATGTTTAATCGCCAACTTTTTTCTCTCGACTTTTTTACGCTGAAATATGGATTGTTTTTAAAAAAATCTTAAATCTTCAATAACTTTTCAACCTTTGAATATAGGGTATGGTATCATATACTAATTTCGATAGCAAAGGGGCTGTACTATCACCTCATAAAATGTTTTACACCTATTTACCTGTCACCCTGTATATGAATATATGAAAGTGCTGATTTCAGTTCCGTGTACGAATGTTGTAGAGCTACGAGGGCGGTACCATAAGTTTATTTTTCAACATAGTCTCGTTTAAGCTCGATACACTTGACCCAGCGATGCTCCAACTTCTGTAACCCGTCTGAAAAATACGTTTTTTGGAGATCTGCAAAGTAGGCCTCCCCATTCGACTCAAATTTCTGCCCGGCGAGTGACATTTTCAAGTTTGGAAACAAAATAAGTCGCACGGTGCCAAATCTGGAGAATATGGTGGATGTTGCAGACATTCGTAGTGAAATGCGACCAAGTAAAGCTCTAAAGTTTTTCGCTAAGATAGCACTTAAAACTGTATGACTTTCAAGCAGAAGTTTCTCCATGGTCAGCCTCAAGCAAGGAACTGGATCGTGATCGTGTGAACAGTCCTCGCTGGTTGATTTTTCACTTCCCACCCGGGCCAAGAGTCACGAGAGATCGAAAGCTTTTAGCCCCGCGAAAACGTAGCTTTTTAGATAATTCGTGAATTCTATACATTTTCGGCAACATACGAGGGTAGTCCCAGAAGTACCAGGCCTGACCTAGAGATGGCGATAGTTGTTTGAAAAATATCATTGTATTAGAAAATATGCAACCTACAAAGCATATGTGTCAAGTTTGAAGACGCCACGTTGTTTAGTATTTGTTTGGCAGCCATCAATGCTGAACGTTTTCAGTGAATTTGGGAAAATGGAGAAAATTGGGTCATCGTTATGTGGTACAATACTTTTATTTCAAAGGCCTCAGCCCAACCAATATAAAAGCTGAATTGGTTCTACTCTGGGTGAGTCTGTTCCTTCGTTTACAACAGTAAAATATTGGGTAGCAGAGTTTAAACGAGGCCGTATGAACTGCCAAGACGAGCATCACAGTGGTAGACCAAATTAGGTGACGACTCCAGAAATGGTGAAGAAAACTCACAAAGCGGTACTGAATGATCGTCACCTGAAAGTGTGCATATTATCTGAAAATTTGGACATGAGAAAGCTGTGTGCAAGATGGGTGCCGCGATTGCTCACAATCGAGCAAAAACAGTGTCGTGAAGATGTTTCAATTGAGTGTTTAGCGAAGTTTCACAGCAACAAAGCAGAATTTTTGCGTCGTTTCATAACCATGGATGAAACATGGGTCTATCACTTCACACCCGAGATAAAAGAACAGTCAAAACAATGGACTCAAAAGGGACAACCGGCTCCAAAGAAGGCGAAGACCGTTTCATGTGCAGGCAAGGTTATGGCGTCGGTTTTTTGGAATGCGCGTGAGATAATTTTCATTGACTATCTTGAAAAAGGTAAAACTATCAACGGCGAATATTATGCTAACTTATTGCAACGTTTGAGCGATGAAATCAAGCAAAAACGGCCGCATTTGGTTAACAAGAAAGTGTTGTTTCATCAAGACAATGCACCAGCTCACAAATCCGTTATTGCAATGGCCAAAATTAACGAATTAAAGTTTGAATTGCTACCTCATGCACCCTATTCACCAGATTTAGCCCCCTCGGATTATTTTCTGTTTCCAAACTTAAAAAAATGGCTCAGTGATCAAAGATTTTCCAACGATGAAGAAGTGATGTCGGCAGTTAATGGCTATTTTGAGGAGCAAGACAGTTCTTATTATAAAAAGGGTATCGAACTTATTGAACATTGCTGGGAAAAGTGTATAGAGCTCAAAGGAGATTATGTTGAAAAATAAATACATTTTTATAAAAAACTTTTGTTTTCTTCGTTGGATCGGGTACTTCTGGGACCACCCTCGTACACTATAGCTTTGAATGCCCTCACCAATAATAAAAGACCTTATTTACCTGGCGCGTATTCAGCTTAACAGCTACTTTTCAATACCAACCAGTGCAAAAAAATCATGAAATACAAAAAAGTACAGGTTTGCTTTTGCAATTTCTCCATTTTAAGAAAATATTTGTGATCATTCTTGCCATTATTTGCAATTACAAGAGTTAGATCAGATTCTATTTTGTTGTAATATTGATGCAGTTTGGACGAGGCCTGCCCACAAGTGACCAGTTCAACTGAGACCTTTGGCAAACAGCTGTCACCAAGGCAAGAAACTGATATGCATGTACTGGATCAACCGTACAGTGATTCTGTAGAAAAGGTGAGACAATTGTTGCGTTCATTTTACACACAATCTCAGTTACGCACAGCTCGTATCAGTTTGCTCAGTTTATTGCACATTCTCTTCTTTTTTCCGCAACTAATATTGAGTCACTTAATTTAGAGTGAATGTTAGTATGGCATGTTGCTGAGTGAGAGATGATTTCAGATGAGAAGAAGACTGGAACAATTACCGAATAAGGCTGAAATAATAAAGTGTGCTATGGAATGTATGCAAACTGAAATCGATAGAATTACCAAAGAGCACAATGACCATTTGAAGAGTCTTTTCGAATCACATAATCAACAGATATCAGAAACTAAGAAAAAGCAATGGGTGAGTTAATTTGAATCATAACGTTTTAGATAATTTCGTGGGATGCGCCAAGTACTTCTTTTTTGATAAAGCCTAGTACTGGGTACTCAGTGTAGTGATCTTCGCTGGACTATGTCACCTACTCAGCAATATTTAGATTTGAAACGGTTTTCCATTCGCAAAATTTCTTTGTTTTTTTCAAGAAACTCTCTTGAGCGATTTTATGCGTCAATGTCACGCTATAGTTTACTATGTATACGGACTTTTCAGAGGTTCTATTTTTTATATATTCGAGTCTTGCAAATGCTACGTGTATGTTAATGACGTACAATTTAAGACACTTTGTAGAATTTAGAATATTCAGTTAAAATTGAGACTGTATCTGTGGCAAATAGTTAAAAGGGTATAAGTATATTCTTTTGATATTTTTACATATTCGTTGAGGGGACGGCTACAAGAAGAGCTAGATAAATTGTATAAGTAGACATACAGTAGCGGACAAAAGTTTGGAAACATTCTTAGTAATTTTTAAAAAGTGCGCTAATTTTTTTTTCTTCTTTATTTAGGACTATTTTTTTCTCATATAGTCGTGAGGATACAAATGATAATTTGTGTTTGCTGTGGTACTAAAGACTAGCATTGAAATACCTTCTTTTTTTGGCAAAAATGAGACGACAAACGTATGGAAATATATTCTTTATTACAAAATCAAATACAATAACTGTACAAAAAGATATTTGGTAGCCTTCAGCATTCAATACTGCCTGACATCTGCTGCTCATAGAACACAACAATTTTTTACAGACGTCTGTTGGGATATCTTGCCAAATATTTTTTACATAATCAAATAAATCGTTCCTATTTTTAAAAGTTTTTCTTGTCAGTTGTCTTTTAGCACGTTTCCAGAGATGTTCTATAGGGTTTAGGTCCGGGGATTGCGAAGGCCATGTAAGAACATTAACTTTTTTTTAGTCTTAACCAGTCCTTTACGAATTTTGAGGTATGGTTGGGGTCATTATCTTGCTGGAATATCCATCGTAAAGGCATTTATTCTTCAGCAAAAAGGAGCATGTATTCACTAAGAACATCTTTGTAAAGTTTTTGATCCATTTTCCCAACAATTTTAATAATTGGACCCGTTCCAGAACTAGAAAAACAGTCGTAAATCATAATGTCGCCTCCACCGTGCTTAACTGTTGGCAACTGATACTTTTTGTCAATTTCTTTTGGCATTGGACGTCTCACATATGCCGTACCGTCAGATAAAAACAGGTTAAATTTGCTTTCATCGCTCCGTAAAACTGCACTCCATCGTTATTCTGTCCAAGTTAGATGAGTTTTAGCAAATTCAAGTCGAGCAGTACGATTTTTTTGAAATGAGAGGCTTTTGCACTGGGCGCCCAAAATCCACCAATCGTCTCTGCGCTGTTCTGACAGAAAGATTCTCGGCACCGTCTTCTAGGTTTCTTTTGAAAATCTGTGGGCTGGCATTCGAGGATCTTCAAAGGACGAACGTTTAATGTAGCGATCTAAAACATAATCGGTTGTTTCGGTGTTCCGCACCTGGGCGGATAATTTTCTAAATCGTCACTTGTTCATTTTTAATCTTACTTTTTTCTGACACCACTTCTAAATAATTCAATTTCTCTGTCTCTTAAATCTTTTGAAAATTCTTTCACTTTTGCCATTCTCACTGATTTACCGCACGCAATATCAGAGAATCGCAGAACGTATGAATACGGCAAAACTGGAATGTTTCCATATTTTTGTCGTTACAAAAACTTTAATATTCGTATTATCTGTTCCTTCACAGTTTTAATTTAGATATATGAAATAGTTCATGTCTCCAAACTTTTATCCGCTACTGTATGAAGCAAGGGCCATTAAACACAATCAAAATTGAGGGTGGGGCTCAAATGTGTCTAGTCTTGTCGGTAAAAAGGCCTCTCAAGTTGATCTTATAAAATCCGAAAAAAATTTGTCCCACATATTTTGATCTTTTATTTTTTATAATGTTTTGTTTGGAATGTCACACGTTTCAGCATACAACTGATCCACGTCCTTCTGGCGATATTATTTTTGTTATATTTTGGTGTAAATACATATCAACTACTACTTTTAACCTGTTGAATTATTGAATAAGAAAATAGTGTATGCTGCAAATACTGGGTGCGCCACCTATTACTTTTTTTACCTATAAGTTTATGTGTTACCATGCGAGTTAAACGTCATGTGGTATGCCATTTACAGTCATGGATTCGTTTACAACACAACAACGCATTTTGGTTATCCAAACTTATTACGAAAACGGTCGAAACATAAAAAATACTTTTCGCAAACTTCGCACTAGTTTTGGCCGATATGGACGCCCTACAGAGCCTGGAATTCGTTGGATTGTTAATCGTTTTGAGGAAACTGGTTCAGCTGAAGGTCGTAGACCATACCAACATGCTCGTCCAGCTGGTACTCCTGAAAACATAGCCGTAGTGAGTGAAAGTGTGCGAGAAGATCCAACCACCTCGACTAGGCAATAATTGGGAATTAGTGAGACCACTTTACGCCGGATTTTACACATTGATTTACACCTCCATCCATACAAAATCCAACTAAGCCGGCAGACCATCAACAGCGGCGTGTTTTTATGAATTGGATGCTGGAAAGAGAAGACGGATTTTCGACCAAAGTGCTATTTTCTGATGAGGCTCATTTTCACCTCAATGGGTACGTAAATAAAAAAATTGCAGATTCTGGGGGGCTGAAAATCCACACCAATATCATGAAGAACCTCTCTATTCTGAAAAAGTGACCGTTTGGTGCGGATTATGGGCTGGTGGCATCGTTGGACCATTCTTCTTTGAAGATGCCGAAGAAAAGGCCATTACCGTCAACGGGGAACGTTATCGCGGCATGTTAACAGACTTTTTGTGGCCACAATTACATCGTATTGGTGCCGAAGATCTTTGGTTTCATCAAGACGGAGCAACGGCTCACACATCTCGCCAAACAATCGCCTTATTGCACACGAAATTTCAAGACCGCATAATTTCACGAAATTCAGATGTCAGTTGACCCTCGAGATTGTGCGATTTAACACCTCTTGACTATTTTCTTTGAGGATTTTTGAAAGGACAATTCAAGACCTAAAGCGCAATATTCGGACTGAAATTGCGGCCATAGACCCGATTATTCTGGGAAAAGTAATTGAAAATGTTGATTTTCGGATGTTGGCCTGTAGACGAAGCCGCGACTGACGTTATTTTTCATACATAAATGGCATAAACGAACCTTCATTTATCAATAAAAAAATTCGATTTCACCTCGTAAAAAGCGTGTTGATTTTTCAAATAGAAAATAAAGTAATAGATGACGCACCCTGTACTTGTATAACAGCTAAACTGTTGTTCAATTTCTAACTTAATATGTCATAATTTTTAGTGCTACAATTGTGAGCAAGACGCCATCTACCATTGCTGTTGGAATACAGCATACTGTTCACAGTCGTGCCAACAGCAACACTGGCAGGCAGAGCATAAGAAAGTGTGTAGACGTAAGCGTTAAACAAATCTTTGTTCTTCTTGTATCGAGTATTATTTTCCATATACTGTTTCTTGTTACTTTATTGTGTTATGTAGGCTGCATTGTGGACTCACGAATTTTGAAGAAGAATTTCAGATGATCGGTGATCGTCCATACATTTTTTATAAAGACCTATGTTTGTGATCAAATATATTCTCAAACGCAAAGTAGTATTTATTATTTATTTGGATTTCAGCGAGTATTATAGTAGGTCCTAACACTTCATTTACCCCAATCCTGAAATTTCCTAGAATTCAAAAGGAAAACGTAGCTTCACAATAGGAGTGCGTTGACGCTGACACAGAACAGTGTAAATCTAGAAATGTATTTCTGAAGGAGAGGAAATTCTATGAAAATCCAGGAGGCCATAAAGGCGTCCTACAATTGTAGGAACGACTGACGATACGGCCCTTAAATGGTTATTTTACCACAAAGACACTTTTTCCCACGTCTCCCTACCTCTTGCACATTTAGTTCGATTTTTAAAAAATAAATACTTTTATTATTAACATTATACATATGAAACAACATTTTATGAAAATTAACAGCACAATATGTTAAAATAACTTTGAAAATTTAATAAACAGTTAAACGTTGAGCAACTTCTAACGGATTCGCAATTGATAAATCCAGAACAGTGATTATAACAGGATTTCTTCCTCCAACGTATGATACAGCTATGTACACTTTACAGCGTCTCATCAGAAACTTCCATTTCAGTATGCCTTTTTGATCGTCTGATAGGTTGGCGAATTGCTTAGCCTATAAAATAAAATATTAGCAGAATACTTCTCTTCTACGAAGACTCTAGTAAGTAAAAAATCCTTGCATTTGACTTTGACGGAGGAATATGGTATTTCAATCAAGCAACTATAGACAACCAGTAAGTCTTCTAGTCATATAGTAAGTATAATAGTGGCGGTTGCCCCCGCGAAAGCCACATCAAATAGAGTTACTTTAGTCTTCGATGCAAAAAATATCGGAAAGCCTAACTTACTCTTAGACCTATTGTCTGACTAACTACGATAATTAATAGCAAAAACGTTTCCAGTATTAGCTGTATGAAGAGCCGTTTTCAACGCGAACTAAAATGAATCCAAGAACCGAAATAATTCTGGCAGATGCAAACACGCTAAGTGCAGTTGCTGAGCCGTTATATTCAGGCAAGTTTGGATCATAAATAGTGATGAATTCTTTTAACACAACAAAAAGGTTCAAACAAAGCATCCTCTTCTGCACGTTATGCATTGGGATCTGTCGCATGACGGTCTGTTTATGAATCAATCTAATAGAAGCAACCTGTAAAGCTTCTTGTTATGTCGAACTTTTATCTGGTCTCTTGAACCATACCGTATAGCCGAGTAATTTCTCAGCTATTTGGTTTCCGAATTTGCATCCTACTAGTGTCCCACTGTGGTCCATAAGGTCCATTTTAATATCGAAAGCAATGTCCACATCATTAGGCTCGTTTTCGAAATTTGTCGGACACTCCTGATTCTGGCACACAGAGTCTGTAAGCTGTGTTTTACAACGAGCACTAAAACATAAAATATAATGAAAAATTATTTTAGTAAATTTCCAAGTTGATCATTATACGCAATAACAGTTAAAATGCATATTTTGACATTTAACTCAAAGATTAGATGTAACTGATACCATTACCATTTTATTAATAAAACTCTGGAAAATCCGTCCAAATCGAAGGAAGTTACGTGAGCATACATTAAAACTGTAAATTGTTTGGATCCCACGGCATTATTTTCGATTAAATTATTGATTCTGTCGTGTACCTGTTTCACAGAAGCTACGTCTTGAATTAGGGACACTGAAAAAAATAAAAATTGAGTTCGTCGCTTTATCACTTTTTAGCGTAATCTAGTTTGAATAATCATTAGTAACTTGATCATGTCGAGTCATTCTTTGCAATGTTTTGACCACCAACAACGAACATGGAATTTGATGGATCCAGTCAGTCAAATAGGCCCATACGATCATTCCCAATTCACCATAAATTTGAAACGGTTGCGATTTACATTTTCCCATGTGCCATGCCGATCATCGGACAACGTTACGATTAGAGTTGACATAAGCAAACCGGTAGCTGCTAACTCGCGACAGGTTTAACTACGACTTTCGTTGCGTTCGACGCAGGTATCGGCAGTGTTTCTACAATAGCAAGTGTTAAGGGCTAATGTGGGGAGAATATGCTAAAGTAACAAAAAAAAAACGAGATATACTACCCCCGTGCACCACGATCAATATATAAGCTCTCAAAAAATCCATTAATGAGCTGAAACTCCAAAAAAACAATTGGCGAGGGAAGTAAACAATACTGATCAAGATTTGAATAAAATTAAATTATATTCACTATAATATTTTTTTATACCGAAGCAGCCGCGCAGGCGGAAGCCTAAATGCCGGCTGCTATGATGATCCAAAAGAAATTTTGTTAATCCGATTTTTGAATTGCCAAAGGTTAGTAGAACTGGGACAAGTTTCCTCTTGTAGATTGCTCCGCAATCTCGACACCCTCGGGACAAAGGAGCGGTCGTATAGGCCAGTTCTGGATGTACAAAGTTCAACGCGATTAGTTATTGTGTGTGTATTTTGCAAATTAGACATTTCTAGATACTCACAGTCGGATGTAGCAAGCAGATTGTCCACAATTTCGGCAGTTTCCATGGGAGCATGTTTTGCATAATCTAACAAAATTTGCGCTTCTCTACCAATAGGATTTTCTGTTACAATAGTGGAGGATGTCACTTTAGTCACAAATTCTCTTTGGAAATCCGACCACTGCACACGCAGATCAGTTAAAAACAGAATTGTGCAACGTGGCTTCCACTTTTCTGACCTTCAAATATCAAGTTAGTTACATTGTTGATTTTCAACACTAATTTGTCTACCTCGCTATGATATCAGACTCCCATACTTCAATTTTCATACTAGTACTGGTCTGGTCGAATACCTCGACAGTACGAACTTGCAGCGTTTCGGATGTTCTTGCTTTAACCGTTCGTATGGTTCCTAGGCTTTTTACCACTACTAGAATGTCCACTTTCAGGTCTAGAAGAAATTGAATAACAAAATTCGGTTTGACAGCTTTAACTCGGAACTCCATATGTTAGTATTGTATGTCCACTAGTTCATTGTTTTCGTAAACAAAATAATCAGACAAAAATGAAAGTATACGCGCTAGACTGATACAACTGATCGGGCCAAAGATTTGTACTGAAAACCAAACAATAACACAAAAAAGTTTGCCAAATTTAAGTAAACGATAAACAAGAAACCGCTAAGAATTCACTCAGCAGTGGACGAGACAATATCCAAAAATCTGTATAACATCCTTATTTTTTTAATTTTTTAATCTTTTACAATGCAACTTTTATATAGGTGATTTTTGGTATATCAAGTCTTTTTGACGAGGCCTACAAGCAATAAATGACTCAACTTTGAAAACACCCTGTAAAGTAAGGTGGATTATCAAAAATAATATAGACATTCTCAATTCATTGTTGTTTACTTAGTCAACCCACACATGCAACGACAAAGTGCTAGGTAAGTATATTATATTTATATCACAATCAAAGAATTGTTCAATAGTAAATGGGGACAAAGACATTACAACATTTTTTAGTTCCATATGAAAAGCAAGCACTCTCATTATGACTGGAAGGTGATTGTACAGCCTTATGTTATCATGGTTATATAAATTCTATCAAACATTAAAAACATTTTGGTAGGTGTGCCCCAGGGTAGCAAATTAGGTCCATTACTATTTATTTTATATATTAACGATATTCGAACACTGCAAAATTCAACTATTTGCTGATGATACATTTATATATATATATATATATATATATTATATATATGAAATAAAGATATAGAATGCAATAGAGCTGTTAAATAATGATATGGAAAACGTAATAAATTGGTTAAATGTAAATAAACTTAAACTAAACACAAACAAAACAAAATATATGCTAATAGGAAAATCTTTGGATCAAAATACGATCTTAAATAAAAATAAATATACTAGAATAAATTTTATGCTGAAAGAACTACAATGGTTAAATATCAAAAATTTTATTGCCTACTTGGTTTTCATTTTCATATTCAAGTTAAAAAATCATCTTCTACCAAATCACTTAGAAAATTTTATTGTATTGCACCATGAGTGCCACAATCATTCTACTAAGAGGGCGTATAGAGTTTCACTTACAAAAATGCAGTCGCAATATAACGAGCAAGTCAGTATTGTATTGTACGAATTTAATAAATTACGTAATGATATCAAGATGTGTGTCAGTTTGAAAATGTTTAAAGGGAAATTGAAAAGATATCTCATAGTAGTGAAATTTTGTATTATCTTGAAGACATAATATATTTTGTGATATACTGTGTAATATGGATATTGTAGCATTAATGCTAAATAAATCTGAAACAAACAAAGGGCCAGTCTGCGTTGAGGAGCAAGTACAAATCCCTGTTTCTGGTATTATGGGAGTGGGCATCCTGATATCTTGACACACTAAATTTTGTTTTTACCCATAACGACAGCGGAATATATACAGTGTGGGAACAATTAAGATGTAAAACTTATTTCTGCAAGAATTACGACTCTGTATTTGAGAGATAATTCTTATTGCCGTTTTTTGTTTAAATATTATTTGCCAGTTGGTGCAGTTGTCCCAAAAAATACCACACAATATCTGTCTGTGAAATAAACCCATACAACCGAGCATTCTTATTTCTGCTATTGTAAAAAGGAGATTTTTCAAAACAAGTAATTTTTGCTAGACATCTTTCTGGTTAATTGCTCTTTATCAACTTTGAAGGCTTTAAGCCAGAGTCAATTGTAACACCTAAAAATCTGATAGCCCGCGGCTCAGCATCTTTCAAGGAAAATGTGATAATAGTCTTTTGGGTGTTCGGTGTTAGATAGTGTTGAGCCAGAGTTTGGCTCTATTAATTATAAATATTTTATATATGGCTTTCATGAAAAATCAGCACTGTACTGCTTCATGTCTGTACTTTAAAAGTTTAAAATGATTCTTAAGACGTAGCATTTTGAAATTTGCACCAACCTTTGATACAAGCTCCCCTGGAGTGAACGTCTTTAATTGCGACGTAACCGGCTAATGGTTTTGTGGGCAGCTGTAATAACTTGCGGTATCCATCGACTGGGCCTTCATGTAAGACCAGGTAAGATCTTTCGTTCAGTTGCATACTATAGGGGGATGTAACCATAGGGCGGTATTGTTCTCCTTGGTCGTTTAGAGATCTTAGACGTATCTTGGGGTTAATGATTTCCACTAAAACAAGTAATATACAGGGTATCCA
Source organism: Acanthoscelides obtectus (assembly GCA_963669975.1). Classification (NCBI taxonomy): domain Eukaryota; kingdom Metazoa; phylum Arthropoda; class Insecta; order Coleoptera; family Chrysomelidae; genus Acanthoscelides; species Acanthoscelides obtectus. Next base: position 10,658,781 of record CAVLJG010000007.1, on the reverse strand, counting down.
GAAAATGAAGGGTAAACATGCAACATCCAGATTGAGGGTTTCTTAAAAAACTCATGCTGGTGCAGGATGGAATACTTAATAATGACGCACCGTCACCTGATGGAAAAGTATGATCAAAATAACATTTCAGCTTTCAGGAAACTTGTTTTCTTATATACGATAGAACTTACCGACGTCTCCTGTGTGGAATTTGTCGTTGGCTTGGAAGACAACCTCTGTAGACCCCCAAAAACTGACATTTATATATTCACACGGTGAATCGCGTAGTGTGAAATTCCATACAGCTATATATGATTCTACTGGAGATTTTCTGTCCAAAAATTTTCTTGGCCTTTGTTTACCGATAATTATCCCAATAATCAGAATACCTTCTATGTCTGGCAGTAGCTCTCTGAGCTTTACCCTTCTCAAGGAAATGTTATTATTATTGTCATGAACAGAAAGAGTATTTGTAGCCATATTTTGTGATCTATATTTCAGTTTTCGAACACTTACTAGCTATGAAAATTACTCGTTTTTGAACAAATATTAAATAGAACACACTGTAGGTAAAAAATACTACTTTTATTGTTGTTTGATGAACAAATGTCAATTCAAGTGGCAGTTTTTTGTTACAAGTTGTCCGCCTACTTGATTTTTGCCATAAAGTTGTTCATTTCAAAGTTTACAGACGATAGATTACAGATTTGAAATTGAAATTTTCGGCTCAAGGTGTTTATTATGGAGCGGGTATTTGAGAAAGAACATCGAGCATAGATCACAAAAATATAAGAATGATGTGATGTATCGAAATATGGTTTGCCTGCACATCCAAATATTACGATTAAGGCGGGTTCTTTAATTCACCGGTTGAGACACCGATGCAACCAATTTTACTTCTTTTAATTTCCATCTGAGCGACCGGTTTTACACCAAACTTGTCTAAATGGTTTATATTATTTAGATCTAAAGTTGTACTCCGTCATTACCCCGGGATAGACGTACGATCTTGTCACCTAGATTGCGGCGTTGCCAGCTCATCGGACAATTCTGCTACCTCTGCTAAAATGTTATAAAAAGGAGCTTTGGAAAAATATTGAGGGATACCACTGGAGATATATAAAATTTGAGGCGTAACAATGTTTGCCAAAAAACTAAAAAAAGCTGTTATTTACATTATGCGTCGGCTGGCGTCTATGCGGCGGAACGTTAATGTCTCTGAACACTTACAAATGCCCAGTTTTATAGGATAAAATACTTTTTGAATCCAACGATTGGAAAAAACAAAGTTTTATTATATAAATATATTTATTAACTATTTGATCTAAAATTACATGATCATTAATAGGAGAAACACGATTTTCATTTTATCTGCCATTTATTAGGGAAATATGTTAAGATTAATTGTATCAGCTGAAGAAAAATTAAGTCGTTTCACAATTCAAAACTAAGGTCTAGATAATTAACTACAATAGCAATCAACGTTACTTCAACAACTTGGTTCAGTAATATCTCATCTCATCCAGACTTGCAAGAGGAAATGTTCAGATCCGACTCTGCCCTCATGCCTCCGGTTCTCGGTTTTATAGCCGTTTTACGACTATCGGCAGAAAATGGAAACGAATGCAATATCGTTGTCGTCTACTATACAACGTTATTTTAAATTCTCATATATTTAAAAAAATATAGGAAGTCAACCCTAACATTCAAGTGATGAGTATGCAAGGCTCACCCAGTTTGCTGCACATGTATCCTGTTTCACCCAGAAAAGTTGGAAGCAGACCTAATTTTGGAGACACTTGACACCCACGTCACATCACTAAAGCACCACTGAGACACAATCGAGAACCCTATAGTGGACAGCACTACTAAAAAAGTAGCTAAACGGAATAGAGCTCTGCACGGAGCTGTGACAGCGTAGACATTCCGCTGCAGCGACGGTTACCGAGAGACTGATGTGTGTGAGTGCACCGATACGGTACGGCCGGGTAGTACAGCCACGCCCCTTTCCAGCTCCCACACCGCGCGTCTGCTACCGGTCAACGTAAACATCGATTCGCTTCGGGAGCAGACGCGCGGAGTGGGAGCTGGAAAGGGGCGTACCGTATCGCCGAAGCGAGGTACAGCACGCGCACGACGCTTCAGTCTGTCGGCAATCGTCGACGCAGCGGAATGTCCACGCGTTCTCAGCTCGGTGCAGAGCTCTATTCGGTTTAGCTACTGTGTTTAGTAGTGGTGTTGACTATACGATTCTCAATTATCTTTCAGTGGTGTTTTAATGTTGTGACGTGAGTGGCAAGTGTCTCCAAAGTGGAAATTAGGTCTACTTCCAACTCTTCTGAGGGGAACAGGATACATGTGCCGGAACTAGAGGTGAGCCTTGCACACTCATCTACTTGTGGGTTAGGGTTGACATCCTATGTTTTTTAAATGAATTGCATACACTGAGAGTCATATACTGAGGTATTGGGAAAAACTAAAATTTGGCCAAATCGTTTTTATTTTTGTCTTTTTGAGTGTCTTTACTTCGGTTGGAGGATACGTGTGCAAACCAAATGTCCAAAAAGAGTAGGGATATTATGATGGCGGCCCAAAATGCTAAGTTCCACATGATCTACGAGTTATAGTTGGATGCTAATTCCACATGATCTACGAGTTATAAGTTGGAGGTCAAGTTCAAATCCTTCAGCTGTCCATTTTTAGCAACCTCGAAACGAATGCCTGATATCTCTGCGTATAAGACGGATACTAATAAATAGTAGTAGGTAATATGAAAATTATCTTTCTCCTATTAATGATCATGTAATTTGAGCTCAAATAGTTAATAAATATATTTATATAATAAAACATTGTTTTTTCAATAAAAAGTATTTTATCCTATAAAACTGGGCATTTAAAAAAGTGTTCAGAGACATTAACGTTCCGCCGCAAAATGTAAATAACAGCTTTTTTTTAGTTTTTTGGCAAACACTACTACGCCTCATATTTTATATATCTCTATTGGTATCCCTCCATGTTTTATTCAAAGCTTCTTTTTTATAACGTTATAGCAGAGGTAGCAAAATTGGTTGATGTGCTGGCAACGCAACAATTTAGGTGACAAGAATGACAATGTCAAATGCTAGAACGTATGTCTATCCCGGGGTGAGCGCAGAGTCATACACATACAGTACATCAAAGCGGCAATTTTCCAATCTTCATTTGCATTTTTTTAAGTGTTGTGCAATGATTTCAGCAAACATTTCGCTACGGATAGTCTTCTAGAGTCTATTAGAATACATTTCAATAGTTGTCTTGCGTGGCCATGTTATCTTTACTTGGACCCACAACAATTTTCACCAATCAACTTTCAGACATCTGATCGCTACTTTTGTGGGGTAAAGATGGCGGGCGAACCTACTTATAGAGCTCTAATTACGTACCCTTTCTTTTCTATTATCTGTCTGTTCATGATGTTGTGTGGTGCCGTGTAATTTTTTCGATTTTCTAACCGTGTTCTAACCTATAATTTTCCGGACTTTTCATTTTTGTAATTATTATGAGTAGTTATCTTTAAGTTATAAAAATGCCCATTGATCACAAGAGAATTAATGGCCCTGAGGACACGTTGCCATATCAGTTGTTTACAAAGCTAAACAGAAAAAGTTTGGAGCAAAAATACAAAGAATTGGTTCAAGATGGAAAAAGACATGATTCAAGGGCCCCACTGGAGCATAGAAAAATTTGTAAGTAACTATTAACGCATCTAGTTTTCATTCAATGTATTGAAATGAGATTGCATGTTTGAAACCAGTGGCCAGATCATTTCTATTTTTTTTATAAACTGTCACCTTGATTATAGTTCATGCTCCAGTTTGGTTTTCTCAATATTAGTATAATTATATTTCAGTTATGAAAACAGGAGTTGTAAGTCAAGCTAAAGGATCAGCATATATTGAAGTAGAAAAGACAAAGGTAATGGTATCAGTATTTGATCCTAGAGAGATACCAAATAGACAAGACTATAGCTTAAAGGGGGAAATCTACTGTGAATTTAAATTTGCACCATTCAGTTGTGAGAAACGTAGACTACATCAACTGGATGCTGAAGAGAAACAGTATAGTCAAATAATGAAGAAGGCTTTAGAAGCAACAGTGTGCCGTCATGAGTTTCCTAACTTTCAAGTGGACATTTATGCTTTGGTGCTGCATAATGATGGATCAGCTTTGAGTGCTGCTATTACAGCAGCAGGTTTAGCTCTATCACATGCAGGTAAAAGAAATAGCTTAGTACAATTTTTAGTGACATATTGGTATTTCTCATTCCTACGTATTGAAATCGATGTAATCTAATATTTTATTGTAAAATGTCACTTTTTTGATGTTCCACAATATGAGTAAGAAAAAAAAAACAATTACACTACTATAATTTAATGTTGATTCACTCTTATTGGAAAAAAAATTATTTTGTGGCAAGCCTCGTGTGTTATATGTATATAACGTTTTTTTTTTTTCGTTTCAGGTGTACCAATGTATGATTTAATCACCTCAGCAACTCTAGGGATCCAAAAGGACACCATACTGATAGATCCGACAACAATCGAAGAGAGAATATGCAGAACACCATTTTGGAAAGAAAAAGAAGATAATGAACATGGTTTAGTGGTACTTTCGATGCTTCATACCCACAATCAGGTTGCACAGTTTTACCAGAGTGGAAGCATATCTTTGGACAAGTTGCCACATTTGATTGAAACTCTTGAAAAGGCTTGTGCAGACACTATACCTGTTATCCAACAGTGCTTGGTAAAACATGTGATAAAGACTATTAAGAAAAGTTCTAATGTAATTGAGGTGTAATTACAAGCATTTATGTCAATGCTTAATCTGCATTTTGCCAACAGTTATTATTTTGATACCATATGACTGGATTTTCATTAACTTTTATTGGATAAATATAAGATGGTGATCTTTTTATGAAACAATTTTCCACTTTTTTGAGTTTTTGTATATGATCCTCAAGGTAACACCAAAGAGTAGCTATACTTGGTAGGATGTTGTACAATCCTCCAGTCGACCCCCTTGACCTTGGGAGTCTTCTGCATTAAAGTAGGCAAGCCAATCGCAATTTTTTTATCTCGCGTACTGATATGATGCGATAAATAGTAAATTCTTACGTAGTTTTATACTACTACAGCAAACTCGGCAAATAAATAAGAATTGACTGGTTTTTAACATTCCAAGAATTGACTATTTTTAATTTAAATTGATTAGTTAACATTCCATATCATTACGCGATGTAACCAAAACTTTACGGTCGGCTCCTGGACTAATACAGTCTTACAAATAAAAACGACCTATCTGCAGACTGTCCTTGGTTTTGCGATTCGCTCATAGATGGCTGTGCATGTGCCGAGGGTGTGTTGACAAACTGCCATAAAATGTGAAGAAAATGCTACGTTTATACCGTGTTAGGATTATTTCTTTTGTTTCGTCAAAAAGTCATACGAAACATGTATTAAATATATTGTCGTAAGGCCAGGCTGTCTGAACAGCCATAATGTCTACACCTAACAGCTGATCAGCTGTGTTATGAATCGGGTGTAAATCTAGTAAAACGCGTTTGTAGCGTTTTGTTTTTTGTATGCAAGTGAACTTTTCTAAATAAAAGAGATGTGAGCAAGTACAAAATGAATCTGTAGCGTACAAAAAAACAAAACAAATTACGACTCTGACGTTGCCGGATCCGTCAGAATTATGTGTCCTGTGCCGATATAGGGAATTTTGAGATATTCCTACCTTATCCGCTGTCATAATATCGTGATGGATACTCGTGAAATCGGGTATAGAAGTAGATCGCGCTAGGCTGGCGGTTATGTCCAAGGTTATAAACAAAACAATTTAAAATCAGCTCTTTATCTCAATAGACGTCAAACGCGATGAAGTAACGTGAAACATAAATGTTGCCTTTTTATCATTTTTTTCAATCTACTTTTGACAGTTTGATCCCCAACCACTTCAGCGCCATCTAGCGGGAGCAAAATCGGACATCCCCGCCATTGTGAGGATTGAAAAATTAGAGGTTCTCACTTAACTAGTAGTACCAGACTAACAGTAAACTAAATTTTATTAAAACGTAAAATTCACAATAAATAGTAGATACTTTAAAATACGGAATGAGGGCTTTCTTCATCACTTCCTAATAGCATGATCAATCTAGTATAGTACACCGATTTTTATGTCACTGCACCGGTAATTTAATCAGCCACGAAAGAAGTATATTAAACTATTAAGTTGCACGCCTACTGAGGCAAAACGATTCAAGGGAACTGCGGCGACATTTGTTATTTGGACGCGCTTAACGTGACACGTGGCTTCCCTTCAACCGCTCCAGTGCGCGGGCTCTCGTTGTAAAGCATCCCAGCGGAAGAGATTCGCTTCTCTTCACCTTAATGGGCGCGCACCTTTACAGCATGATCTGGTATTTCAACGATCTCCTGACGTGTGATATCAGCAACCTTCCGTCATAACTCAAAGATGCGAATACCCACGGCTCTGCTGGCGACCACTCAGCACAATACACACTGTCCTCATGTTCACACCATTGAAGTGGCCCGTCTTTCAACCTACCAAAAAAAGTTCATGTTTGGAGCGAATTTTTTCACATTACAAGATGGCAGCTATTTGTGCCCCACGAGACTTCAGTTGGCTTCTAAAATTTTGATATTTACCATACATTTCTGAACATATTTGGGATCATTAAACTATCCCCCCTAGGAAAATTTGTATTGTATATCCTTAATAGTTTTACATTATTCAAATCATGCATCTTACGAATCAGTTGATGGTAGTATGGAATATTGGTCTTACGTCTGTTTGGTTTCAAGGCCTTTGGCATCTTCAGGTAAGCACGATTCAACGTTATTCTCAGAACTGACACTTGCAGCACTGGACAAAAGTACTCTAGCATCTGAACTCGCCGTCAAAATTAGTTGATCATGGAAATGATTGAACCTTACACTCCACACCCTGAAACAGAATACTGTACATAACCTTGCCAATATTACTCTAAAAAAGTTTTCAATATTATTTTAACCACAAAATATTACCAATGTGAGTGATCACTTCTAGCGAATACAGGTTGTGTTGTCTGCCTGAAGTCCCAAATCTTCAAGAACCCATCATCACCGCACGTTGCAACATGATATTGTTTATTCATATTATAGTCGAGATCTCTCACGAGTTGACTATGAACACCTTCTATACTCCATGCCAAATCTCCTGTTCTAACATCGTAAGTCTTTAGGTGGGATTCAGTTGCAGTGGTGAACTATATTACAAAATGGAATAACATCATAAACTAATGGAATTAGAGAATCAAGTGTGGAAAGCAGGAAAATGTTCTGAGGAACTTCAACGAGTGGTTCGGATTATAAAATCAGTAAAATGATGATGGGTACTCTAATCTTAGAGAAGATTCCAATAGGTAGAAAAAAAATTGTCAATGATCTATAATATGGCAAATACAATTTCATTGTCCATCGATTAAGGTAATACCTGATTACAATTCTGATAAGGATTCCATTTTCCAGTTGTAAATTTAGGATTGTTTTTCCCTTCCAAAGGAATGTTTAATATACTCTTTCCTGCACTTTCTGTTATATCCCACAGCACTACATGACTGTCGGTTACTGTAACAGCTTTATTTTCCTCAGCAGGGTGGAATTCTGTAGTTTTTACATCATTACCAAAAGAAGACGTATCTAGGGTTGTAATGACATCCAAATTTTCTGTTGTGTCTAGATTTTCAACTTCTGGTATTTTTAAAATGTCAGTTTTCATTGTACAACTTAGGTTACTTGTTACACTATTATAACAGGTTGATAACTTTGAAGCATCTAGAGGGCTTGTTGTGATTTTCCATATTTCACCATTGGTATGATGGAATACCTAGAACCAGAATGGTGTCGAGCAGATTGACTCAGTATTTCCCACACAAGTAAGACTATGAACATTTTCTAACTCTACTCCTACATGAAAATTGGCAAAAAGTCAGATTTTTTCTCATTTTTTGTTATTAAACATGAAGTAGACAAAGGTCAATTTTAGCTAAAACAGAAATTGGTTACTGTGTATCTCAAAAATCAAGAGAACTAAATTAAACAGTATGTCAAAGCGTGACCTATTTCCAGTTAAAGGATAGTTTTCTAATTTCCACATAATAGTGGCCTACAAATGTGGATTTTTCAGATATTTTATAAAAGATTCAACAACTAAGTATATCCTGCATTTAAATACATTTTTTCTTTTTTTTGGATATGAATGCAACATGCTAAACCTGTAATTCTATCATGAAGGAAGACCTTCAACCACTGTCTAGACATATTTTTCATATTGTATGTATCTTACATGATGCATTTACCAAAGTTAGATTTAACAGTATTTATTATCATTTGATATTTTGAAACTATGGAAAACAGTTTTATTTGCAAAATACAAAGATTGCAGACAGGTTGAACACCTCTGGCCATCCCTTTTGCCCCCAAATACCCCCAGCTGTTAATGTAGATGTTTCTAAAATTTTTAGTTTTTACCACTGTTTTGATAGTTGATTTTTCTTCATTAAACTCTAATAAATGAATCTGGTTGTTAGTCTGTTTAAGAGACTGTGTTCCAATAATGAATTGTATTTTTTCTGTCTCTCCTAGTTGTGGGGCTAACGCTCGAGCCTACAAAACAAAGATATCAACATAGAATGCATTTGACTTTTTTTTGTACTAACTTGAAATTCTAGTCCATATATGACGGCATTTTCGTTGTCCATTATATACTGACGGATGAATATACAATTAATTTGTTAAAGAAACCACTATTTATTTAATTTTTTTCCTCCACAAAAAAAGTGAGGTTCAGATTTCACTCACAAACAATGCTCACAAAACATACTGCCTAAGTCACAAAACATACGTCAATCATAACAGACTTGTCACCTGTCATCGTTGCTGTCAAGTTCAACCTAGTCCAAAATTAGCGATGGTCTTTTTTGGAATTTGCAATTTCAGCCAGGGTCGAATTCAGGAATAGGACCGTAAAATTTTATCCAGTCATGAACTGTACTTGACTCATTCAAATTCAGTTCAGAAAGGAAACAAGGATTCTTTATACTTTGTCACTATTAGTAGTATTACCACTACTATTACTACTCTTGGAAGCTTGAAAATTACCTTTGGTTCTAGGTCTAGCGCGTTGTCATGTCAAATATGGCACTTTTTTTTATTATGGATGTCTCATCTCGTCTATGGACCAATCGAATAGGAATTGTGTTAGAAGGCTGCCTAATTTTTGCTTCACTACAAGACACTATCTCACTATCACTACCTAAAATCAGACCTTACAACGGTTTTCGACGGCTCGTAGTACAGCCAAATGGAACCTAGTACATTTTCATACTCATCTCGATTCTAGATCTCCATCGCTAACTGTTCTGTCAACCTGTGTTTTGTGGTTTTTGGTTGTTCTGTGGCCAACCAGCTTCAAAGCTTGTGTTCAAAACGTTCTGTGTTCAAAACCCACATTTTTCTTGCATCTCTGCTTTATCTGTTGTCTGCTGTGTTTGGCGCTTCTAGTTTAGCTGTTTTTTTACCTCTATACAGATCTCACAAATACGTAGTTTTGTATTAATGTCTGGAATGGCGAATTCTGAGAACAGGTGAGAATGTTATATTAAAAGCTGACAAATTGGTAATTTCTTTCAATCTTTGCAAACTACTTTGCACCCAACGGCCTAATGCTTTTTTTACGAATGCGGCATATTGCCAGAGGCTAGATTGAGGCTTACATGCTCAAAATGGTAGTCAATAAATAGCTATAATAAAACTGTAACATCAATCTGTAAATTCTAGGTGCGTCTTCGTGTACGGAAACGAAGGCTGTGCAGACAGGGTAAGAATGCATACCTGTAGCTTAGGTAGCCTTGCCTCTAGCTTTTCATAACACTGTACAGTTGGTTTGCTTTTGTTGCTATTAACAGGTAGGGTTAAGTGTCTTAAACTGTTCTCATTGAAAAAAGCAGACCAGGGGTCTGATCTTCCAGTAGCACCAAGGTTTACTGTAAATACTAACTTAGGTATCTACCTTGCCATAGTAGAGTACACAGAGCTCTCAACATTTCAGATTGAACATCAGAGGAAACATTTTTTGTGTATCATTATTAACCCTATATTTACAAGTAAGTCTTTAAACCTACATTTTCTTGAAGCGAAATTCTGTAGGTCTATCTTTCTAGAATGGAATAAGATGGCTTGAAAGGAGGCAGGAAGCAAGAAAAGGAGTGTAGATCTGAGATTTTTGTCACTGAGGAATTTAGAACTATGTATTTCTTCCAAATATATTTTGTATCAATGCTTAAGGATAAAATCTTGATTGATGATTGACAATTTTTACAAGAGGTCCTGTTTTGAAACCTTATTCTCTTTTGGGAAATAACTTTTTTTTAATTCTAATTGTCACCTACAATTGTATGTAAAATAAATAATGTGCAACATTACACACTAAATATATTATGCTTTCATAACATACCTTGTCATGTTTCATAATGTTTTTATTAATATAAAATGGGGTCTGGTTTTGGGCACTTTTCTCTACTAATTAAGCTTGCTACAGTAACTATTATGCTTTTAATTTTAGATATCAGTATTACTATTGATAGGTTCATGATTGATCAAACGATGTTGTATAAATGGTCATCTGCTTTATCTTTCATGTACCATTTGAGTAGTTACATTGTGGTATGCATAAACCTTCAAGATTCTAAACTACTTCTTTCTGACTGCTTAACAATGTTATTGCAATGCATACTTAGTGAATTGTGGACATATTGGGTCCTAATATTAATTCTTGTGCATAAATAATATTTTCAAACAGATTATTAATTGTTTTAACATAAGGCTGTTTATCTCAATGAGGTAACTTTCTTCTTAGACCACCATCTCCCTTTGAAGATTAGCAATCCAATATCTATCAGCAGCTAAACGATCTTTTTATCCTTTAACCAGGAATTCTGTGTTCTTACTACAGATTTTTCATCTCCTAATCGTTGTTCAATTGTTTACTGGTTACTAAGCTAGACAACTTTTGTTAACTTATACAGTGTCTTTTAGAACATATTTAAGATTTCTGGTTTAGTCCTTTAGGAACCTGTATCTCCATAGGGCCCCTGCAGAACATTTTTTATCATAGCTGATTGCTTTATTTTCTTTTCTATATGAACAAATTACTTTAGGATAACATGCATTTTTTAATATGCATTAAAGAATGTTGCTAAAAATAAGTTAGGTACATATGATATCCAAATATTTAAGTGTGTGAATCTACATAAAAAAAATATTGTTAGTTTGCTTTATAAACTATGGTCCAAAAATGTTTCCTTACAAAAACTCGGGGGGTTGAAGTTTTAGAAAAAAAAAAATAGAAATTAATTAATATTTTAAGTACAGCTTCAGATATTTCACTGATATTTAGTATGTAGTGAAAGTTAATAAAGATGCATATTTTTCAATTTTTAACATGAAGACGATGAATATTAGAAAATGTTCGACTATCTGGCAAAGCACGATCGGGATATCTCTGGTGATAAATCCGTCTGGCTTGCTTACCATTACCGGCGGCAAGGCCATATACGTAACACATTTCCGCCATTTCTGCAATTTCTGCATTTAAATAATTCACCGTTATTAACAAGATTGTAAAAACTATGAAAAAGATGTCACAGCAAACAGATTTGAATAACAGACTTGTAAGATGCCATGACATATTCCAGGGCAACTAGATATTTATTGCTAAATTGCATTCTTCAATTATTTCATTAATTTTCTTGTACAGTAGAACGGTTTTTATCTTTTTACTCAAAAATGGCGCATAGAAGAAAAACAATTCAGGAAAGATCATTTGTTTTAAATTGAACGGGGAATTCAAAAATAATTTTTATTTGGCAAAAAACCATTGGCGTACCATTTTTTTCTTAAAAAATACCCGTACGAATGCGACTGTTAAAGCTAAAAATTATCTTTTAATTGAAAAATATGCAACTCTATTAACTTTCACTATGTTACTATCAGTGAAATATCTGAAGTGGTTCTGAAAATATTAATTTCCATTTTTTTTCTAAGACTTCAACACTTTTGAACGTTTATAAAGCAAACTAACATTTGTTTTCCATGTAGATTCACACCCTTAAATATTCGCATATCATTAAGGAACACCCTGTATATTGTATTTGGTAGATACAGTTTCTAGGAAGCTTCATGCATGAGTATCTGCCATCTGTTATCTGATTTACAATTCTCATTTTTACAGAGGAATCTTTATTGTATTATTTATTATAGATTGAATGGGTTATAGTAGTATGTAGTATTGAGTAGTATTTTTGCACATTGCCATGAAGGTAATGGTTCAGTGCATGGTATTTGTTACATATTCCGACATCTCGCTGTCGCAAAATGTTACAATGACTCAGGATGTGTTGATTCTACCACCATCTGTGGAAATCAAAGATAATTCTAAGATAAGTTAATACACAAGTCTCATCAAAATTGAAATAAATCTGATAAAAATGAGAACAAATAATTGAATTACGTGTTCGAGCGAGATCTCTAAGGGCCGTATCGTCAGTCGTTCTCACAATAGGAAGGTTCGCCATTTTTTGATTTTTACTCAAATCGCTAGATTTTGGGGCTCCTAATAGGCGTAACAAGGTAAAAAGGTATGTATGATAATTTAAATTCCATAATATTATTAGTTTTCAATATTCTAAAGCAAAGCAGGATCAATTTTTGCGCAGAAATACAAAAAATACTACCCATTGCAGCTAAACAAAAAAAATTAGCTTCATATAGGTACTTACCGAACTACTTTAACTAAGGTTAATTTAAATTTGCATTATTTGCCAAAAACTCGTGCACCATTTCCACATTCTCACGCGAATCAGCTTTCCGATAACCTTGGAGCATTGTGTTAGTGCATAAACGCCGGTCCCAGTTTATATAAATTCGTATCCGTATACTCTTCACTCCGTATACAAGACACAAGATACAAGTACTCTATGAGGGCTAAAGCAGGTGTCTGGCTACTGACGTTACGCGGTCTAGTCTCGCGTACAGTTACGTTTTCCAGCCTCGCGTCGATCCTCGATTTTAAAATGCTTTCCGTCGATGTAAATATTAATATTTTGAACTCAAATTTCATTGACCGTTTTTTATTACAAAATCCCTCGATTTTAATTAAAATAAGAGAAATACGAAAAATGTCGAACCTTCCTATTGCAGGATACCTTTATGGCCTCCTATATTACAAGTTTTTCAACGTTATACTGTAACCTAGGAATATTAATGTGACCAAGAAATATACCACTGTATTCTTGTTGCCTGAATACGTGTCAAAATTTATAAAATTTCATGCTTGCTTATATATATTTACATATACATATATTGCTTCTATTTTAGGCTAGGCTGCAAAGAGAATTTGGCGAATTTGGAAGAGTGAAGAAAATCTTCACTGAAAATAGCGGAAAATATTCAAAGGTTTATTTTGATAATATAGAGTAAGTTTGTTGTGTTGCATTTGTAAGCCATAATTAAGTCTCGTTGTTTCTAGAAAGTGCAAAGAGGTCGCGGACGCTTTCAAAGTAAATCATTTTGGCTGGGTAGTGCAGTATCCCAACTGTGGAGGTGACAATCGAGAATTTGAGAGCAATTTGAGGTAAACATCCATTATTAATTCACAATTTGGGCTTCTTCCATTCTGAAAGATGTCTCGCATATCTGTAAAGGATCAAGCACATTCCTCATAGGAAGTTATCGAGAATCTCCAAAACCAATGGTAAAAGAGATATTTTCTGGATGCTATATGACATGTACAACTTTATTAGAAATCATAATCTAATTGACTGTATTTTTTAACAGAATGCGTTCAGTAATCCATAGTGAATTATATTCGTTTGCAGAAAAGAACTTCCATCATCTGGATTGTCTCTCGCAAAACAACCTCCACCAGCTAGATTGTCTCTCGCAAAACAACCTCCACCAGCTAGATTGTCGGTATCATCCGTGATCAGCTCTGATCAAGTCTGGAATAGTACCATGGATTTTGCAGACGACGAATTGGACTTCACTGCGAATAGCGATTACTGCACCCTTCACGGAGATCCGGTTGTCGTTCTTACTGACGATTCTGGGGAGATTTACGTCAATTACAGGGATGTTAAGAAGGCGGGATTCGCTCTTTTCAGGAGGGAGAATTTTGACGCATTGTTGTTGGATAGGAAGTGAGTATGCTGTGCGTCTTATGGGAGAACGATATCTATGTAAAAAGGACCGTCGCAAAGTCAACAGGACTTTTGAAATACAGCAGACGCTCGATAACGTAAACACGGGATAATGAAAACTTGCGCTAATGTAAACACAAACTTCGTTCTATAGGATCAAACGGAACGCGCGATCGTAAACAATGTGTACGCTCGATAACGTAAACAACTCTCGGCGCACGGAAACAGCGCGACGGTAAAATGCTGAAGCCTCGATGATTTATGTCGGGCGTCGGGGAGTCCCCGATTTATGATGTAGAGTGTAGGGGATTCACCTCTGCGATAAAATACGACAAACTCGGTCAGTCGTATGATCGTTTAGGATACGTTTATACGTACGTATGTATTTCATTTTTGAACTTAACTTAAGTGAATACATTGCACGCGTTAATATATTTTACGACTATATCATCCACATCCTATAAAAGAAAGTGTTTAAAGTTGAGTGAGAAAGTGAAAATCATAGTTGCACTACGTGCGGGAGTGACACAGTTAGCAAAAAAATATGGAGTATCGAAAGCAACAATCTGTAAAATTAAGCGTATGAAAACTCAAATTTTACAAAGAACGTGCAATACATTTGGAGGTCCGGGAAAAAGAAAAACTTTAAAAAAAGCGAAGGCACCTAAAATGGAAAATTCCCTGTATAAGTGGTTTTTAAAACATCGGGAAAATCATGTCCCAGATAGTGGCGAAGTACTTAAACAGAGAGCGAGAAAAACTGGAAGAAACTGAAAATTTCGTAGCTAGTGATGGCTGGCTACGATTCAAAACAAGATATGGAATTCGACTGCTGTCTATATCTGGTGAAAAATTATCAGCACAACCACAATTAGTGCAACCATTCAAAGAAAAATTGATGAAAACAATTACCGAGCTAGATTTAAGAATGGAACAAATTTACAACGCAGATGAAAGTGGCCTTTATTGGAAAATGTTACCAGAGAAAACCTATGCTGCATCATTTGAAAAATCTGCCCCGGGAAGAAAGCCGGAGAAACAACGAATAACGTTTCTAGCCTGCACTAATGCTAATGGTCTGTCTTATCAAAGAATCCTGAAAACTTATCTGAGGCTTTAAACAAAGTAACATTACGAGAAGCTGTTTTAGATTTACATATGGCCTGGAATGAACTTAACCAGCAAACTATTCAAAAATGTTGGAACAATCTCTTTTGTACCAATAATGAAGATGATGAAGAAGACGATGTCCCCTTAAGCGTAATTAGAGAACGTTTGCGATCCAATAATGATAATGTTATTAGTGTGTCATTGGATGTTGTTGATTTATTGAAAACAGTGAATCCCAACATTGTTTGTACTCCTGCTGATATTAATTTATGGAACGAAGATAAGCAGACGAATGATGCTGATAAGGAGGAGGATATGCACAGTTAGGATGATGAGAACGATCCCATTGAAGTCAGAAGTGTAGTGACTGACGCGCAAGCTATACAAGTTTTTAACCAAGCTTTAGATTGGGCTGAAAGAAAAGAAGTTTTATACACGGATATTTTAGTTCTTCGTAAATTACGGGCGCAGGCATTGGAAGACAATGCTAAGCGCAAATTTACGCAGACAAAAATTGTTAATTATTGTTCTTCTAATTAAAAAAATACTTATCGCTGTTAGAATATTTGTTTATTTTGTTATAAATAGTATGTATTAAACGTGTCTTTTAATAAATCAAATATTATATAAATCACGTTCGCTAATGTAAACATTTCGATAATGTGAACCACACTTGGATTAAATTAGTTTACATTATCGAGCGTCTGCTGTATATCCGATACAAGTAGCGCCATTTATTATCGCAGACTAGCGCCATATGTAATAAGTAAACAGATCGAGTCTCCGTACCATGGGCGCATCTTAATCTTCAACGCATCTGCTACTCTCTCTAGTACGCATGAAGTGGGTAACAGAGGACCGCATTCTCTTCCTGGGAATACGCTAATAAATTTAGCAGGAGCTATCGGTCTCCTCCATTGATCGTATTTCCGGGCATTGTACAATTTTATATTGAAGATTGGTAACAGGTCAACTCAAATTGCACGCCGATGTCAAGTAAGTTGTCACTCTGACAAATATGATTGAAGGACGCTCATACGTAATGACAAAGTTTTCGAGACACACAACTAAAAAACGTATGTCTTTGAGCTTACCTAACAAACGTTTATAGACAGGGGTAGGTTGCATGTGTATGTATGATGAAGATGGACAGTTATGAAGGCATACTCGTAGTCTTACTTTGACCTGCCAATAACGGTGACTTCAACTATACATCAGTATCTCTCCTTTACAACTTAAAAGGTTAAATACTTGAGAAGATTTGTTTCTTGCAGCCAAGTGTCTAAGGAGTTCGAGTTGTTTTTGTTAGCTGAGGCAAGGAATTATATCTTGAAGAGGCGGCTCAACTTCAGTGAAGATGAGATACTGTCGACAATTGCAAGGTATTTTATTTATTAAATAAAATCGTATGATATTTACGGATACGGATGGCGTTTTTTTTTAATTTCTCAAGGGTATGATAATGTAAGGGTTTTACTTGACGATGCAGCGTGGAAAGTGCAGAGTCAACCTACTCGACGCCATTTTTTTAAAATCCCGACATATTCATGCTGGTGGAACCCGAACTCGCTCCTCTTTTGTTTGTTTAAGATTTATTTAGAATAATTGCTACAATTACATTCTTCTAAAAACTAAACAATTAAATAACTTGCACATATTTAGACAAAAAAACAAAATTTGCATCTCTAAGAATTTACATTGTCCATGGAATATTCCTTTAATTTTCTTTTAAACATCTTTAAATTATAAGTAGACTTTATATCATTATTTAGTTTATTTAATTCAAGTAATCCCTTTGCTAGCTTTATTACTATTACAATTTTGTAAATGAAGATCTATACTTCCTCTTGTATAATAATTCTGGTAATGATTATTCAATTTTATGTAGTGTTCTAAATGTTCTGGCAAAAGATGATTTTTTATTTTAAATATAAAAATAAGAACCAAATATGATATGAAATTTTTTATATTCAACCACTGCAATTCTTGTAACATAGATTTTATTTTGGTGTACTTATTTTTATTCAATATTATCCTCATAGCTTTATTTTGCAAGGCTTGTAATTTTGAGAATACAGCTTCATTGGAAGTGAACAAGATAGTTGAACAATATAGTAAATGCGGTAGAATAATTGTATTATAAACTATTTTCTTGGAATAGGTACCAAGACTATGAGAGGCCCTATGCAAGTAATTTGTTTTTTTGGCAATTTTTGAAATAATATATTCATAGTGATCCTCAAACTTTAGTTTACTATCAATATATATATATATATATATATATATATATATAACTTGAGACGTGGTCATTGTCGTCTAGACCAGTTAGGTGAAAAATATATAATATAGAATCGTGTGTTTTGGCCGATTCCACCAGTAAATTTCATTCCACTCAAAATATAATAATTCTCTTCTCACGATTTATTAATAATTGTTAATTTAAATTCCCATTAATTAAAATATAGTTTATTCAACTGCCTCTGGTCGGTTTAACAATTTTTTACATAACATTCTGAAAATCACATCATCTGAAGTGATTTGGCAACGTTTGGCACACGCCCACAATTCGTTCCATCTTTCAACACAGACATTGACAACATTCGGCCTTCTGTCAAAGGATTTCATCTCACTCATTATTCCATGACCACCATTTTGTGCAATCATCAAGTGGCTTCACGATGTAATGCTGTTTTTTAAATAATTTTTAATCTGTTTTTAACTTGTTCTTGTCATATTTTATATAATTTTGACCATTGTACCATCTATCCAGCTCTCACCATGTTACTGGACGTTTCCCTCATCCTATACGTAAACAACAATTAGCAACATCCTCACATACTACTGTAAGTTAAGTCAATTTAAATTCATTTTACACTATTGTTGCTACTGTTATCATTGTAATTGCAGCTCCTGATGATGATGGCAAAGTCCATTGAAAGCTAGAGAGAATTAAAAAAGTATAAAGAGTCCTCTTTGCTTAAATTTTGTCGAAGTACCCAACAAAAGGCGGAAGCTTTAATTTTTCACCTATATATATATATATATATATATATACCTAAATATTTAAATGATTCAACATTTTCAGTTATTTCTCCATTTATCCTAACTGTGATAGTATTTTCATTTAGGTATTTTCCTATTAGCATACGTTTTCGTTTTAGAAGTATTCAATTTTAGTTGATTTACATTTAACCAATTTACGATTTTTGCCAAGCCAGAATTTAGCATTTTTAAAGCAGTGTCTATATTTTCATCTGATATGTATGTATATTAATGTATCATCTGCAAATTTCTGAAGTTTACAATAATCTAAAATATTACAAATGTCATTAATGTATAAATAAATATTAGTGGACCTAGTTACTCCCTTGTGGTATACCAACAGAAATATTTTTTAACTTGATAATGTAGATCCGGTTTTGGTTTTTTGACTTCTGTCAATTAAATAGTTTTGTAGAATTTTGAATACAGATCCTTTAAATCCGTAGTGATGCAATTTCGTAAGTAATTTATCCCTGTCAATAGTCTCAAACGCCCTTTTGAAGTCCAAAAACACTGTTACTGTATGTTTCCGATTGTCCATACATCTCCTCCAGTCCTCTAAAACCATTTGTGTTGCCATTTCATTTGAGTATTTCTTCCTGAATCCAGCTTGAAATTTCCATTTTGCTTATAAATTTTCAGATGTAGAGAGAAGGTACTATCCAGTCAATCTGGTAGTCCGCTATCAACAGGTGGTCGTTCCGTGAACGCATCTACATCGAATCTGACGGTCACATCTATCGTTCCTCCCAGCAGTACGATTCCTGGGCCCAGAGAGAAATTACAGAAACCTAGACCACCCCATAAGAATTACCAACGAAACAATGAAGATTCTAACAGGAATGAACAAAGTTTTGGAGGTCCAAATAGAGGAAGAGGAAAAAACAATCACGGTCGTTCAAGGTCGCGAGGTCGACCAGACAAATCGGAAGAACCTATCGATAGTTTTAATGGTTTCGGGAAGCACCCCCGTACTAATGAGATTGGAGGAAACATATCAACGCGCAGGATATTGGTAAGTAGTATTGATTAACGTATTCTACCTGAAGGTAGCCATCTTAATGCTATATTCCCGTGTCTAAAAATTATCCAAGATAAAATGAGATGAACACACATGAAAACAGCGCGTCGGTCTTTCATCACTCTTATCGAACCGGCAATCGATGGCAAACGGTAACAGTGGATAGTTATCGTTTCGCATAGATAAATTACTTTATCGTTTGCCGAGCAGAGCATCGGGCGTGTTGTTTTGTTTTTGTTCGCGTACGTCGTCGTGTTTATTTACAACGTTCTCGAATCAACAGTTCGCCGACGCGACGTGTTAGTAGGAGGAACAAATTTTAAATATCGTGGATATCAATGCAGATATCAGCACTCGGGAATTAGACCGCCGCGTAGGACTATCGCATACCATAGTCCATACGTTGGTGTCAGGATCCTTTTTAGATCGGTTTTCTTGAGCCCAGTAATGAGCGTTGCATCTACCACATTTATTGAGATTTTTATGTGTGTTTCAAAGATGACATTGTAGCCGCCGACTATACCGTTCAAAAGTGTATGAGTACCCAGAAAACAAGGAACCACCAAAGCAGCCCCAAATCATTATAGAGCGTTCACCGTGCTTGCCTGAAGCGACAATGCATGATTCTAATGCCGTCTCGTTAGGCCGATGGCGGACAAATAGATGCTAGTTTTCCACGGCGATGGTTTTCAATAAATAAATAAAATAAATACGTACTGAATAGGTTTTTTTTTGTTTGTTATGATTTAAAGTGGAAATATGCACGTGTTAAAATACTTTTGAACGATAGTGTATATGGCTTGTATATGCTCATATAGACAGCGCCATCTATGAGACATTCTATTCAAAGTACAGGGTGGCTCATAAGTCCTTTGAGCTGGAAAAAAAAGAATAAAACCAAACTAGTTACATTATGAAGAATTATTATATTCTGTTATCATCTTTATTGAATGGGAATTATGTTTTAAAAATCACATCGTCTAAATGCAATCCATTACGGTCACGGCACTCATATAAACGACGTCTAAAATGACTGCGCGGCAAGTCAACACTGTAATGCTTGCCATTTCTCTTCGGATATTTTCTTTCAGGACATCAACTGATCGCGGAGTGGTGTCGTACACTTTACTCTTGAGGTAGCCCCATAAAAAGAAGTCCATTGGTGTCAAATCTGGACTACGTGGTGGCCAGGAAATGTCTCCTCTTCGAGAAATTACTTTGCTGGGAAAAAGTTGACAGACGACGGGCATAGAAGTGTTGGAGGTGTGGGCAGTTGCTCCGTCCTGTTGAAACCAGGTCTGCGTATTATAGCCTGGAAAATTCTGCAATGCTGGTGTCAAAAACTCTTCTATTATTGCTACATACCGCTCCGAAGTAACAGTTAATGCGCGACCTCTGTCGTCCTCAAAAAAATAAGAGCCTACGATGCCATGCGCTGACATAGCAGCCCAAACTGTAACTTTAGGGCTGTGTAAGGGCTTCTGATGCCTACGCCTTGGATTTTCGGGGCTCCAATAACGGCAATTTTGTTTATTTACATGCCCGTTTAAATGGAAGTGAGCCTCGTCCGAGAACAACACATTATTGAGCGAAGAAAATCGATTCAACATTTCATTCGCAAAGTTTAGTCTCTGAATAGCGTCATTATCTTTTAATTCCTGCACTAACTGAATTTTGTAAGCGTGCAGACGTAAATCTTTCCTTAAAATCCGCTGTAAAGATGTTCTGGGTACGTTTAGTGCACTGGAACGCTTACGAGTAGACTGGGTAGGATTTTGACGAACAGACTGTGCCACAATGTTGATGTTTTCTTCAATACGAGTTGTCCTTGGTCGACCCCACCGCTGTTTATCTAACTTCGAACCAGTCTCTTCGAACTTAGCAACCCAGTTCCTAATCGTTTGAGCTGTTGGACACTTTGTAAAATTGTGTAAATTGTGGTATTCTCGATATTTACGCCGCGCAATGGTTGCCGAATCATTATTTTGATAAAACGCGCGCACACAAAAAGCACGATCCGCTCCAGTGAAACACTCCATGGCGACTGAATTCCCAGACACTGAAGATACTGCCCCCACCTCGCCCGCGCCACTCACGCTCACCCGTTAAATTTTATTCAAATTTGAAATTTCAAAGGACTCACCCTGTATTATAGTAAATAGAGAAACAGCTGTGGGAGAATTTTCTGGCAGGCACTATGATATCTGGGATAATGTTTTGGACGCGGGAATATAACAGTGATAAAACGAACGGAAACAACATACTAATTTGTAGGTGTGAAACCTAGTGATAGGTTTGGAAAGACCAGACCTGATGAAGAGTTTGGAAGCGGTAAACTTAGTGATAAGGAGTTTAATATAAATAAACAGGCTGGCGGTGATTTCAGGTAAGGAGACAGAAGTGTGTTTGTCTAAACTTACATTCCATACAATCAAATAAACAATCGGCGGCACATTTTACAAATCTCATTGAAAAAAATATATGAGGTTTTATTATTGTTTACATAACCAGAGTTTTTGAGATCATAATTAAAAAAAAAACGGCTATGTTATCGATCGCCATAACCTTGCGTATTTTGAGTTTCTTGGTAGATAATTCTCTTTTTTGTAAGATCAGTGGCAGCATAAACTTTTGTACAACAGAGTGGATGCACTTTAGAGGTTGAATTTTTGTATAACGCATATAACTTTCTACTGCAGTACCTCCCGTACCAACGCATTATTTTACTCTCCGCTATACGAGGGATGTCTTTTAAGTTTTGCATATGGAAATAAAACAACACGGTAGGTCGTTTTAAATGACTTTATTGTTTTTCGAAGTATTCTCCACGAAGATTAATACACATCTGCATGCGCTCGAACCAATTTTCGAGGCACTTATTCCACTCGTTTGCTGGCAGATCCAAAACGGCATTTTTGAATGCGTCAACTGCTTCTTCTGGTGACTGGAACCTTTGACCACGCAGTCTGTTTTTAATTTTCGGGAAAGTAAATAAATTGTTAGGACTTAGATCGGGACTATATGGAGGATTCCACGTATTTCTTCGGATAAATACTGCCTTGTTTTGGGACTGTGTGCGAGCTTGCATTGTCTTGGTGGAGGATGATTCTTCTTTCGCTGGCTTTTCTTCACCTTGGAACACCCAAACAGCCGACTGTCGTTTGTTTTCTGGTTCATAACAGTAAATCCACGATTCATCACCACTAACAATGCTGTACACATTTTTTGAGTTTCCGTTCAAGCGTTTTTTGACACCAATTAACCCTGGCTGCTTTCTGCTCTTCAGTCAACAGGTGGGGTATCCAACGAGAAACTAATCTTACTCCTAATTCTTCATGTAAATTTTTTTGAATTGAGGTCTTTCAGATCTTCAAGGACGCCTCAATCTCGCGATATGTCACATGTCTATCTTCAATGACGAGTTTGCGCACAGCATCGACGTTTTCCGGGTTGACTGCCGTTTTTGGTGCACCCACCCTGGGATCGTCGCTAAGATTCACCCGTCCACGTTTGAATTCTCCATACCAACGAGAAATTATCGACTGATGTGGCGCTTCGTTGCCGAAAACAGACAGTAACTCAGCAAGGCATTCTTGTTGCGATAATTGTCTCTGAAAGTTGTAATAAATTATGGCGCGAAAATGTTCTCGGTTGAGTTCCATTTTTCTAATGACTTGGTGACACTTAAAAATTCCCTGTAGTGAGAACACTGCACGTATTGTTGTAAAAATTTGAATTTAAGTTTACTAAACAGTGAGGTTAAGATTCAGTACTATGTATCTATATGCAAAACTTAAAAGACATCCCTCGTATTCTATATGAAAAATTGTAATTCCTTGGCAGACAGTTCTGACAATTTTAATTTTGCCAGTAAAATCTTGTAAAACTTGAGGGACTGTTACAATAGCTTATTTTTTATGTTCATTTTATGTGGTTCTTGTATGCACACTGTTAAGTTACCATTACATTGCACTATAATTGGATTAGTCTGTTGGGCAATTTAGGTATAAAACGTTATTATTTTTCAAGAAAAAATACGGATATAGAAGATACGCCCCTCCAAAATAATAGAAACAATCAAAATTTCCAAAACAACAGAGGTGCACAACCCAAAAGGCAGCTCACAAATTCAAATGTATCTCTTGACGATTCTTTGAGTGTAAAGAGTGAAATGTGTCAGAAAAAAGCTGAATACATTGGAAAAGCTGAACTGCGGATAGGAAGCATTTGCGATGTAAGTATACGGCATTGATTAGAAACACGAAACTCTACACATGAACCCTTCTAGAAATTATTTGAAGGTTCAGACATGCTTCTGACGCCTACTATGCACTCATGGACATGTCTCAACATGCAGCCTACTGCGTCCGTTTATTAAGTCATATTGCAAAACTTTTATTGTATACTTTATCTGAAGTCACTTGAAACACTGTGAAATACCGGGTGCGTTTTATATATCTATATTTAAATCAAATCGCCAAATTTCGCAGCAAATATAAATATCCCCCGTATAAGATCAAAGGCAGTTTCAACCGGTCCACGTGGAGTAAAGCACGCCTATGCGTGGACATAGCCAATGAGAAAGCGTGTATTTCAGAGCTCCGAACAAGTGCAGGTGGCTACTGAAAATTGAAACAGTTTAGCCAGTGCCGTGTAGCGGTGAATAAACGTGTTTTCTTTAGTCTGTCCGTGTTTTTTCATAGATTTTATTAGTTTGTGTGTTTTTGACTTTTGAATACTCAGTTTACTTGTTGATTTAATTGTTGTGTTGATTGTTCTTGTGTGTCCTAAATATGGCTCTTTGGAGACCTTGGGAAAATGCTCCAAGCCACGAGGAGATGGTTGATGAACCTGTGCAGGCAGAATTCTTTCATAAAGATTTAGAGGAACAGACCCAAAGAGTAATCCTAAATATGTATGATTGTCTGCAAAACGAAAATCCAGATTCCTCGCAAAATCAAATTTTAAACAGAATTTGTATCCTGACAAAAATCAGTCGGCCTACCATTTATCGGGTTATAAAAAGGGGAGATGTAGTCAACCATTCCTTCCACAGAAAGCGCATAGGGCAAAAATTAAAAGAATAGACGTGGGTTTTAGGAAGATATTCGTCGTATAATATACGGATTTTATAAAGAAAATTTGGTGCCCACGTTGGAAATGATACGGGATAAATTAAAAGATTATCCTGAAGATTTTTATAATTACAAATGCTTAGACTCACTGCACTGTATTGTAAAACTGTGTGGTTTTCAGTACAAAAAATTAGATAAAAGAATGGTGATTATGGAGTCGTCTCGAATCGTTGAATTGCGCCAAGAATTTTTGCACAAAGTTAAAATCTATAGAGAGCAGAAAAGAAATCTGATTTACCTGGATGAAACGTGGTATGATACCCATGATGTTGTGCAGTACGGCTGGGTTGACGACAGCAACAAGTGCATTTTAAATGTACCATGCAACCGTGGAAAACGAATCATTATTCTCCATGCTGGCAGTGAAAATGGATTTATACCTAATGCCTTGCTGTTATCTGCCAAAAATATCAAAGAATCATGTGCCGACTATCATGAGGACATGACCTCCGACTTATTTGAAAAGTGGATAGAGCAGCAGTTAATAACAAACATTTCCCCAAATTCAGTAATTATTATGGACAATGCGCCATACCATTCCCAACAGAAAAACAAAATTTCGAATACAGGCACAAAAAAACAAGACATTATTGATTTTATGAAGGATAAGGGAATGGAAATACCACAAAAATCAACCAAAGCCATATTATTGGATCTTATTAAAAGACAAAAATTTGAAAAAGAGTATGTTGTTGACAATCTGCTTCAGCAAAATGGCCATGAAGTATTGCGTCTACCTCCCTATTACTGCATTTTTAACCCGATTGAGTTGGTCTGGGCTGCTTTAAAAAAAAAAGTAAGAAAACATAATCAGACCCCTCAATTAAGTGAATTGCTATTGGCCACAACAAGAGATGCAGTATCTCATATTGCTGCCTCAGACCTATGGAAGCAGTGTTCTAGGCATATTATTGAAAAAGAAAATGAATATTGTGTTTTGCCTCCTGTAAATCCCGTTGTAATTCCTCTACAAGATGACTCTAGCGACAGCTCCGAAGGCGAGGATGATATACAAATACCTATAATGTAAGTCTTTATATACCTTTTTATATACCTACCTGCTATGTAAATATTTGCCTATGTCAAACGTTGGAATTCTGTAATTTTTCCATTTCTTAACTTTCAGTCAACATAAATTAAACTCCCAATATAAGTATTTTTTATCCCAAATCAAAAAAATAAGAAGATAGTAAAATCCATTTATTGTGATATAAAAACATTATTATTATCGTTCTAAATAAATGACCGCACGCCTATGATGATACGTCATGAAATTACAAAGGACGCGCCGACCAAAGGTTTTTATGCTATTTCAAGTGACTTCAGATAAAGTATACATAGATATTTCCAGTAAATACTTGCTTTTTGACGTCACATAAGGTGGTTTAAAAGCTCGTGCTTCTGTTTATGTTGTCACTTTACTTAACCTCGATGCTATATACATTCCTGATAGAGAATCCTACAGAATACAATAACAACCATAAAACATTCCTAATTTTTTATGGTCGACCCGAAATGTATAATTAACAAAATTTCAGGTGATAATATGTTATATTGAAAGTGAAAAAATACAATGGGTTCAAACGGAGGAATATAATGAAAAAGTTATAGACATGACAGTTTAAATTGATTGATGCCGCTCCTGCACTTGAAGACATTGCAAATCCCGTGGCTGGACAGTTAGTGTTAGCTCTCCACGAAGACATATGGTATGTGATGTTGCATCTCTGGATATTCTAACCATTGACTAACATTACCTCCAGAATGCCCAATCTTTTGCTGTATTTGAATGTTCGCTTGCAATTTACCTCATCACAGTTATGTTGCCTAGTATCACAGTAATTCCTCCAGCAGTTGGAAAAACATACTTCATCTTTCATTTAAAGTGTTTATTCTTAAACGTGGAATCAACCTTTCAAGTAGAATTCACCGCTGAACCTTCCTTTAACGATAGAATACTGGGGTAATAGTCCAAGAGGTGTGGCAACGCTGAGGCGTAAAGACGGTGGTCGACTATCCCAAAGTGTGCCACTGTACGCATCTTTATTTTCTCACGGCACGGTTTTCGATTGGGTTATTTTCTGGTGGAAAATGTCGATCAATGACATAACAATTTTTTTTGGTAATTCTTGAAGGTCCCGCGCCCGAGTAGTCAGAGAAGAACCTTTGTTAGTGCACTATTTAGATTACGGAAATAAGAACAAACCAAGTGCCGTAAAAGTACTGCCGGCCGAATATAAAAATATGCCATCAGCTGCTAGGAGAATTACAGGGCTACAGCAGCTCAATATGAATATGGAGGAGAATCAAAAGATTAAACTCTCTATTAAACAATTAGTAAGTATAATAATATTATTTATTCACTCAAGGTATAAATACAGCAGACGCTCGATAATGTAAACTAACTTAATCCAAGTGTGGTTCACATTATCGAAATGTTTACATTAGCGAACGTGATTTATATAATATTTAATTTATTAAAAGAAACGTTTGATACATACTATTTATAACAAAATAAACAAATATTCTAACAGCGATAAGTATTTTCTTAATTAGAAGAATAATAATTAACAATTTTTGTCTGCGTAAATTTGCGCTTAGCATTGTCTTCCAATGCCTGCGCCCGTAATTTACGAAGAACTAAAATATCCGTGTGTGAAACTTCTTTTCTTTCAGCCCAATCTAAAGCTTGGTTAAAAACTTGTATAGCTTGCGCGTCAGTCACTACACTTCTGACTTCAATGGGATCGTTCTCATCATCCTCACTGTCCATATCCTCCTCCTTATCAGCATCATTCGTCTGCTTATCTTCGTTCCATAAATTAATATCAGCAGGAGTACAAACAATGTTGGGATTCACTGTTTTCAATAAATCAACAACATCCAATAACACACTAATAACATTATCATTATTGGATCGCAAACTTTCTCTAATTACGCTTAAGGGGACATCGTCTTCTTCATCATCTTCATTATTGGTACAAAAGAGATTGTTCCAACATTTTTGAATAGTTTGCTGGTTAAGTTTATTCCAGGCCATATGTAAATCTAAAACAGCTTCTCGTAATGTTACTTTTTTAAAGCCTCAGATAAGTTTTCAGGATTCTTTGATAAGACAGACGAAAGTAGAAACTTCCTATAGTATAGTTTGGTGAGTCTTATTAAATTCTGGTCCATCGGTTGAATTAAGTTGTTGCTCGGGAGGATGACTTGGTGCATTATCCAATAGTAACAACCCTTTTATTGGAAGCTTCTGTGGTTTTAGGAAACCTTTTACCTACAAATTGAAAACACATCTTCAAATTATGAATAGAGCATTTGTGATAATTGATTGTCATACCTGAGGGACAAAGCACCTGTGGAACCATTTCAGGAATATACTGCTAGTCATCCAAGCGGTTTTTGAACAGTCATAATCAACAGGGATATTAACATTTTTAAATGAGCCGGGATTTTTTGCTTTCCTAATTACCAGTGGCTTTATTTTGTGTGAACCATTAGTATTAGTGCAGTCTAGAAACGTTATTCGTTGTTTCTCCGGCTTTCTTCCCGGGACAGATTTTTCAAATGATGCAGCATAGGTTTTCTCTCGTAACATTTTCCAATAAAGGCCACTTTCATCTGCGTTGAATATTTGTTCCATTCTTAAATCTAGCTCGGTAATTGTTTTCATCAATTTTTCTTTGAATGGTTGCACTAATTGTGGTTGTGCTGATAATTTTTTACCAGATATAGACAGCAGTCGAATGCCATATCTTGTTTTGAATCATTGTAGCCAGCCATCACTAGCTACGAAATTTTCAGTTTCTTTCAGTTTTTCATTTAACAGTCTCGTTCTCTGTTTAAGTACTTCGCCACTAACTGGGACATGATTTCCCGTTGTTTTAAAAACCACTTATACAGGGAATTTTCCATTTTAGGTGCCTTCGCATTTTTTAAAGTTTTTCTTTTTCCCGGACCTCCAAATGTATTGCACGTTCTTTGTAAAATTTGAGTTTTCATACGCTTAATTTTACAGATTGTTGCTTTCGATACTCCATATTTTTTTGCTAACTGTGTCACTCCCGCACCTAGTGCAACTTCGTCTATGATTTTCAGTTTCTCACTCAACTTTAAACACTTTCTTTTATAGGATGTGGATGCCATAGTCGTAAAATATATTAACGCGTGCAATGTATTCACTTAAGTTCAAAAATGAAATACATACGTACGTATAAACGTATCCTAAACGATCATACGACTGACCGAGTTTGTCGTATTTTGTCGCATAGGTGAATCCCCTACACTCTACATCATAAATCGGGGACTCCCTGACGCCCGACATAAATCATCGAGGCTTCAGCATTTTACCGTCGCGCTGTTTCCGTGCGCCGAGAGTTGTTTACGTTATCGAGCGTACACATTGTTTACGTTATCGCGCGTTCCGTTTGATCCTATAGAACGAAGTTTGTGTTTACATTAGCGCAAGTTTTCATTATCCCGTGTTTACGTTATCGAGCGTCTGCTGAATATCAAATTTTTGGTATAACTTCATGAAATTTTGGCGTTAAGTAGAGATATGAGCGATTTATGTGGCCGAGGAGCCACTGTAACACGAATTTTCAAGACCGCTCCCTACTTTCTCGCGTATATTCAAATTTGAAATATGAACTTTTTCACTGAACACCCTCTACTTCGAAATGTTGCTTGTTATTTTTTCGTCAGTTCTGGGCATAAAGTGGATTATCAATTTTTTACAGTATGGCGATGGTACGTATTTGGTGAAATTGGCTGATGCAGGAAACAACAATGGTAAAACAGAACAAGAACAGAAAATAGGAAGTATAAACGCCTCGTCACAGGAGCCACTCAGTGGAACAGAAACACAGCCACTTGGTGTTAAGTCAATCGATAGGTAACCATATAGCGAATTTAATGTTACCGATGGGAACGTGAGTGGTTCAGGAAGCTAATTCTAATCATTTTCCGCACCCACGAAAATGTGTGAGAGGAATGTTGGCGGAAATATTTTGTAGATTGTTAGGTTAACTGGAATTTCACCGTGAACCCTCAAATTGCGTTTTTCAATGTCATATTTATCTTAAAGCGTTAGTTAACTTTAACCTTCCTTCCTGAAGATAGAAAACCTAATACTATATTCGCGCATACGAAAACTTATCATCTATGAGAATATTTCATAGCTGTGTCTCTCCTCTCCTCAGTTATTGGAAATCTATTTGGAAAAGTGTCTGATTGATGGCGCTGTAGCCAACTATATATATGAGAATTTTTAGAAACTTTCCAGCATTTGGATTATTCATCTTTATAATTTTTTCAGGCGTCCAACGTCTCGCTTAGAAATTGAAGAAGAGGTTTACGTCGCCAGCGATTTGACACCCCTGTTCGCACTGAAAAATGATGAGCCTGTAAAAATTGTCGGCAGGAGAAATAACCAGTTGTGCATAAAAAATAAGGAGTGCTATGAAAAGTCTAAGGAGCTGAACGAATATATCCAGAATCTCGACAAGAGCGGTGAGGAATCATTTTGTGAAAAGTTGGGACTAATGCTTTAATATTGAACGCACAATTTGACATATTTAAATATTTTTATCTTTTCTAGGGCTTAAATTGACTTCACCGAAAACTGGCCAACTTGTTTTAGCTAAAAAAGATGACGCACCTGCTGGCGCATTGTGGTACCGAGCTGCAGTTGTTTCAAAAGAAAGTTCAGCTACGCTTGAAATAAGGTAAGATCTTGTTGTGCATGGTAAACATATTTTTTGCTGGATTGGAATTAGGATATTTGTCGACGACATTGACTTGACTTTTACTTCCTACGCCTACTATCCGGGCAGTACAGTAATCGCGAATATTTCCGAAAATGAGATATGTTTTACTTTCTACGCCTAATGGCGGGTAGTACGAGGGATGTCTTTTAAGTTTTGCATATGGAAATAAAACAACACGGCAGGTAGTTTTAAATGACTTTATTGTTTTTCGAAGTATTCTCCACGAAGATTAATACACATTGCATGCGCTCGAACCAATTTTCGAAGCACTTATTCCAGATCCAAAACGGCATTTTTGCATGCTTCAACTGCTTCTTCTGGTGACTGGAACCTTTGACCACGCAGTCTGTTTTTAATTTTCGGGAAAGTAAAGAAATCGTTAGGACTTAGATCGGGACTATATGGAGGATTCCACGTTTTCTTCTGTTAAATACTGCCTTGTTTTTTGGACTGTGTGCGATTTTGCATTGTCTTGGTGGAGGATGAATCTTCTTTCGGGGTTGATTTTTAGAAGCTCGGTGATGACTTTTGGCAAACAAATGGTGGTATACTAATCCGCAGTAACAGTTCTTTGCCCATTAAGAGGAATTGTTGCAATATGACCCGCTTTTGACACAAATGTCGCGACCATCTTTTTCGAAACACTTCGAGAAAACCTGACTTTTGTTGGCTTTTCTTCACCTTGGCACACCCAGCCGACTGTCATTCATTTTCTGGTTCATAACAGTAAATCCACGATTCATCACCACCAACAATGCTGTACACATTTTTTGAGTTTCCGGAATTGAAACCGTCGAGCGTTTTTTGACACCAATTAACCCTGGCTGCTTTCTGCTCTTCAGTCAACAGGTGGGATATCAACGAGAAACTAATTTTCTCCATACCAACGGGAAATTGTCGCCTGATGTGGCGCTTCGTTGCCGAAAACAGACAGTAACTCAGCAAGGCATTTTTGTTGCGATAATTGTCTTTGAAAGTTGTAATAAATTATGGCGCGAAAATGTTCTCGGTTGAGTTCCATTTTTCTAATGACTCGGTGACACTTAAAAATTCACTGTAGTGAGAACACTGAACATATTGTTGTGAAACTTTGAATTTAAGTTTACTAAAGGGTGAGGTTAAGATTCAGTACTGACGTATTGCAATTCGTATTGCAATTCGTATTGCAATCGCGAAAACTCATGTTTTTTTGGATGTTATATGACTTTTAATTTACATCACGAAAAACCATGTCACTTATGTCCGTCGGTCTGTCAAGTGCGAAAGTTCACAGTTCAAATCTGAATTACGCGACAACTGTATACACGAGGAAGTGGGGAGAGAGGTTGATCGACGCGTTCTGCGTGCGGGTTAAATAGTCACAATGGAACGTTGGACCGGAGCGCAACGTGCTTTTGCTATCGAGGCTTACTTTAAGACAGGCGATTCATTCGGAAGTTTTGTACGCGCTACAACATTCGCCGACCAACAGATGAGCCAAGTAAGAACCTATTGTATCAACCGAAGAAAATGTGCGTCGAGTAAGTGATTCGGTCATTGCAAATCCTCGGTGTTCTGTACGGAATCATTCCGCTGCTTTGGGAATCCCTAGGTCAACACTGCATGGTACATGCTTATAAAATCCAATCAGTCCATGCTTTAAAGGAAAGCGATTACGGAAATCTTGTGCTGAACGGATGTTGATCTTTTCCCTACGCAGCGCAGACTCGAGAACGTTGTTTTTAGTGACCAGGCCCATTTGGACGGAATTATATTTAAAAAATAAAACACGCCGAATTTACGAATATGTTCGTAGTAATAAATATTTTCTTTTCATTAAGTTTGCATTTTTTTTTCTTAAATCAAAAAGTGAACTTTCCCACTGGACAGCTTATATTTCACACACCATCGGTTTCCCCGGTGCATTTGTCTTCAAAAGCTAGAATGATAAATTTTTGCACAGTCCCCAGTCGCTTCCGTACTGCGCGTGTGGCGCTGTGAAATTCAATATCGTCATCCACGCGGTATCGGTCATAGCAACGATCATGTGCGCCCGCAGAAATTTCTCTCACGGGGAAGGAGTGTCATTAATTGTGTGAAGACATACCTGCCTCCAAAACTTTTTGAAAAGCGAAGGGTAGCATATTAACTCAGTGAGCGGGTCTGGATTCTAAAAAGTCCCAAAATGTTACATAAAAGCATGTTAAATATGAAAATTTTAATTGTTTTATTGTGAAACATATGTTGACACACATCTCGAGTGTGACGGAATCAAAATATGTTCCAATTGTAATCTAAACTATTTTAAGTTTTTTTTTAACATACATACAGTAATGGACAAAAGTATATAGACAAATATGAATATTTACCTAAATACCTTTAGAAAACGAATTCATACTTCATTGCTCCATAAACAAATGCGTAATTAGTGGAAAAAAAAATAAATTCCTTGTTTTTACATTATCTGCAATGAACACAATACAAGTCAGAATATAAGCACTTTTTTATGAGGGACAAAAATATGTAGACAAATTCTTTTCAACATTAGTTTAGTACAGTTTCGTGTCAAAAGAGGATTAGTTTGTGTTCATCAAGTATTGTGGAATAAGTTGACTGATTTTAAGACCATGCCGCGTGGTCCAGAAATTTCTTTCGATGATCTTATTGCCGCTTTAGAGCAAAAGAGGAGACATATTGATGAATCTTATAACAAGAAACTTCTACAATCTATGCCGAGACGATGCCAGGCGGTGATTGCCTATATATTTTTGTCCTTCATAGTTCCAGTTTTTTCAATTAATTTTTTATTGAAGGGAGTCTAATAAATTTATTTATGTATAAGTGAATATTATGCTATAACGAATTATGTATACAAGTTAAAAAAGAAATACAGCACAATATTAATTTGTCTATATACTTTTGTCCATTACTGTATGTTCAATTTGTTTTTGCAGTTATGTAGATCTAAAAGGCGAAGATACATTGGGTGTTAAATCGTTGAGGAATGTAGATGAACATCTGGCTAGCTATCCGGTTTTAATGACTTTAACACCACCTTTAAGTATGCTGGATTCAGCCTTAGAATATGTAGACCAGCTTATCAAAGACAAGACTAAAATGCGTTTAGTAAGTTACTTACTTCGCTATTATAATGTTTTTTAAAACATCTTGATCATTAAAACGACGTGATTCACTTTTTTCTGATTGTAACGTTTACATCTAGGCAGTGTCAGGCGACGACGTGGACTTCAGATTTGAGGATGGCACTTTGTTATCTAAGAAGATATTAAACTTGAACAAAAAGTCCTCAAAAGAGTTACCTAAGCTGGTTCCAGTGGAAACGGTTGCGCCACAATCAGGTAAATTAGCAGAACCATCATCGATTCACCCTACATACAAACCGACACTCACTCAAAAACTTGCTTGTAAACCATCGTTTTTTCCTAAACCAGCAGCTGAAGCACCGATACCAGCAGCAGATGAAGCATGTGAACCACCAGAAACACAAAAATCTGTTACTGAACCAACTCCAAAACCCACAAATCCAAAATCGTTAAATGAACAAGAAGCAGAGTCACCAGGTATTTACAGCATCAGCCAAAAATTTGTAGATGACAATCGGTTTTATAATTTGCTATGGAAGTACTAATCTTTTTCCACGATACTCATCACGTTTTGACGTCTGATCGGCAAGTGAAATCTTTATTAAACTTCGCACTCTTGACAGCAATGAATCTGGAGATCCCCGGCAGGGTTATTACGTAAAAGATCTATACAGGGTGTACACGTTATGATAGTCATTATTTAAATGGATGATATAACATGGGGGTCAAAACGGCATTTTTTTAGAGAAAAGCGACTTTAAAGTAAAATAAACCTGACAACGCCGCAATGCCAGACGCCAATTACGACGGAACGCAGTGTAAATAAAGATGGAGTTTGTTATTTTTGGCTCTTAGGTATTATTTCATTATTTGATAATGTACTCGTAAAATGCAAACAATTAAAAAAAAACGGACTTACCACTAACTGTCTCAGCGCTTCACCTGGAGTGTGAAAGTTTATTAAACGTATTAAAAAAATTGTTCAACTTTCCACACAAGATTCATTACGACGAACCCAGTTTCTTCTTACTCTAGGTCCTGGAAATTGTCCATTTATTATTTCATGTTTGGTCAGTAGAAAATCCGCACGCTGTCCGTTGGGCACATTTTCAACAAACATTTTCGGTGAATGTTTGGGCTGGCATGGTGAACGGTATGCTCATTGGACCATTTATTCTCCCAAATCGATTGGACGGGATGCAATACCTAGACTTTTTACGCAACATTTTGGCTTCCTTGTTTGCCTGCGTCTGCTCGGTAGCGCATCAGCTGATTTCATTTTCTGTTGGAGCGGTATGATTTCGGGCAGAGACGTACTTAGCCCTTCTCGTCAACTGGAGAGTGAGTACTTTTTCCTTTATTTTTTTTATTTTACTTGGTCGCCCTCGTTTCACTACACCTTTGTTATTTCAAGGGTAGTTGTTTCTGAAAAGGAAAATGCCAACTTTGCGGCACCCTGTATATACTTTTTTACGTTTCGTAGATATCCCTGACTGTAGAAAAACCTATATAATGTCATAACAAACCTAAATTATGTCAAAAAAAACGACAATGTCACTTTTCAATATACGTAATTCAATTGTCGGTAAATTTATCAGCTGGCTGAATAATTCAAATACTCGCTACTTTTCTGACCTGCAGTAACGTTTTAATTTTGTTCATCTTTCATATGGCTTTTAAGCATTTCTGTACTTGATTTTTTTACGAATCAAAATAAACATGGAAACCTCGGAAACCACCGACAAATATTCGATGCATCTTCTTAAACTCGTAAAGGAAAGTGAACATTCTCTCCACTTGACAACAATGTAAGACAGTGACATTCTATAAGTGACATTAGGTTAAGTTTAGATTGTAGGTGTTAAACCCACCACTAACCGATTTGAAATACATTTATTTTGACTACCAAGTCAAAACAGCAAGTTATGAACAAAGTAATTATTTTCAGAACATTTCACTTTCAATTTGATGGATTGGACACGGTTGAGTCCCGGCACTCATCACGTTCTCTTCTACACAATCAACGATATCACAGACATTACTGTTGTTTCGATGGAGGATAAATTGATTGATCAATTGGCACAAGTCTCGGCCATCCAGGTCGAGGATGATACGCCGTATGAACCGATGGAGTGCGAAATGTGCTTGGTGTTATACAAATCGGAAGCAGAAGAGGAATGTAAGCAAAATATATTTATTGATGAATAAGAAACGACGAATCTTGCCCTTCAAATTAAATCGTAAACTTTCGCCCCAAAGCTACGACGTAATGAGATCTACGGTGTCGTAATAATGTTTTCCATGCTTTGTCTTGTCTGACCCCATTTTGAATATTTCAAAGCATGAATTTCAAATACATTTTTTTTTCACGCAATCGAAAAAACGATTATAAATAATTGTGAAGTTTGGTTTTATTGAAGGCGATATTTAAAATATGGATGCATAAAATGGGTACACCAATTTTTGTGGGATAACATGTTTTTTGGGATTCAATCGGAAGTGTTGACAGTAAAATACACGAGCTTACCTCGCCGATATGAATCACAAACCATTTCAAAATTATGCAAAAAAGCAAAGGGTTACGTTTTTTCTTATAAAAAAAAATCAACATCAAACATTTCGTATTTGTGGGTAACTGAACAGATCCGCTGCGATATTCTTCTTTTAGAAGAAAGATAATTCTCTGGATATTTTTTCGAACAGTTTTAATATAGTGTATGTTTGTTTTTGAAATATCGTACCGTTACAACGACTGCAAATTGCGAGGTGTTTGAAAACAAACTCGAGAGAGCGAAAAAACAGTGGACAAATATCAACCAACTGACCGTGTAAAAAAATTAGGCAAAATGCTCGGTATTACTCATTAATCCATTATTTAAGGTTTCTGCATTGTATCTTGTATAGTTTTCAAGATTGTTCTAATTGCTAATATGATCGGACTATACTAAGTGACATATAAATCCGAACACCCAGTTTAAATGGTTTTATTTTAATAAAATTTTGTATAAGTACTTAATGAAGTATAATAAGTAAATGATAAACATTTCAAAATGATTGCACAGCTTTAAAGCCCTTTGACCTTTAATAATGTGTGGATGCACCCTGATGTGCTACGCATTCTCCATCGCGCCTAGGCATGCTTCTGATCAGGTGGTCAATGCCCTCCTGTGGTATCTCATTCCAGGCAACCACCAACTCCTCTCGAAGTGCTTCTAGAGTCTGAGGAGGACGTTGCAAATTGAGCAATCTCCTACCCATCATATCCCACACGTGCTCAATTGGGGATAAGTCGGGAGATCTTGGTGGCCATGGTAACAATGTGACATCATTATGTTGAAAGAAGTCTATTGTGACTCTTGCAACATGTGGTCGGGCATTATCTTGTTGGAAAGTTGGATCTGCCAGGGTGTCAAGATAGGGTAAAAGATGGGGTTCTAGAACTTCGTGGATACAACGCTGCGCGTTCATGTTACCTCTGATGAAGATTAAAGGTGACCTGGAACCATAAGCTATAGCACCCCAAACCATAACTCCAACATGTCTTTCAACAAAAAACTGTGGATTCCTCCTTTCACCACGTCGCCTTCTAACCCTGGCACGACTATCGTGCATGCCTAAACAAAATCGAGACTCGTCACTAAAGACAATACTGTTCCATTCCTGATCCCAGAGTGACCGTTGTCTGCACCACTCAAGGAGATTACGTCGGTGTCCTAGAGTTAAAGGGTGGACCCAGTGTGGCCGGTATGAAAACAAGCCAAAACTTCTCATTCGTCGGTAAACACTTCGCATGCCAATAGGTCTTCCGTGTTCTGCAAACCATTCATTTGCAATGGACCTGGTAGTGGAGAAACGGTCCCTTAAGGCCAATAATCTTAGGCGGCGATCTTCACGGTCTGTTGTTCTACGGCGGCGTCCAGTGCCCCTTGCTCTTTGCGTACGGCCTTCTCGAAGCCATGCCTGACAACACCTAACCACAGTGTCTTCACTTCTTTGCATTCTAACTGCAATTGCCCGAAAATAAAGTCCAGCTTCCCGAAGTCCCACTATACGGCCCCTATCAAACTCACTAAGTTGACGAAATCGTACAGGTCTCCGTACTCAAGGCATCGTAACCGATCGTAAAGGATGTCAAGAACCAAAATCCGCCAACGTTGATTCTTTACTGCGGCTGAAATATTCATTTTTAGAGCGTTAGTGAATTAAAAAAAAAGCAGTATAAAAACCGGAATGTCCAACTGATAAGGCTGAAAATTTTTTCACTTGTTATTTACAGTAAGATAAATACATTCACCAACTTTTATTAAAATAAAACCATTTAAACTGGTTGTTCGGATTTATATGTCACTTAGTATATTATTGAAAATGCTGAATGTATTATTTTTGTTCCTGTCTTTAGAATTATTGTACAAATGAATAAAATCGTTTTGTCAATTTTCTCTACAAACTGGTCTGCGTTCTAACATCGCTATTTTAATCAAATTCCAGCGAGTTGGTATCGAGCATTCAT
Organism: Acanthoscelides obtectus; assembly: GCA_963669975.1. NCBI lineage: Eukaryota > Metazoa > Arthropoda > Insecta > Coleoptera > Chrysomelidae > Acanthoscelides > Acanthoscelides obtectus. The sequence goes on along the minus strand of CAVLJG010000007.1, from coordinate 10,620,834 downwards.
AACTGAAATAAATGGAGAAAATTACGCAGCAACTTGTGTCGACTTTGGCAACATTGTGGTAGTTACCAAACGAGAAATAAGAAAGTTTCCGATAAACCTGAAAAACATCCCTATGATGGGAATCAACTGCGAATGTATCGGTGAGTATTAGATTATTTGTTCGTTGTTCGTCTTCCTGTTCGTCACCAACGGATCCTTCATTAACCAAATTGGAGTCTGATAATTCCTGTGTTGCTGTTAAATTATTTTCAAAATTATACTCATTAAATTTGTCCAGATTCAGTAATCTATTAATTTTCAGCAAATCACTTAATGGAATTTCATCTTCTGGATTAAAATCGTTGAATATTTCATTTTTAGCATCTAAAATGGCGACAGCGTTGGTAATTTATTTATTTATATTTCATATTTCCTACAGGTAAAACCCAATTACAGGAAAAGCTCAAATACATTAACAAAAAGAAAATAAAGAGACACATTGTCATAGCAGTATTTTTGGATTTGAAGAGGGCATTTGAAACGATTGTTAGAGAGATTTTGTTAGGTAAATTGAAGGCATATGGTATAACAGGAAGTGTTTTAGATTGGTTTAGAAATTATTTGTCTAAAAGGATGCAAGTTACAAAAGTTAATGACACTATTTCATCAAAAATTGAAAATACGTTGCGTGTTCCACAGGGCAGTATCCTGGGACCACTTCTTTTTATTTTATACATAAATGATTTACCTGCCATAGTCAAAAAATGCAAAATTCAAATTTTCGCCGATGACACTATGATTTATATAAGTACTAAAAATATTCGGTCTGGTATCTCTTATATAAATGAAGACTTGAAGCTTGTCTCAAAATGGTTAGCATCTAACAGACTAAAATTAAATGCAAGTAAAATGAAAGCCTTGTTAATCGGAAAAAAACAATGTACAAATGTTCAACTGAATATTGATGGTGAAGATATTGAATTCGTAGAAAATTTTAAATACCTGGGAGTTTTTGTTGACTCTCGATTAATTTTTGATATTCATTATGAAAAAGTTATAAATAAGATTAGTAGTAAAGTGGGATATTTATCGAGAGTTTCTGGATGTCTGAGTTCATATAGCAGAAAAATTATCTATAATACCATCATTCTTCCAAATTTCTTGTACTGTTCGACTATTCTATATTTAGCAAATAATTCCATTTTTGAAAGACTGCAAATTTTACAAAATAAGTGCATGAGAATAATACTAAATAAAGATAAATATACTCCAATTAGGCAAATGCTTAGCAAATTAAAATGGCTCAATGTAAAAAATTTTTATCAAATATCTTGTAATGATATTCATTTATAAAGTAAAAAATAATATATTTCCATCAAGTCTAACTAATTTAACATCATCAAATGTCGACCATCATTTACATAATACCAGAAATAAAGATGACTTCCATTTAATGACCAAAAAGTATAACATATGCTACAAATCTGTATTCCATCAAGGGTTGATTGAATATAATAAATTATACTCGGAGATAAAAGACCAGAAAACTTTGACAAAATTTAAAGTAAAATTGAGAAATCACTTGTTAAATCTACAATTATAGGTTGCCCAGCATTTACATCATACACCATATGGCTTGAATTTACTAGTTCTAAGTTGTTTATAATTGTTCTGTTTATGTAGCCAAATGTGCTAAATAAATCTTTCTACTACTACTACTACATTGAAAAATTAAACTTAGCATCAATTGGCTAAGTAGGCTCAGAGAACAATCGATGACTTATAGCAATTTATGATTGATTTACAGCTGCCATTATAAATATCGCACAGATCATAAATAGAGTTCATCAGACTGCACATTACATAAATTGGAGATTTCAACATTACGTTCGTCCGGCCTGGTTGACAATAAAAGGCTGATTGTTGACGACTTTCAAGCCTTGGAATGCGGAAATATATTTTTGCAAGTAAATCCGGACAGTCAATTTGATTGTGCATCAGGCCATACAAAAACGATAAGGCAAACATATTACGTCCTATTGATAGTGAATCTAAATCGAAAAAATTCAAAAGGGTATGATGACAAAAACCTCTTTCTGGATAAGAACCAGTACATTTAAGGTTAACATACTTAATAGCCTTACGTTGAATGCCTTCATCTTCTTGAAGCTTGATAGTTTTCATCCACATATGTATCCGATACATTTGTTTAAGACTCCAAATGACGCCCTGGTCCATTGGTTGCAGAACTTATGTCACATTGGGTGAAAAAAATTGAAGGTTAATGTTATTAAGTGAAAAATTTGGATGAGCGGGGCAGCTATCGACCAAGAGCAAGATTTTTTTTAAATATTCTTAAAAAATTGATGAAGTCGTCCAAGCTTTATTATTTCCAACATAATCGACTTACCTATTATTTATCAATACTTTCCGTTTTTCAGTACCAGAAGCATTAGCACAAATCATAACAGTTATTCGCTCTTTTGATAGTTTCCCTCCATTGCAAGTTTCACCTTTTAACTTATGAGTTTTATCTGGTATCATTCTATGAAATATCCCGGTTTCATCTGTATTGAATATGTTATCATCTGAATAATCACTGGATATTACGGGCCAAAGTTGAGAAATCCAGTCATTCGTAACGTTCTTGTCAACTGAAGCTGACTCACCACACATTTTTCCAAAAACAATGTTATGTCTTTTATTAAACCTGTCTAGCCAACCGGAACTACATTTGTAGTAATCTCCAATCAATTTCCCTAATTCTTCAGCCTTTATTTGTAGCATAGCTCCACTTATTGGAAAATTATTAGCACGCTTTTGTTGAAAGCATTTAAACAGCATATCATCGACTTGGGGATGCAGCGATAGGCGCATTTTTTCTTTTGACTATTTGATTTCCAGTCAGTGAATTTTTTTATAGCTATACGAGCACATATTTGCTTGAGATGAACCCTGCTCAAGCTCACTAATTATTGTGAACTTTTCGTGTAAAGTGAATGCACGTTTCGCACTTTTCGACATGTTTATAACTAATAAATACATTATAACACTGGATGGATTAAAATAGTCTGCTATAAGCGAGGGTCTATTTTCAGCGAGTCTAGAATATCAGAGGATTTTACATGCAAATATTTATAGGACCTTAAATTGTGTCCATTATATACGGGTTTCCATTATAAGCAAGTTCATTATAAGTGTATTCCACTGTATTTCTATTCAAAATGAATTTCTTCACATATCTTTCAAATTCGTAATTCAAAAAGATGTTCTAACAATATTGATATATAATATTGATACGTTTTTTTTGTGGCAGGTATCCCCAATAACGACGCGGTTCTCAACAAACTAAAAGAACTACTGCCAGAAGGAGAACAGGGTCAAATTGAGGTTGTCGAATGCGTGGAAGACGAGATGAAATGTCTAATCAAAATTCCAAAAATATATGAAGCCTTGAAAAACGAGGGAGTAGTTTAAGTTGTTCGCAGAACTTTTTTTACAAATTTTTTTTATCCAGGTTAGAAACGCTTTTTGATTAGATACGTTATTTTTTTCTTGTAACTGGTACAATTGATGCAGTTTTCTCGCGATTTTACCAATTTTATTTTTACGATTCCTGGCGATTTTAGTTGTATAATATTGTTTTTAACTTTTTACTCATAAATATTTAGTTATGTGTATACAGAGATGACAAACGACATTCTCTAATTGAAAATAGTTTTAAGTTCTATCGTGCAATTTCGCAGTTGAATTGTACCTGATTATTTACTCGAAATGTTTTTTTTTCTGTTGCCGTTGTGTTGTTTAAGTTTACTTTCACTGTTGTGTAGTTATTTTTTTTGGAATCATGGCATGAAAAAATGTTGATCAGAACATATTTTAAAGATTCGAGAGGTGAAATGTTTTTGTTTTCTTTATCTTTTTTTTGACAAACTACTTAGTGTCCAGGAATAAATTTCCCCTTTTAAAGGATATTTTTTTTTAAAAAAATACATACAATATAGCCGGATTTCATGTTTTAAAAATTATATTGTCGAGGTGGCTTCCATTTCGGTCGAAAAACTCCTGCAATGCCGTCTTCATGTGGCTAAAATCTGCTAAACATTCAGGTGTAATTACTCTGATTTCTTCCCGTATTTTTTGTTTGAATTCTTGCAAAGTCGTAGGCCGATTAACATAAACTTTACTTTCAAGGTATCCCCATGAAAAAAAGTCCAGTGGGGTGAGATCTGGAGACGAAGCTGGCCAGTTTAGGTCTCCGAGCGAGAGGTGACCTTTTTCGGGAATAATTCTCGAACGACTTCCATAGATGCTCGTGCTGTACGTGCGGTAGCGCCATCTTGTTGAAACCATGTTTATTGATCAAAGTCATCAGATTCTTGTAGCAAAATTCCCGCAGCATTGCATAATAATGATCACTAGTTACAGTCTGGCCTATGCCACGTTGGTTCTCAAAAAAGGACCGATAATTCCTGAAGCCGACAGTTACTTGTGGGTTATCGTGTTTTTGCCTTGGATTATCTGGTTTCCAATAGCGACAATCTTGGTTAACTGCGCCTGAAAGGTGAAAGTGCGCTTCGTTACTGAACACAATGTTAATTTGGACCTAGGCAAAAAAACGGTTTATCATTGTTTCGGCGAAGGAACGACTGTGTATAAAGTCATTTGGGTATAATTCTTGCACTATTTGGATCTTGTAGGGATGAAGCTTTGAATCTCTCATTGAAATTGTATGAAAAGATGCAATCCCACCACCTGTGATGTTTTACGAACAGATTCCACTTGGATTTTGAATTTTAGCGGCGCGTACAGCTTCAACATTCTCAGGAGTAGTTACAGCCCTTGGACGACCAGGGCGTTTCACATTTATAGCTGACGATATTTCTCTGAACCTCTTCGTTTCCACTAAATTTTCACTTGGTACATCCTCCACACGCCTAATATTGAAATGAGCACAATACTTTCGTCTTACAATTGTGTACGAGTCGTTGTTCTTGAAATACGCCTCAATAATGAACGCACGATGCCCACCAGACCAACGCCCCATTTTTACTAAATGATCCGCATCGATTCACTATCGAAGGACACCTCGCCGAACGCGTTAAGTTATACTGTTGCCAAGTTATTCGAGTTTAAAAAGGGACATTTATTCCTGGACATCTTGCATGAGTTTGTCCAATGTTTTTATCAACGAGCTAGCAATTTTCCATTTTAATATGAAACGGTTCTAATCGTTCAAAATATGGTCCAAAAATAGACTGTCATGAGCCTTCGTTGGTTGTTGTTGAGATCCTCGGCAACTTTGTTTCCCTAACCCTATGATGAATAATAAATACAACTGGAACCAAGTGAAACGTTCAGAACTACAAATCGATTTAAATACAGTGGGAAAGTTCACTTTGTGATTCAAGAAAAATAAATACAAACTTATCACTATCAACATATTCGTAAATTGGGCGGGCTTTAGTTTTTAAATATCATTCCAAATGTTTGATATCCTTCGGAAAACTCTCTTGAAGAGTTCCGGAGTAATGTTGTTTATTTCTCGTCGAATGTTGTCTTGTCCTCCAGTGGATTATTGGAATACACGTTTGACTTTAGATAACGCCGCAAAAAATAATCGCATGGCGTGAGGTCGGGTGACCTAGGAGGCCCAGTGTTTGTCTCCAAACTTCCATATAACTTTTTGAGGAAAAGGTGGTTTCACCGTGTCCATCGATTCTCTGGAAGTATGGTCAGTGTCCTCATCCTGTTGAAACCAGGTGTTTATGTTAAACCGACGTTCCGTGTTCTTACAATAGGAGCAAAAAAAGTGTCAATCATGTCCTTGTATCGCTCGGAATTGGAATGCATGGATTATTGGAATACACGTTTGACTTTAGATAACGCCACAAAAAATAATCGCATGGCGTTTGGTCGGGTGACCTAGGAGGCCCAATGTTTGTCTCCAAACTTCCATATAACTTTTTGAGGAAAAGGTGCTTTCACCGTGTCCATCGATTCTCTGGAAGTATGGTCAGTGTCCTCATCCTGTTGAAACCAGGTGTTTCTGTTAAACCGACGGTCTGTGTTCTTACAATAGGAGCAAAAAAAGTGTCAATCATGACCTTGTATCGCTCGGAATTGGAATGCATGACCGTTTTCGTCTTCAAAGAAATACGGCCCAATAATACCGCTAGAGGATATGGCGCACCAAACACTCACCTTTGGATTATGCAGGTGTTGTTGATGTTTCTCTTTTGGGTTCGTTGGTGCCCAATATCTGCAATCTTGCTTGTTGTGAACGTAACTACATGTTCAACTCTTTTCCCCTGCTTCAAGCGTCTGTTGGCGGGTGATCGATATATTCATCACTGCTTTCTTCAGGATGATCAAGATATATGTACAGCTATAAAACAGGCCTTTAGGCCCTAAGCTTGATAAGTTTATTCCACCACTTCTTACCTAGTGCTCGTTTCTTCCAGTCTCTGATATTCCTGCTCCTCAAATCTTCCATAACCGCATCCTTCCATCTTCCTCTCGGTCTCCCTCTTTTCTTCTTGGTATCCGTAACTCTCCATGCTATATGCTTCACTGTTCTTTCTTGCGGCATTCTTTCCGGGTGCCCCAGCCACTGCAATCTTCTGGACCTAGCTATGTACTTCTATTAGACCTCCTAACGTACCCTCCCTCCACGTTGTTCCCCCCATATATTCGCCTTAAAATGTTCCTTTCCCACCTAAGTAATGTTTGTTCAAGTTTTTTATTAACTACCCAGGTTTCTACTCCATACAAAAGGGTTGGTTTGATGATCGTATTGTATAGCCTTATTTTTTAGACTCTAGATACATTTCTTGACTTAATATTTCTGCTAAGCATTCCCGCACATTTATTGGCCTTACCGATTCTGTAGTTTACTTCTGTTTCCTCATTTATTTTATTACTAATTAGAGATCCTAAATAAACAAACTCATCCACCTCCTCAAAAATCTTTTTTCCTGTGCTTACCGCTATTTCTAGCCTCGTTTCCACCTGACAGGTCCCTATTCTCATAAATTTACTTTTTTCCTCGTCTACCTTCAATCCCATTTTTGATGCAACTTGTATAAACTGCTCTACCACTTTTTCCATTGTCCTTTTATTCCTAGCTATTAAGGCGACATCATCAGCGTAGGCAGTTAGTTGGTGACTTATAACCCTTTATTTGGCAAGGCTATGAAAAAGATACAAATAAATGTTTTTTTATTATAAACTAACACTTTTGAACTGAAAAAATTTATTTTTTACTTTTTTGACAAAAAAAAAACAATGTTGCTTGAAAGCAACATTCCCTGTTATAATAGAGAAAAATCACAAATTTTATTTATTGTGAAATGAATAAAAACAGTTCCTTTTGGGCACAAAGCACAGAACTAATTTACACTTCTGGCAGTGTACTGTTGAGTAACCATATTTGCATAAATCGGAAAATGGCCAATTTCGTCGTATCTAACATCTTCTACCGGTGTAGGAATGACAGCTTTTGTCTTGGATGGGACGTTTTCTATGGAAGATGGTCTGTCCCTATTCTTTTTCTGGGCCAGTAGACCTTCGGCTATCATGGTACGAAAAACTTTTAGGCATGGCTTATTCTTCCCACTTTCTCATCTGTAAACCTACCATCCATTTACGACAGCAAGATCAATCAACCAGCCAAATATAGATACCATCTTCTAGATTTTAGCAGAACTCTGTACAACTCAATAAGCATACCAGCGAAATCACCCCCATGTGCTTATTATATTGTTGAACTATTTTTGGGCAAGGCACATCTACTTTTCTTTTCTCGGCGGCGTTCCATCTCTTCACAGAACCTAGGGGTTGTACGCCGACAAAGGAACTTGCCAAAGTAACAACTTTGTTATCTACCCATTTTACTGCTATAAGTTTGTTGTCCCCATCATACCAAAAGTCATATCTTCCTCTTCCCTCCTTTTGTAACTTGCGATCATCTTTGAAGCGACAATTTTTTAGCCTATTTTTTTCGCAAGGTACCAAGTGAATTTATTTGCATTTTCTCATTTAGATACGCAATTAGCTCGAAAAAATCGAAAATCACCACTTGTCCACCAATACCAAATTTTTGTTCCTCTTCATTTAGATCGGTAATCATTCCTTTTCCTGTGTAGGGAACAAAGTCATAAATGATTACTGATACTCCACAACGCATAAAAAACTTATAACCCCATTTATAAGGATTGTTTTGTATGTATTGACGTACATTTCCGGCTCTTGTACCCTTATATGGGATCATCATTTCATCTATAGATTGATGAGATCCCTGTTCTAAATTTCTGCATTGGAATCGCACAATGTTCAGTAAAGGACGAATTTTGTAGAACCTATCAGTAGCAGTTGACGCTTCTTGATTTTCGTGATTGTCTGCAAAATGTAAAAATTGTCTCAGTTTTTGAAATCTTTTTAGGCTCATTACATCAGCAATTTTATCAAATTGTTAACTCCAGTAATCAGTATATGATGGAAACTCTATTACGCCCCATAAAGACTAGTAATCCTATAAACTGTTGTTTCTTTATCACTTGTATTTATGGAGTTACCAGTTACCTGTATAGAATATAGATTAGATCAGGGTAATCATTTCTGGCGTAAAAAAATTATAAAAGTGCGTAAGTGGAGTCTCAGTTTCAGAATCATTACTTTCAAGGACATTGTCGGCATTGTTATTGTCCGTTACAACAATATCTTGTTTTTTCCAATGCGATGGATGCATCTGAAATCCGTTTGCTCTGGACAAAACCTGTGAACGAAGTTGGGCTAATGGAATCAAATCTTCATCATCAAATCCATCACTATCCTCTTCTAAAACTTCAGAAGGGAGTAAGTGATTCCTTCCAACATCACCCGTATTTTCTGACAAATTGGTTTCAGCGGCAGAAGTGGTGAGGTCATTATCATCGTCGAGGTCAGAAAAATCAGCATCGGATAGAGCGAGATCCTCGGGAGGCAGGATAACTACCTGATTTTTACGTTTCCCGTAAAAAGTTGTTACATCCATTATTTTCTGTGCTGGCAATGATGATTGAAAGCAACACTAAATATGCGAAATTATTTCACCCTGTAAAATCGTAAAAACTAACTAAGAATAATTATACACAAATTCTAACGTATATTCTTCTTGCTTCAAAATATATGAAAAACAGCAGCGAATATATTTTTTTATATACAATTCACTAATATAGAACGAGTTAGTACACACATAACCTACAATACTTCACAACACTGTCATAACAACAGCGTGTAGCATGGTAACTGATCGGAGTTGCCTGTAAGCATCATTGGCTGTTTAATCGCATATCTGTACAACGGAGACCATATAATATAAAATGATGTTGCCCATAAGCAACATTGTCAAATAAAGGGTTAAATAATACACATCCTGATCTATTCAGCTGACTTTCAATAACGATTCTTTCTAGGATCATATTAAATAAAAGTGTAGATAATGGGTCCCCCTGTCGGAGTCCTGTATTAATCTCAAACTCTCCTGTCAATTCTCCTCTTACCTTGACCGTACTTCTTGGTTGTCTCATAGTCATTCTCGTGATGTTTATGAGTTTTCCAGGTATACCAAAGTAATTAATTGTATGAAATACTGCACTCCATCTGATCGTGTCGTAGGTTTTTTGGAAGTGGTATTTTATATTCGTAGCAGGTGATATGAGCTTCTTTGATGAAAAATTTTTTATCAGTTGTCGATCTTCCCTTGCGAAAACCAGCTTGATAATCTCCCAACTGTGGATAGAGATATTAACTGTTGATAAAATGCCCTGGAATCGGCTCTCTCAAGAAATTTGGCCAGAACCTGCAGATTCTTCCATTTCTTACTTTTTATTCGGATCGGGCACTGGTAAAGTTTTCTTCTCGTTTCTGTTGATCTTCTTGCTTCCTTTTTAGATTCTTCCGAATTACCTTATCAAATTTAGAATTAGCATATACGTTGATTAGACGCGAGGATTCTGTTTAAAAAACTTGAGCATCCTGACTGGTCGGACTGGAAAGGCCACTTCGTTGGATGAAGCGGCGATAAAAACGTACTCCAATCTTGAAAATCAAAATTTGCAATTATCGCATGCTGTTTAGTTTATTCAACAGGTAAAACCCTTGTTACGACTAAATAAATACATAAGCTTGATATAAAGAATGAACAAATACATATTACATGGATATGTTCTTAATACTTCTAATCATAATCTAATAATTAGATGAAATGTAATTCTGATTTCTCATCCCTACATTACATTTCACATACTGGAAAGAGTTATTATTATTAGTACAGGGTGCGTCATCTATTACTTTTATTTCTATTTGAAAAATCAACACGCTTTTTACGAGATGAAATCGAATTTTTTTTATTGATAAATGAAGGTTGGTTTATGCCATTTATGTATGAAAAATGACATCAGTCATGTGACCACCGAGGCTTCGGTTACAGGCCAACATCCGAACATCAAAATTTTCGATGACTCTTCCCAGAATAATCGGGTCTATGGCCGCAATTTGAGTCCAAATATTGCGCTTTTGGTCTAGAATTGTCCGGGGACCATTCGCATACACTTTTCCTTTCAAAAATCCCCAAAGAAATAGTCAAGAGGTGTGAAATCGCACGATCTCGTGGGCCAACTGACATATGAATTTCGTGAAATTATGCGGTCTTGAAATTTCGTGTGCAATAAGGCGAATAATACGATCCAATTGTGTCCACAAAAAGTCTGTTAACATGCCGCGATAACGTTCCCCGTTAACGGCAATGGCCTTCTTCGGAAGCTTCTTCAAAGAAGAATGGTCCAAAGATGCCACCAGCCCATAATCCGCACCAAACAGTCACTTTTTCAAGTTTGCGAAAAGTATTTTTTATATTTCGACCGTTTTCGTAATAATTTTGGATAACCAAAAGGCGTTGTTGTGTTGTAAACGAATCCATGACTATAAATGGCATACCTTTGACAGTTCGGTTATGCATACCACATGACTGTTGACACACATGGTAACACATAAACTTATAGGTAAAAAAAAGTAATACGCACCCAGTACTAATGTTATTTACATTCCGACATACATATTTTTGAAGGGCAAGAAAATAATGTAAAATATGCAATGTTTCTAGATCAAAAAATAGGTAAAATTGCTCATATATTTTGTGAAGAGCATACCATATCATTTATTGACCAGATTACCAGTCCTGTCTCAGTGAAGTTGGCCCAACTATCAAAACCAATTTGTCATATTTGCGGAAACGTATTAAAAACTAAAATGTATTTCTGATAAGATACGATAATTTCGGAATAAAAACACTTTAAAAATAGCCGCGTCGGCTTTGTTGTATTTCCTTAAACATTTAATGAAACCAAAAATATTACATTTGAAATAAACTTTTAACTAGCCCTCAAATAAGTTAACAAATATGTTTTGGGGCGTTGGACCAACTTCACGTATATACAGCAAGATATTGTATCCTACAAGCTGAGCTACAAACTCCTAAGCTATCTGAAAGAAGTCACATAGTCAACGCATTTATCTACTGCGTAAAAACGGTGGAGAAGCAGAAGCTTCTTAACAAATCTGGACAAGCAGACTAGCTGAAACATTATATCTTCTACTTGCCTTGATGAATAAATCTTACAAGTTAAGGTTCTTGAAATGGTTTCTGTACGATGATACGAGCATAATTTATGGTGATTCTACTTCACTTTAATCTTGGTACATCTCCGTTAAAAAACTTGATCATATGCAAATAATTTAACCAACTCATATTTGCAGACTGAGAATATGAATCGGGTTACCCAGCAGCTTATAGCCTGAACGACTATGATATAATTGATTATATTTCCTGTCCTATGGCTCTATAACTTTTCCTTCCACATATTGTTGAGTCTGGGTCGGAAAAACAGTTTTCAACAATGTTGACATTTTTCGTCCTTGTAACAGTTCTTAGTCGTGTTTCAGGTGTATGAGGCAAATTGCTGGGGTAACTGAAAAAATATTCCTCTCAGTTATTTTGTATATGTCTGTTAGCGGAGTGTTACCCTGAACCTTGTTGAAATGTTGAATCAATGTATGTAATCAATGAATTTTCAGTCAAAGGAAGTATGTCCTATCGTTTACTCAATTTCAATAAAATATAGATCTAATCATGTGCATAAATAAATGGAAATATTATTGGAAGTAAACGATGAGGACATACTCTCCTAATATTGTATCCCTAATTGTAATAATGGCACTAATATATTTATGGCCAATCCTCATCTTGTGTCTTCAATAGCAAAACTTGTTGGTACTTGACCCCAGCTCCTAGTTCTAGTTTCTAATCACATTTTTTTAGATGCAAAGGAAGGTTTGAAGTGCGAGTCTCATATCGTTTGTTTGTTTTATTTCAATTGTATTTTCATATATAGCCTCGGGTAAGTCACCGAACAGATGAACATCCTAAATTTCTGATTAACATTCCAAAGCTATTTTTGAACCGCTCAACGTTTTAGATACGAATTTGTAATGAGGTTTTTTAATCATACCGTTTATTTTGTTCGAGCTTGGATCGTTTTAGTATATGAAAAGTCTGTTAAGTGAAATGAGACCAGCACAAGTAAGTCTTCTGTAGTTTTCGTGTTGATGACTACTATTTGCTTGCAGATATATAACTACAACATTCAGAATGCGACGGAAAAGCGTATGATCTGATGTGTAGGCTCATTTCACTTTGTTGATATCTTCTGATTTTATGTTCAGCAATATGTATTTTGTTCAACCTGATGTGAGACTCAACCATGCTAATCATTATTTAGCTTTTAGATTTATATTTTTTTCGTAAATAAAAAATGCAACCAAGTCGAATTGTTTTAGTTGATAAAAGCTCCATAGCCTTTTAAACCTCTGAAACGCCCCCCCACGATTCTTATGAAAAGGAGACAATTTTTGATTTACTATCTAGCGCATTTGTGAGTGTTAATGAAAACTTAGGAAGAATTGTCTAGAAACAAAGTGTTTCGATCTACTGGACAGTCGCAGATTCATGGAAACATTTTGTCTCAAAACAATCTGAAGACGCTACTTGAACCCCCGCACACAGGTCAAAACGTGTTTGGATCGAAACAACTTTAGCTTTAACGCAAAAGTGAACACTAACTCTGTGTAATTTATTGAGCAACGGATGAGGAAGCTGAGGTTGCCATGGTGTTGTGGTAGCGTATCCAGCTGTTAGGGACACTACCGTAAAGGATGCAATGGATTTACACCACAAACCAGAAGAGACAATTTCTGGCTTCATCGGTGAAGTTAGGAGTGCTTCTAAAGTTTTTTGAGTTTGTTCAGTGGCGAGTGTCTCGACACATTTTACCTTCAAACATAATTCAAAGAGGGTTGACGTCAAAACGTTGAGCGTTTCGCAACGCATCGACCAATGTGTGGTACCCCGCATTGTTTATGCCTCACCTGTAACACGGTGAAACGTTTATTACGCAGCGTTTCTAGAGAAATTCGAATTGTCGACGGCCGGACTCGGACTAAGGGAAGTGATACACACGATCGGTTCTTTATCACAATTAATTTCTGATAGTCCCAAATGGTGACCTACAGTGGGCCAGATCAGTTCAGCTTGAAGCTAGGCTATATCACTTCACTGACTTGTTTTAGTGACTGTACTTGACAGTCTCAGAGAGAATTTCCTTGATGGAAAGATCTTTCCAGAATCTGTAATTCAATATACATATATGGGGTTGTCCAAAAGGGACGCAGGAAAGTAAACACATATTAAAACAAGAAAGATTGATATTCAAATCAAGTTGGGTACTTTATTTTGAAGGTTCATTTATACCATTTATGTATGAAAAATAATATCGCTCAAATGTTCACCACGACTGGATTTACAGACGTCCACGCGATGATCGAAATTTTCAATGACATTTTGCAACATGGTCGGTTCTATGGCATTTATCTCGGCAATGATGTTGTTTTTGAGTTCTTGGAGGGTGGCTGGTTTGTTGACGTAGACTTTGCTTTTCAAATATCCCCATAAAAAGAAGTCCAAGGGAGTCAAATCGCACGATCTTGGTGGCCATGGCACATTTCCTTTGCGCGAAATCACGCGATCACCGAAGAAGGACTGCAATCGATGGATATTGACGTTGGTTGTGTGGCATGTTGCACCGTCTTGTTGGAAATAAACATCGTCCATATCCATTCCTTCAAGTTGCGGCAAAAAATAGTCCTCTATCATCACGTTATATCGGTCAGAATTGACGGTAACGGCGTCCCCGGCCGCAATTTTCGAAAAAGTAAGGTCCGATGATGCCTTTTGACCACAATGCACACCACACAGTCACTTTTTGAGGATGCATCGGCTGCTCTTGATACTCACGGGGATTTTCGTTCGCCCAGATGCGGCAGTTTTGCTTGTTTACCGTCCCATTCAAAGTGAAATGCGCTTTGTCGCTGAACATGATTTTTGATGAAAAATTGGCATCAATTTGGCGGTGTTCAAGGAGCCAATCTGAGAACATTCGGCTCGAAAAATGGTCGGCCCGACGCAGCTCTTGCGTCAATTGGATCTTGTAGGCGTGTACATTCAAATCCTTGTGGAGAATGCGGAGCAAACTGGTTCTCGAAATGCCCAATTCTTGGGATCGACGCGTTGTTGATTGTTTCGGATCGTCTCTCACACTCTCCTTCACAACAGCAATATTTTCCGGTGTGCGAACGCTCCTTGGCCGGCCAGAGCCTGGCAGATTTGCCACAGAACCTGTTGCCTCGAATTTACGCACCAGACGACCGATGGTTGTTTCGTTTGGGCGGTTGTTGCGACCGAAATGTTCACGAAGCGCGCGAAACGTGTTTTTTATTTTTGCACCATTTTTGTAGTGTTCTTGAATAACTAATGCGGTCTTGAATCGAATACGACTCCAGAGCGATCAATGGTAAACATTCAACTAACAAAATGACATGTCGGTGACAGAAAACAAAGATAGCGTCTATGTCAAATTGACGTTTACTTTCCTGTGTCCCTATTGGACAACCCTTTATTTCTCTCGCTTTAAAGCAATAAAACACCAAGCCGCACATGCGTAAGTCATTGCTGGTCTTATGACCACCTTATAAAGTCGAATCTTGTTAATCAAACTTAATTTTGAAGGTTTGCATAATAATGGGTAAAGCTGTCGAAACGTAATTTGGAATTTAGTTTTTAGTGCTTCTATATGGTTCCGCCAAGTCATCCCTTTGTCCTGAATGACACTGAGATACTTAGCGGAGGATTCCCATGGTATACGAAGTCCATTCATTGAAACTTCAGACGGAACACCGCGTCGTATTTTTGTACAGTAGACTGCCTGCGTTTTCGAATGGTTGATTTTAATTAGCCACCGATCCGCCCAATCTAATACTTCCTCCAGCGCACTTTGCAGCCTGTCATGGACTAGGTGACCAGACCATAGAGATAGACTTCACAGTTGCTGGGACTAGGGACGTCATGGATGTACAGTGAGTAAAGGATAGGTCCAAGGACCGAACCCTGAGGGACGCCGGCTGTAATCAGTCGTGTTGTCGACAGGACATTGTCTATTTTGATCCGAAATTTCCTACCTTCAAGAAAGGATTTCAGTAGTTTTAGAAGCCAAAAAGGGAAGCCCTTTTGGATTAGTTTATACAGGAGGCCCGCGCGCCACACCTTGTCAAATGCTTTTGAGACATCCAAAAGCAAGATGCCAGTACTTTCGTTAAGAGTTTAATGTGGGGTGTGGGCACATATTTCATTATTCGCCTCAGGACGCACAAAACTCTTGAAGGCGGCCCTGGCTACGAACGAATCCGTTTTCTATATTCGTGAATAGTTTTTCTTTCGATCTGAACAAGCAGAAAAGGATTCTATTCTATTCTAAGCGAAGTAACGCAATTTTTAGCTGCGCTAACTCTTCAACAAAGGATTGGCTGGTCATCAGTCATCCTATTAGTTTCATCAGTTTGAGATAATACTCATACAGTTGAAGAGTTGAACTAAGCTTGATGGAACAATTGTGAATGAACGCCCCATTGTCATGATCGCCAGGCACAGTGCCATCATTCACACTTATTCTCCGAACCTGTATACAAACTCAAACTGAATTTTATACACGGTTTGGATATCGCTCATTTCCATTTTGTACTGAATACGGCTCTGCGTTTTGTGCATTCTTCGGATTACCCCTGTATACTTGTACGACTGGTTGCCTATGCGTACCCTTTATCGGCTACTCGCACATCTATGTTTCCTATTAATTCTGTACCGATAATCTCATGATAACCAAGGAACTTATGAGTTGTTTTAAGATTGAAAAAACATTATCAAAAATTTAGCCTCGAACCCTTTCGATCCCTTCACAATCGAAACAACTACCGTCCACCCCCTGTAGGTGGCAGCAGCATCGTTTTGCCG
Organism: Acanthoscelides obtectus; assembly: GCA_963669975.1. Lineage (NCBI taxonomy): Eukaryota > Metazoa > Arthropoda > Insecta > Coleoptera > Chrysomelidae > Acanthoscelides > Acanthoscelides obtectus. Next base: position 10,604,417 of record CAVLJG010000007.1, on the reverse strand, counting down.
TGAAGCTTAACCAGTGACAAAATGGCAATGGAATGTTGCTGTAACAACTGAACTTTATCCAGTGGTGTCCGTTGATTTTCCGGTGTTTTCCACAGGATTTTTCACTGAACGAGCCGTTTCCGGGACATTTATCGTATTGTGAACGGTCCGGTTGAATGTGCAAGTGCGTTTCCATTGGGATTTCCGTGTTTCTTCGACGATTATGTACCATATACTTTCAACAATAGGTGAGCTAGCAATGTCTTATCAATCAGCTATTGGTATTTTTCATGGATATTTCACTGATCTATGAATGAAAATGAGTTAAATATGGATTTCTTTAATATTTCTCTTTCATAATACACGTTTTCAACGTTTGTTTCAGTCAAGTTCGCTATGAACTCAATGACAACCCTGTTAATAGCCCGGAAAAAATCTAGTTGGAGTTCACCACAAATTTTAACTTGCGGTGGCATTATTAGGCGCTATTCCTTCATAATTTTCGTTCAAGATTTCAGTGGTACATGTAGTTTTTAATGTTTAAAGATATATATTATAATTCACGTCTGTAAGCTTTTCCTATCTGTTTTTATAAAATATTCGATAAGCCTTCACTAATCGAAGATACAACCAGTCCTTGCTGAAACACTTTTATTTTTCATTTGTGTAAACAAACGGCTGATTTGAGAGCTTATTTCAACGCTTTTTGTACCTAACTAACCGGTTGTCACTGAAATATGTGTGCTGTACAGCTCAGACATTAAATAAAGGTACCTTTTTATGCTCGTTTTAAGGAACTGGACATGCCAGTAACAATAGAGAATCGAAAACTGAATCTATCTTCCGGATGTTGTGTGACTGACATTTGCCAAATTGCACATCCCTGAATTAGTCGTGAACATTTACACAAACTAATGTTTAATACTCTCATCAGGACAAAAGTCAATATTACAAAATAACATCATACGTTAACGTTAACATCTTCATTTGACGTTTGTCTCGTGTGATTGTTGGCTTAAATGTCAAATTAAGGCTGAAGTTCACCTTTACCTATGCAGTATGTCAGTTTCCAAAACAGGCTATCAGAACCTGACAAAATAGACCTATTTTGGCCATAGAATGTATGGAGATGATACACCACTAGCCCCCTAAAATTACTTTTTAAAATAATAAATTCTTGGACAATGCTTAATGTACAAAAACCTGTAATTTTCATACAAGGCTTTCACAATTTTGAAACCTAGAAAAGTGTGCCATTAATCAGCTGTTTTCTAAGGCCCGTATCGTCAGTCGTCCTTATAATTGTAGGGCGCGTTTATGGCCTCCTTGATTGTCATACTCCTTTCTCTCCTTCAAAAATTTCTAGATTGCACCTGTCCCGTGTCAGCGTCAGCGTTCTCCTATTGTGAAGATATGGTTTCTTTTTAAATTGTAGGAAATTTCAGGCTGATAAAACATGATATAACTCAAAAGCAAGCACAATTTGATGCAAATAGATGTTTGTGACATAACCTCAAAATAGAGCACTGACATGGAAAAATAGAAAACTATGACAATCAAGGAGGCCATAAAGGCGACTGACGATACGGGCCTAAGAGTTGATTTTGGACTTGCAATTGAAGGAAGGAAATCTGATTTTTTCTCAGTCAAATTAAGTCAAATTGATAACTAATATGAAAAAATCAGTAATCATAAATGTCTTTATTAATACACATCAGTGAGACGAAGTTTAGTGGATTAAATTCGGTGGTTCGTGTTTGACATTTTGGACATCAAAAATGCGGTTTTTCACATAGCCAGGACAAAACTTACAGGCTAAAACGGATGCTAAGTATTCTTTCATTAGTAGTAGCACAAGGCCATGTAAATCCCATCTTTTTCGGACCCGTAGAAGGTGTTGACTTCACTCCTTGAACGAGAAAAATGCGGTTTTTGCATTTTTCATCTAGCCAGAAAAAAGGTTCAGGCTAAAGATGAATCTAAAGTGTTCCTTTCATTAGTAGCCTTAAGGCCACTTAGCCATCTTCTTCGGTGACTTCACCCTTGATCGCGAAAAACGCGGTTTCTTGTATTTTTCATCTAGTCAGAAAAAAAGGGTCGCCAATATACAGGGTGGCGCATCACAAACGAAACAGACGCATTTACTGGCAGATCAGTTTTTTTTCGGAAAAACGCTCAGACCCGTCGATTTTGTTTTCGAGGGGGACACAAGTTTGGCAAAAAATCACGTTAACACGTGCAGCCCCCTGGGCGGGGATGACACCAAACCTAAAATCTTAAATGGAAAGGGGGGTCGAGTGATACCTTATTTTAAAGGCCTTTCAATTCTCTTTATAATGATGTAAAATACATGGAGCTTCAGTTCAGTAGTTTTGAAGATTTATTGATTTAAAGCTTAAAGTAGACTTTAATAGGTACATCAGATTAGTTTGTACTACTTTCAGAAGAAATTTGACTAAAAGAAGTTACTTAATAAGTAAATGCTTTTGTTCACTACGCCCAAGGAGTTACTCAGAAAGTTACCATAGTAGAGAGTTAACACTCAAAATCGAGTCAAGGCGTCGATCATAACTGGTATGCAAAACAAATGTTTATACTGATGAAGATCCCGTGCACGTTGGATAGTTCGGTGCATTTTCTGTGCGTGTACAATATATAGAATAATAGATTCCGCAAGGCCTGTCGGTAAACGCAAGAACGTTGTCCTTTGCAGATCCTGAAGGAGATATGATAGTAGATAGTAATATAACCGCTTTGTTGGCAATTAAAGTGAAATACGATTGTTGATGTCTTGATATGGAAACTGTGCACAGTAAAACGGCGACTTGTTCAGGAAGAAGAAAACTTGTCCAGGTAGTTTATGCGGCTTAAAAGCTCTATCTTATTCTGTTGTTCTGTCCGCGGATAACAAAAGGAAGGAAACGGTATTTATTTGAGGGCAAGAACGGCATAACTAAGCAATCTTCAATCATTCTATCCAACATATACGAGGGATGTCTTTTAAGTTTTGCATATAGAAACATAGTAGGCTGCGCGGATCGAACGTCAGTACTGAATCTTAACCTCACTCTTTAGTAAACTTAAATTGAAAGTTTCACAACAATACGTGCAGTGTTCTCACTACAGTGAATTTTTAAGTGGGACCAAGTCATTAGAAAAATGGAACTCAACCGAGAACATTTTCGCGCCATAATTTATTACAACTTTCAGAGACAATTATAGCAACAAGAATGCCTTGCTGAGTTACTGTCTGTGTTCGGCAACGAAGCGCCACATCAGTCGACAATTTCCCGTTGTTATAAAATTTTTAAACATTTGTACCTCGTACCCACAATTTGCACATCAACATAAAACAATTTATTTATAATGTACATTTCCATATGTTTGAATACTGTCTGTCTACGTATTTTGTGTAATATCACGAGTAGCATGATATTTTGATATTAAATGGTAAAATACTATACACAATAATAAAAATAATGAATTTGACATCTTGTAGAAAAACCTACGTTATTTCACAAAAAACCTGTAAGGCCCAAAGTTTTGGCAGCTGACCTTGTTATTCTTGTCATCGAGATAGCGGTGTTGCCAGCTCTTGGGACGTTTTTTGATACTTTGCTATTTTGTTAGAATGTTATGGGAAAAGGAAGCTTTGAATAAAATAATGAGAAATACCAATAGAGAAACATAAGATCTAACGCGTTATGTTTGTCAAAGGCTATTCTGATAAATATTTCCACTGTACCTGCAAGAACAAACAAAACAAGATTGGTTTATGAAAATTTGTATCTTTACGAATTGTTATAAAATTTTTAAAAATTTATACCTCGTACCCACAATTTGCACATCAACATAAAACAATTATTTATAATGTACATTTCCATATGTATGAATACTGCCTGACTACGTATTTTGTGTAATATCACGAGTGGCATGATATTTTGATATTAAATGGTAAAATACTATACATAATAATAAAAATAATGAATTTGACATCTTGTAGAAAAACCTACGTTATTTCACAAAAAACTTGTAAGGCCCAAAGTTTTGGCAGCTGACCTTGTTATTCTTGACATCGAGATAGCGGTGTTGCCAGCTCTTGGGAAGTTTTTTGATACTTTGCTATTTTGTTACAATGTTACGGAAAAAGAAGCTTTGAATAAAATAATGAGAAATACCAATAGAGAAGCATAAGATCTAACGCGTTATGTTTGTCAAACAGCTAAAGGCGATTCTGATAAATATTCCCACTGTACGTGCAAGAACAAACAAAACAAGAATGGTTTATGAAAATTTGTATCTTTACGAATTGTTATAAAATTTTTAAACATTTATACCTCGAGCCCACAATTTGCACATAAACATAAAACAATTATTTATAATGTACATTTCCATATGTATGAATACTGTCTGTCTACGTATTTTGTGTAACATCACGAGTAGCATGATATTTTGATATTAAATAGTAAAATACTATACATAATAATAAAAATAATAAATTTGACATCTTGTAGAAAAACCTACGTTATTTCACAAAAAACTTGTAAGGCCCAAAGTTTTGGCAGCTGACCTTGTTATTCTTGACATCGAGATAGCGGTGTTGCCAGCTCTTGGGAAGTTTTTTGATACTTTGCTATTTTGTTACAATGTTACGGAAAAAGAAGCTTTGAATAAAATAATGAGAAATACCAATAGAGAAGCATAAGATCTAACGCGTTATGTTTGTCAAACAGCTAAAGGCGATTCTGATAAATATTCCCACTGTACGTGCAAGAACAAACAAAACAAGAATGGTTTATGAAAATTTGTATCTTTACGAATTGTTATAAAATTTTTAAACATTTATACCTCGAGCCCACAATTTGCACATAAACATAAAACAATTATTTATAATGTACATTTCCATATGTATGAATACTGTCTGTCTACGTATTTTGTGTAACATCACGAGTAGCATGATATTTTGATATTAAATAGTAAAATACTATACATAATAATAAAAATAATAAATTTGACATCTTGTAGAAAAACCTACGTTATTTCACAAAAAACTTGTAAGGCCCAAAGTTTTGACAGCTGACCTTGTTATTCTTGTCATCGAGATAGCGGTGTTGCCAGCTCTTGGGAAGTTTTTTGATACTTTGCTATTTTGCTACAATGTTATGGAAAAGGAAGTTTTGAATAAAATATTGAGGAATACCAATAGAGAAACATAAGATCTAACGTGTTATGTTTGCCAAACGCGATTCTGATAAATATTTCCACTTCCATCCAAACAAAACAAGATTGGTTTATGAAAATTTGTATCTTTACGAATTGTTATAAAATTTTTAAACATTTATACCTCGTACCCACAATTTGCACATCGACATAAAACAATTATTTATAATGTACATTTCCATATCTATGTCTACGTATTTTGTGTAACATCACGAGTAGCATAATATACTAAGTGACATATAAATCCGAACACCCAGTTTAAATGGTTTTATTTTAATAAAAGTTGGTGAATGTATTTATCTTACTGTAAACAAGTGAAAAAATTTTAATTTACGATCGGTTACGATGCCTAGAGTACGAAGACCTGTACGATTTCGTCAACTTAGTGAGTTTGATAGTAGTGAAAAAATTTTCAGCCTTATCAGTTGGTCATTCCGGTTTTTATACTGCTTTTTTTTAATTCACTAACGCTCTAAAAAGGAATATTTCAGCCGCAGTAAAGAATCAACGTTGGCGGATTTTGGTTCTTGACATCCTTTACGATCGGTTACGATGCCTAGAGTACGGAGACCTGTACGATTTCGTCAACTTAGTGAGTTTGATAGTGGCCGTATAGTGGGACTTCGGGAAGCTGGACTTTCTTTTCGGGCAATTGCAGTTAGAGTGCAAAGAAGTGTAGACACTGTGGTTAGGTGTTGTCAGGCATGGCTTCGAGAAGGCCGTACGCAAAGATCAAGGGGCACTGGACGCCGCCGTAGAACAACAGACCGTGAAGATCGCCGCCTAAGATTATTGGCCTTAAGGGACCGTTTCTCCACTACCAGGTCCATTGCAAATGAATGGTTTGCAGAACACGGAAGACCTATTGGCATGCGAAGTGTTTACCGACGAATGAGAAGTTTTGGCTTGTTTTCATACCGGCCACACTGGGTCCTCCCTTTAACTCGAGAACACCGACGTAATCACCTTGAGTGGTGCAGGCAACGGTCACTCTGGGATCAGGAATGGAACAGTATTGTCTTTAGTGACGAGTCTCGATTTTGTTTAGGCATGCACGATGGTCGTGCCAGGGTTAGAAGGCGACGTGGTGAAAGGAGGAATCCACAGTTTTTTGTTGAAAGACATGTTCATCACACTGTTGGAGTTATGGTTTGGGGTGCTATAGCTTATGGTTCCAGGTCACCTTTAATCTTCATCAGAGGTAACATGAACGCGAGCGTTATATCCACGAAGTTCTAGAACCCCATCTTTTACCCTATCTTGACACCCTGGCAGATCCACCTTTCCAACAAGATAATGCCCGACCACATGTTGCAAGAGTCACAATAGACTTCTTTCAACATAATGATGTCACATTGTTACCATGGCCACCAAGATCTCCCGACTTATCCCCAATTGAGCACGTGTGGGATATGATGGGTAGGAGATTGCTCAATTTGCAACGTCCTCCTCAGACTCTAGAAGCACTTCGAGAGGAGTTGGTGGTTGCCTGGAATGAGATACCACAGGAGGACATTGACCACCTGATCAGAAGCATGCCTAGGCGCGTTGGAGAATGCGTAGCACATCAGGGTGCATCCACACATTATTAAAGGTCAAAGGGCTTTAAAGCAGTGCAATCATTTTGAAATTTTTATCATTTACTTATTATGCGTCATTAAGTACTTATACAAAATTTTATTAAAATAAAACCATTTAAACTGGGTGTTCGGATTTATATGTCACTTAGTATAGTAAAATACATAAAAATAATGAATTTGACATCTCGTAGAAAAACCTACGTTATTTCACAAGAAACCTGTAAAGTGTCAAAAAAAAATAGACAAAATGATACGTGATACCCGAGCGGATTTTCCCTGCAGCACCCTGAGATACTAGCACATAAACCGGGGCGGGATTACCTTCCGCGCTGTGTATCTTTCACCCTGTATTCACGTAGATATCAAGATACAGCAATTCTCACCCAGCTGATGTATCGGTTTGATTGATGAGAACAGGTAATTACTGGTCACAGCCCGTAAACCAGACTGCCAGCAGCAGAACCGCTATATTTTTGATGAACCGACCGATATAAGTAACGAGAAGGTGGCCAAAATTGACTGTCAGAAGTTTTTTGCGACCCATTAACTGATGAGACTATTCTTAATGAGAGGCTGCTACTATTAAATTGGCTTATTGGCATATTGAAAAAAAAAGGCGTCAAGTAGGTTGAATCTACACTTCCCACGCAACGGCATCAATTCACAAAGGTTCATGTCGAACACAAGTTACACTCTCTCGGAAAACTGTTAGGTACGGACTTGTATAACAGAGAAATTAAACGGATCAAGTCAGTCAAACAGGCCCATACATTTAGACCGTAGACTTGCCCTATCGGTAGTACGGTTTATCTTTCACTTATGAAGGCCGGTGAAGCCAGAGATCAGATTCAGGCACGTTTCGTCGCAAACATTTTCTTATGGTTCCAAGTTCCAACGAAGTTATAGACGGGCCAAGGATTTACGGGCAGACACGCACACAGACCAACAGATAAACCGACGGAAATTTTCGAAATTTTTCGCGCTTTCAATACTTTCTAGCCAGTAGGCGTGGGAAGTAAAAGTTTGACTACTACTACTATGCACTCATGGACATGTCTCAACATGCAGCAACATGCAGTCTCCTGCGTCCCTAAGTCATACTGCCAAACTTTTGTATAACTTGAACCTTTAGGTCTTGATCAGAGTCGCTGAATTGGTTTGGAGTTAAATTTGTAGTAATGCGGCTCCGACGCAGTGAGTTTCAAGCCGTTTACAAGGATTCAGCTGCTTCAAAACTGACACTCCATTTTTGAATATTTTTGAATGAAATTCATAGAGTATGTTGAGAAGATAGTTGCCCATGGTGCTATAGGAGCACTTTTTGAAATTTTGTTTTTGCACAAGTTTTATGATGGGTTGAAGTGCGCACTTTTTCTGTTCAACTTCGCGATTTTTCTAAAACGAACCTAGTGAAAAAAATGAAAATGTGGCTTTATAGCACCCTGTGGGGTTTTGTTTTCAGCACTCTGTGAAAATTTCATCCAGAAATATCAAAAAATAAAGCGTCAATTTCGAAGCGCGCAAACTTCTACAAATCGTATTTTGGACGAATTTTGTCTACTGTTTCGTGCTGCCAACCCAAGCGTTGCGGCGCAATGTACGGACTGAGAAAGCACGTATTCAGATAATTTGGTGGCCCTATTTCATATAATATCGCGTAGATAAGTCGTTCTGCAAATAGGTACTCAAAATGAGATGTTATGTTTTTTTAAGTCATATGACATCTACATCACGAAAAACTGTATCACTCATCATCAACTTGGAAATTACCGCTCGGATTTTTATGAAATTTCCACACGGGGTTACTAGTATGCCAAAGCTTTGAAGTTTTAGTCCAGTGGCAACGGTGCTATAGGCAAAAAAGAAAAAGTAACAATTGCTGAAACTCCGTTTTTGACGTTACAGGGGTTCCTTATCATTGACAGAAAAAAATTGTACTGCTTAAAAAGGGGGCGTTGAAATCAGTGAAACACGTTCTATTATTGCAGCACATCTTTCATGGTATGACCTCAATTCAACAACACAATATCGACGAACAGTAACAAGGGGAGAAAAATACTAAATGATCACTTGCTGAGTACCAAAATAAGAAACGATTTACATTCTAGATCGCTAATCGAAATCCGACTCTATTATTATAAAAATTTACCTTGGTATGCACCCGCAGTCATCCTTTCCTCTTTTAAAGTAGCGCCACGACCGTCTAGGCCCAGCCCACCCTCGTTTCCTTTTCACCCCCCCGTTACCTCATCTCGTGATTCTAGGAGCCCCGTTAATGGTAGTTTTTGAAACGATCGATATAATTTGATCTGAATATCTCGATATCCTAGTCGTACAGCATCATACTTTTCTTCCGAGAAACTTTTCATATTCCGCAGTTAAAACTACCGCCTTTTTCGTGACACTTCGGATATTTCGTTATCGTTTACTCCAGCGAATATCATATTAGGTATCACATTGGTATAGTTGTTATACTGTGTCGCCCACACATTGTAATTATTCGCATTAAATTATAGCCGCGTTTATACGTATGCATAACGATTGAAATGTATATTGTAATTTTGTAAATAACTTGTTTGTTTACGTCCGACTCGATTGCGCCGTGCGCTGAGCAGGCGTATTATGTATATATGCATCAGTATCAATTACTGGATCAATTATTATTCATTTATTAAATTGGACTCTTCTTCACTTCTCATATATACACTGTGTGTTCACTTGAAAACGACGAGTTTCCAGACAAATGGATTGAGCGAAGAGAGCCTATAGAATGGCCTGCTAGATCTCCTGATTTGACGCCATTAGACTTTTTTCTATCGGGTCATTTGAAATCCATTGTGTTCACTCCCCAACCTGAAAGTTTGAATGAATTTCGTCAACGGTGAAAGGGGATGAAGTAGTTTTTGGTTAAAAAGATGTCCCCGTTGACGAAACTTTCGACGTGTCTCGTCAAAACAAAACGACGAGTCCGATTCGACTGGAATTTTGACAGTAGCCGTCTACGAGTGTGTACAAATTTCTCTTGCAATAGTGGCGCCATCGTTCGGTGATGCTAAGTACTTATCGCACCGCCCTCGTATGTGTATGTTACACAGCTGAGACATCTTGAGGGGTGGAAATGACAGGGACGGCTTAGTGTTACCTGCATGGTGAGAACTTGATGATTTGTATGGTTTGGCAAATCAAGAGCGATTGTCATTAAGACATGAAATAATCTCACTTTACATGTGCTTTCTAAGTGGCGGGCCACAGAAATTTTTTCTGTACATAAAATTTTGTATTTCACCTTATATATTGAAAACGATACAACTTTTATGGATCCTTTCAGACTTTTCGATGTGGTGGGTTTCAAACTACCAAAAACGTTATCAACCTCTTAAAGAGCTTGAAAGTGGTGTCAGCGTACTTTTCTGAACAAAGTATTTAGAATTCTTTTTGTGCACCTTGTACAGCGGAAAAAATACCTTCGCGATTCTTTCAGTGTTTTTGAAGCGGTGTGACTCAAACAATGTCGGACCCATTACAATATAAACATTAACGTATATCCCCTTGATACGGTATGGGTATCAAAAACAGATTTAAAAATGCTGAAATCATACCCAAAAAATTGCCACACATAATGCTTTCATTTCGATATCTAATCGCAAACCTAGAAAAAAGATAAAAACTACAGAGCACTTCTGGGCCAATAGCTAGGATTAATGTTTTGGGCTCACCATTCCAATCGCAAATATACTAAGTGACATATAAATCCGAACACCCAGTTTAAATGGTTTTATTTTAATAAAATTTTGTATAAGTACTTATTGAAGCATAATAAGTAAATGATCAAAATTTCAAAATGATTGCACTGCTTTAAAGCCCTTTGACCTTTAATAATGTGTGGATGCACCCTGATGTGCTACGCATTCTCCAACGCGCCTAGGCATGCTTCTCATCAGGTGGTCAATGTCCTCCTGTGGTATCTCATTCCAGGCAACCACCAACTCCTCTCGAAGTGCTTCTAGAGTCTGAGGAGGATGTTGCAAATTGAGCAATCTCCTACCCATTGTATCCCACACGTGCTCAATTGGGGATAAGTCGGGAGATCTTGGTGGCCATGGTAACAATGTGACATCATTATGTTGAAAAAAGTCTATTGTGACTCTTACAACATGTGGTCGGGCATTATCTTGTTGGAAAGTTGGATCTGCCAGGGTGTCAAGATAGGGTAAAAGATGGGGTTCTAGAACTTCGTGGATATAACGCTGCGCGTTCATGTTACCTCTGATGAAGATTAAAGGTGACCTGGAATCATAAGCTATAGCACCCCAAACCATAACTCCAACATGTCTTTCAACAAAAAACTGTGGATTCCTCCTTTCACCACGTCGCCTTCTAACCCTGGCACGACCATCGTGCATGCCTAAACAAAATCGAGACTCGTCACTAAAGACAATACTGTTCCATTCCTGATCCCAGAGTGACCGTTGTCTGCACCACTCAAGGCGATTACGTCGGTGTTCTCGAGTTAAAGGGAGGACCCAGTGTGGCCGGTATGAAAACAAGCCAAAACTTCTCATTCGTCGGTAAACACTTCGCATGCCAATAGGTCTTCCGTGTTCTGCAAACCATTCATTTGCAATGGACCTGGTAGTGGAGAAACGGTCCCTTAAGGCCAATAATCTTAGGCGGCGATCTTCACGGTCTGTTGTTCTACGGCGGCGTCCAGTGCCCCTTGGTCTTTGCGTACGGCCTTCTCGAAGCCATGCCTGACAACCCCTAACCACAGTGTCTACACTTCTTTGCACTCTAATCACCTAGAAATCGACGTTCCAGAAATTTGATCAGCATCTTGTTTCTTTCGGATGGGAGGTTATACACGCCACTGCAAGTTAAACATTCAAAAAATGTACAAGCTCCGGAATCTTTGTTTAGGTCACTCTTAAGCCTTTAATTGATCCTTAATTCCTGGTTGATCATCGATTTTCGAAAAATATAGTATCCTCAAATTTGTCCTTGGTTCTGGAGGCATAAAATCATTGATCTGCTAAGTTATTGGACGTAAATAACATAATTTCCATAGGCCTACACCACCGGCATCATTAGGATATGAGATATATGCTAATTATTTGTACAATAATTTATGCACTATTGTGCTCAGAGTGTCGGTATCAATCTGGGTGTTAATGCTAATTATTATTTATCAATACTTTAGCAGACACTTTATTATCCTGTTTATATAGATGATATTTATGATTAACGAAGACTATTTCCTCAACTCATTATGAAGCGATTTGAACACCCAAGATGTAGAGTAAAATGGAGCTTGTTAAGAGGGGCGTATAAATATTCCGGATGTTTATCAGGTAAATTTAAGGCGAGATTTAGCACGTAGGAATATAAAATAAGTTCATAGAAACATTGGTCTCTAAATTTTTCGTTAATATTTGTAGTAACAGGAGTTGACAGACTGCCGTAGGGTGTGAAATTTCTATATTTTTTTCAAAGACCTATAATTGTCAAAACAAATATTTTTCTGATAGCTGTTATGACTTTGCCTATCACCCGGTTTCGGCTTGACTTCGACTTCTGGGACACCCTGTATACAATGTACTAATTACGTACCGCCCGTATGGATACAAGAAAAAATGTATGACTATAAAATGAAATCTCATTTTATGACGATATCATTCTGTCACAGATAAATTAACGAGTTGCTTGACAGCCGTGAAGCGTGACCAATTACATTAAATATTTCCTTTTTTCCTGGCACTGCCGTTTTTCTTCAACGCGATCGATTTCATTGATTCACATCGGACATCAGTGCGAGGCGGCGAACGTGTGTTAAAAGTGGAATGAGATGTCTTCGTGACATGTTGCTCAAGATGTCTAACATTTGTTCTGCTTGTCAGACATTTGTATCAAAGATGAACGTGATCATTGCAAATTGCAAGCGGTGCGAAGACAAATAAAATAAAAGATACATTTTTAGAAACAACCTTCGATTATCTCTGCATAAAATGAACTAACTTTCACACGTAAAAAGCAATAGATAGACTTGCATCTTGCGAGCGGTGAAAACCCAACCCAGGATTAATAGCAACATTCGGAGAGCATGCACTACCTTGAAAAAGTATCTGCCTCCGTTGTGATGTGCCTAGTGCCCGAACCAACAACGAGTAAATCCGAAACTGCACGCATGCGCTTATTGCGCGTTATTATCTCTCTTGCTCGCCTACAGAGGATCTATAAAAGAATTTATCAATTCTAGCGGTCGTAATAAGGATAATCAAACTTCTGGATATTGGTGAAAATTATGCTCAAAGATTCCATTACATACAGTAATGGACAAAAGTATAGGTATAGACAAATATGAATATTTACCTAAATACCTTTAGAAAACGAATTAATACTTCATTGCCCATAAACAAATGCGTTATTAGTACAAAATTAAATTCCTTGTTTTTACATTATCTGCAATGAACACAATACAAGGCTGAATATAAGCACTTTTTTTTGAGGGACAAAAATATGTAGACATATTCTTTTCAACATTAGTTTAGTACAGTTTCGTGTCAGAAGAGGATTAATTTGTGTTCATCAAGTATTGTGGAATAAGTTGAATGGTTTTAAGACCATGCCGCGTGGTCCAGAAATTTCTTTCGATGTGAAAGCTAAGATGACACGCAGCTAACTCTATCTTGTGATTCTTTGGACATGCATGAAGCATCATATAAATTGAACTTAGATCTAGTTAACATTGAAGAGTACTGCAAAAGACATTGTCTGAAGATCAATTCTTCAAAATGTTCCACCATGCTATTTGGCCCAAAACAGTACAACGGTTAGATGGCACAATTGTTCCTAGTCTTAACGAAACCCATATTTCTATAGTAGACCATGCGAAGTATTTAGGGATCACCATGGATTCAGATTTGAGGTTTAAGCAACATGTTACGCATTTATCTCGCTTAACATACATGCGTTTGAAGATATTATACACCAATCGCCATATTCTGAATTTCAAGATTCGCAAAAAACTGGATGAGACTCTGGTTCTATCGTTAATAAATTATTCAGTTGCTGTTTACTTTCCTTGTCTTGATTACGTGACTAGATATCGAGTACAAAAAATTCAAAATAGCTGCTGTAGGTTCGTTTGTGGTCTGCGAAAGTTTAGCCATGTGTCTAAGAAGATCAATGAGCTTAGATGGTTGAGGGTTGACATATGTTCACATATAATTTACTAATTTTAGTACAACGAATAAAAATCAATAGGCTACCTACTTATCTACTAAATAGGCTGGTACCACGTGGGGATCTCAATTACAGGAATCTCAGACATAACTCTGACTTCCATATACCTAGTTATAGGAGCAACATTTTCCATCGTAGCTTCACCTACAACGCTGTCAAGGTGTACAATAGTCTTAATGACAATTACAAAAAGATGGGAATACCTGCTTTCAAGAGAGCCATTAAGAACCACCTTCTGGGGTCTGCTAGCCAAGCTGGCTGATACATTTAATTTTTATTATTGTTTATTTATTGTTTTTTTTTTTGTTAGAGCGGGCTATGTGGAATAGATGTACAACATATTAAGATTAATCTATTTAAGCTTAATTATTGTGAGGTTAAGTGGTAGAGTAGCCAGCTGGCTAAACTTCGCCTCGCAGTGTGGAGGGATTAATAAAGACATTATTATTATTATTATTATTATTATTATTATTATTATTATTATTATTATTATTATTATTATTATTATTATAATTTGTCTATATACTTTTGTCCATTACTGTACGTACAGTCCAAGCTAATAGAAACGTATTAAAAACATCAACTATGACAAAGTTCTTCATGTACATAGTCGTAACGCTAGGGGTTTTTCATCCATGACACACAGACAACATTATTGTCAGTGAGAGGTATGAATAATAGATTAAGACAGACTGCATCAGTCTTTTCATTATCTTTTTTATATGCACAGAACAACCACACACTCAACGTTCACTTGCATTATGTTCCAGAGAGCGACTTTATAGTCTCACACGTGCATACATGCATACTTTCAACCATACTAGTAATAAAGCCATTTCAATCTCGTCGGGCGAATTGCCTGGTAGGCTGGACGCAATGTTACCGGGTCTACCGATTTTTCGGTAGATCTACCGATTTTAACGAGAAATCGACCGAAAATTTCTTCAAATTCTTGAATAGTATATGGTTCATATAAACGCAAGAATAGAGTTAGTTAGTGGAATTTGGTGCGTTGCTTAATTTTTGAAATAGTAGCATTTCAGCGAATGATGCTACCCACTTGCTCCCCAATTTTCAAAACCGAGGGAGGCTCCATCTAGCTGCCCACCCTCTTTAGTTTTCAAACACCGGCAAGTTTTTATTTCTTGGTTTATAGTCTGTCGAAAATTTGTATAATTATGAGTCAGTCTCCCAAACATTTTTGAGGATCGGGAAATAGCAGATTTTCTCAGGAAGGGCCAAATTTTGAAAATTTTGCATTACACAAAACTATGGTAAATGCATATTTTAGGAGGCAGTTAGATCATTGGTCATGACCTGTGGAATGTATACTAATTGTATGCGCATATTTGACTGACTTGATCCATAGAACTCCTTTATTATGTTAATAGGAGCTGGCCAATGCCGAACATACGAGCCCCTTCCCACTTCAGTTGGCCCACTTCTAGGTTTGTTCCAAAATATGCCTTTATAAACTAAACATGACGAAACTATTTACTTCTAAAACAATTTATTTTCTCAAAAACATTTTAGTCGTAAAAAATACATATTTGAAATCACTTAGACCTATAACTAATAGAACATCTGAACAAATAAACAATGTGCGATTAAATGCGCGAAGTTAACAAAACAACAATTGAAAGATTACCATTGGGTAACATCACCTTTATTTTTTATTACGGCTGAAATTCTTTGGCGCATAGTGTTAATCAAGTTTTGACAAGGACGAAAAAGCTTTGTAGTGTTTTGAATCGTTCTAGTGCTGGCGGATCTAGGGGCAAAAACACGAAAAAAAAATAGCTAAACCTTTTTTTGAAGCTCCTGACCATTTTCGGAATTTTTTTTGTAGGGGTTGAAACCCTGGGGATTGGGGATTGCAGGGGTCAGGATGTTGTAAATGTAACGTCTTTAGTATTAGTCAAAGACGTCATCATTGAGAAGCTTCTGATCCCGGTAAGAACGGAAAAATTAAATAATAATAATAACGCCTTTATTTGTTGGACATGTGAAGGACAAATATAGCGAAGTTTAGCCTAGGCTATTCTTACACTTAACTAGCTTTGTCAGTACATTTAGAGCGCGATGTAATGTGCGTTGCCTGAGATATGTCATAAAGAAACTAAACTATAGTCAACGCCAAACAAAGTGGCGTGCACGTCATCACGATAAAAATTCCCCGACCTAATGCCTAGGTTTCTATCACAAACAATTGCTCTATTGCAGTTTCATATTAATGTGATATATAAATTGTAAAATGGTCATTACTCTCTTATTATGGTTAATAGTCATATAAACATTGTTATTAAAATATCACATAAGTTTCTGATAAATTTAGACGCATTATGCGAAATAAAATGTTTTGCAAACGCTCCAATCACTTATCGACATGTAAACGCACTAAACCGATTTCGCAGCGTTGACACATTGTCACCTTGAAACTTATTTAAACTGGGAACTGACATTTGTATTAATTTTGACACTGAATCAATTTGTGGCATTTCAAATCTTTATAAATCCTTTGGCCCCGCATACTGTAAATCAACAACTGTTTGTTTCAAAACAAAATTATTCATTTTACGAGTAGATAAAGGCAATTTTGGTATATAAAGATGCCCAAACAGTTAAATAGTCGGTGTAAGGAACTCGTGGCCTCGTTAATGCACTACTTTGAGCAAGAAAGGGACAACAACGGGCCTTTGTTGCCTTTAAATGCTGTTCAAGAGGTAGGTTACTAATAATTATATGTAATGTATATTAATAATAGTGAAATTTTATTTCATTTTTTGTAGCGTGTTGCTGCTGCTTTAAAAATTAGTTTAAGGACAGTTAGTCGTATTTCCGAGGGTGTGGAAAGTGATGCAAATTTAGAATCGCCCAAGAAAAAGCGGAGTTATATTAAACGTGTAACCAACACAGCGACATTGGATACAAGTGCCATTCGAGAAGTGATCTATAATATGTATCACAAAAGTAAGATCTTATTATAATAACTTATCAGAAATTTGCATTAATTTGTTAACTAAATTATAATGTCATATTACACATGGTTTCAGAAGAACAAGTTACGATACAAACTTTATGGTCTCGATTAAGAGATAGGGCAATATTTGATGGTAGTGCCACGTCTTTAAGGCGGTTGCTTAGAGATCTTGGATTTAAGTGGCTTAAGGACAGTCCGCGACGAGGGCTCATGGAACTACCAAGTATAGCTTTGAAAAGGGTGGAATTTCTAAGGCAATACAATCAAGCCAAGGTTGAGGCCTTATACCAGTTTGTCTTCCTCGATGAAACTTGGATATTTCAAAATGGGACCATAGGTCGCTCTTGGCAAAATGGAAACCAAAAAAGCGTGAAAGCTATTAAAACAGATGGTAAAAGGTATGTACTTTTACACAATTTGCACTATAAAATTTAAAACATGCTGGAAATGAAAATGGGTTTATTGAGGGTAGTGAAGCGATATTTTCTTCGAAAACAAAATTGAGCGATTACCATGGAGAGATGAACCAGGACAATTTTTTGAAATGGTTTCAACATCAGTTATTAGAAAAATTGGAGAGTCCATCTATGATTATACTGGATAACGCCTCTTATCACAGCATGATAGTGAACAAAGTGCCCAACAATGCATGGACAAAAAAAAATATCCAAGACTGGTTGACAAATCAAAACATACCATTTTTAAACACAATGTTTAAAACAGAGCTATTGAGTATTGTTGCTCGGTACATAATGCTTCTTAATTATATATATTTTGGTCGACAGTTTATATTTCTTTTGTTTATTCCTATTCTTAAAATAACTGCTTTTTTAGAAACAAACCACCTAAAATATACGTGATTGATGAATTGGCGGAACAACATGGGCACAAAGTTCTTCGTCTGCCTCCTTACCATTGTATATTTAACCCTATTGAGTTAATTTGGGGCATAGCAAAAAGTTACTATAACAGACATATTGGTAGAGATGGTAACAGTGAAAAAGACTGTTTGGATATGTGGAACGAGGCTCTACAAACGATTACCCCAGACATGTGGAAAAATAGTGTTCGACATACTGAGCAAGGAATTTTTAAATGGTATGAAAGAGAACGAATTTTTGATCGACCAGACATCGAACCTTTAATAATCAACTTTGAGAGTGATGAAGATTCAGATTCAGACAGCGCTGAAGAAAGAAACTCCGACTAACTTTATTGTACAGAAAAAGCTTACACCAGTAGCTTACCTAATTTTAGAATGCATTTTTCTGTATGAATTCTGTAAAATAAATACCATGCATAAAATTTGGAGGACCCCATTTGGATTTTTATTCAGTACCTTTAAGCTATCAATTAAATATGGTAGTTTCATAGTGTCATCTGATCAATAATTGTCATACTTAATGATTATGCAAGTACAGATCTATAATTTTATTATACTATTATGTTTGTTCTCATTTGAGGTTAATATTGCTTATAAACCTAGATATGTAAATAATAAATTTAAAAAGTTTGGCAACAATGTAAATTTTTCAACACACCCACCTTGATGACGTGCACGCCACTTTGTTTGGCGTTGACTATATACTGTAAACTAAAATACACCACAACTATACAGGGTGTTCCTTAATGATATGCGAATATTTAAGGGTGTGAATCTACATGAAAATTAATGTAAGTTTGCTTTATAAACAATGGTCCAAAAATGTTTCCTTACAAAAACTCGGGGTGTTGAAGTTTTAGGGAGAAAATGGAAATTCATTAATATTTTCAGAACCGCTTCAGATATTTCACTGATATTTAGTACGTAGTGAAAGTTAATAAAGCTGCGTATTTTTCAATGCAAAAATAATTTTTAGCTTTAACAGTGGCGTGCATACGGGTTTTGACTTCGATATTTTTTAAGAAAAAAATGGTACGCCAATGATTTTTTGCGAAATAAAATTAGTTTTGAATTCCCCGTTCAATTTCAAACAAATGATCACTCTTGAATTGCCTTCCTCCGATGCGCCATTTTTGAGTAAAAAAATAAAAACCATTGGCGTACTATTTTTTTCTTAAAAAATATCGAAGTCAATACCCGTACGTACGCCACTGTAAAAATTATTTTTGCATTGAAAAATATGCGACTTTATTAACTTTCACTACGTACTAAATATCAGTGAAATATACTAAGTGACATACAAATCCGAACACCCAGTTTAAATGTTTTTATTTTAATAAGATTTTGTATAAGTACCTAATGAAGCATAATAAGTAAATGATAAAAATTTCAAAATGATTGCACTGCTTTAAAGCCCTTTGACCTTTAATAATGTGTGGATGCACCCTGATGTGCTACGCATCCTCCAACGCGCCTAGGCATGCTTCTGTGGTCAATGTCCTCCTGAGGTATCTCATTCCAGGCAACCACCAACTCCTCTCGAAGTGCTTCTAGAGTCTGAGGAGGACTTTGCAAATTGAGCAAAATCTCCTACCCATCATATCCCACACGTGCTCAATTGGGGATAAGTCGAGAGATCTTGGTGGCCATGCTAACAATGTGACATCATTATGTTGAAAGAAGTCTATTGTGACTCTTGCAACCTGTGGTCGGGCATTATCTTGTTGTAAAGTTGGATCTGCCAGGGTGTCAAGATAGGGTAAAAGATGGGGTTCTAGAACTTCGTGGATATAACGCTGCGCGTTCATGTTACCTCTGATGAAGATCAAAGGTGACCTGGAACCATAAGCTATAGCACCCCAAACCATAACTCCAACAGTGGGATGAACATGTCTTTCAACAAAAAACTGTGGATTCCTCCTTTCACCACGTCGCCTTCTAACCCTGGCACGACCATGGTGCATGCCTAAACAAAATCGAGGCTCGTCACTTAAGACAATACTGTTCCATTCCTGATCCCAGAGTGACCGTTGTCTGCACCACTCAAGGCGATTACGTCGGTGTTCTCAAGTTAAAGGGAGGACCCAGTGTGGCCGGTATGAAAACAAGCCAAAACTTCTCATTCGTCGGTAAACACTTCGCATGCCAATAGCTCTTCCGTGTTCTGCAAACCATTCATTTGCAATGGACCTATGGAGAAACGGTCCCTTAAGGCCAATAATCTTAAGCGGCGATCTTCACGGTCTGTTGTTCTACGGCGGCGTCCAGTGCCCCTTGCTCTTTGCGTACGGCCTTCTCGAAGCCATGCCTGACAACACCTAACCACAGTGTCTACACTTCTTTGCACTCTAACTGCAATTGCCCGAAAAGAAAGTCCAGCTTCCCGAAGTCCCACTATACGGCCCCTATCAAACTCACTAAGTTGACGAAATCGTACAGGTCTTCGTACTCTAGGCATCGTAACCGATCATAAAGGATGTCAAGAACCCAAATCCGCCAACGTTGATTCTTTACTGCGGCTGAAATATTCATTTTTAGAGCGTTAGTGAATTATTAAAAAAAGCAGTATAAAAACCGGAATGTCCAACTGATAAGGCTGAAAATTTTTTCACTTGTTATTTACAGTAAGATAAATACATTCACCAACTTTTATTAAAATAAAACCATTTAAACTGGGTGTTCGGATTTATATGTCACTTAGTGTATCTGAAGCGGTTCTGAAAATATTAATTTCCATTTTTTCCTAAAACTTCAACATCCCGAAATTTTGTAAGGAAACATTTTTGGACCATAGTTAAATTCCACCCTTAAATATTCGCATATCATTAAGGAACACCCTGTATGCAATGATAAAGGTCCGATGTATAATCAGAAATAACTTGGCGACCTCCAACGAGGACGTAGGCAGTGTAGAGCCAATCCACTTGACGGCATTTTTCGTCGTTCATGTTCATTTCTAATAGTCAGAGTTAGGGCAACAAAGATCGCGTTAAAACCGCTCGTTGGTCCGAGGAAAAACGTGTTGAAATCCCGATAAGGATCAGCATGTATAAAAATCCATTTTCCAGCTACGACGGCGCAACGTTGCCGCTTCCGCGTGCGCGGCATCCGCGCGGCGCTTCGGCATCGCCGCGTCATCTAATTTCCATATTTAATGGTGCACCCCAGAAATATGCGTGACGCTCAACAATAAATTAATTATTTTTATGACTTCCTCACCTGCACACATACCACCCGAAAAAATAAAGCGACAGCCGAAGTGGAAAAAAATACGAACGAGCACTTGATTTAAACGAACGGCCGCGGCACTTTCGGCTATGTGCCGTGTCCTATGGAATTTATCGCTCTACGCACGGCCCCGCATTCCGGAACGTTGCAGATGCGTGATCGTGACCCAAATTCGCGTCAATCATGCCTGTGTATTTTCCTGCTTATTCTCATCAATTTCTGGTGGGAAGCTTTTGGGTGGATCCTCAAGTAAAGTCGTGTCAAAAACGTATCGGTTTATGTGTAAGCCTATGCTGGCGATTTCAGGCGCGGATCCAGGGGGGTCATGGGGGTCATGACCGCTCGCCCAGGCGAATTTAGTTCGAACACCAATTACACTGGACAACAAATTTTAGTTTTTTAATTGTATCTTGCGGGAAAAGTGCACTTCTTTGTTAATTTTGGGGCGCTGAATCCAAAAATGACAATGAAATAAAAAAAATTAGTTGCGGTTTAGAAAAAAAACTTTTTATTTTTAAGGATATACTAAAAAAAGTAACAAGATTCATATAGTTATAAGAATCACTATATGGGCTGTCTTTTTGCTGTTCTTTTATGGATCGTTTCTGGAGCATCTCTACCAAGAGTCCAACAGTAGTCTGCAAGCATGGAAGGACTCCACTTTCCCTGGTGCCTTTTTTCCATTGTTGAAATATAATATCCTGATGAAAACGTTCGCCGTGCTCATCACTTACGGCTCCGCAATTGTCAGGAAAAAAGTCCAGGTGTGAGTGTAGGAAATGTATCTTAAGAGACATATTACAGCCCATCCTTTGATACGATGACAGCATATTTTTGACAAGGGTTTTATAGTTGTCAGCTTTTCTATTTCCCAAGAAATTAGTGACCACCAAACGGAAATCATTCCAAGCAGTTTTTTCAATACCTGTTAAAGTGTTTTCAAACTGTGTATCTTTCAAAATATTTCGAATCTGTGGCCCAACAAAAATACCTTCTTTAACCTTTGCCTCACTTAGTCTTGGAAATTTCTGACGCAGGTATTGAAAAGCTGACACATCTCTATCTAATGCCTTGACAAAGTTTTTCATTAGGCCCAACTTGATATGCAGTGGTGGTAATAAATTTTTTTTCGAATCTACTAATGGCATTTGCTGTACTTTTTTTTGACCTGGCTCTAGGAATTGACGAACAGGCCAGTTTTGTCTGGTGTAATGAAGTGCCTTTGCCCGACTGTCCCATTCACACAAAAAACAGCAAAACTTTGTGTAGCCTAGCTGCAGCCCAAGTAAAAGTGCAACAACTTTCATATCGTCACAAATATGCCATTGGTGCTCATCGTATTTTATGCATGTCAATAGGTACTTCATATTGTCATATGATTCTTTCATGTGAACTGGATACCCTACAGGAAGAGATGGTAAAATATTTCCAATATGCAATAACACTACCTTTAAACTCAATGTTGAACTGTCTATAAACAATCTCCATTCTTCTGGGTTATAGTTTATATTTAAAGCCGCCAGTAAGCCGTTAATGTTACTGCAGAAAACCAAGTTATTCTCCATATTGAAAAATGGTTCTAAGTCTTTGTGGCGTTTACGAAAAACACATACCGAAACATCGTCTTCTAACAAGTTCCACTGCTGCAGTCTTGATCCAAGTAACTCTGCCTTACATTTTGGAAGTTCTAAATCTCTTACAAGATCATTTAATTCTGACTGTGTTATTTTGTGCGGTTGGTGGCATGACGTGCTCGGTATAAAATCAGGATCTCTTGACGTTGATGGCATATCTTCTTCCTGACGAATCACTCGATCGCCATGATCTGATTCGTTTTCTGATTCGCAAGTGTAGGATTCTGGGGGTTTTGGAATAGGATTTTCGTCACTGTGAGGCACAGGTCTCATCGCAGATGGTATGTTTGGGTAGTTAATAACCGATTTTCTTTTTCTACACAAGGTACCATGCAAAAGTAACAATCATTAATATGATTTGTAGGCTCTCTCCAAACCATTGGGACAGCAAAGCGCATAGACCGTTTTTTGTCATTTAACCAGCTCCTCAGACTTGAAGCACATGTATTACAGCAGATGTGGGGTGCCCACTGTTTGTCTTGATCACCTAGTTTACAACCGAAATAAAGCTGATATGCCTTTATTATTAGTGGAGTAATAGACCGTCTCTGAGACGCAAAAGTCACATCACCACACACGTAACAAAACTGATCTGGATTGTTTACACACTTTCGAGACATCTTGCATGAACGCTGTCAGCCAACTGAGGAAAAAATGGCTAATATAAAACAATATAATGTACACGTATGTATAACGTAACACAATCATGCCGATTACATCATCTTTCCTTGCCGAATATAAAAATGTAGCACGTGCATTCTTGTGAATTACAGTATATTAACACTGTCACAGCAGGAACACATATAATTACCGTATCGCTAAAACTTGAACTAATATTGCAAAAATAAGTTTGATTCCGGTTTTAGCACATTAAAAATAGTAATATTTTGTTGATTTTATTTAGGATATTTTTTGGCTGTTGATCAGTGTTATCAAGCAGCATTAAGTTTGTTATTCAACAATAAATTGTTCATTTATAAATTAGATTTAATATTTTAATCACTTTTAGTCTGTACCCTAAGGGTAAATGGGTACGATTGTCATCTGCCATCCGTCCGCCAGTCAAGTTCTTAATTTTTATGTCAGATGTCACCCCCCCCCCGTTGATCTTTCGTCAACGCTGGAAAGATCGAGCTGATTTACGAATAATATGAACAGCAGTGGTCCCAAATTCCAACCCTGTGGAACACCATCTGGTGTGTAACCATTATAAAAAACATACTGTTTCCACTCAGATAGATACGATCTTAAATGTACTACGTAAGTGTTGTTCTTTCCTGTACCCTCCAGCTTTCTGGTAAACGCCTGAAAACGCATCCTTTATAACGGGTGATTTTTTAAGAGGTATAGGATTTGATTTTCAAAAAGACACAAAAAATTTGAAAATACGATTAAATCTTTATTTGACTCGATAGAACGGTCGATATAATTTAATGTTTAAAGATTATTTCATGTAAATGTTGGCCGCGGCTCCGCTTTAGATTGCCCATGCGCAAGGTCCAATTTTGGCACACCCTCTCCAACATATCGGCCGGTATCTCACGAATAAATGCTTCAATATTGGCTTCCAGTGCGTCAATCGTTGCTGGTTTATCCCTGTAGACATTAGCCTTAACATGGCCCCACAAGAAATAGTCCAACGGCGTTAAATCACACGATCTAGGCGGCCAATTGACGGGCCCCAAACGTGAGATAAACTGTTCACCGAACTCGCCTCTCAGTAGCGCCATTGTTTCGTGTGCGGTGTGGCATGTGGCACCGTGTTATTGAAACCACATGTTAGCCAAGTCCAGCTCTTCCATTTAGGGCAAAAAAAGTATGTTAACATCGCACGGTAGCACTCGCCATTCACAGTTATGTTCCGGCCATTGTCGTCTTTGAAGAAGTACGGCCCGATGTCACCGGCCCATAATCCACACCAAACAGTGATTTTTTCGGATGCATTGGTAGCTCTTGCAATGCTTCTGGCTGGTCCTCACTCCAGATGCCGCAATTTTGCTTGTTAACGTACCCATTCAACCAGAAATGAGCTTCGTCGCTGAACACAATTTTTCGATAAAAATGTGGATCTTCCTCCAACTTTGCCAGCGCCCATTCACCAAATTGGAAACGTTGTGGGAGGTCATGTGGCTTCAATTCTTGCACCAGCCGTATCTTATAAGGTTTTACACCCAAATCCTGTCGCAAAATTTTCCACGTAGTGCAGTAACAGAGGCCCAATTGCTGCGAACGGCGGCGAATCGACATTTCACGGTCATCACTAACACTGGCGGATACAGCCGCAATATTTTCTTCAGTCCTCACTGTACGTCTGCGTGTTGGTGGTTTAATGTCCAATAATGTAAACTGGGTTCGAAATTTAGTCACAAGCTTCCGAATAGCTCCCTCAGTAGGCCGACCAAATTGCCCATAAATTGGAAGCAGTGCTCGATGCACTCTCTTAACCGAGCATGAATTTTGATAGTAAAATTCAATAATTTGCAAGCGTTGTTCGTTCGTAAGTCGATTCATGGTTAAATTATAGACCAAACTGAACAAGTTTGACAATGACACAAGACACGATTCACGCGTCATCTGTCAAAAACAGTGTTGCCAAAAAGATGCTAGCAAAAAAATCACCCATTACTCTAATATAACAAAATTAGGAATTTGAGACATGTTGTTCTAATACTGTTTAATGGCGTCTGAATTGCATCTTTCCATACGTTGTTTGACTAAAAATATCTTATAATGCTCGTAATCCGCTATAATCGCAAAGGTGCGTGACGTTCAGCAATAAGATCATTACGCCCCACTTCCGTATCTGAAAATAAAGGAAAAAAAGGTAGCTGGTAGTCGAGTTGATTTAAAGGTTCCGTTTTTGGGATATGCAAAACGTTCGCTTATGATGTGTAATGTCATAAACGTGGTCAAGTATACCGAGAAAAATTGTTAGCTATCAACGTGAGCGGTCGGTACTTAAGTGCCTAGAAGGGTCGGCTATCAAACGTTACATTAGTAAAATCTTGATGGAAATAACGGCTACCTTGTGCGCGTTGGCAAAGAAACGCATAGAGGTTAGATTGGTTTGGACGAAAGCACATTCAGGAATACGCGGCAATGAGATAGTCGACAAGGCAGAACGAGAAGCTTGTTTTGTAGGAAATACTGGATACAAAAAATGTTTCAATAAATGCTATTAATAAGATCTATCAAAAATAATATGCAGCGCAGGAGTATATATTGTAGCAGTAATTCCAGAAACCCCGATGCAATAATCAGTCCTTCTTTACCAGTCAGGTCACCACACATTTTCGGTTATCAAGTCGGAAGATTTTATTCAAAACGAATAACGAGATTGAGACTAATTCATTGTAGATTCGGAGACCACCTTTTCAGGGAATCATTGAGAATACTCGTGCGACCGTGTCAACGCCAAAATAGCAGATTTAAACCATATTTTCTTTGAATGCACAATGAATGAGCCACACGTTTCTAATTTATACTAAGTGACATATAAATCCGAACACCCAGCTTAAATGGTTTTATTTTAATAAAAGTTGGTGAATGTATTTATCTTACTGTAAATAACAAGTGAAAAAATTTTCAGCCTTATCAGTTGGACATTCCGGTTTTATACTGCTTTTTTTTAATTCACTAACGCTCTAAAAATGAATATTTCAGCCGCAGTAAAGAATCAACGTTGGCGGATTTTGGTTCTTGACATCCTTTACGATCGGTTACGATGCCTAGAGTACGGAGACCTGTACGATTTCGTCAACTTAGTGAGTTTGATAGGGACCGTATAGTGGGACTTCGGGAAGCTGGACTTTCTTTTCGGGCAATTGCAGTTAGAGTGCACTGTGGTTAGGTGTTGTCAGGCATGGCTTCGAGAAGGCCGTACGCAAAGAGCAAGGGGCACTGGACGCCGCCGTAGAACAACAGACCGTGAAGATCGCCGCCTAAGATTATTGGCCTTAAGGGACCGTTTCTCCACTACCAGGTCCATTGCAAATGAATGGTTTGCAGAACACGGAAGACCTATTGGCATGCGAAGTGTTTACCGACGAATGAGAAGTTTTGGCTTGTTTTCATAGCGGCCACACTGGGTCCTCCCTTTAACTCGAGAACACCGACGTAATCGCCTTGAGTGGTGCAGACAACGGTCACTCTGGGATCAGACATGGAACAATATTGTCTTTAGTGACGAGTCTCGATTTTGTTTAGGCATGCACGATGGTCGTGCCAGGGTTAGAAGGCGACGTGGTGAAAGGAGGAATCCACAGTTTTTTTGTTGAAAGACATGTTCATCACACTGTTGGAGTTATGGTTTGGTGTGCTATAGCTTATGGTTCCAGGTCACCTTTAATCTTCATCAGAGGTAACATGAACGCGCAGCGTTATATCCACGAAGTTCTAGAACCCCATCTTTTACCCTATCTTGACACCCTGGCAGATCCAACTTTCCAACAAGATAATGCCCGACCACATGTTGCAAGAGTCACAATAGACTTCTTTCAACATAATGATGTCACATTGTTACCATGGCCACCAAGATCTCCCGACTTATCCCCAATTGAGCACGTGTGGGATACGATGGGTAGGAGATTGCTCATATAATATAAAGATTAATTTTGGAGGATCAAAGCAGTTCCAATTCAACTGTCATCATTGCTAAGTTTGAAAAGAAAGTTCATTCTGGATAAAATAGTCGAGTCCCCAAAATTAGCTAAGCACTACGTAACAAAAATTATAAAAATTACAATTACCTGTATTTTGAGCAACATTAACAAGTGTTTGAAACATGTTACTGTTTGGTTTATCGATATTTATTCTGAATCAGACAAATAATGCAAGTGCATTGTTACACCCGAATCTGTTATTTCATGGTGAGGCATTTATAACAAAAAAAATAATTCAATGAAGGTTGTCTCCTTTGTTCGCTTCGTATTATTTACAATGGAATAGTAATACCAATTTTAGAATTATCTCGTGTCAAATCGAGACAGCGGTATACTATTAGTGGTTTTTCGATAGTTGTGTTCGTCTACTGTTGCTCACCGCTACTTGTGAGAAAACGGCTTAGAAACCACAACTATTCGCACCGCGTAGACTAGATTGAATCGACTGTGTTATGCTCACACGGAAATAATTATTAACGTTATTATATACTAAGTGACATATAAATTCGAACACCCAGTTTAAATGGTTTTATTTTAATAAAAGTTGGTGAATGTATTTATCTTACTGTAAATAACAAGTGAAAAAATTTGCAGCCTTATCAGTTGGACATTCCGGTTTTTATACTGCTTTTTTTTTTAATTCACCAACGTTGAAATGAATATTTCAGCCGCAGTAAAGAATCAACGTTGGCGGATTTCGGTTTTTGACATCCTTTACGATCGGTTACGATGCCTAGAGTACGGAGACCTGTACGATTTCGTCAACTTAGTGAGTTTGATAGGGGCCGTATAGTGGGACTTCGGGAAGCTGGACTTTCTTTTCGGGTAATTGCAGTTAGAGTGCAAAGAAGTGTAGACACTGTGGTTAGGTGTTGTCAGGCATGGCTTCGAGAAGGCCGTACGCAAAGAGCAAGGGGCACTGGACGCCGCCGTAGAACAACAGACCGTGGAGATCGCCGCCTAAGATTATTGGCCTTAAGGGACCGTTTCTCCACTACCAGGTCAATTGCAAATGAATGGTTTGCACAACACGGAAGACCTATTGGCATGCGAAGTGTTTACCGACGAATGAGAAGTTTTGGCTTGATCTCATACCGGCCACACTGGGTCCTCCCTTTAACTCGAGAACACCGACGTAATCGCCTTGAGTGGTGCAGACAACGGTCACTCTGGGATCCGGAATGGAACAGTATTGTCTTTAGTGACGAGACTCGATTTTGTTTAGGCATGCACGATGGTCGTGCCAGGGTTAGAAGGCGACGTGGTGAAAGGAGGAATCCACAGTTTTTTGTTGAAAGACATGTTCATCACACTGTTGGAGTTATGGTTTGGGATGCTAAAGCTTATGGTTCCAGGTCACCTTTAATCTTCATCAGAGGTAACATGAACGCGCAGCGTTATATCCACGAAGTTCTAGCACCCCATCTTTTACCCTATCTTGACACCCTGGCAGATCCAACTTTCCAACAAGATAATGCCCGACCACATGTTGCAAGAGTCATAATAGACTTCTTTCAACATAATGATGTCACATTGTTACCATGGCCACCAAGATCTCCCGACTTATCCCCAATTGAGCACGTGTGGGATATGATGGGTAGGAGATTGCTCAATTTGCAACGTCCTCCTCAGACTCTAGAAGCACTTCGAGAGGAGTTGGTGGTTGCCTGGAATGAGATACCACAGGAGGACATTGATCACCTGATCAGAAGCATGCCTAGGCGCGTTGGAGAATGCGTAGCACATCAGGGTGCATCCACACATTATTAAAGGTCAAAGGGCTTTAAAGCAGTGCAATCATTTTGAAATTTTTATCATTTACTTATTATGCTTCATTAAGTACTTATACAAAATTTGATTAAAATAAAACCATTTAAACTGGGTGTTCGGATTTATATGTCACTTAGTATATTATTGTAACAATAGTCGGATTGACTTTTCTTTGGATTGATCTGTATGAACATACTAACACACTAACAGGATTTGAGATCTCTTTTTTTGCCTTTTGCTGCATTTTGTGAAAAAAGCCCAGCCACTTCAAGAGGACTTGCCAGCAGCCCTTTTCAGAGCTGGTTTCTGCTCAACTGAAGAGCCACATAACAACTGCTGAAGCAAATTGTCTATTGAGGCTTCACAGAGACAAGTCTGCGTATGAAATCTTCTACAGGCACATGGCTTGTCGAAGCAATTGACCTCATTTGGGTCGATGTCTGAGACTGAGGGTTTCATTATAGCTTGCCAAGATGGTGTCTGCGGTACCTTGATATATGGTAGTAAAGTAGTCTATTGGCACAACGTAGCTCTGCGAGTGCTGTACTACCATTTGAAGCACTATCACGCTATAGATTAGGGTTTCCCAAGCTTTTTTTTTTGTTGAGGCACCCCGGACTATAAATTATATTTTCATGCTGCCCTTTACTTTTTCAATGAATACAAAAAAACGCACATTATATATACTGAGTGACATATAAATCCGAACACCCAGTTTAAATGGTTTTATTTTAATAAAAGTTGGTGAATGTATTTATCTTACTGTAAATAACAAGTGAAAAAATTTTCAGCCTTATCAGTTGGACATTCCGGTTTTTATACTGCTTTTTTTTAATTCACTAACGCTCTAAAAATGAATATTTCAGCCGCAGTAAAGAATCAACGTTGGCGGATTTTGGTTCTTGACATCCTTTACGATCGGTTACGATGCCTAGAGTACGGAGACCTGTACGATTTCGTCAACTTAGTGAGTTTGATAGGGGCCGTATAGTGGGACTTCGGGAAGCTGGACTTTCTTTTCGGGCAATTGCAGTTAGAGTGCAAAGAAATGTAGACACTGTGGTTAGGTGTTGTCAGGCATGGCTTCGAGATCACTGGACGCCGCCGTAGAACAACAGACCGTGAAGATCGCCGCCTAAGATTATTGGCCTTAAGGGACCGTTTCTCCACTACCAGGTCCACTGCAAATGAATGGTTTGCAGAACACGGAAGACCTATTGGCATGTGAAGTGTTTACCGACGAATAAGAAGTTTTGGCTTGTTTTCATACCGGCCACACTGGGTCCTCCCTTTAACTCGAGAACACCGACGTAATCGCCTTGAGTGGTGCAGACAACGGTCACTCTGGGATCAGGAATGGAACAGTATTGTCTTTAGTGACGAGTCTCGATTTTGTTTAGCCATGCACGATGGTCGTGCCAGGGTTAGGAGGCGACGTGGTGAAAGGAGGAATCCACAGTTTTTTGTTGAAAGACATGTTCATCACTCTGTTGGAGTTATGGTTTGGGGTGCTATAGCTTATGGTTCCAGGTTACCTTTAATCTTCATCAGAGGTAACATGAACGCTCAGCGTTATATCCACGAAGTTCTAGAACCCCATCTTTTACCCTATCTTGACACCCTGGCAGATAAAACTTTCCAACAAGATAATGCCCGACCACATGTTGCAAGAGTCATAATAGACTTCTTTCAACATAATGATGTCACGTTGTTATCATGGCCACCAAGATCTCCCGACTTATCCCCAATTGAGCACGTGTGGGATATGATGGGTAGGAGATTGCTCAATTTGCAACGTCCTCCTCAGACTCTAGAAGCACTTCGAGAGGAGTTGGTGGTTGCCTGGAATGAGATACGACAGGACGACATTGACCACCTGATCAGAAGCATGCCTAGGCGCGTTGGAGAATGCGTAGCACATCAGGGTGCATCCACACATTATTAAAGGTCAAAGGGCTTTAAAGCAGTGCAATCATTTTGAAATTTTTATCATTTACTTATTATGCTTCATTAAGTACTTATACAAAATTTTATTAAAATAAAACCATTTAAATTGGGTGTTCGGATTTATATGTCACTTAGTATACGTACCTCGGTTCTCTCTTTCTACTTAGGGCACACGATTTGCGGACCAACTAGTGCACCCCCTGCGGGATTTGTACGCAATTTTGAGGATTAAAATTAAATTAAAAAATCCACGCTTGTCGCCAGAACGCACATGCTCGTGTGTCAATGTTTATGCAGGCTGCCGACAAAGTCTCGATCCGTCCCCATATAAATAACCATGAAATTTTCGGGTGTTTCGGGATATGGCTCGCGCTAATCCTCACCATCTGCGGCTATACTTAACCGCAATGTTTTCTCCTAATTACCCGCCGGTCCTTTTTTGCCGGCGAGGCGACAAGTGACGCTGCTGTTCCAAGTCTTGCGACAACATCATCTGTTTACGCGTCTCACCGTACAAGCCGACCGTTGTATTATTATTGGATACGTCACTTTGCCTGCGTCCAAGGCCTATTTGTACTCATACCCTTAATTGGAAACTCCAATTTATTAGGGCTTCAGTTTGCAAGGATGGTGCAATTTATCCTCGTTTTGTCGCTCGTGTGTTGGAAAATCTATGCGATACCAATAGAAGGTGACATACATTTCATGCTAAACTATCAAAATCAGAAAATGAAGGTTTTTTTGTCTCATAGTTGATGGAAACTTCAAAATGATTGCACTGCTTTAAAGCCCTTTGACCTTTAATAATGTGTGGATGCACCCTGATGTGCTACGCATTCTCCAACGCGCCTAGGCATGCTTCTGATCAGGTGGTTAATGTCCTCCTTGTGGTATCTCATTCCAAGCAACCACCAACTCCTCTCGAAGTGCTTCTAGAGTCTGAGGAGGACGATGCAAATTGAGCAATCTCCACCCATCATATCCCACACGTGCTCAATTGGGGATAAGTCGGCAGATCTTGATGGCCATGGTAACAATGTGACATCATTATGTTGAAAGAAGTCTATTGTGACTCTTGCAACATGTGGTCGGGCATTATCTTGTTGGAAAGTTGGATCTGCCAGGGTGTCAAGATAGGGTATAAGATGGGGTTCTAGAACTTCGTGGATATAACGCTGCGCGTTCATGTTACCTCTGATGAAGATTAAAGGTGACCTGGAACCATAAGCTATAGCACCCCAAACCATAATTCCAACAGTGTGATGAACATGTCTTTCAACAAAAAACTGTGGATTCCTCCTTTCACCACGTCGCCTTCTAACCCTGGCACGACCATCGTGCACGCCTAAACAAAATCGAGACTCGGCACTAAAGACAATTCTGTTCCATTCCTGATCCCAGAGTGACCGTTGTCTGCACCACTCAAGGCGATTACGTCGGTTTTCTCGAGTTAAAGGGAGGACCCAGTGTGGCCGGTATGAAAACAAGCCAAAACTTCTCATTCGTCGGTAAACACTTCGCATGCCAATAGGTCTTCCGTGTTCTGCAAACCATTCATTTGCAATGGACCTGGTAGTGGAGAAACGGTCCCTTAAGGCCAATAATCTTAGGCGGCGACCTTCAGGGTCTATTGTTCTACGGCGGCGCCCAGTGCCCCTTGCTCTTTGCGTACGGCCTTCTCGAAGCCATGCCTGACAACATCTAACCACAGTGTCTACACTTCTTTGCACTCTAACTGCAATTGCCCGAAAAGAAAGTCCAGCTTCCCGAAGTCCCACTATACGGCCCCTATCAAACTCGCTAAGTTGACGAAATCGTACAGGCCTCCGTACTCTAGGCATCGTAACCGATCGTAAAGGATGTCAAGAACCAAAATCCGCCAACGTTGATTCTTTACTGCGGCTGAAATATTCATTTTTAGAGCGTTAGTGAATTGAAAAAAAGCAGTATAAAAACCGGAATGTCCAACTGATAAGGCTGAAAATTTTTTCACTTGTTATTTACAGTAAGATAAATACATTTTATCAGAAATCCGCTTTACCCGAAATAGATCGCATACAATAATTTATCCGTTTTAACGAAAGTTGTTCGGAAAATCGGCGCATAGTCGTTCCCCTTTCGGAGTTGGCGTCATTATATTCGCTGTCGGTGATTCCCCAAGCGCAATTGCGGAAGTCACTGGTATGCGTGCGTGTATGTTTGTTTCAGTCAGGTTCATAATCGATAAGATGGTCAGCATAGAAATAAACATAAACGTGTTGTTAAAAACGTGGCAAGTGATTTGGGTGTAGGCGCGAGTACTATTTCAGAATGGAAAGAACAACGCGAGGAAATTGAAAAGTGATCTAGTGTTCTGACATCATCGCAGCCGTCACGGAAGACTATGAAAAAGGGGGAATATCAAAAAGTGGAGGATGCTTTATAGGGGCCGTTTAAGTATTACGTGAGCAGATTTATTACAGTTATTTACCCCCCCATCGCCCTTGTCAGCAAAAGTAAGCAAAGCTCTTACCCCCTCCCCCCATGCTTACGTAAACATTTGTCAATTAAAGTACTGTTTTTTTTAATATTATAATAATAACGTTCTAATTATAATTTGAAAAATAAGAAAATAGATTTAGGATAGAGATTATATTTTACTGATACGGTATACGAGAATTAAAAGTTTTGCGGAGAAAAGTTATCTGCTGCATTAAAATTTGGAGAACATTTTAAAGAAATAATAAAGCAGTGTGGTTTAAATCCAGAACAAATTTACAACTGCGATGAAACGGACCTAAACTATAAAATGTTACCGGCGCAAAGTTTAGATTCAAAACAAAAATCTGGAGCTCCTGGTTACAAACAGTAAAGAACATGTGACTATCCTTGCTTGTAGCAATGCTTCCGGTACACACAAACTTCCTTTGTTGTTAATCGGAAAATCAGCTAAACCAAGAACATTTAAACACGTTGGTCCCAACGCTCTTCCAGTGTAGAATAAAAATAAAAAAAATGCCTGGATGGATGCCGCTCTATTTAAGGACGGGTTTTACAATCATTTTGTTCCCAAGACAGAACGATATTTGAATTTTGGAAAAATGAATAAGTCAAAAATTTGGTAAATAATCTGAAGATATGGAAATATTTTTTTTTAAATTTCGAAATTTGAAAAAAGCTCAAGTACTTTTGTTGTTTTGAGGCTAAAAATTCAGAAACAAATTGTACTTAAAAAAATAAAAATAAAACACGCTTCAATAGTAAATCGAACTAAAAAGTAGAAAATAATTTTTAAATATAGGAGAGTTTTTTGCAATAGAAAGACGAACAATCAAGCATGACTGATGAATTTGGAATACGATCCATATAAAAATTACCTTGCGTAGACTATGAGAATAACAACGAAAACTTATATGAGCTCGTCGTAAAAACAGCAGGGTATGATAATCTTACCTAACCAGATGTTGGTGAGTGAATTAATGGTGATGAATTGGTGGAAGAATTGACTGATACAGAACTAATAAAAATTGTAACAATGGCGATGGGACAGTTTTAAGTGATGCTAGTGACAATGAGACAGAAATATCACATTCTGAGGGATTAGAGGCCCCAAAAAGTCTGATTAACTTGAAATTTTGTTCAGGGGTCAAGGACCGATGACAATACTCAAATTGCAGTTTGAAAAATTTGAAAAAATATTTCGAAATTTGGAAAATCAATTGGTTTGAAATTTTGGAAAATTGAATAATTCTGAAATTTGGTAAATAATCTGAAGATATGGAAATATTTTTTTTTTAAATTTAGAAATTTGAAAAAAGCTCTTAAGTACTTTTGTTATTAAATGTTAGAATATTTTTTTAAGTTTGTTTTATTATGCAAATATAGTTAATTGCACAACGTTTCCTTCCATGTTAATATATTAATTTTTATATCGATCTTAATCCAAATTAATTAATCATATTAGATTGTCTATTGCAGTAACACAAATTCTCCTATACTTGAAAATTATTTTCTACTTTCTAGTTCGATTTGCTATTCAAACGTGTATTTGAGTCTCAAAACAACAACAAAACTACTTATAATTAAAAACTTTGATTTTTGGTATATTTTACTAGTATATTTGACAATAAATCTTGATTCCAATTTTTCTCAATTTCGAGATTTTCAAAATTTCCGTATCCTCAAATTTTCCAAATTTACGAATTATCATATCATTTGCCAAATTTTCAAATAAAATTCTTCCCCAAATTTCAAAATTATATTTTTTAAAACTGTCAAATTGTCATCGGCCCTTGACCCCTCTGCAAATTTTCAAGTGAATAACTTCTTGAAATTGTTGAAAATTAGATAGAAAGATTCCTTTACATACATTTCTCAGAAAATTAAGTCACTTTTTATGTATACATTCACTTTTTTTTGAAAATCTCAATTTTCCCACTTAAATTGATGCTTCGGGCCGCCAACACCGCTGTAACGGGTTGGAACGTCAAAAATGTGACTTTCTAGGAGAACGTCGTTATTTCTCTTCACATTTTCGCCCCGTCGTGAGCGCCAATGAACCCCGGTAAAAGTGAATCTAAGAATGTTACCCGTAACACGCTTTTTACCCGGCAACGGCAATATTGCAGAAATGCAAGACGCCATGCCAGACGTCTGAACAGACGATTCTATTTTCGTGTTTGTTATGTCAAGTGCTAGGTGGAAATACCTGCGACTGGCGAAAATAGCACGGATATCAGACTCTTAGATGCAAACGCTGCACGGCGCTTGTTCGTTCACGAGTAAAAAGTAATTCAACATAGCGATTTTAGACGGTCTTTCGTCTATATTTCGAACTTTAAACAAATTGATAAGGTACATAATTTCGCTTGATGCGGCACAGTGAACACAAATTTATTGCAAAAAGTAGAATCTACGAGTAGTATTAGCTACTACATTAGAGTTTTACCACTTGCCAAATCGATAAACAGTCAACAATCAAACACAAAGATATTACAGCAGACGCTCGATAACGTAAACACGGGATAATGAAAACTTGCGCTAATGTAAACACAAACTTCGTTCTATAGGATCAAACGGAACGCGCGATAACGTAAACAATGTGTACGCTCGATAACGTAAACAACTCTCGGCGCACGGAAACAGCGCGACGGTAAAATGCTGAAGCATCGATGATTTATGTCGGGCGTCGGGGAGTCCCCGATTTATGATGTAGAGTGTAGGGGATTCACCTCTGCGATAAAATACGACAAACTCGGTCAGTCGTATGATCGTTTAGGATACGTTTATACGTACGTATGTATTTCATTTTTGAACTTAACTGAATACATTGTACGCGTTAATATATTTTACGACTATGGCATCCACATCCTATAAAAGAAAGTGTTTAAAGTTGAGTGAGAAAGTGAAAATCATAGACAAAGTTGCACTAGGTGCGGGAGTTACACAGTTAGCCAAAAAATATGGAGTATCGAAAGCAACAATCTGTAAAATTAAGCGTATGAAAACTCAAATTTTACAAAGAACGTGCAATACATTTGGAAAAAGGAAAACTTTAAAAAATGCGAAGGCACCTAACATGGAAAATACCCTGTATAAGTGGTTTTTAAAACAACGGGAAAATTATGTCCCAGTTAGTGGCGAAGTACTTAAACAGAGAGCGAGACTGTTAAATGAAAAACTGAAAATTTCGTAGCTAGTGATGGCTGGCTACAGCGATTAAAAACAAGATATGGAATTCGACTGCTGTGAAAAATTATCAGCACAACCACAATTAGTGCAACCATTGAAAGAAAAATTGATGAAAACAATTACCGAGCTAGATTTAAGAATGGAACAAATTTACAACGCAGATGACAGTGGCCTTTACTGGAAAATGTTACCAGAGAAAAGCTATGCTGCATCATTTGAAAAATCTGCCCCGGGAAGAAAGCCGGAGAAACAACGAATAACGTTTCTAGCCTGCACTAATGCTAATGGTTCACACAAAATAAAGCCACTGGTAATTGGGAAAGCAAAAAATCCGCGCTCATTTAAAAATGTTAATATCCCTTTTGATTATGACTGTTCAAAAACCGCTTGGATGACTAGCAGTATATTCCTGAAATGGTTCCACAGGTGCTTTGTCCCTCAGATATGACAATCAATTATCACAAATGCTCTATTCATAATTTGAAGACGTGTTTTCAATTTGTAGGTAAAAGGTTTCCTAAAACAACAGAAGCTTCCAATAAAAGCGTTGTTACTATTGGATAATACACCAAGTCATCCTCCCGAGCAACAACTGAGGAGCAGGGATGGGTCAATTTTCGTCATGTACATGCCGCCCAACGTAACACCGTTAATACAACCGATGGACCAGAATATAATAAGACTCACCAAACTCTACTATAGGAAGTTTCTACTTTCGTCTGTCTTATCAAAGAATCCTGAAAACTTATCTGAGGCTTTAAAAAAAGTAACATTACGAGAAGCTGTTTTAGATTTACATATGGCCTGGAATGAACTTAACCAGGAAACTATTCAAAAATGTTCTAACAATCTCTTTTGTACCAATAATGAAGATGATGAAGAAGACGATGTCCCCTTAAGCGTAATTAGAGAACGTTTGCGATCCAATAATGATAATGTTATTAGTGTGTCATTGGATGTTGTTGATTTATTGAAAACAGTGAATCCCAACATTGTTTGTACTCCTGCTGATATTAATTTATGGAACGAAGATAAGCAGACGACTGATGCTGAAAAGGAGGAGGATATGGACAGTGAGGATGATGAGAACGATCCCATTGAAGTCAGAAGTGTAGTGACTGACGCGCAAGCTATACAAGCTTTTAACCAAGCTTTAGATTGGGCTGAAAGAAAAGAAGTTTCATATACGGATATTTTAGTTCTTCGTAAATTACGGGCGCAGGCATTGGAAGACAATGCTAAGCGCAAATTTACGCAGACAAAAATTGTTAATTATTTTTCTTCTAATTAAAAAAATACTTATCGCTGTTAGAATATTTGTTTATTTTGTTATAAATAGTATGTATTAAACGTTTCTTTTAATAAATCAAATATTATATAAATCACGTTCGCTAATGTAAACATTTCGATAATGTGAACCACACTTGGATTAAATTAGTTTACATTATCGAGCGTCTGCTGTATTTACAAATATCATACTGCAGATAAGAAAGCAAAAAACAGACAAACCCGCACAGAAACATATCCAATTCTTCTTCATCGTCATTAGCCCTACCACAAGAGTAAAACTTAAAGATGTTTGCAAATAAAAAGTATTAAATTGTCTAGAATTTAAACTTCGGACAAGAAAATTATACAATTGTGCAATACTTGTATATCACGCACAAAATTAACGGAGCACTTATCCCTTAGACTTTGTAGATCTTCTAAAATGTTTTGAGGCTAGCCAATTGGCGGGTAATTGCCATTTTCCTTGAAATGTAGCTACTTCAGTAATCGTCGCGGGATATTTTCAAGTTTATCTATTCAAAAGTTATAGATGGCATATTCAAGCTTTGAACGAACAAGTGAGCAATATAAAAGTTTAGTCGTATTAATGTCTTGTAATCACGACTATAGCGTATCGTATAGTAAAGCCCAATATTTTGTAACATTCAACAATAATCGTCTCTATATGACTATTGAAACAGTACTTACTATTAAAAAAAACACCTAAATCGTTGACTTCGACTTGTCAAGCATGTTGATGTTATATTGTGACCTGCCACAATCGTCAAGAGAACGAATCGGACAAAGAACCTTGAGATCGTCAGCATCTAAATGAATATCTATATCATTTATAAACAAAATGGAAAATAATGGCCCCAGGACAGACCCTTGGGGGACACCAGACATAATCGTATATTGATGACTCTAACTTCGAAGTTGAGTCATTCATTTTAACAGTGAGTAGATCTGATCAAAAGAAATGTTTTTTTCCTTTAACATTTTTCTGCTAAAATTAAAGTAACAAAGTTATAGCCCTTTAGAAGTTTGAGTACCGCCCTGTCTCAATAATAATATTATGTGCTCCTGTTTGGCAACAACGGATATAATCCGCCTTATCGGTTCATCGCATCGGAAACAAAAAAGCGAAAGAATTTGAAACGCTTATCACGATGTTTTTACTACAATTTTATTCAGTTGTATTCAGTCAATGTGTCAGTCGGTAACGCGTGAGTGAATAGTGGTATTTTTTGCGTTGCTCAAACGAAATAAAAAATGGCACATGTCTACGAAAATGCTGAACTTGTGGACATGATTCTTATTTACGGGAGGGGGGGAGTCTTTACCAAATGCTGTTGCGGCATCACGGATTTATGCGGATCGGTTTCCCAATCGAGTGCAACCAGCCCCTCGTGCCTTTGTTAATGTAGTACAAAGGGCTCGTGAATCAGGTGACTTAAGACCTCACAGAGGAGGGCATGCCGGTGCTCCAAGACCGCACGATCAAATACAGGTCCGCACTGAAATACTCCGCCATTGTCGTTTAAACCAGTTAGGTGGGACTTCGACAAGATTCAAGCAAAGAGGACTCTTTATACTTAATTAATCTCTAGCTTTCAATGGCCTTTGCCATCTTCATCAGGAGCTGCAATAACATTGAGAAGAAATAGCAACTATAGTGCAAAATGATTTTAAATTAACTCACAGTCGTATGTATGTGAAACTTATACATTTGTTTTTAATAATTTGAATAACGCTTTTGGTGAAGTCGTCTAAACATGTGTTGTATACAATACGACAATAATTTCGTATAGATACTTGACATAGACCTTTTACTTTTGTAAATGATTAGATTGTTTTTCTATATATCGAGAGTCAATTTTTCCATTCTTGCACGATCTGGCAACGTCTTTTATGCGGAGGCCGTCCGATTTTTCGGCTCAATCGCGTCCAATTTGGCATCGCAGCCTGTACGAGATCGCTCATGAGCTAATTCGGACGGAAGGCGGTTTACACGACGACGAAGCTGATCGACGGACGGGATGCTGTGCTATGGACGTACTAGCGGCGAAAAAGCCACTCTCTTCATAAACGCTTCTTTCTTTTACTTTTTTTCTCGCCAGTTTACTGGCAGGGCCGGAGTTCGGAGCTTTCGACGTATGGGACTCCCGTTGGAGAACTAAGGATAATAGCAGCACACATGTGAGTTTAGACGGGAAGACCCGGAAGATCTAATAAACAAAGGATAATAGTAGAAGAAGATCTGCAAGAGGATAGTACAGAAGAAGAACGCGGGACGAACAAGCATACCCTCGTAATACCGTAGTACGAACCCTAACACAAAATAGTTCGAACATTATCTTATTTTATCTTAAAATTTGTTTATTTTTTTAAGGTTACAAAATAACTTTTTTCTTTTATAAGACATTGAAATGTATTGTTTGGACACCATATTAACAAAATGATTATCAATTAATATGATATTAAACTATAAAACTAAACTGATATTGATAACGTAGCCCTTTGCCTTAGTAACAGCATTTTTTCTGGTTTGCATTGTATTAACAAGGTTTTCGCAGCCTTCCGCCTTAAAAGATTCCCATATATTTTGTAATCATGTTCCGTCCTCGTCGAAGTAAATATTTAGAATACATATTGTAGTACCCCTGTAGTTGTACCAAACCCTCACGATTTAAAGCGCGCACGCAGCGAAGGAAAACGGCACCGCACCCCTCCACCTACCTTCCCCTCTGGACGCCTATAAAGTCATTTAGTTGACACATACATTGCGAACACGTATATAGATTACTATTGCAGAGCGTTAGTAGTATGTTGTTGCAACTAGCATTGAACACCTACAATATGTATTCTAAATATTTACTCCGACGCGGACGGAACATAATTAGATGATCAAACGAACTTACCTGTAAGTGATGTTCGATCTTAATTATGTGAAGTCCTCGTCGAAGTAAATAGCTCCCTCTCTCCCTATGTATCACCCAATTGTTGCAACAACTTGGCTTTGAATAAAATTACTGTTTATTGGTGGCAAGAGAGGATGCAGGTAGGTTATGGGGGCGGTGCCGCTTTGAAATCGTGGGGGTTTTGTGCAGCTACGAGGGTACTACAATATGTATTCTAAATATTTAATTCATGTAATCTTACTCGTAAATCAGAAATGTATCATTGTGGATCATTTCTTATCTGCTGCTTCATTTTGTGCCATACAATTTCGATAATACTCGTATTCAAATCAGGCTACTACCGGAAGGCCAGTCAAGGACGGAAATATTATCTTGCAACCATTTTTTCGTGGTTTTGCATTTTACTACACTTTCGTAACTGTCCTCTCAGAGATAGTTGTCAATAGAATGACTGTAACATTTAATATACTAAGTGACATATAAATCCGAACATCCAGTTTAAATGGTTTTATTTTAATAAAAGTTGGTGAATGTATTTATCTTACTGTAAATAACAAGTGAAAAAATGTTCAGCCTTATCAGTTGGACATTCCGGTTTTTATACTGCTTTTTTTTAATTCACTAACGCTCTAAAAATGAATATTTCAGCCGTAGTAAAGAATCAACGTTGGCGGATTTTGGTTCTTGACATCCTTTACGATCGGTTACGATGCCTAGAGTACGGAGACCTGTACGATTTCGTCAACTTAGTGAGTTTGATAGGGGCCGTATAGTGGGACTTCGGGAAGCTGGACTTTCTTTTCGGGCAATTGCAGTTAGCGTGCAAAGAAGTGTAGACACTGTGGTTAGGTGTTGTCAGGCATGGCTTCAAGATTGCCGTACGCAAAGAGCAAGGGGCACTGGACGCCGCCGTAGAACAACAGACCGTGAAGATCACCGCCTAAGATTATTGGTCTTAAGGGACCGTTTCTCCACTACCAGGTCCATTGCAAATGAATGGTTTGCAGAACACGGAAGACCTATTGGCATGCGAAGTGTTTACCGACGAATGAGAAGTTTTGGCTTATTTTCATACCGGCCACACTGGGTCCTCCCTTTAACTCGAGAACACCGACGTAATCGCCTTGAGTGGTGCAGACAATGGTCACTCTGGGATCAGGAATGGAACAGTATTGTCTTTAGTGGCGAGTCTCGATTTTGTTTAGGCATGCGCGATGGTCGTGCCAGGGTTAGAAGGCGACGTGGCGAAAGGAGGAATCCACAGTTTTTTGTTGAAAGACATGTTCATCACACTGTTGGAGTTATGGTTTGGGGTGCTATAGCTTATGGTTCCAGGTCACCTTTAATCTTCATCAGAGGTAACATGAACGCGCAGCATTATATCCACGAAGTTCTAGAACCCCATCTTTTACCCTATCTTGACACCCTGGCAGATCCAACTTTCCAACAAGATTGTTACCATGGCCACCAAGATCTCCCGACTTATCCCCAATTGAGCACGTGTGGGATATGATGGGTAGGAGATTGCTCAATTTGCAACGTCCTCCTCAGACTCTAGAAGCACTTCGAGAGGAGTTGGTGGTTGCCTGGAATGAGATACCACAGGAGGACATTGACCACTTGATCAGAAGCATGCCTAGGCGCGTTGGAGAATGCGTAGCACATCAGGGTGCATCCACACATTATTAAAGGTCAAAGGGCTTTAAAGTAGTGCAATCATTTTGAAATTTTTATCATTTACTTATTATCCTTCATTAAGTACTTATACAAAATTTTATTAAAATAAAACCATTTAAACTGGGTGTTCGGATTTATATGTCACTTAGTATAATTTTATTTTGAGGTCATTAATTATGATTGATTGTTCGACCATCTACAACTGTAATATAAACTCTTTGTAATAAAAAATATTTTCTAATTTTTAGTGCGGTTAGCTATAAAAGCGTGTCTTTTTAGTTTTTCCATACTATTATTTGTTTGAAAAGAAACATTTATCGAGATGAGCAATGCCGCCTCTGTTCATCATTACAGAGGCCGATAATGGAACTTATCCCTCAACAGTCTGTAACGTGATAATTTATTATGATGCATATCTAGAGCGTTCTGACATATTACACCACTTTTTAGGGTTCGGTACCTCTAACTGGAAAAACGGAATCATTATATCTGCTGATCTCTCTCTCGTCGGTGCACGTCCAACATTATCTCACCATCCATCTGGCACACACAGCTCACCGCAACCTTAACAGAACGTTACCCGCTAGTCGGTCGCGTCATTTTTTCAGCATGGCGATTTTTTCGCTCAGTTGGAGATGTGAAGTGACCGCCGAAAATTAGCTTAAGCATGTATAACTAGACATCCAAATTTTGATTTACATACTGGTTTGCGGATTTGAATGTAGTGACATTGGCGCTTAGATGATGATGATGATGTTGATGACATTCACCTATTTCCGTACAACTACAGGCCTATAGCTATGCTTTGTGTTATAAGCAAGATGATGGAGAGGAGCATACATCGGGAGCTTCTGGACTGCCTCGAACGTCACGGCTTGATTAGCGATAGGCAGGATGGTCTCCGGAACCAGCGATCCACAGGGGACCTCCTAGTTTACGTCACGCAATTGTGGATTAAATTCATCCAGTCTTGTGGTGAGGCTCATGTCGTTGCTCTTGATATCACGAAAGCGTTCGATCAGCTGTGACACGTTGCGCTGACCGAGGACTTAATCTGACACTGTATACAAGTCCTGGATAAAACCTAGCCTTGAGTATTTTTTTTCAAAGTTTATTCGAAGTTTATTCAAATTCAAAAACCAATATAACTTACAAATTAAAAAACAACCTTCAGTACAATTTAAATAAAAAAAGCTTCAAAAATACATGAGCTTGTATACTCTTGCTACCCTGAATAACCAAGATTGCAACAGAAATCTGAGCAAAGATACTAGCATCAGACCTAGAACCAGCAAGTAACGGTATATGAATTGTGAAAATTCTGTATACTTTCGTAAAGGGTAAATGTCTGAATCTTGTCGTCACACATCCTTAATTACGTGTCTGCATAAACAAATCTAAAATTCATAACAATATACTAAAAACACTCAGAAGTATAATTATAGAGTACATAAAATATGAATATCTGAAATATGATAATATAGGGATATTTCGAGTAAGGTGGTCAAACTATGTTGTTTAAACAATAAAAATTTTGCGTAAAGGTTAAGCAGAGAAACAAGAGTACTACAATTTACTACAAAAGAATAGACACCTAAGCTATAAGCTTGTGTGTGCCATACAATATACAAATTCAATGCATGGCTAATGGTTATAAGGTATATTATGAGCAAATGTATATAAAAAAAAAAAGAAATAAAAAAAAACATTAGATAGAAACGAAATTACTGAGTTGAGTCAAGCCACCGACGATGCAAGCATGTCAAAGTTATTTAAGATGAACTTCTTAATTCTTTTTTTGAGAGGATTTTATATTCTAGGGGTAATTTATTATACAACCTAATACCATCAAACTTTATGCATTTTTGGCAAACAGATTTATTCACTCTGGTATAGGTGTAACTTATATTTATTTTAGTTCTTGTTTCATAAGCGTGGCAGATTGGAACATTGTTTCGGGAGTGAACAAATTTTAGAGCAGCAAAAATATATAAACCTCTAACATTCAAAAGATCATTTTCAATGTAAACAAATCTGCAACTTGACCTACA
Source organism: Acanthoscelides obtectus (assembly GCA_963669975.1). Lineage (NCBI taxonomy): Eukaryota > Metazoa > Arthropoda > Insecta > Coleoptera > Chrysomelidae > Acanthoscelides > Acanthoscelides obtectus. The sequence continues at coordinate 10,559,708 of CAVLJG010000007.1, read as the reverse complement.
TGGGATACGAAAAATAGTCCTGACAATATAATTTTGCGTGGTTTGTAGTATTTTTAAAGTATTAGTGTATGCAGCTTCCCAAATACTTATCCCGTATGTTAGTAGAGACCCCACAAACGAGTTACATATTGAGAGAAGACTCTTTCTGCTTAAAATATTCCTAAGAATGAAAAACTTATGAATAATTCTCCTTAATTTCGATGCCAAAAGCTCGGCATGACTCTGCCATTTTAAATTACTGTCAACAATGATTCCTAAGTATCTAATAACTTCAACTCTTTCGACAGTGTCAGCACTATCATTTATAATTAATGTTCGGTGGTGTAATGGCATGCCTGCTTTGGTTGGAGAAAACGTTACATACTTAGTTTTAGAGATATTAAGTTTAAGTAAATTGTTATCCAACCAGCATTTGACTTTATTTAATGACAACTCGGCATTCCGTATTGCGTCATCCCATGAATGACCAGCGCAAACTAAAACAGTATCGTCTGCATATGATATCATTTTACAGTTGAAATTACATCGAAGTAGCTCATTTATGTATATGAGGAACAGTGTTGGTCCCAAAACCGTCCCCTGAGGCACACCTATTTTGATCTTTTGAATGTTGCTTAAATCTGACCCTACCTTAACTTGTTGTAATCGATCAGCCAAATAGTCCTCAAATAACTTCAGAACTCCGCTACGCACTCCAACACTTTCTAGTTTCTTTAATAAAATTGTATGAGATACTGAATCGAAAGCCTTTTGAAGATCTAGGAAAACTGCAACAGTCTTATTTCCATCTTGAAAATTTTCAAGCACTTGTCCTGTAAGTTCTTGTAGAGATTGCTCTGTATTGCAATTTTTGCGGAACCCAAATTGACAGTTCGATATTATGTCATATTTCTCAAGAAAAGAACAAAGTCTGTTATTTAAACACTTCTCAAAAATCTTATCAAACACATTGATAACTGAAATAGGTCTATAATTGAACATATTGTCTTTACTTCCAGATTTAAATATTGGTGTCACTATGCTTTCTTTAAATTGGCGAGGAATTACTGAGGATTTGAAACAGAGGTTGATAATGTGAGTTATAGGGTGACTGATATACTTCATGATCATCTTGATAGTTTTAGTGTGTAAGCCATCTTTTCCGGGTGCGCTATTATTTTTCAGATTACAAACTATTTGTTGTAACTCTATGTTATCCACTGGAGTTAGAAACATAGAGTGAGCAATGTTGACGACATGAGGATCTGATGTATCAATAATTGAGTATTGATCAATCTGACTTGTTATTTGCTCACCTATATCAACAAAATATTTATTAAAAACACAGGCTATATCAGTGGGAGCGTCCAGATGCTGATTATTGTGATTAATTGATTTTACGTCATTTTTTTTTATTTTGCCAGCATTAGTTACCTCATTAATAACATCCCAGCTCTTCCTATAGTTATTACCAGCTAAAATGAGTTTTTGTGTATAATATTTATTTTTAGAGATCTTAATAAGATTAGTTACTCTGTTTCTGTAGGAGATATAGGACTGTCTCAATATCATTATCTTTCGTCAAACTCTGTTTCAACTCATCCCTCTTCTTGATCGAAGTAAGAATACCGTCAGTCATCCCACGGCTTGCGTTTTGGGTGCTGCCGCCCCGACTGCATTATTTATGCTCGATGCTAGTCCTACTTGAAGATCGTTTCGGAGTATTAATGCATACAGTTCCTCTTAGCTCGATAGTTTAGATGTAGACTAAATTCCCAAGAGGGTGAGAAAAGGGCCCCGTCAACAAAATCCACCAATGGAGGCCGATTTCTAGCCAAAAATTTCCACAACCCCGCAAATACCCAGCACTGGGTGTGAAATAGTTTCACTAACGTAGGTTGTGGCCGCTGAACTGCTACACGAGAGCACAGCAAAAAGTCCCGTTCAGTCTCTTATTTAAGGTCGACGGAAATTACAAAAAATTATGAGTCACAACGACAATTCTACAGGGTTTGTCTGGGCTGTAGGGTGGCTGCGGATGCGTTGGAATGCCGGCCTTGGTCAGGTAGCTGTTCACAAGAAAGGCGGTGTGAGCCGGGGCGTTGTCGTGGTGCGATGTCTTGTCGGACCCGACTGACCCTTCGTTTGAGTCTCCTGAGCACTTCCACGTAAAACTTGGCGTTGACGGTTTGTCCAGGAGGAACAAATTCATGGTGGACGATGCCTTTGATGTCAAAAAAGACAATGAGCATCGTTTTCACTTTGGATTTGCTCAATCTTCCCTTTTTTGGGCGAAGAGACGCCGTCGTGTGCCACTCGGAAGATTGCCTCTTTGTCTCTGGATCATACGCAAAGATCCACGACTCGCCACCTGCGATTACGTTATTAAAAAATTGGGGGTCACTTTCACACATGTTCAAATTTTCTTGGCACACTTCCACTCGCCGCAATTTCTGGTCGTCAGTGAGCACTTTTGGGACCATCTTCGCGCACACCTTGCGCATGTTCAAATGCTGTGTCACAATGTCATGAACCACAGATTTTGGTACATTTAACATCTGGGCAGTTAAACGAATACTTAGTCGACGGTGTGAGTTCAAAACTTTGCGCACACGAGTCACATTATCGGTGTTTGTCGAAGTCGAAGGTATTTCAGCACGATCTTCATCAGCGACCTCTTCCCGGCCCTCCAAAAAGGCCTGGTTCCACCGAAACACACCACTTCTTGCTAAAGCAACACCTGGGTAAGCCTGCTTGAACATATCAAACGTCTCTGTCGCAGATTTACCGAGTTTCACACAGAATTTAATCGCGTAACTCTGATTGACGGAAATTCTAATTGGTGATAATTTTACTTATCGATAACTTACGGACCGGTGGTGTTTTCACCGCGGTTCTTTGATAGCCAATACGTCTCCGATTCTTCAGTCATCATCCCGTTCATATATCATCTTCTAAAAGGTCGGAATTGAGTATCATCCCTTATAGCACCAGAAGCCCCCGTTTCGGTAGTATATAAAGGAAGGAAAACATCGAACCAATTATCCCAAACTTTCCACCAGACGATGGTAATCTGGCTCGACGCAGAAATTATTCAAAAATCATGACCGAACACGGGAAGAGTTGATGTAAAGCCAACTCATAAATAATTCAGATGTGTAGCTAGGAAAACGGAGAAAGAGAAGCTTTTGTTCACTTTTCGTCAATATAGCCAGCCGCGGCTCATAGTACGATAGAGTTGGGATACTCTCTTTCGGTAATTGAAATATATCAAAGCCGATTTTACTTTTCACGCCACTGGCGAGGAAGTGTTGTAATTGCACACATTTCAAAAATGCTCGGATTTTGATGAAATTCCCAGATAGAGGAAGAACGGAAAGCCTTTCTGGCGTTTGAAAATCGTTCCAGTGGTGGCAAAGCTAGGGGCAAAAAAAATCGATCAAACGCTTTTTTGACGTTTCCGAGGCTCCTGATTTTGTAGGGTTGTAGGGGATGATGAGGGTGTAGTGTATACAAAAAAATTGAATTATTAGGCCTTACATTAGACACATCTGCGATCTAAAAATTCCCCCTTTTCCGGCCATCTGGCAACGTGGGTAAACCTCGCCACACAGCTACGGTTAGACCGCCAAACAGAACTTTGTGTACACAGTTATATCTTCGTTGCGTTGCAGTGCGACCGATACGCGACGCGTGTGTTGAAAATATTTCTCTATCATTATAAATTTTACGGGTAAATGTATGGGGAATTGTATGATGAGTGAATTATATCCAAGGTTGCATAGAATCACCGGAGTTGGAAGTGCATAAGTATTAAAACGCCAAAAAAATTGAGATATCGTCCAACACTTTCAAACCCTCATGAATATTTCTGAAAATATTCGGGAAAAAAAAAACGAGGATATTTATTTTCTGTTTTTTTTTTGTTTCCATATAGCTTCTCCATCACTGGAACGATTTTCAAATTACAAAGGTTTTTTCGTCCTTGGCACAGAAATAACCTTGTGCCAAATTAATTTTCATCAAAATCAACATACTTTTTCGTAATGTTCATGTCAGGCAACATCAAAAAACATGTCTCATTTTCGAAATTTTTCGCGATTACTCTTGCGGGCCAATTGTAATGGGAAGTAAAAAGCGAGCAGTATTTATCTTCTACTATCCAAAAGTCACAAAAATTTCCGTTTTGTGCAACGAACCTATTTTTGTTTCCACGGCTTTTTAGCTAGAACCATTAGTTCCTGAAAGATGGTAAAAGATGCGTTTTCCAAGATGGCGCCGCGTCTTAATCCGCATAGGTGTCTGTTCTCCATATTGTATGATAAAAAAAATTGGCTTTCGTATATTTCCTCTTTCCTGATCGATCAATTCAATCCACATCTCTGCTGAAGACCTTTAACTCGTCGATTTCGGCCTTCTTGAAACGACGCTTGAGAATATCTCATTACAGTAGCTTTGTTTCGATTCACCCGATTAGCGATTTCTCTAGCCATGATAATGCAATGAAACAACAATGAAACAAATAAATATGTTCATATTGCTCGGATCCTGATATAATAAAAAAGCCAAACAAAAAATATGGCTCAGAATGCCTTGAACATTTTATCAGCGTTTTCTTCCATGAGAGCAAATATGTATACAAGTTTTTATCAAAATTGAATAAACATTTCGGGGTTACTTTCATATGTCACTTGGCATATACTGAGTTTTTTTTCAGATAATTTGAATATTGATAAGACAAACCTTGTATTAGTACGGGAGACAAAGGTAGACTTTAATATTTATATTATCTCTGCCTTCCCAATTTTAATTTAGGTATATGAAATATACTAAGTGACATATAAATCCGAACACCCAGTTTAAATGGTTTTATTTTAATACAATTTTGTATAAGTACTTAATGAAGCATAATAAGTAAATGATAAAATTTCAAAATGATTGCACTGCTTTAAAGCCCTTTGACCTTTAATAATGTGTGGATGCACCCTGATGTGCTACGCATTCTCCAACGCGCCTAGGCATGCTTCTGATCAGGTGGTCAATGTCCTCCTGTGGTATCTCATCCCAGGCAACCACCAACTCCTCTCGAAGTGCTTCTAGAGTCTGAGGAGGACGTTGCAATTTGAGCAGTCTCCTACCGATCATATCCCACACGTGCTCAATTGGGGATAAGTCGGGAGATCTAGGTGGCCATGGTAACAATGTGACATCATTATGTTGAAAGAAGTCTATTGTGACTCTTGCAACATGTGGTCGGGCATTATCTTGTTGGAAAGTTGGATCTGCCAGGGTGTCAAGATAGGGTAAAAGATGGGGTTCTAGAACTTCGTGGATATAACGCTGCGCGTTCATGTTACCTCTGATGAAGATTGAAGGTGACCTGGAACCATAAGCTATAGCACCCCAAACCATAACTCCAACAGTGTGATGAACATGTCTTTCAACAAAAAACTGTGGATTCCTCCTTTCACCACGTCGCCTTCTAACCCTGGCACGACCATCGTGCATGCCTAAACAAAATCGAGACTCGTCACTAAAGACAATACTGTTCCATTCCTGATCCCAGAGTGACCGTTGTCTGCACCACTCAAGGCGGTTACGTCGGTGTTCTCGAGTTAAAGGGAGGACCCAGTGTGGCCGGTATGAAAACAAGCCAAAACTTCTCATTCGTCGGTAAACACTTCGCATGCCAGTAGGTCTTCCGTGTTCTGCAAACCATTCATTTGCAATGGACCTGGTAGTGGAGAAACGGTCCCTTAAGGCCAATAATCTTAGGCGGCGATCTTCACGGTCTGTTGTTCTACGGCGGCGTCCAGTGCCCCTTGCTCTTTGCGTACGGCCTTCTCGAAGCCATGCCTGACAACACCTAACCACAGTGTCTACACCTCTTTGCACTCTAACTGCAATTGCCCGAAAATAAAGTCCAGCTTCCCGAAGTCCCACTATACGGCCCCTATCAAACTCCCTAAGTTGACGAAATCGTACAGGTCTCCGTACTCTAGGCATCGTAACCGATCGTAAAGGATGTCAAGAACCAAAATCCGCCAACGTTGATTCTTTACTGCGGCTGAAATATTCATTTTTAGAGCGTTAGTGAATTAAAAAAAAGCAGTATAAAAACCGGAATGTCCAACTGATAAGGCTGAAAATTTTTTCACTTGTTATTTACAGTAAGATAAATACATTCACCAACTTTTATTAAAATAAAACCTTTTAAACTGGGTGTTCGGATTTATATGTCACTTAGTATATGATAAAAAAAATTGGCTTTCGTATATTTCCTCTTTCCTGATCGATCAATACGATCCACATCTCTGCTGAAGACCTTTAACTCGTCGATTTCGGCCTTCTTGAAACCACGCTTGAGAATATCTCATTACAGTAGCTTTGTTTCGATTCACCCGATTAGCGATTTCTCTAGCCATGATAATGCAACGAAACAACAATGAAACAAATAGAACCAACACAGAAAAATCACTGATTATTAAATAAACATGTTCATATTGCTCGGATCCTGATATGAAAAAAAAGGAAAAAAAATATATGGCTCAGAATGCCTTGAACATTTTATCAGCGTTTTCTTCCATGAGAGCAAATATACTAAGTGACATATAAATCCGAACACCCAGTTTAAATGGTTTTATTTAAATAAAAGTTTGTGGATGTATTTATCTTACTGTAAATAACAAGTGAAAAAATTTCAGCCTTATCAGTTGGACATTCCGGTTTTTATACTGCTTTTTTTTAATTCACTAACGCTCTAAAAATGAATATTTCAGCCGCAGTAAAGAATCAACGTTGGCGGATTTTGGTTCTTGACATCCTTTACGATCGGTTACGATGCCTAGAGTACGGAGACCTGTACGATTTCGTCAACGTAGTGAGTTTGATAGGGGCCGTATAGTGGGACTTCGGGAAGCTGGACTTTCTTTTCGGGCAATTGCAGTTAGAGTGAAAAGAAGTGCAGACACTGTGGTTAGGTGTTGTCAGGCATGGCTTCGAGAAGGCCGTACGCAAAGAGCAAGGGGCACCGGACAACAACAGACCAGGTCCATTGCAAATGAATGGTTTGCAGTACACGGAAGACCTATTGGCATGCGAAGTGTTTACCGACGAATGAGAAGTTTTGGCTTGTTTTCATACCGGCCACACTGGGTCCTCCCTTTAACTCGAGAACACCGACGTAATCGCCTTGAGTGGTGCAGACAACGGTCACTCTGGGATCAGGAATGGAACAGTATTGTCTTTAGTGACGAGTCTCGATTTTGTTTAGGCATGCACGATGGTCGTGCCAGGGTTAGAAGGCGACCTGGTGAAAGGAGGAATCCACAGTTTTTTGTTGAAAGACATGTTCATCACACTGTTGGAGTTATGGTTTGGGGTGCTATAGCTTATGGTTCCAGGTCACCTTTAATCTTTATCAGAGGTAACATGAACGCGCAGCGTTATATCCACGAAGTTCTAGAACCCCATCTTTTACCCTATCTTGACACCCTGGCCGATCCAACTTTCCAACAAGATAATGCCCGACCACATGTTGCAAGAGTCATAATAGACTTCTTTCAACATAATGATGTCACATTGTTACCATGGCCACCAAGATCTCCCGACTTGTTGCCAGAGTCACAATAGACTTCTTTCAACATAATGATGTCACATTGTTACCATGGTCACCAAGATCTCCCGACTTATCCCCAATCGAGCACGTGTGGGATATGATGGGTAGGAGATTGCTCAATTTGCAACGTCCTCCTCAGACTCTAGAAGCACTTTGAGAGGAGTTGGTGGTTGCCTGGAATGAGATACCACAGGAGGAGATTGACCACCTGATCAGAAGCATGCCTAGGCGTGTTTGAGAATGCGTAGCACATCAGGGTGCATCCACACATTATTAAAGGTCAAAGGGCTTTAAAGCAGAGCAATCATTTTGAAATTTTTATCATTTACTTATTATGCTTCATTAAGTACTTATACAAAATTTTATTAAAATAAAACCATTTAAACTGGGTGTTCGGATGTATATGTCACTTAATACATGTATACAAGTTTTTATCAAAATTGAATAAACAATTCCGGGTGTTACTTTCATATGTCACTTGGCATATTTTCATCTAACTTTACTGAAGCAATAGTTGAAACGCCGCGTCGCCGTCTGCCGTTGTTACCCGGAAATTAGGTCAAAAGCAATGGGAAATAATAAATAGTTTGAATTCGAAATATTGAGCTGCTGCGGTGCCGAATTGTATTAGTTTTTTATACGGCGAGAAGGGATACAACGTAAATAGAATAAAGGATCGCATAAATACAAGTTAGGCTTTGAAGTCGACTGCCAATACATTCAATATTAACTCAGTTTTATTTCGTTCGCCGCTATTCTGACGTTCTCCCGAACTTTTGTTGTTGATTAGAATCGAAAGAGAAGCCTATTCTGTTTTATGGGGGTTGTAGCTTTTCGGCTAGATAGTAGATAGTATCGTAACATTTTGTATTTTTTCATTATCTAATACTTAAGTAGCCTATGTATGTTGGCAATCACAAATACCGTATACGTATGCCTTAACATTGTGTGATCAATATGAAGTAATAAGGTTAACATTAACCTGCAGGTATGCGGTAATTGTGTCAAAACTACACAGGGTATCCAAGGTAAGGATTCCATGCATGAGGATTTCAATACCTGTAGGAGATACAGCTTATGTTAAATTAGGAAAAAGGAGTTCTTTAGAGCGTTGATAATCTTGTAAAATATTCATGGCTTACTGAGGTATTTGGCCAAGTTTTGGCTCAGATTTCGTTCGTTGTCTTATTTGAGCCCAAGCTTAGATCATTCTGGCGAGTTGCCAAATAGTATGAAACAGCTGTCCATGGTTTGCCGTCAATTTCTCGGCACCACTTCTCAAACCAGGTATGTAATGTATACTAAGTGACATACAGGTATAAATCCGAACACCCAGTTTAAATTGTTTTATTTTAATAAAAGTTGGTGAATGTATTTATCTTACTGTAAATAACAAATGAAAAAATTTTCAGCCTTATCAGTTGGACATTCCGGTTTTTAATTCACTAACGCTCTAAAAAGGAATATTTCAGCCGCAGTAAAGAATCAACGTTGGCGGATTTTGGTTCTTGACATCCTTTACGATCGGTTACGATGCCTGGAGTACGGAGACCTGTACGATTTCGTCAACTTAGTGAGTTTGATAGGGGCCGTATAGTAGGACTTCGGGAAGCTGGACTTTCTTTTCGGGCAATTGCAGTTAGAGTGCAAAGAAGTGTAGACACTGTGGTTAGGTGTTGTCAGGCATGGCTTCGAGAAGGCCGTACGCAAAGAGCAAGGGGCACTGGACGCCGCCGTAGAACAACAGACCGTGAAGATCGCCGCCTAAGATTATTGGCCTTAAGGGACCGTTTCCCCACTACCAGGTCCATTGCAAATGAATGGTTTGCAGAACATGGAAGACCTATTGGCATGCAAAGTGTTTACCGACGAATGAGAAGTTTTGGCTTGTTTTCATACCGGTCACACTGGGTCCTCCCTTTAACTCGAGAACACCGACGTAATCGCCTTGAGTGGTGCAGACAACGGTCACTCTGGGATCAGGAATGGAACAGTATCGTCTTAAGTGACGAGTCTCGATTTTGTTTAGGCATGCACGATGGTCGTGCCAGGGTTAGAAGGCGACGTGGTGAAAGGAGGAATCCACAGTTTTTTGTTGAAAGACATGTTCATCACACTGTTGGAGTTATGGTTTGGGGTGCTATAGCTTATGGTTCCAGGTCACCTTTAATCTTCATTAGAGGTAACATGAACGCGCAGCGTTATATCCACGAAGTTCTAGAACCCCATCTTTTACCCTATCTTGACACCCTGGCAGATCCAACTTTCCAGCAAGATAATGCCCGATCACATGTTGCAAGAGTCACAATAGACTTCCTTCAACATAATGATGTCACATTGTTACCATGGCCACCAAGATCTCCCGACTTATCCCCAATTGAGCACGTGTGGGATATGATGGGTAGGAGATTGCTCAATTTGCAACGTCCTCCTCAGACTCTAGAAGCACTTCGAGAGGAGTTGGTGGTTGCCTGGAATGAGATACCACAGGAGGACATTAACCACCTGATCAGAAGCATGCATAGGCGCGTTGGAGAATGCGTAGCACATCAGGGTGCATCCACACATTATTAAAGGTCAAAGGGCTTTAAAGCAGTGCAATCATTTTGAAATTTTTATCATTTACTCATTATGCTTCATTAAGTACTTATACAAAATTTTATTAAAATAAAACCATTTAAACTGGGTGTTCGCATTCATATGTCACTTAGTATAGTTTTTCGTAATGTTCATGTCAGGCAACATCCAAAAACATGTCTCATTTTCGAAATTTTTTGGGATTACTCTTGCAGGCCAATTGTAATGGGAAGTAAAAAGCGAGCAGCATTTATGTTCTACTATCCAAAAGTCACAAAAATTTCCGTTTTGTGCAACGAACCTATTTTTGTTTTCATGGGTTTTTAGCTAAAATCATTAGTTCCTGAAGGATGGTAGAAGATGCGTTTTCCAAGATGGCGCCGCGTCTTAATCTGCACAGGTGTTTGTTCTCCATATTGTATGATAAAAAAATTGGCTTTCGTATATTTTCTCTTTCCTGATCGATCAATCCGATCCACATCTCTGCTGAAGACCTTTAACTCGTCGATTTCGACCTTCTTGAAACTACGCTTGAGAATGTCTCATTACAGTAGCTTTGTTTCGATTCACCCGATTAGCGATTTCTCTAGCCATGATAATGCAATGAAACAACAATGAAACAAATAAACATGTTCATATTTCTCGGATCCTGATATGAAAAAAATGCAAAAAAATATGACTCAGAATGGCTTCAACATTTTATCAGTGTTTTCTTCCATAAGAGCAAATATGTTTACAAGTTTTTATCAAAATTGAATAAACAATCCTGGGTGTTACTTTCATATGTCACCGTGGATGTACAGTAGCGGACAAGAGTTTGGAAACATTCTTAGTAACTTTTGAAAAGTGCGCTAATTTTTTATTCTTTATTATTATTATTTTTTTTCCTCATATAGTTTGTTTACAGTCTTGAGGATACAAATGACAATTTGTGTTTGCTGTGGTACTACAGACTAGCATTGAAATGCCTTTATATTATTTTATGACCAAAAATGAGACGACAAAAGTATGGAAACATATTTTTTATTACAAAATTAAATACAATAACTCGACAAAAAGATTTAAAAAATATTGCTTAGCAAATCTTTGGTAGCACAGCCTTCAGCATTCAACACTGCCTGACATCTGCTGCTATAGAAGACACCATTTTGTTACAGAAGTCAAATATTTTTACATAATCAAATAAATCGTTCCTATTGTTAAAAGTTATTCTTGTCAGTTGTCTTTTAACATGCCCCCAGAGATGTTCTATAGGGTTTAGGTCCGGGGATTGTGAAGGCCATGTAAGAACATTAACATGTTTTAGTCTTAACCAGTCATTTACGAATTTTGAGGTATGCTTTGGGGCCATTATCTTGCTGGAGTATCCGTCGTAAAGGTATTTTTTCTTCAGCAAGTGGAAGCATGTGTTCACTAAGAACATCTTTGTAAAGTTTTTGATCCATTTTCCCAACAATTTTAACAATTGGACTCCTTCCAGAACCATGATGTTGCCTCCACCGTGCTTAACTCTTGGCAGCTGATACTCTTTTTCGAATGAGTTTTTTTTGACTAGACACCTACTAAAAACATAAATTTCACCAAACGTTTCTGCACTGTTCTGACAGAAAGATTCTCGGACCCTCTTCTACGGTTCTTTTGAAAATATGTGTGGCTGAAATTCGAGATCTTCATGGGACAAACGTTTAATGTAGCGATCCAAAACATAATCGTTTTTTTTTCGGTCTTGCGCGTTGCTGTTGATCCGTATTTTTGATATTTACTGATAATTTTCGAAATCGTCCCTTTGTTCATTTTTAATTTTTGAGAAATGGCAACATTTCTGACAAATAATTCAATTACTTTATCTCTTAAATCTTTTGAAAATTCTTTTACTTTTGCCATTCTCACTGATGTGAAAATTTACCGCACGCAATATCAGAGTATCGCAAAACGAATAAATACGGCAAACGCGTTTTCAGATAATTTGAATATTGATAAGACAAACCTTGTATTTGTACGGGAGACAAAGGTAGACTTTAATATCTGTTCCTTCACATTTTTAATTTAGGTATATGAAATAGTTCGTAATAATGTCAATATTTGTTTCCAAACTTTTGTCCGCTACTGTATATTTATTTTGCTCGCAGAAGAGCTAAAAAGCAATTCAATCGCAACTAGTGATGATTTCCGCTTTCATTGTACGTTAGTATTATCGAGAGAATGTTTTACAACTTTATTATGGAATAATAGCGTGCGAAGACCACCTTTCCGCTATGGCTCGAGTACTCTTTTTATTTTGTGTAATGACGATTTCGCTTCTCTCTACCTGTATGTTTGTGTATAGCAAGCCGCATATTACGATGTTACGTGCAAACTCTCTCTTGTATGGACATAGCCAATTATTGCTGTTTCGCTATTCAATCAACCCAGGAAACATTATGCACAATTTGTTTCTTGATGTGAATAAAATGGAAGGCGATTTTTTACCTGCTCGATTGGTCAGCATCCATAGTCGTACGTTTACTGATAATTTCGATGTAAGGCACTGAAAAGTTTTGGCCCAAAATATTTATTTCTTCATATTTAATTTTTTTTTAATATTCAAAATAAGCAACCCTCTCGAGGAATGCTCTGAAATTATGACAATTTGCAGTCAACATCAATTCTCAACTGTACTGGATGAAATCAATAATATGACGAATTGGAGTTGCATGTGAGATGTTTGCTTGGAACAACATTGATTTCAAATGATTTCAATAGAGAAAATAAAACTATATTTCCATTTACATGTATGCTTGTGTGGTGGTGCTCCAATTTGTTTACGTACTCACTTTTTGTCATTTTCACCCCACCGTTTTTTTCCCGACATGCTCATTTTCTTCGTTATTTTGGGAGGTTTCACAACATAGTGAGTGAGCCTTCATCACAAGATGCTTAGATCGTAGCTCCTACCTCCTTCCGCAGGATTATTACTACATAATTTCCTACATAATGTTAAAAACACCTGCATGTTATAAAAAACAATCGATATACTGACACTTTTCAAGTTACGCAGTAGGGGTGTCGGTCTCCACTTGCTTAAGGATCTCCCATTCTTCCAATCCTGCATTTTCAATTGCCAGCAAAACATATCATTTTCATTCATATCAATTACATAACCACAAAAAAAACCTTCCAAACCAATTATTTTTTTCCTCACTTTTTCTTTCAAAATACTCATGTTTCCCATTTCTTATGGGACACCTTGTACTTCTACTGTTAAAAGACGGTTTGAATTCGTTGTCGACTACGTCAGTATTCCTATCTATCCGTTACCTGTAGGAATCCAGAGCAAGCATATTATCGAGTATTTGCGGTCTATTAAATGACTTTTAGTAACCATTGTTAGGTGTGCGGGGTGTTACAAATCGGTGTTGTAGTTGTTACGGCTGGCATAGCAGCACCACTCTTGTCAAGCGTAATTGGGTGTGAACGATGATTGTTTAATACATGTTTTGTTTCGTTTGTTGCAGGTATGTTGGAGAATAGCATGCTATGAAAATAGAGTGCTCGATGAAATGAGGAAATGCTCCTGAACGGTATCGTACTTTTTTCTATGCGGAAATATAGTGTTTTTGGTAGTTCTTGCACTTCTGGCCACAATCTTTAGAAGTGGTCAACATTTTCGTATGGTATAGGTATCTTATTGTCGTTGACACGTTGCAAATCGACCAGTAACATGTAAAATTTAGTATAACAAGTTGAAACTTGAAAGGTATGAAAACAGTAATGCAATGCTTGAAGAAAACTCACCGTTTGTTTTTTGAGAGATATTTGTCTCCGAACTTGATACTTTCTCAAATAAACTCATTGCATACAGGACGATCCAGAACTCCCGGAACATCAACATATTCGAGAATATTCAAAAGATACAGTACAAGTAAAATATTAGTACGTTTCCCTGACTATTAAGTCCTTGAATCTGACCTTCAGCATTACCATGAAGGTCAAATCGAGTTCAACGCGATTTTTTCGTGTATGACCTTGGATGGAATTTATTGACCTTGAAATGTCGTGGTCAAGGTCATCGTAAAAATTCCTCGCTTGAGAAGACTCCAGGGATTCTTCTTAAGATAAAGCAAAAACAAGAACTCAAAGGCAGCAGGAACTTTTTTACTGACTGATGACCTTGTAACAGCGCTTTAACATGACCTTAATGATCACATCAAGGCTTATACAATTTGTTCTGCATGACACTATACTAAGTGACATATAAATCCGAACACCCAGTTTAAATGGTTTTATTTTAATAAAATTTTGTATAAGTACTTAATGAAGCATAATAAGTAAATGATAAAAATTTCAAAATGATTGCACTGCTTTAAAGCCCTTTGATCTTTAATAATGTGTGGATGCACCCTGATGTGCGACGCATTCTCCAACGCGCCTAGGCATGCTTCTGATCAGGTGGTCAATGTCCTCCTGTGGTATCTCATTCCAGGCAACCGCCAACTCCTCTCGAAGTGCTTCTAGAGTCTGAGGAGGACGTTGCAAATTGAGCAATCTCCTACCCATCATATCCCACACGTGCTCAATTGGGGATAAGTCGGGAGATCTTGGTGGCCATGGTAACAATGTGACATCATTATGTTGAAAGAAGTCTATTGTGACTCTTGCAACATGTGGTCGGGCATTATCTTGTTGGAAAGTTGGATCTGCCAGGGTGTCAAGATAGGGTAAAAGATGGGGTTCTAGAACTTCGTGGATATAACTCTGCGCGTTCATGTTACCTCTGATGAAGATTAAAGGTGACCTGGAACCATAAGCTATAGCACCGCAAACCATAACTCCAACAGTGTGATGAACATGTCTTTCAACAAAAAACTGTGTATTCCTCCTTTCACCACGTCGCCTTCTAACCCTGGCACGACCATCGTGCATGCCTAAACAAAATCGAGACTCGTCACTAAAGACAATACTGTTCCATTCCTGATCCCAGAGTGACCGTTGTCTGCACCACTCAAGGCGATTACGTCGGTGTTCTCGAGTTAAAGGGAGGACCCAGTGTGGCCGGTAGGAAAACAAGCCAAAACTTCTCATTCGTCGGTAAACACTTCGCATACCAATAGGTCTTCCGTGTTCTGCAAACCATTCATTTGCAATGGACCTGGTAGTGGAGAAACGGTCCCTTAAGGCCAATAATCTTAGGCGGCGATCTTCACGGTCTGTTGTTCGACGGCGGCGTCCAGTGCCCCTTGCTCTTTGCGTACGGCCTTCTCGAAGCCATGCCTGACAACACCTATCCACACTGTCTACACTTCTTTGCACTCTAACTGCAATTGCCCGAAAAGAAAGTCCAGCTTCCCGAAGTCCCACTATACGGCCCCTATCAAACTCACTAAGTTGACGAAATCGTACAGGTCTCCGTACTCTAGGCATCGTAACCGATCGTAAAGGATGTCAAGAACCAAAATCCGCCAACGTTGATTCTTTACTGCGGCTGAAATATTCATTTTTAGAGCGTTAGTGAATTAAAAAAAAGCAGTCTAAAAACCGAAATGTCCAACTGATAAGGCTGAAATTTTTTTCACTTGTTATTTACAGTAAGATAAATACATTCACCAACTTTTATTAAAATAAAACCATTTAAGCTGTGTGTTCAGATTTATATGTCACTTAGTATATATACGCTTGATCTCGGAAACGGATAGCTCGGAAAAAATTACTATTAGATATGATCTTAGTCATGGACGTTCAAGGTCAAAATAATTTTCATATCGAAACATAAAATCCGTTTTATTCATTTCCGAGGTCAAAAGTAAAGTTCCATAAATATTATTGACCTTTAGGGACATGCTCACGGCCAAATTCAAGGTTACTACCAGTGAATAGTCAGAGTAAAATCACGAACCCCTACCATTTTAATTTTGCCATGCCTAATTTCTTTCCGTATATCCTTTTCCTTTTCTTTCCTCCTTCTCTTCTTTCCCTTTTCTTCATTTTTTCCTGAGCCTGAGGCCTTGGGGGAAGGGGGGATGGCACCGTTGCCCCCTTGGATCCGTGCCTGCTCTATACGGTATACATATTTCATGATTTCAAGAAAGATAGTTGGTCCCCCTCCCATCAATCAGACGAAATCAGTTCCGCATCTCTTAACTCATACGAATGCTGTTGAATAACATGATACTTCTTCTACAAACACGCTGTATTTTTTGCAAAAGTGTATGCCTTTATGAACGGCCGCTTTCTCAGCATGATAACATGCCCAATGTTTTCTATAACAGACACATCACCAAGCGTATACACATGTTCCTCTATTCGCGCGCCGAATTAGCGTAGCTGTGTATATCTGATTGAACAGGGGCGGAATAGAGTTATTATAGCTTGCTAGTAGTACTGTCACTGAGGCAATTTTGTATGTCATTGATGTTTAACAAGAATAACAATGGTCCAAGTATAGATCCTTGAGGAACCCAAGTCTTCAGAAGGTCCTCGTACGACAAGTCTTCTGCTCTTCCGTCAGACTATGCGGTACCCAGGGAGAACAAACAAAGTTTCCTTACGTGTACATGCGGAATTGAATGAATTGCTGGTGCATGAAGGTGTAAGGTCTATCTGTTGGTATGACAGTCTTTGTCAATGTTTTCCTCTGTTTCTGGCGTTCGCGGGCTTCCACCCCTCTCAGCGTCCTCCAGAGTTAAATTGCCTCTTTCGCATTCGCTGTACCATGTGAATGTAGTCTTACATTCTTTAATGCAAGCATCATTTCTTCTAAGCACTGGTCTATGCTTAAACCACGCGTAAAGTTATACCGTAAAACTACCCTTATCTTACGTTACACTGTCAATGCGATTTATCATAACTAAATCCACAGACGTGCTGCTGGTGGCTGCTATGCACTCATGGACATGTCTCAACATGCAGTAACATGCAGCCTCCTGCGTCCGTTTGCAAAACTTCTATGGTACCCTTTGTAATTCGTTTTCAAAGCTCTCCTCTCCATACCTTTCCTGAAGGTAAACTGCCAAGCATTTAATAGATTGTTTGACTTTAGATGACTAATCAATTAATTCTTGAGGATGATCTCGAATGTTTTGGCAAAATATGGTATAATTTTTTAGATCGATGACTAGAGAGTTCGTTAACAGAACCTTAGACTTTTAGAGTTTTGAATCGAATTGACTGCATCTCTGACTATATAGAAAAACTTATTAGAAACGACATCGCGCGTTCTTAACAAAAAGTTGCGGAACTGTTGCTATTCCGGTTCTGGATGATGAAGTTTTCTTGGAATATCGATTAATCCAGGCCTCTGTGTAGATGACCGTATAATATTTTTTGTCTATCGTAGAACAATTAGGCAATAAAAAGTGAAGATATCCGTCCATTCAAATTGTTATTCATCGCTTGGATCTCGCATGACGCCACCACGTATTGTCATACGGAAATAGTAGAATCCTTTCAATAGAAAAAAATTGTATTCTATTCAGACTTAATTACCTATACAGTGGCGTTACAACGGAATGTAAGTCTTCTTTCGTTACTTGGAATCTTGCACATCTAGGCGCTCAAGTTCTCGGTATGTCAAGGAAGTGTCACCGAACTGTTGGTCTGAATCAGGCCACTTTTTGTGTCAGGAGAATCTTGTGAAATATAAGATGCATTTAAAAAAAATGTTTTGTTGTACGCCCCAGTACAACAACTCGCATCATCCTGTACAAGCACATTCTCACCGCCCTGTACAACCAGCCAAGCCACGCCGTCGCAGTGCGCGTGCGCGACGATTTCGTCTGTCTGCCACAAATGACATTGACGGGTCAAGTAGTGGTGATTTTACATCGTAGATGTAGATAGAATCCAAAATTATAACTACGAGTATAATTTGTTTTTGATTTGACGCCAAGAAGAAAAGTGTTCATAATTAGTTTTGTTACCAGATTACACCAAAAAGCGCGAGTATGCTTTTATTAATAATTACTTGAGTATCTCAGTTATCATGGTGTAATTTAAGTCGACTTTGTCAATTGTTGTCTAAATACATCGCTAAAAATTGAGATATTATGTTTTTTGGATGTTATTTGATATGTACATCACGAAAAACCGTAGAGCAAGCAAAGTAGGCCAAGAAGCAGTCTTCTTGATGGCATTTCTTTAAAGTTGAGTTTTGAGAAATATGCAATATTATTATTATTATTATGATAATTGAGTTGAGCAGAGTACACAGTACTATAAGCTCATGCAGTAAATATAGTGTACGGACACGTAACACAAATACATCAAATAGAAAAAATAAAAAAAGACAGTTCATAGCTATAAAGTTTGTACACTCCTCCAGCTATCATACTGCACTTTGAAGCTATTAACTGAAGTAGCACCATACTTTCAGGTAAACTATTCCAGCTGTTGAGTATACGGTTGGGAAGAAACCACTGTCGGACTGTTGTTTTAAATGGCTCCTTATGCAGTTTGAAGCTGTGTCCGCGTAGATTGCTGCGCGACAGATGGTATAGATGCATGAGGTTGGTGCCCATCAAACCATGAAGTATCCTGAACGTAACTATAAGATCGCCACGAAGTCTTCGCTCAGAGAATGAGGTCAGGTTGAATAATGCAAGGCGATCTTCATAGCTTGGTCTTCGTGCTCCAAAAGGGATACGAGTAGCCCGACGCTGTACTGATTCGATGAGATTTCTATCGCGCAGAAGCACAGTGTCCCATACCGGGCCAGCGAATTCAAGAATTGGCCTCACGAATGCCTTGTAAATGTAGGCGCAAGTGTCGACATCGGATCCTTTGAAAGACCTCTCCAGCATGTTTCTTGGCTTTTGATGTAACGTGGTGAATATGCTCTGACCAGGAAAGACGATCGTTGACTACAACGCCCAGATCAGTGTGGCTGGAAACTGCTTCGATGTTGTGGTCAGAGATCTTGTATGTAAATCGCGGATTTGTCTTCCCGAGGTGAAGGACACAACACTTAGTTAGATTTAAGGGTAAAAGCCAACTGACTGACCATTGACAAACAATATCAAGATTTCGTTGAAGCTTAGCAGAATTTACGACAGTATTGTAAATCTTGGTGTCGTCGGCATAAGCTGAACATGTGGAGGAAATCAATGCGGGCAGGTCACTTGTATACAGAAGGAACAGCAATGGCCCCAAGACAGAGCCTTGAGGAACTCCACTTGCTACATGATGAAGGTGAGACTGGCTATCACTGACGCGCACAGAGAAAGCCCTCCCGGTGAGAAAAGCCTTAATCCACAGTAACAACTCGCCTCTTATTCCCATACATTCCAACTTAAACAGAAGCCTTCTATGTGGTACGCGATCGAAAGCCCTAGAAAAATCTAAGTAGATTATATCAACAGGAGTCTTTGTGTCCAGATATTGAGTCCAATCGTTGAGAGAGTGGAGCAGGTTGGTCATTATTGATCGACCAGGGAGAAATCCATGCTGATTCTTAGGGATAAGGTCATTTTCGAAAGCAAATGACAGGAGCTTATCTAATATGATTCTTTCAGCTATTTTGGCGGCGATAGGAATGAGACTTATTGGTCGATAATTTTTAGCGGAGGATTTGTCGCCCTTTTTGAATACAGGGGTAACAGAAGCACTAAGCCAGCATGAGGGTAGGATATGAGATCTAAAAGACGATGTGAATATCAAGCTTAATGGTAGGGCCAGTGCTGAAGCGCAGCTTTTAAGTACAACAGCCGTCATCCCATCTTTACCAGGGGAGGAAGAGGTCTTCAGATTTCGCAGGTGCATTAATACATCTTCAGGCAGGAACTCAACTTCGCAAAGGCTGTTGGGACACCTATGGCAGATAGTGGTCGGTAGAAGGTCTCCATATACCTAAGTTGTGTTGAAGTCTTATTATAAATCATATGGGATAGTTTTCGGTACAACGTCAGTTTGGTGTTACCGAAGGGACAAACATTACACACACGCAGCACGAAGTTTGGACGGGGGCAAAAAACTAATTACGAAAAGTCGTAGATCATAGTTAATTAGTGAAATCGGCGTTGTTCGTTGGCGTGTAGCAGCAGCGCATCAACTACAACACGCTGTGGTGTCCCGCGTTGATTTTTAATAACTTGTTATCGATCGCCAGGATCGCTTGAACAATGGAGCTCGTACAAGATAGACCAGGAGTGAGAATACATACTCGCGGATGTGACGTTTACCGACCAATCCGGCTGTTGAATGGTCATCCGTGATGACGTTCCTTGATTGGTTAAAAGAGTTACCTTTGAGATGAAAATGGTTCTATCCATATGGATATACCTCCAGTTTTACGGCTCCTGCACTTTCCCTAAGGAGTAGGAGCTTGTCCAAGAAACCGAAGACCGATGCTAGACACTAAAAACCTACCGGTACCTCTGTTGCCTGTTATCAGCGCCGCTTGGTTGATGACACGCAAGTAATGTATCCAATATCCTGTATGACATCAACTGCAGCATATTTAGTGGGTCTCCTGACAGGACACTGTCGTCTAATCGACATACGAGGCTCTTGGGTCCGACAGAAGAGGTCACACGCCGTTTCTGCAGAGAGCACCCAGTGCATCTCCTGTGTCAATGTGAAGGCCTGGCGAGGCTACGGTTTCAGATAGTAGGAACCACGGGTCCAACAGCGGAAAGCTACATGCAAGACCCTATGTCAAGGCTAGGCAGTCTGATCAAAGGATCAAGGCTGGACACAGTGCTTTAGAAAGTATATAGCTGGTCACAATAGATCCACTTGGGTCTCAGTGACGTTAAGGCCTTTCTTCTGTAATCTAATCTATACTACAACTATTTAAAACTGTAATGACTCATACGCGTGATCAACACGTGATCAGAGCTCGATCCCGGCTTCCTTTCAGTACAGCCGTATAGCGTACGACATATGTCGTTTCTGTGGCTTTGCGGTGGTCAACAGCACAGACAGAGATGGAAATAATGGCTGATTGTTCTCCGCCGGTAGAACCAATGAAATCAAAGACGCGCCTCGACCGGCAGACTCATAGGCGTCGGCAACGCATTGGAACGTGTTTCGTTGAGCGATCGCATATTGTGTGTTTTTATAAGAATTGTTGTGTGATTGTTATTGTTGTGGTTTCTGTGGTTACTGTTTTGGTTATACTTAACCATGGAGAGTACAAATGGCACGAGTGGAAGTACTGAAAGCCAGGGAACAAGTAGACGGCTTCGTAACGCACTGAAGAGGGACGCGAAAGAAATCGTGCTCAACGTGTTCAATTATCTGAACAGAACTATGTCGCAGGGAGATGCACTAGCGCGTTGTGAAAGTATGACAGGCGTTCCAGAGTGGACCATTCGCAGGACTTCCATACAGCTAGTAACGCCCGAAGCTTGGCAGAATGCTATCCGTCATGTTGTGAAGGAAGAAACAAAAATGTGGCAGCTTAACCACCACATCGACACCATCATAGAGCCAGTTATAGTCAATTTCAACTAGGAAAGCGATAGCGACAGTTTATTACTGTCAGATGTAAGTGGAAGCGACGATGAATAAAGGTAATTCCCCAATTTTTTACATACAATATGTTTCAAACCACTCTTTATTAAGCATGTGACAAATCTAGTTCACCCATGTTAAACATTCCATACCCCGCCTATGAACAGCCGACTACTGGTAGTTAAGTGATGTTCACGTGAACATCGATGAGTCATTACAGTTTTAGATAGTTATAGTATAGTTGTTCGTGGTCTGCGCTTGCGGCTGCTTGTATCATGAAAAACGATTACTGCCGCCTAGACTAAATCAAGAGGACAATGGGTCCCGTACGTACAGGCCATCCGACCATCACAACTACCGGTGTATGACTGTATGACAGACATATGGCCGGTGTTCGGTTCGGACCCATTATCCTACCGCTGATGGATAGTTTTTCCGATATAATTACGTTAATGAGCGTGTAATTGGCCTCGGGGATTTTTTTAAATGCATTTTTCATCGCACCTTGTCAATTATTCACCCCTTCGCCGCGTACACGCGCGCAATTATGGCTCGGGAGCTGTTGTTGGTATGCGACGTTGAATATGATGAATGCACAAGTGAGGAATGGACAATTGAGGATATACTGATAATTAACGAAATAGTTGTCTTTCAAACATGAATGTTATCGGTAAAGTCGTTCTCAAGTTATGGCGTGACCAGGGGAAATAGGGATTCATATATATATATATATATATTTATAAATTTTGTTTTAGCTCCGGACGATGATGGCATAGACCATCGAAAGCTCGAGTTCAAGTTAAACGGGTGTATTTTTGCAAAACTTTGCTTTCAGCCCGAAGAAATTTAAGGGTATTTTCTCCTAACAGTTAAGGCAATTAACTATGTAATTTAAAATAATGTTGCACAATATGTAGTTGCTATTTCTTCCTGATGTTATTGTAGCTCCTGAAGATGATGGCATCGTCCGTCGAAAGCTAGAGACTAATAAAGTATAAAGAGTCCTCATCGCTTTAATCTTGTCGAAGTACCCAACTAAGGGCGGAAGCTTTATTTTTTCACCTAACTGGTCTAGACGACAATGACCATGTCTCAAGTTATATATATATATATATATATATATATATATATACAGGGTGTCCCAGAAGTCGACGTCAAGCCGAAACCGGGTGATAGGCAAAGTCATAACAGCTATCAGAAAAATATTTAAAAAAATTTTATGTATGTGTTTTGAAAATTATAGGTCTTTGAAAAAAATATAGAAATTTCACACCCTACGGCAGTCGTGTCAACTCCTGTTACTGCAAATATTTACTTTTTTTGGATTTTATTTTTATAATGTAATGATGAATAATGCATCTTCAAACTGGTGTCTCAACCTTACTGCCAAGTTTTCTCGTTCAGGAAAAATTGCCACTTATTTCCCAACCAAGTATTCCAAAGTAAAACTTTGCTCAACTTTAACTGGCTGTACTGGAAAAAAATGTACTACGAGAGTTTGGCAAGTAACCTTAAAAGTTGGCGCATTTAATAAGGATTCCAAAATGGTATAACACTTAGAAGATTACTCGTTAACTTATGCACAATTTTTATTTGAAGAAAAATTGATGAAAATTTTTCAAAATTTCCTAATTAAACAGCGATTATGAAAACGCACAAGGACCCTTAAGGATAACTGTTTGCACAACAGTGGGCGTCAAAATGCTGCTGATGATGATTTACCTTTACAGCAAATGCTCAAACTGTTTTCCTTCAGCCGCAATACACGCTCGACATCTTCTTAAATGAGATCGGGTTATTAAACGAGCGAATCCACGGTTATTAACAAACTCAGCTGCTTCCAATAGTCTTTGCCGTAGCTCAGCTACATTTTGAATCGGCTTGAAATACACTTTTTCTTTTACAGTTCCCCAGTAAAAAAATTCGAACGGATTCAAATCTGGTGACCGGGCTGGCCACGGTATTGTACCAGACCGCCCTATCCATCTGCCTGGAAAGTTTTGATCGAGATACTCTCTC
Source organism: Acanthoscelides obtectus (assembly GCA_963669975.1). Lineage (NCBI taxonomy): Eukaryota > Metazoa > Arthropoda > Insecta > Coleoptera > Chrysomelidae > Acanthoscelides > Acanthoscelides obtectus. The sequence continues at coordinate 10,536,088 of CAVLJG010000007.1, read as the reverse complement.
ACTGAGAATGCATAGTGCGCTGGGCAGCCATCATGCCATCATGCTGAAACCACATGTCCCTGTAAATACTCAGTGGCACGTCCTCCAATAAATTTTCTAAATGACTTTGCAAAAAACCTAAATAAACCTCAGCAGTCAAAATCTCTGGGAACTCAAACGGACCGATTATTGTACCATTTAAAATTCCTGTCCAATGGTTTATCTTGAAGCGATATTCAGATTTATCTTCCCTCATCAAATGCGGGTTTGCTACGTGCCACTCGTGTAAGTTATGCAGGTTCATGTACCCATCTTTCTTAAATGTGGTCTCATCTGACCATAAAATTTTTTCAAAGAACCGTGGATCTTCCCTGTGTCTTTCTAACATTGTGCGACAAAAAGCAACTCGGGGCTCATAATCCCGGGGCAGAAGAGCTTGAACACGCTGTACGTGGTATGGATGGAGCACGTTTTTTTGCAAGATTCTATGGGCTGTACTTTTGGGCACACCTGTTTTTAGTTCTATTGCACGCACTGAAGTACTCGGGTCTTCTTCGACAGCTCCTAGCACCACGTCTTCGTAAGGAAGGAAAGATCTTCCCTCACCGTGTGATTGGTTTGGTAGTTGGCCCTCTGAGAACAGTAAGCGGTGCACATTTGTGAACACTCGATGATCTGGATGACGAGCTCTGCATTCGGGTACCTCTCACAGTAAAGTCTCGCTGCAGCACTAGCGTTGCATCTGCATTCCCCATAAATGAGGTGCATGTTAGCATATTCTTGTACGGTGTACACGGACATAGCGGCACTGCACAATCACACTATCAAAGATAGTATAAGGAAAGCAAATGTTGTTTTGAAGAGCAATTAAACAGTCCAAATCCAAATCCAAATCACAAGTGATCAACAGTCCAGTTCACGAATCCAAAATTAGTAACAGTACGAAATCAACAAGCACGAACATGTAAAGATGCGCAGTAAACGAAGGAGTACTGATCGGTATCAAAGTGTGCAATAGCAAGTAAGTGATGTGCTTCATCCATACCACATACAGCGTGTTCAACCTCTCCTGCCCCGGGATTATGAGCCCAGAGTTGCTTTTTGTCGCACAATGTTAGAAAGACACAGGGAAGATCCACGGTTCTTTGAAAAAATTTTATGGTCAGATGAGACCACATTTAAGAAAGATGGGTACATGAACCTGCATAACTTACACGAGTGGCACGTAGCAAACCCACATTTGATGAGAGAAGATAAATCTCAATATCGCTTCAAGATAAACCATTGGACAGGAATTTTAAATGGTAAAATAATCGGTCCGTTTGAGTTCCCAGAGACTTTGACTGCTGAAGTTTATTTGGATTTTTTGAAAAATCATGTACAACATTTATTGGTGGACGTGCCACTGAGTATTTACAGGGACATGTGGTTTCAGCATGATGGCTACCCAGCGCACTATGCACTCTCAGTGAGAGAGTATCTCGATCAAAACTTTCCAGGCAGATGGATAAGGCGGTCTGGTACAATACCGTGGCCAGCCCGGTCACCTGATTTGAATACTTTAAATTTTTTTACTGGGGAACTGTAAAAGAAAAAGTGTATTTCAAGCAGATTCAAAATGTAGCTGAGCTACGGCAAAGACTATTGGAAGCAGCTGAGTTTGTTAATAACCGTGAATTCGCTTGTTTAATAACCCGATCTTTTTTAAGAAGATGTCGAGCGTGTATTGCGGCTGAAGGAAACCAGTTTGAGCATTTGCTGTAAAGGTAAATCATCATCAGCAGCATTTTGACGCCCACTGTTGTGCAAACAGTTATCCTTAAGGGTCCTTGTGCGTTTTCATAATCGCTGTTTAATTAGGAAATTTTGAAAAATTTTCATCAGTTTTTTTTCAAATAAAAATTGTGCATAAGTTAACGAGTGATCTTCTAAGTGTTATACCACTTTGGAACCGTTATTAAATGCGCCAACTTTTAAGGTGACTTGCCAAACTCTCGTAGTACATTTTTTTTCAGTACAGCCAGTTAAAGTTGAGCAAAGTTTTACTTTGGAATACTTGGTTAGGAAATAAGTGGCAATTTTTCCTGAACGAGAAAAGTTGGCAGTAAGGTTGAGACACCAGTTTGAAGATGCATTACTCATCATTACATTGTAAAAATAAAATCCAAAAAAAGTTAATATTTGTAACAGGAGTTGACAGACTGCCGTGGGGTGTGAAATTTCTTTTTCAAAGACCTATAATTTTCAAAACACATACATAAAATTTTTTTAAATATTTTTCTGATAGCTGTTATGGCTTTGCCTATTACCCGGTTTCGGCTTGACGTCGACTTCTGGGACACCCTGTATATATATATATATATATATATGGTATATGGCTTTGGCAATGACTACTGCTCATATATATATATATATATATATATATACGAGTATATATAGATTTCTCTGAACGCACATGTTTCTCATAGGATTCAAATTGCACTGGAATAATCCTTTATGATCTGATGGCGGCGTTGCGCCGTCAACCTTCTTGACTCCATTAGTTAATGACTTAACCCGAATCTTCAACTACACTTCACCAACAGATCTTATGTATTATCCGACCAGTATGTTTAACGCCACATAAAGCAGGACGCGAAAAACATCCAGAAGAAAAGACTCCGACACGGGAATAAATCACTATACATCGTACATCGAATAGATGTCCATCGACCAAAACACAACTGGTTAAACATTCATCATGTCAGGCCATAACCGACAAAATTTCCCATTGTCCTTCTGCTCTGTCCGATAATTGGTTTTAAAACGTGCTCGCCCTATCATCGCGTAGCATAGAGCCTGGCAGAAATGTCAACGTAAAATATTTTTGCTAGATCGGCAGCAGCTAGTGCCGGCTTTCTGGCCCTGGTCATTCAACCTATATCATTTCATATTTTATATAGGCGATGTCCGTTCTGCCGTCCCGATTCTGGAATTTATATGGCACTTTTGTCTGTCTTGCTTTCTTTGTCTCCATCTCTCTCTATTCTCTATCGATTATATACCCTGGAACATGTACCGTTTACGCAATTGGTTTGCGTTCTCTGGAATAATAACGTTTGTCCTAAAAGTTTCGGCACAAAACATTTATCAGATTTTTTTTAATGAAGAATTTTATTTAAACACTAATTAGTTATCATAAATTAACGGGTGATTTTTTAAGAGGTATAGGATTTGATTTTCAAACACAAAAAATTTGAAAAAGCGATTAAATCTTTGAGTCGATAGAACGGTCGATATAATTTAATGTTTAAAGATTATTTCATGTAAATGTTGGTCGCGGCTCCGCTTTAGATGACCCATGCGCAAGGTCCAATTTTGGCACACTCTCTCCAACATATCGGCCGGTATCTCACGAATAAATGCTTCAGTATTGGCTTCCAGTGCATCAATCGTTGCTGGTCTATCCATGTAGACGTTAGCCTTAACATGGCCCCACAAGAAATTGTCCAACGGCGTTAAATCACACGATCTAGGCGGCCAATTGACGGGCCCCAAACGTGAGATAAACTGTTCACCGAACTGGCATGTGGCACCGTCTTGTTGAAACCACATGTCAGCCAAGTCCAGCTCTTCTATTTTGGGCAAAAAAAAGTTTGTTATCATCGTACGGTAGCGCTCGCCATTCACAGTTACGTTCCGGCCATTGTCGTCTTTGAAGAAGTACGGCTCGATGATGCCACCGGCCCATAATCACAAATTTAATCACAAGCTTCCGAATAGCTCCCTCAGTAGGCCGACCAAATTGCCCATAAATTGGAAGCAGTGCTCGATGCACTCTCTTAACCGAGCATGAATTTTGATAGTAAAATTCAATAATTTGCAAGCGTTGTTCGTTCGTAAGTCGATTCATGGTTAAATTATAGACCAAACTGAACAAGTTTGACAATGACACAAGACACGATTCACGCGTCATCTGTCAAAAACAGTGTTGCCAAAAAGATACTAGCAAAAAAATCACCCATCACAACTCAATACTTCTGCTCTGCTCATCATAAACCTAAATATATGTACAAATTTTCTATCCGAAATTATGAAAGTATCTCGTCGCCCAAGAATATCTCTCCCAATCTCCCAATCTCCCATTCCTCAACTGCCTCCTCTACATCCTGGTTAATAATATCGTCCCAATACCTCAATTGATTGAAATTATCCACTTTTTGCAATATGTTTAGCAGGAACGACAATAACAATGCCAAACACGTCAATTTTTAGGTTATACAGATACTTTTTCTTATTTCTAATTTATACATCTTAAAGCGAAAACTTCAAAATAAATACATGACAACTGACAGTAAAGTAAGTAAACAAACTTTTGTTTCCAAAGACAACTTGATATCATTCTGTGTTTGTTAAAATTAAACCCAATGAATTTTGTGCCAAAAGTTTTAAGACATAAGGTATTATCTTTGCTTAGAGTAACTGTTTACCTACAGACTACAAAAAAAAAACTAAATTCTTGTTGCCGCTTGACTAACAATCTAAGGAAATATGATCATGTCCTGCCCAGTCAAAGATCTAGGTTGGCTCAAAATTAATAACCTGTTCATATATTTATTTTTATCGTGTATAAAATTTATACTCATTCACCACTACGTTTAGAATACTGCTGTAAAACGTGAATATGTCAAAATCAATTTACTGATTCACTAATGTCTATGTCACTGGGGTAGATAGACGAAAGGCAAATAGATCTACAACTTACCAAAAAATGACCATAGTAAAAGTTTCACTGTTTTTGAGATATTAATTTTTTTGTCCTTTTCGAAAAATTTCGTCGTTTGATCTAACCTCTAACTACTCATAGATACCTAAAATGATTTCGTCACTCACCTTAGAAAAAAAATTTAGTAGACTGGATTTATTTTTAGTCGCCGCTTGCAATTCTTCTTCGATTCCCTTAGATACAATAATATCTAGTTCCTTGTCGGATTTTGCTTGTAATCTGTAATTTCGCCACACTTCGTTAACTAACTTTTGTACATTTTGTACTTTCGTACTTGTATGAGATTTTTTAAAACTTTCAAACAATTTTTGGTATAACTTGGATTTGTCTATTGTGAAACGACATCCTATTTAAACATTAAACTTTGGCTAATGGAATCAATGGTAACACAAATGTTAACTTGCTTTACTATGCTTACAATACGTCTACTCGCTATAATATCCAAACGAAACAATACACTGATAGAGGACATTTAGACATGTGAACACCGCGCGGTAATTCCCCTACTCGGTTCTAAAGCGAGTAGGGGAATTACCGCGCGCTGTTCACTAAACGTATGCATTATTTGCGGGAATTCCCAAAAATGCGTTTCGTTTTCAAGCAAAGATAATGTGAGGGTTGCCATTCGTTCGTGTAAAAAAGTCAATAACTACCGATGACGTCATCATCATCTAGACTCCCCTACCTCCCATGTCATCCAAAATACGCAAAGCAAAGAAACCCCCCCCCCATAGTGCTCACGTAATACTTGAACGGCCCCTATCTCAAAAACAGTGAAACTTTCACTAGGGTCATTTTTTGGTATGTTGTAGATCTGCCCTTCGCCTGTCGTCCCTATTTTTTATCGTACTATTCACCTGACACCCAGTGTATAGAAAAAGATGACACATTGAAATTCTTCCGTCCGATTCTAATAAAATCGAAAACGGATAAAAGTGGGATCTCGGTTTACTGTCGTGGTTTCCAATTTCACGGAAATACAGAGTAAATTGAAGCCAGGAATATTGGGGTATGAATTTAACAAAACTGGGATCGAATTTCGGGGAAATGACAAAGAATTGAAAAAGCCTTTGTTGACCAATTATATTATCATGTAAATCGTTATTCATGCGCAAAAAATTTACGGCAAACGACATCGAAATATTGCTTACCTGGACTGGGAACTTTACTGTTGAAATCCAGTAAAAAAATGACGTCAAGTATTTTGACTCTGCACTTTGTATACAACGCTGTCATCAATTCATCGATCAAAGGAATTAAATGGATTATATCAGTGAAACAAGTTCATATAAACACTACATAGCAGCACGAAGAAAAGGAACGAAAAAATAAAAATCGCTCAAATTTTGATGAAATGAACGAATAAACACTAATCGTGACTGGCGCATACCATAACACCCATGAATGTGCCGTTCGATGGAATATTGTCTTTCACCACGTCTGCTGTTTACTCTTTCACGACCATCATGTGCGCCCAAACAGAATCTGGACTCATAGCTGAACACAACTGAGTGAAAATAGCGCGACTGCGAACGCTAGGCGTGATAATGCAATGAAACAACAACGAGGCAAATGGAACCAACACAGAAAACTTTTCATAGTGTTCGGATCCTGATCTGATTGCTGAGAAAAATATTTCAAATTTGAACCAGTGCTTCATCCACATGTGAGCAATTTTTGAGAATTAATTATATTACTGTGGACCTCCGGTAATCCGACAAACATTATGCAGGGCAGTGTCGGACTATCGAATTTGTCGGACTATAGAGCACTGCCTAAGACCCCCTATAGTCCGGAATTTTTTACAAAAGAGTACCTTGTAATCCGACAAATTACATATCCAATGGTAAGATTATATGTATATGTTATGTATATGTATGTACTTTGAAGTACAAATCATACATAGTTTATGTATGTCGAATTTTTATTATAAAATTTAGCATAAATGCACATACATATGTACCAAAATAATGACGAATTATTAATCAAAATCATTAATGAATTTATCAAATTATGAAGCTTGGAAATATTCATCAATTTTTTTTTGTTTAAGGTTGTTATAACGCGAGATCAGAGCTTTGTCCCTCAGTCTTCTCAAAAGTAAAAGTTCGTTGTAGGATGTACCATTCTCTTCAGCTCATTGTAAACCTAGCTCAAAGGCGTTAATTGCGTCTTCTACTGTGACTTGTAGAGCAGTTGCAATCACGTCGTCGTTATTTTTCTGATTGTTTGTTGTATAATTAGAAACCTCTTTTATAATCTCTTCGTCAGACATTTCATGAAAAACATTTTCCTTTTTATCCATTCCACGGCACCAGATTTCCAAATCTTCCGACTTATCTGTATTTCAGTAGCGACTTGTTCGATAACTTCCGAAGTAACACTGATTTGTGGAACGTTGCTAGGAGTGGTGACTATATCTGGCTATAACCTTTTCCAAGACGATTTAATAGTTGATGACGGTAACGCATTCCACGACTGACAAAGAGCCAAAAACCAAGTCTTTCATATTTAATTCTTTTAAAGTTTTTTCTATTGGTTGGTCTTTTGATACGGCTCTCAGAAGTAGGTTTTTCTTATAGTCTTGCTTGACAAACTGAATGATATTCTGGTCCATTGGTTGAATCAGTGCAGTGCAATTTGTCGGAAGAAACATCGCAGAGATACATTTATCCTCAGTTGTTAGTTCTTCTTCAGACGGATGACCGGGAGCGTTATCAAGAAGCAACATCGCTTTTTGAGGAAAATTATGATCTTTTGACCATTTTCTAACTTCAGGTACGAAGCATTCATCAACCCACTTTTTGAAAAGGTCTTTTGTCATCAATGCACTTTTTTGTCCGTAATAGTGTACAGGTAAATGAATGTTTTTGAATGCCCGTGGTTTATTAGATTTCCCAATGACCATCATCTTGAGCGCGTGTGTGCCCGCAGCGTTAACACATGGTAGTATGGTTACACGCTCTTTACTTACTTTTCGTCCAGGTACGGATTTTTCGTTACATGAAACGAAAGTTTTGTTAGGCATTACACGCCAAAAAAGCCCTGATTCGTCTGCATTGTACACATGTGACGGGTCAAGATTTAAATCGTTCACCTTTTGCAAAAATCTTAAGTTAAAGGACTCTATGCAGGTGGCATGGTTAGAAAGTTTCTCTCCTGTAATAATCATTAAACGTATGTCATGACGACTTTTGAAACGTTCTAGCCATCCTTTGCTGGCCACAAAATCACCTTTTTGTTATTTCCTTATAAAAAAACTTAGCTTTCATGGCCAACATGGGTCCTGAAATTGGTGCATGCCCATGTTTTGTGCTTTCGCTTCTGAGTTTGTGATGACATTACTAGGTATTATACTTAATACATAATGAATAAATAGTAAACAATGAACGTACGCTAGGCCGTACCGCTATCACCAGTAGTCAAATTCAAACTAAGTAAAACAATACTTACGCGTTACATTAGCGAAGATTGTCAAATACGTATGTATGTAATACATATTCAAAGACATTTCGGATTACAGGGGGCGCCAGATTAGAAAGCTATTTAATATAATGATGAAAAACACCATGTGTATGTAAAATACGTTCCAGCACAAAACTGTTAGAACAAGACCGACTTCTCAATAGGATATCGACCTGCTGAAACCTGTATATTCTAAGTAATGCTGTTGAGATTAGATAAAAGCGACATAATAAAATATTCGCCCATTCGAATATCTGCGCGCACACACACACATAATCGCGAATCCGATAAATATGTGGTCGTTGTTCTATCCTCTGTGGTCTTCGGTCTGGAGGCGACCTCACGCCCGAAGCACATAGGTAATTAATAATAGTAATGTAATTATTATCATTGTAACTATATATTAAAAGCAACAACGCACCAACATGATTTATTGGCAATTATACCTCGGCAGATCGCTGTGTTTTATGAATTAAATAAATACACATTTATTGTATGTATACGGTATGGACCACTTAACGCACATCATACGAAACAAAAATTACGAGATTCATTCACAGGAAATTATAATAAATTTCGGAAAATTCATTATCGTATTTCATCTGCAGCTGCGTGTCCGTTGATGTTTTTAGTATGATGTGACTCAAATTCTATAAAACGACACTCGCCGTTGAGTCGCCTTTCAAATAAAAAAGACTTTTTAAAAGTTCGTTCATCTGTTTGGGGCTACGATACCAGACATGCACAGGCAGAGAAAGCTAGGGCAAAGCGAATTTGTCGTATTTCTCCGGGGACCATCCATCGGCAAGAGATAACTTTGTGAGAAAGCGAATCTGCCTCCAAAAATCATGGTAATGATGCAAATTTCGATTGTACGAGTCTGTTTGACAAACTTGATCCCTTTATTTTTTTTGTTATACAGGGTGCGGCAGAGAGGACGGACGTTTTTGGGATGGGTAGTACTCTCCGCCTCCATCTACGAGAGAGGTGGGGAGGGTGCCGTTTGACTCGTGAGATGCTAGCATTATTTTACCAGTTGCCGTTATGGAGCCTTGGACGGTGGATCAAAATGAGAACCTCATTTTGTTTACGAGTGACGACGCCCACTTTCACCTAAACAGCATGGTTAACCAGCAGAATTGTCGTTATTGGGCTAATGAAAATCCTCTACAGTTACACGAAAGACCGCTGCACAGCCCAAAAGTAACGGTTTGGTGTGCTGTATCGCAAACTTGCATCATTGGCCCTTACTTCTTCGAAGACGGTAATGGTCGTGATGTTACCGTGAACTCAGAACGCTACGTCGACATGATCACCAATTTCTTTCTCCCTGAATTACGACGGCGACGTGTTCCAATCCGACACACAGCCCGAGCATCCATGGACGATATTCGCCCTCTCTTCCCTGGTCGCCTTATTTCCAGGTTCGGCGATGTTCATTGGCCTCCTCGGTCCCCAGATTTATCGATATGCGATTTTTTCTTATTGGGACACCTCAAGGCTAGAGTATACGCGAACAAGCCCCGAACTCTGGACGAATTGAAGGGCGAAATTCGCGTGGAAGTCGCCCAAGTTGAGAGAGCGATGTTGGAGAGACTCTACGCGAACTTCCAAGAACGCCTCCAGCACTGCATCAACGATTTCTGCCACCACATGCCTGATGTGATTTTCCACACTTGACTGTCTCAAATGCTATTTCCTTGTGAACCTGATTCCATCAATAAATTTAGTACATCGTTATCATCATTATCGTTATCATCACCTACCATTATCGTTATCATCATCATCATTATCATTATCATCATCATTACCATCATCAGTATCATTATCGTTATCATCATCATTATCGTTATCATCATGACTATCATTATTGGTATCATCAGCATTATCATTATGGTCATCTTCGTCATTATAGTTATAATCATAATTATCATTATCGTTATCAACATCATTATCATTGTCGTTATCATCGTTGTCATAATAATAATAATAATAGCCTTTATTTAACCTGGCGGGTGTCAGCTAAAAGCTGTTTTTCATACCAACCAGGGCCAAACAAAATTATAATACAAAATCTGGGATACATAAACATTGTTGAGTAACAATAATGAAAAATCTATTATGCCAAAAATAGGCATTTTTTTAATTTAAAGAAAAAATCCTATATATTCACAGTTAACAGTTACACCATTACATAAGTTAAAAACTAAATAATATAAGGTATTATGACATATTTTCAAAAACAAATTTTTTTACTTTTGACCTAAAAAGTGGAACAGATAAAACTTTAAAGCTGACAGGGAGCATATTATAGCGATTGGGTGCAACAAAAGAGAAACTCTTAGTAAATAGGGTGGTTCTATGATGGGGCGTGTTAAGGGTGTAACCAACGAAACGGAGGTTGGCTGCATGATGCTGACTTCTCAAGGATAACTTATTATTTAAGTATATAGGGTATTTGGTCAATAAAATGCTATGAACCAAACATAAAATGTGAACCAACCACCTCTGCCTCATCGTCAACCAATTCACTTCTTGAATAAATGGAGACACTCGCTCCCTTCTTCGGATTCCAACAGAATATCTAATACAGCTGTTCTGCACTTTCTGAAGTCTGTAAGCTTCGGCTTCAGTCAAACAAGGACCAAACACGGAACTTCCATATTCTAACTTACTTAAAATGAGTGAATCGCAAAGCTTAATTTTAGTATCTTGAGACAACACGTGCTTAAAGCTGTAGATGCTTTTTAGTTTAGCAAAAGAGCTCTGTACAACCTTAGAAATATGATCATGAAAAGTTAAGTGCTCATCAAAGATTATTCCTAAGTTTAATACCGATATTTTGTGTGTGAGCTCTTCACTATTGAGGCATAGCTTTGTAGCATCTCCACTGAACTCGTTCTTCTTAGAGCGGAAGGTAATTATGGCCGATTTGTTACAGTTTATGTGTAACCCGTGGTATCTAAACCAATCACAAACGCCGCTTAAATCTACTGCTAGTTTTTCATTAGCATCAACACATGAGGAGGGATCATAGGATAGATAAAGCTGGGTATCATCAGCATAAGAATGTAAAGCGCAATGTTTGACCGACCGATCCAAGTCCGACACGTATAAAGTAAATAAGATTGGTCCTAAAATGGAACCTTGCGGCACCCCCTTTACAATGACCCGATTGTCAGAATAGTCACTCCCTATTTTAACTTGTTGAAGTCGATCTGATAGGTAATTGTCAAACCATGTAATCGAATTCTCAGAAAAACCAAGAAAGTGCAGCTTAGCCAATAATATTTTGTGGTTTAAACAGTCAAATGCCTTTCTTAAATCCAGCAGAACAGTTGTAGTTACGCAGCTCTCAAGTAGTCATCACAAATGTCAACTAATGCAGTCACAGTACTATGATTTTTTTCTAAATCCCGACTGTGTATTTGGAATTAAGCTGTATTTATTAATGTGTGTTAGCATTTGCTCGTAAACGATCTTTTCTAGAATTTTTGACAAGAGTGAAAGTATGCTTATAGGCCTGAAATCGCAAGGCAATTGGGGATTATCGGTTTTACCAACGGGAATAACAGTTGCGGCTTTCCATATGAGTGGTACGATACCATGTTCCAAAGAAAAGTTTATAATATGAGTAAGAGCCTTGAGGCAAAAAGGAAGAATATAGGAAAATGTATCTATATTTAATCCATCTAGTCCGGTAGCACGCGAGTTTATTTTTTGAAAGGTCTTCAAGACTTTTTCCTCGGTAACAAACTTAAACTGAAATAGGTCATTGATATTTGGTAGCATGTTGGTGTTGTAGTACTCTAAGAGTGTTTCATTTATTGAGTTATCGGGAACTGAATCCACAAAACAGTTATTTAATATGTTGGGTTCCAAAGTACACTGATTATTTTTACCCTTAGAACCATGAATCCTAGCTCCTTTATAGCTTTCCACCAGCTCTGAGAACTGTTGCTTTTTCTTAGCTGGTATTCAATATATGCTTTTTTTTCGCGCCTAATAGATGCTGTGACTAGATTCCTTAATTGCTTATAGTAGTTCCATTTGGCAGTTTTTATCTCGTCAGAAGAATTGTTCTTAACAGTTTTCTTATACTTAGAATAGGCGTTATTGCGTAACCGCATCATGAATTTAATATTGTGTGTAATCCAGGGACAACGTGCTTTTGATATCTTCCTGGTTTTAATTGGTGCGCATATATTTATCTTCATCATCATACTTATCATTAGGTATCATACTTATCATTATCGTTATCCTTATCATTATTATAGTTATCGTTATCCTTATAACCATCGTCATCGTTATCGTCATCGCCATCATCATCATCATCATCACCGTCATCGTCGTCGTAATCGTCGTCGTCAGCGTCTCATGATAGTAATCCTAATAATAGTGATAATAATGTTAATAATAGTGATAATGACAATAATAGTGAGAATAGTGAGAATAATGATGATAATAATAGTAATATAGAAGTGTATAGCTATAATTTTTTCTAAGAGGTGACCAACTTGTGTCTAACATAACCGTTTATCAACTGTTGACAGTGTAAGATGTGCAGAGTCGATCTACTTGACGCCTTTCTTTTAAATTGGTGTAAGGGAAATGAAATTATTTTTTCCAAAGTTTTTAATTGGGCGTTTAAACTGACTATATTTGCTTCAGGTAACAAATAATTTCATTCTGAAGCCCCCGACGTCGCCCACAAGCCTCTCTACGACCATGGAGGAAAAGTTATGAATAGAAGGAAAATGTCACAAGAATAAGCTCTCTTTTATCTCTTTGGTCGTACACAGATACCTTACATATAATTTTTATATGAGGTTCATCAGCTAATTGGAACCTTTCATGGAAACCTCATATTTTTGTTGCCGAGGGAGGACTGATTCTTATATTATCCTCTTTTGATGTTCTACAACCAGACAGGCTTCCTGCATTTATAGTGATTCCTAAATATGATCAGATTTATGTAAATTGGTTACACAGCGAGTTTGGATGAAAAATTTATTGTCAACAACGATAGCCTGGTCAATATATCAAGACATCTCACAAAATTTGGAGGATTTATAATATGCTAGATCAGAGTTCCCCAAACTTTTTTATGTCGTAGACCCCTTGCCATGTTTTTCCGTGTTGGGTAGACCCCCTACTTACCTGATATTGATTTCCTGTAAATTTCTAACTGTAGTGAAGTTTAGTGTTAAAAACTTAAAGTAAAAACACATGTTAAAAATTAGTTTAACTTTGGCAAGAAACGCTGATAAGATGGACTTTGTTTTAATCAAATTTAAACTGTCGCCTTGTAATTGCAAATTAACCATATTAAATTTTGTAAACAAATCTGTTAAATAGCCGATGTCTGTTTTCCTCTTCATTAAATTTTCTTGTAAAATTTTATCTTTAGTATCCAGAAATTCTAAAATAGTCTCAAAAAGTGCAAACAATCTTGTCAAACATAAGTCTTTCGACAGCCAGCGTACTTCAGTGAGAAGGAGTAATTGATGAAAGTGTTCGTCATTTTCTTCACACAACTGCGCAAATAACCGCGTATTCAACGCGTTGCTTCGGATTCGGTTTACTGCATCAATGACTAATTGAAGTGATTCATGCAATCTAACACTCAAATTTTTAGCAACTAAATGTTGTCGATGGATGACGCAATGTATTGCTAACACCCCTGACACATTTTGTTTTAAATAGCTTATAAATCCACGATAACGTCCAACCATGGCAGGTGCTCCATCTGTAGCTACTGATATTATATTTGATAAAGGAATTGCTTTTTCAATGAAGTAATCCTTCAAAACATGAAATATTGATTCACCTTTAGTGTCGGTTATCAAAGTTCTTGCGAAGAGCAGTTCTTCGTAGATTTCTTGATTCATAATAAAACGAACATATATGCCAATAATAATGCTGCATTATCAGGTAAAATTGACTCGTCCAGTTGTATAGAGAAATGGGTCGTTTGCAAATAATTACATAAGAAGCTTTCAATATCATAACTCATTTCATCAATACGTCTTTCAACAGTATTGTTGCTTAAGGGAATTCTTTTAATGATATCAGATGCAGGTTTGTGTAAAACAGTTTTTAAAACCTTTTCAACGGCTGGCAAAATTAACTTCTCTCCGATAGTATGCGGTTTTCCGGATTTTGCTATAAGTAACGAGATATTGTAAGACGCCCGCAAACCATCATCATTTCTTTGTGACGTCGAAGCGAACATTCTGTCCAGTGTAGGTCTCTTCTGAAATTTATCTTTGAGTGTTTGAAAGTATTTCAAATCTTTCTCTGTTTTATCAGGGTGGCATCTTCTCAGATGATCTTGCAGTTTAGATGGTTTCATAGCGTCATTGCCCAAAATTTTGTTGCATAAAAGGCACATAGGCGATTGTTTGTCCGGCAATGATGGAATGAAGCCAAATTTCAAATAATCAACACAGTACTGTCTACATTTCTTTTTAGATTCGGACATGGCATCAGTCATCTGTGGGCAAAATTAAATTATTTAAATAAGACAGAAAATCCAGCAGCTGTATATTAAAAATATTTTTTGATTTTTCCGAAAACATTCCACAATTCGAACATCTTCTTGCAACAATTAGCTCGAATTACGGAGATTGCACTGTAATTATATTACCGATTGCTAAAACTTTCAAAAAGAAACTATTGAGGAGTACTCGTGTAATTTTGCATGATTGAATATTTAACTACTAATAACTAACGTCATGATTGGCGTAATTTATCTATCTTTGCTAACTACGAGCACAAAACTAAAATTTAATAAAAAATAATGTACTTACTCTGATGAAGATTAAAGGTGACCTGGAACCATAAGCTATAGCACCCCAAACCATAACTCCAACAGTGTGATGAACATGTCTTTCAACAAAAAACTGTGGATTCCTCCTTTCACCACGTCGCGTCGCCTTCTAACCCTGGCACGACCATCGTGCATGCCTAAACAAAATCTAGACTCGTCACTAAAGACAATACTGTTCCATTCCTGATCCCAGAGTGACCGTTGTCTGCACCACTCAAGGCGATTACGTCGGTGTTCTCGAGTTAAAGGGAGGACCCAGTGTGGCCGGTATGAAAACAAGCCAAAACTTCTCATTCGTCGGTAAACACTTCGCATGCCAATAGGTCTTCCGTGTTCTGCAAACCATTCATTTGCAATGGACCTGGTAGTGGAGAAACGGTCCCTTAAGGCCAATAATCTTAGGCGGCGATCTTCACGGTCTGTTGTTCTACGGCGGCGTCCAGTGCCGCTTGCTCTTTGCGTACGGCCTTCTCGAAGCCATGCCTGACAACACCTAACCACAGTGTCTACACTTCTTTGCACTCTAACTGCAATTACCCGAAAAGAAAGTCCAGCTTCCCGAAGTCCCACTATACGGCCCCTATCAAACTCACTAAGTTGACGAAATCGTACGGATCTCCGTACTCTAGGCATCGTAACCGATCGTAAAGGATGTCAAGAACCAAAATCCGAAAACGTTGCTTCTTTACTGCGGCTGAAATATTCATTTTTAGAGCGTTAGTGAATTAAAAAAAAGCAGTATAAAAACCGGAATGTCCAACTGATAAGGCTGAACATTTTTTCACTTGTTATTTACAGTAAGATAAATACATTCACCAACTTTTATTAAAATAAAACCATTTAAACTGGGTGTTCGGATTTATATGTCACTTAGTATATTTATATGTTTGAGAAATACGACTGGACATTCTTTTTTCAAGACCCTGTAACCGAAGACGGTTTCAGTAACGCCTCGTACTAGAGCATAGAGACGAGCTGCCCCGGGGCTCGACAATGCTGAAAGTGCATATTTAGTCGATAATATTCTCCGAAATTCGTCGCCGTACCCGCCAGCTCCTCAATTTCCTCTTTCCTTCCTTATTTTCGCGGATAATACATGCCATCAGGCCGTGAAAAAGTGCACATAATAGCGTATGACGTCTGCGGGGCAAAACGACGTTGAAATTTTACAGTCGCCGAGGCGAAGAAGAGATCAAACCGATGTGACACGCGGGCGCGGTTGCCAGGTCTGGTTCGATTGACTGAAGTTGAGGAAATGGAATTTGATGGGCTAAAAACAGCAAGGATTTATGAAAATAACAAATTTCAGTTTATTCAGTTATCATTCAGCATTCGTAGCAGATAGATGTACGCTCGTTGACTTGTCAAAAATGATAAATAAACATTCAAGCTTTAAGGATAAATGTATGGGAACAGCTATGATGAGTGAAATATTTCTAATACACGTTATGATAGTCATTATTTAAATGGGTGATACAGAATCAAAAAGTTTCATATAACATGGGGTCAAAACGGCATTTTTTTTAGAGAAAAGTGACTTTAAAGTAAAATAAAATCTGACAACGCCGAAATGCCAGACGCAAATTACGACGGAACACACTGTAAATAAAGATGGAGTTTGTTATTTTTGGCACTTAGGTATTATTTCATTATTTGATAATGTACCCGTAAAATGCAAACAATTAAAAAAAACGGACTTACCACTAGCTGTCTCAGCGCTTCGCCTGGTTTGTGAAAGTTTATCGAACGTATTAAAAAAATCCTCTTATAAATAGGGAACACAATTTTGATGCATACATTGTTTTTCTTTTTAAAACCCACACTGCACTTTTTTTTGTATTTAAAGGTGTTCAAAATGTCGACGATCCCGGTTTCTTCTTACTCTAGGTCATTGATTCCCAAAGTGGTCTATATCGACCCCTAGGGGTCTAAGACAACCTGCAAGGGGTCTACGTCAGCGAAAAAGAATTTGGGGGTCCATAAAATGAATATGGGGCTCCACGATAGTGGATCTCAACACATACACTGATAGTACCTATTTACTTACATCATACTATCTTATAATATCAAAACATATACATTATTTATAAAAGTACCTATGAAGTAAAAAATTTATTATATATGTTTATAAAATTGTGTAAAATGTAGGATGTTGGTATTCGCTTTGTGGTCGCAATACATTTTGAACTTGTAAAAACTTGAGAGTCGCAGTCTCAGAGCTTCGCTACCTTGCACTGACTTGTTCAATTCGTCACTCTATAAATACGAATGTGGGACAAATACGTTTATTAGATTTCCTGAATCTTGAAAAGGAAAGTGCTAAGAAAAT
Organism: Acanthoscelides obtectus; assembly: GCA_963669975.1. Classification (NCBI taxonomy): domain Eukaryota; kingdom Metazoa; phylum Arthropoda; class Insecta; order Coleoptera; family Chrysomelidae; genus Acanthoscelides; species Acanthoscelides obtectus. The sequence goes on along the minus strand of CAVLJG010000007.1, from coordinate 10,518,718 downwards.
GTTTTAAAAAATATAAACAGATAGTATATCACACAAATTATAGTGAGTCAGTGTTATTTTGTTTGAGAGTGCTGGAGAAAAGTAAGTACATTATTTTTTATTAAATTTTAGTTTTGTACTCGTAGTTAGCAAAGATAGATAAATTACGCCAATCATGACTTTAGTTATTAGTAGTTAAATATTCAATCATGCAAAATTACATGAGTACTCCTCAATAGTTTTTTTTGAAAGTTTTAGCAATCGGTAATGTAATTACAGTGCAATCTCCGTAATTCGAGCTAATTGTCGCAAGAAGATGTTCGAATTATGGAATATTTTCGGAAAAATCAAAAAATATTTTTAATATACAGCTGCTGGATTTTCTGTCTTATTTAAATAATTTAATTTTGCCCACAGATGACTGATGCCATGTCCGAATCTAAAAAGAAATGTAGACAGTACAGTGTTGATTATTTGAAATTTGGCTTCATTCCATCATTGCCGGACAAACAATCGCCTATGTGCCTTTTATGAAACAAAGTTTTGGGCAATGACGCTATGAAACCATCTAAACTGCAAGATCATCTGAGAAGATGCCACCCTGATAAAACAGAGAAAGATTTGAAATACTTTCAAACACTCAAAGATAAATTTCAGAAGAGACCTACACTGGACAGAATGTTCGCTTCGACGTCACAAAGAAATGATGATGGTTTGCGGGCGTCTTACAATATCTCGTTACTTTTAGCAAAATCCGGAAAACCGCATACTATCGGAGAGAAGTTAATTTTGCCAGCCGTTGAAGAGGTTTTAAAAACTGTTTTACACAAACCTGCATCTGATATCATTATAAGAATTCCCTTAAGCAACAATACTGTTGAAAGACGTATTGATGAAATGGTTCTGATATTGAAAGCTTCTTATGTAATTATTTGCAAACGACCCATTTCTCTATACAACTGGACGAGTCAACTTTACCTGATAATGCAGCATTATTATTGGCATATGTTCGTTTTATTATGAATTCCGGATTTTCAACGTTCAACCACTGACAACAAGACCTGCACTCGTTGTACATAGTAGGGATAAAGCAAATTTTCCCGTAGGATTCTATAGACTATGGTATGCGATAGTCCTATACGGCGGCCTAATTCCCGAGTGCTGATATCAGCATTGATTTCCACGATATTTCAAATTTGTTCCTACTGCTCTAAAGTAACCTGTCTTTCACGAGTGCGAATATTAGTGGGCTGAACACTTCCTGTATCTCGCGATAAATTTGAGCTGCAAGATTTGAATTCTGACGAGCTTCACCGTAAACTAACAACAACTCTTGATTCGAGAACATTGTAAATAAACACGACGACGTACACGAACAATAACTAACCACTGTTACCTTTTGCGATCGATTGCCGGTTCGATAAGAGTGATGAATGACCGACGCGCTGTTGTCATGTGTGTTTTAAATATTTAATTTAATGATACTTACTTACTGACTACAAATTTTGGCTTTAGAAAAACTTAACGCCACTTATTTGTTAATAACCCGATTTAAAAACGTTTTAGATTAGATTATAAAAATTAGTAAGATTGTGGTGATTGTGGTCGATATAAAGCACTTAAAGTTGTAAACTATAAAGCCATTTAGACAAAAATCTATTGACTTTTGGACCATGGGTCACATGAACTTTTTGACTTATTTCAACCCCCCTATTACCGATTTCAATAATGACTACCATAACGTTTACACCCTGTAGGTACGTACAATTGCTGGGGTTGGAAGTGGATAAATATACCAACGGCAAAAAATTGAGATACCCTCTCGCACACCCTGCTCCCAATTCTCAACCCCTACAAAAAGTTTTCCGAAAATGATGAGCTATTTTAATTTCCTCTTTTATGGATTTCTATCTCCTCCGCCACTGGATCGATTTACAAAAACTACAAAGCTATTTCGTCGTTGGCATAGTAGTAACCTTATGTGAAAATTCCATCCCAATCTAAGCAGTCCTTCTAAAAAATCTAATTTTTCGCGATTACTTCCTTGCTAGTAGGCGTTAGAAGTAAAATGTTGAAAGATGGGGTCCAACTATCAACCTGAAATTTTGGCTTCTATTTCTACGTTAAAATATACCTATACTGAGTGACAACAAAAAGGTAAACACCTACGTATCTGAAGTCACTTGAAATATCATAAAAACCTTTGGTAGGCGCGTCCTTTGTAATTTCATGACGTATCATAGGCGTGCGGTCATTTATTTAGAACGATAATAATAATGTTTTTATATCACAATAAATGGATTTTACTATCTTCTTATTTTTTTGATTTGGGATAAAAAATACTTATATTGGGAGTTTAATTTATGTTGACTGAAAGTTGAGAAATGGAAAAATTACAGAATTCCAACGTTTGACATAGGCAAATATTTACATAGCAGGTAGGTATATAAAAAGGTATATAAAGACTTACATTATAGGTATTTATATAATCATCCTCGCCTTCGGAGCTGTCGCTAGAGTCATTTTGTAGAGGAATTACAACGGGATTTACAGGAGGCAAAACACAATAGAACACTGCTTCCATAGGTCTGTGGCAGCAATATGAGATACTGCATCTCTTATTGTGGCCAATAGCGATTCACTTAATTGAGGGGTCTGATTATGTTTTCTTACTTTTTTTTTATAAAGCAGCCCAGACCAACTCAATCGGGTTAAAAATGCAGTAATAGGGAGGTAGACGTAATACTTCATGGCCATTTTGCTGAAGCAGATTGTCAACAACATACTCTTTTTCAAATTTTTGTCTTTTAATAAGATCCAATAATATGGCTTTGGTTGATTTTTGTGGTATTTCCATTCCCTTATCCTTCATAAAATCAATAATGTCTTGTTTTTTTGTGCCTGTATTCGGAATTTTGTTTTTCTGTCGGGAATGATATGGCGCATTGTCCATAATAATCACTGAATTTGAGGAAATGTTTGGTATTAACTGCTGCTCTATCCTGTTTTCAAATAAGTCGGAGGTCATGTCCTCATGATAGTCGGCACATGATTCTTTGATATTTTTGGCAGATAACAGCAAGGCATTAGGTATAAATCCATTTTCACTGCCAGCATGGAGAATAATGATTCGTTTTCCACGGTTGCATGGTGCATTTAAAATGCACTTGTTGCTGTCGTCAACCCAGCCGTACTGCACAACATCATGGGTATCATACCACGTTTCATCCAGGTAAGTCAGATTTCTTTTCTGCTCTCTATAGATTTTAACTTTGTGCAAAAATTCTTGGCGCAATTCAACGATTCGAGACGACTCCATAATCACCATTCTTTTATCTAATTTTTTGTATTGAAAACCACACAGTTTTACAATACAGTGCAGTGAGTCTAAGCATTTGTAATTATAAAAATCTTCAGGATAATCTTTTAATTTATCCCGTATCATTTCCAACGTGGGCACCAAATTTTCTTTATAAAATCCGTATATTATACGACGAATATCTTCCTGAAAACCCACGTCTATTCTTTTTAATTTTTGCCCTATGCGCTTTCTGTGGAAGGAATGGTTGACTACATCTCCCCTTTTTATAACCCGATAAATGGTAGACCGACTGATTTTTGTCAGGATACAAATTCTGTTTAAAATTTGATTTTGCGAGGAATCTGGATTTTCGTTTTTCAGACAATCATACATATTTAGGATTACTCTTTGGGTCTGATCTTCTAAATCTTTATGAAAGAATTCTGCCTGCACAGGTTCATCAACCATCTCCTCGTGGCTTGGAGCATTTTCCCAAGGTCTCCAAAGAGCCATATTTAGGACACACAAGAACAATCAACACAACAATTAAATCAACAAGTAAACTGAGTATTCAAAAGTCAAAAACACACAAACTAATAAAATCTATGAAAAAACACGGACAGACTAAAGAAAACACGTTTATTCACCGCTACACGGCACTGGCTAAACTGTTTCAATTTTCAGTAGCCACCTGCACTTGTTCGGAGCTCTGAAATACACGCTTTCTCATTGGCTATGTCCACGCATAGGCGTGCTTTACTCTACGTGGACCGGTGAAACTGCCTTTGATCTTATACGGGGGATATTTGCTGCGAAATTTGGCGATTTTTGCGGCAACAGAGCGTGTTAAATATAGATATATAAAACGCACCCGGTATTTCACAGTGTTTCAAGTGACTTCAGATAAAGTATACGTGTATCCGATTTTAATAATTTTTGGCATATATGTTCACTGTCCCTTACTAGTAAAATGACCCTAACAGAAAAATCTGACCATTTTATCAATTGTTGTCCATGGCAAGATAAATCAATATCTAAAAAAATTCTTGAATTCTGAAAAACATACGTAGGTCTTCACCTTTTTTTTTGTCACCCGATGTAGTATTCACGCGTCAATTTCATCATTCCGAATCTCATCTTGCTAGCTTGACCCGTTCGAAAAGAAGGCATGGGGATGTTTCTGAAAAGCACTGTACATATTTATACATCTGACAGTCTTGCTTCTGTGTACGTATTCACTTTGAACATGAAAGAATTTTTTCCGTTTCGTGCTGAGAAACTACGTTTTTATTCGTCATATTTCATGTTCCTGTTTCCTTGCAAAGAGAGTGAAGGGCTTTTATTAAATTGAGAGAAAAGCCAAAGAGGGACCCGACATACTGGCATTGAGATTCTCCTAAAGGTAAATGTGTGGGTTTCATTATTCATGGAATCCCTGTATGGTTAGATTTTTTGGAATCGCGCTGTCTGGTACGCATAGAAAAAATGCATTAACAATATTAGTGTATTTCCTGTTGCACTTTTGACAAAAACGCAAGCTTTATGCAGATCGTATCTACTATTGGAAGCAGCTGAGTTTGTTAATAACCGTGGATTCGCTCGTTTAATAACCCGATCTTTTTTAAGAAGATGTCGAGCGTGTATTGCGGCTGAAGGAAAACAGTTTGAGCATTTGCTGTAAAGGTAAATCATCATCAGCAGCATTTTGACGCCCACTGTTGTGCAAACAGTTATCCTTAAGGGTCCTTGTGCGTTTTCATAATCGCTGTCTAATTAGGAAATTTTGAAAAATTTTCATCAGTTTTTCTTCAAAAAAAAAATTGTGCATAAGTAATCTTCTAAGTGTTATACCATTTTGGAATCCTTATTAAATGCGCCAACTTTTAAGGTTACTTTGCCAAACTTTCGTAGTACATTTTTTTCCAGTACAGCCAGTTAAAGTTGAGCAAAGTTTTACTTTGAAATACTTGGTTGGGAAATAAGTGGCAATTTTTCCTGAACGAGAAAAGTTGGCAGTAAGGTTGAGTGTGTAAATGTGTGGGTTTCATTATTCATGGAATCCCTGTATAGTTAGATTTTTTGGAATTGCGCTGGGTGGTACGTATAGAAAAAATGCATTAACAATATTAGTGTATTGCCTGTTGCACTTTTGACAAAAACGCAAGCTTTATGCAGATCGTATCTTAAAAAGTGTGACATAACTTAGGTTTTTCTACAAGATGTCAACTTAGCACTAGCTGGTGTACACTTGTTGTGAACTCGTTTGTAGCTGTACGTGTTGCCTAAACGTCATTATGCTTCCGCTAACAATCCCTGGTTGGTTGAGTATATTACAAGCGGAAGAAGATATGCTACAGGCAGGAATCTTCAGAAGCATAAAACAGTTATTACATTATTTCAACAGTTGTCTTGTGTAGCCAACCTAGAAAGGACAACATTTAAATAGCCCGTCGGGTACATCTAATATACAGGGTGGCGCATCGAAAACGAAACAGACGCATTTACTGGCAGCTTAGTTTTTTTTGGAAAAACGCTCAGACCCGCCGATTTTGTTTTCGGGGGGATACAAGTTTGGCAAAAAAACACGTTAACACGTGCAGCCCCCTGGGCGGGGGTGACACCAACCCTAAAGGGGGTCGAGTGATACCTCATTTTAAAGGTCTTTCAATTCCTGACCTGACCCGTTTATATTTAAATCTAAACAAGACACAATGTATTAGATATCGCACAAGGCAAACAAATAGCAACGAACCAGTTTCATTGCATCAAATCGATAACTTTCCAGGCTCCTTTTTAATGTTTCAAATTCCATTGTAAATAATTCAGTTAGCCTACACATCCCACGGTTACATAAAGAAATTTCAGGCATTTTTATAAATTGCGGAGTTATCACCATATCAGATTCATGGTAAGCCCAAGCACAAGTCAGAAATTTTGTAACAGCTTCCATAAGAAGAGAAAAAAAAGCCTATATAGAACTGCAGCTTAAAGAAGGTAGAAGTTCCCGTGATTGGTGGCGAACCATCAAACAACTAGGTGTACATAATCCTGTTAAAGATAATTTAGAATGCACATTGCAACCTGATTTAGTGAACAAATATTTCCTAAATTCCATTCCAGATAATTGTGTGGATACCAGTATTATTCATCATTACAATAGCAATGTTTTGCCATCTATAGACAACTTGTTTCAGTTAAAACCGGTCACGGAGGATAAAATATTACAGATTTTCAATAAAATAAAATCTCGGGCGGTTGGACTAGATGGTTTGAATATAAATATGTTAGCTCTAGTGTTTCCTTTTTGTTCTAAAGCGATTACTCATATAATTAACTATTCGCTTGAAAAAGGGTTAGTTCCTAAAATTTGGAAAGCCGCATGCGTTAGGCCTCTTGCTAAAGTTGATGCTCCGGAAGGACCTGATGATTATAGACCAATTAGTATCCTTCCAGTGTTATCAAAACTATTAGAAAAAATTGTATATGAGCAACTGATGCAGCACGTCACTACCTTTAAGATAATTCCATCTACGCAGTCGGGGTTTCGAAAAAACCACAGCACCGTAACAACTCTGCTCGATGTCTGTGACGACTTCATAGGGGCAATAGACAATTCTAAAGTTACTACTGCTGTCATGATAGATCTAAGTAAGGCCTTTGATTGCCTCAACCATGAACTACTTTTTGCAAAATTTCATTATCTTGGCTTCTCCGATAGTTCGATTAATTGGTTTCGCAGTTATTTTCATGAACGCATTCAGCAGGTAAAAATCGGTGACATCTTATCACAGGAGGGTACTATCTCCAAAGGTATACCACAGGGGTCTATTCTTGGACCTCTTCTGTTTTCTCTTTATGTAGCGGACTTAGATAAAGTCACTAAATACTGCAAATTACATACATACGCCGATGATACACAGATTTATCTATCTTACAACCCTGCTATGTACATTGAAGCGAATGAGATGCTGTCTGAGGATTTAAATAGTATATGTGTGTGGTATAACAAACATGGCTTATGTATTAACCCTAGAAAGTCGGCTATCATAACTATTAAATCTAAATTCAGCAAATTCAATAGTGAATTAATAAAGCTGTGTATTGGAGGTGATGAAGTTTGCCACAAGACATCGGTTCGCAACTTGGGCATCACATTTTATGAGAACCTGTGCTTCCATGATCATGTCACCAAAGTTGTTCAGGGTTCCTATGCTAAGTTGAAGTCAATTTATAGCTATAAAAATGTATTGTCCAAGCAGACCAAGGTTAAGCTGTGTGACTCCCTTATCCTAAGTAAACTTGAATACGGGGACCTTGTCTATGGTCCATGTCTAATACAGAGCGAGGCATACAGACTTCAAAAAGTGCAAAACAGCTGCATAAGATTCAGTTTAGGTATTCAAAGGCGGGAGAGGGTATCTGATCATATTAAAAATATTCAATGGCTTACTATGCGACAAAGGTGGATACTGCATCTATTATCATTGGTCCACAGTATTATGATCAATAAAATGCCTCTTTATTTGAAGAACAAGCTTACCATGAGATGTGATCATCACTCAGCGAACCTGCGTTTTGTAGGATATACTCTCGACTTGCCTCGGCACCGAACAACCCAATTCAGAAAGAGCTTTTCATATGTGGCGCCCGATTTCTACAATAAAGTACCTCAAGCATTGAAAACTTTATCTGTGTCCAGCTTTAAAAGAAAAGTTAGGCTCTTTGTCTTTGATGACATGTAGCATGTATTTTTTTTTTTGATTTCATCTAGCATGTATTTTTACGTAATTTTGTTTTTATATTTGTTTATTTGTGCATGTTTTCTCACTCGTCACTTTTCATTTGTTTGTGTTTTGCTTACACATTTGTTACTGTTTACTTTTAATTTTTATATCTTCTGCCATATACCTAATATTTTCTTTTTTAAAGTTACTTCTAATCACGGTTTTTGATTCTGCTACGTACTCTGTTGCTGCACGTTTCTCTTTTGGTCTTTTGGTCATTATACCATGCTACGATTCTGTAAAAAAAAAAAATTTTTTCTGCTTTAAATGTTATCTTCAATGTATTTTTGTTGTATTTGCATGTACTTGATTTTTTTTTTAGCCCTGGTTGGTTCTGAAAAACAGCTTGTGCTGATGTAACCCGCCAGGTAAAATAAAGGCCATTTATTATTATTATTATTATTATTAAGTAAGGTTAAGACGAATCAAACAAAACAGTCCTTAATTGGCCCCTAAATGCGACTGCTTGCTACGTTTACTCTGCTAACGTAATGGATGTTTATCTTCAAAGACAACGTAAGTTCCTCCCAGAACCTCTCTATTTTCGCAATGTTCTTCATATCCAAATCAATTCACATTAATTACCGAAACGTGTCATTGAAGGCGCGACGTCGCAAAGTATAATCCCTGAAATAGACCACGTGGATTTATAGTGTAAACAGTGAATGTCAATTAAAAGGCCGGCCTCAAAAGACACATCCATCCATTTATATTTAGAAAATCACTCTTCATGTGTTTCCTCCGCGGCATCAACGTTTGCCGTGGCTGGTGCTGTTACGGCTTTTACAACCCTGATGTTTCAGGTTACCGTATATATTTTTTCGCTTTGCTTCGCTTCGGTTAATGGCGGATATATATTTCCAGATCGATTATTTTAACAGAGAACAGAGACATAAGATACAAGCGCCGCGGCAGGAAGTTTGCGAATGTAGTAGCCTAGTAGGGGAAGCGCGGCAGGGGTATTATGTAAAAAACCTAAAAAAAAAGGCAAAATGTCGTCTTGCAGACTAGATAGTTTTAGGGCCGATTTCACCAACATTAATATTATGGGCCAATGGGAAAATACGTTATCGAAATGCAATTTGACAGAAGCTGTCAAAGGTCTCTGAATACACTGCTCAACACTGGTTTTGCCACACGAACTTTGACAGCTAATTTTGTTTTATCAGTCTACCCTCATTATTACATGACAGCTGTCATATGTCTATTAGCCTCATATTTGTTGTGATACGGTAATACTCATAACTAGTACTACGGCAGTAAATTAACAGAAACGCTTACAAGTAAATCCTTATAAAAATATTTGTTGTTGAATTTGAACACCTTTTTTGTGATTTATTAACCCTGTGAATATGTCGAGGAAGTGTAATAATGATCCTAACTCTTTTTGTTATGTCTGCGGAGAACTAACATTCAAAAAACAACGACAAAATTTTACGAATCTTGTGTTGGAGTGTTATCACCAATGTTTTGGTTTTTCTGTCGCCCATCAAGACAAATCCCGGGCCCCTCATGTCTGTTGCATAACGTGTGTGAAAAATTTAACTGACTGGAAGAAAGGTGCACGACCTATGCCGTTTCCTGTACCCATGATATGGACTGAACAGTGAGATCACGTTTCTGTCTCACAGACATAAAAGGTATAAATTACAAGAAAAAAACCACAGTTATTTACCCTAACTTATCTTCGGCTATAAGACCAGTCTCTCATTGTAAAAAATTGCCAGAACTAATACCAGTTGCAACTACGTCTGTTGAGAACAATTCACAACCGTCCACTTCAGGTGAATGTGTTGACGAGGACGATGACTTTGAGTTAAAAGGAATTGTAAACGAGCCACATTTGATAACTCAATGAGACCTAAATGATTTGGCTCGGGATTTAAATTTGTCAAAAAAGCAGTCAGAACTATTAGGATCACGTCTAAAAGAATGGAATTTGCTACATCATAATACAAAGGTTAGCTATTTTCGAAACCGTGATCAACACTTCAGAACGTATTTTTCTCAGGATGGAGATTTGGTGTTTTGCAATAACATAAATGAGATTATGAAAATGTTGGACATAGATTTTGATCTCTCTCAGTGGCGTTTATTCATTGATTCTTCGAAAGCAAGTCTAAAAGCAGTGTTATTGCATAATGGAAATAACCTTCCGTCTGTACCTCTGGCCCATGCTGCAAATATGAAAGAAACCTATGAAAATATGAAACTTTTACTTGAAAAAATAAATTACAGTACATATTCCTTCAAAATCTGCGGTGATCTTAAAGTTGTTGCACTATTACTTGGACTTCAGCTGGGTTATACAAAGTTTTGCTGCTTTTTATGTGAATGGGATAGCCGAGACAGAACTAATCACTATATAAAAAAAACATGGCCTACGCGTGCATCGTTAGTTCCTGGGCAAAAAAACGTAAAGTATTTACCCCTTGTATAGAAAAATAATGTGCTTCTACCACCTTTGCATATCAAATTAGGATTAATAAAAAATTTTGTGAAGGCAGTGGATCGCAATGGGAGTGGATTTTTGTATCTAAAAGAAAAATTCCCTAGAATAAGTGATGCAAAGATAAAAGAGGGTATTTTTGTTGGCCCTCAAATTAGGGAGTTAATAAAAGATTCAAGATTTGAAGAAAAATTCAGCGATTTAGAAACATCTGCATGGAAGGCTTTTAAAAATATTGTTTCAAATTTTTTGTGTAACCACAAGAGTCACAGCTACAGAGAGTTGGTTGGCGAGCTATTATTGTCATATCAATCATTGGGTTGCAACATGTCACTTAAGATCCATTTTTTAGACTCTCACCTGGATTTTTTCCTGACAATTTAGGGGCTGTCAGCGACGAGCACGGTGAGAGGTTCCATCAGGACATTTCTAATATGGAAAAGCGGTACCAGGGCAAATGGAGCCCAAATATGTTAGCAGATTACTGCTGGACAATTAAAAGGGACCAACCAGAAGCTAAATATTCAAGAAACTCTTAGATTATTAAGTCATTTATAAAAAAAAAATAACTTTTGATTTACGAGATCTGTGTTTTTTCTTAATATTTTAAATTACTCAATAGAATAAAATCCTTGTCTAGCAAATTTTTTTTATCTGTTTATTTTTTCTCACAATCACCAATTAAAGTAAAAAATATCAAAAAAGTCCGTGTGGCACGACAAAGTTAAAATTTTGTTGACCAGTGATATTAGTGATTTCTCACCTGTGGATTTCTTTATGTGGAGTCATTTAAAAAGCAAAATCTATGCTACTCAGCCAACATCATTAGAAGACCTGCGACAAAGAATTGTGAATGAGTGCCTTCAAATTACTCCTCAAATATTGCAAAATGTGCGGCAAAATCTTTTTTATTATTATATTTTCAACATTTACTTGCCTAACGGGTAAGTTCATTCTTCATTTTTAAATTACTTTGCTGCCAAATGTATTGATCTCCACTAATGATGATGTATTAGTTTTATCTAAGCTTTAAATCAATAAATCTTCAAAACTACTGAACTGAAACTCATGTATTTTACATTATTATAAAGGGAATTGAAAGACCTTTAAAATAAGGTATCACTTGACCCCCCCTTTCCATTTAAGATTTTAGGGTTGGTGTCACCCCCGCCCACGTGTTAACGTGATATTTTTCGAAACTTGTGTCCCCCTCGAAAACAAAATCGACGGGCCTGAGCGTTTTTAAAAAAAAACTGACCTGCAGTACATACATCTGTTTCGTTTTCGATGCGCCACCCTGTATATGTTTGTATGTAGTTCGCAGGAATCCTTATGTTGAGATTCGCTCACGGTCGGCATAATAAAAGAAAAAACCTAGAAAAAAACTGCTAATTAAACCATCTTCGCAGTCGCGAACGTTTTCATTTGCCCCGCAGATGCGCCGTCAGATGTTTTTCAGTTGTAGTTTTTTTTTTGGTCGTTTTTCTACAACGCCACGTGTGCACGTGCTCGCTTCATCTCGTGCACGTTGCCATGCGACCGTGAAATCTCAAAGCGTCAACCATGACATTATTAATTATGTACAAATTGTGCAGTTTCAGGTGCATGTCACCATTACTTCATAAAAAGACTTGTACAGCTGTTTTCGTATGCTGAAGCATTGCGAATGTATTGGAAAACATTACATTTTTAATGATTACAAGGGTCTATTGGTTTGTAGCTTCCTACATTTGGCTTCAAAACGATAGAGAAGTGTTTCCGCTACGCATCCCTGCGCCTAGGCATGCTTCTGATCAGGTGGTCAATGTCCTCCTGTGGTATCTCATTCCAGGCAACCACCAACTCCTCTCGAAGTGCTTCTAGAGTCTGAGGAGGACGTTGCAAATTGAACAATCTCCTACCCATCATATCCCACATGTGCTCAATTGGGGATAAGTCGGGAGATCTTGGTGCCCATGGTAACAATGTGACATCATTATGTTGAAAGAAGTCTATTGTGACTCTTGCAACATGTGGTCGGGCATTACCTTGTTGGAAAGTTGGATCTGCCAGGGTGTCAAGATAGGGTAAAAGATGGGGTTCTAGAACATCGCGGATATAACGCTGCGCGTTCATGTTACCCCTGATGAAGATTAAAGGTGACCTGGAACCATAAGCTATAGCACCCCAAACCATAACTCCAACAGTGTGATGAACATGTCTTTCAACAAAAAACTGTGGATTCCTCCTTTCATCACGTCGCCTTCTAATCCTGGCACGACCATCGTGCATGCCTAAACAAAAACGAGACTCGTCACTAAAGACAGTACTGTTCCATTCCTGATCCCAGAGTGACCGTTGTCTGCGCCACTCAAGGCGATTACGTCGGTGTTCTCGAGTTAAAGGGAGGACCCAGTGTGGCCGGTATGAAAACAAGCCAAAACTTCTCATTCGTCGGTAAACACTTCGCATGCCAATAGGTCTTCCGTGTTCTGCAAACCATTCATTTGCAATGGACCTGGTAGTGGAGAAACGGTGCCTTAAGGCCAATAATCTTAGGCGGCGATCTTCACGGTCTGTTGTTCTACGGCGGCATCCAGTGCCCCTTGCTCTTTGCGTACGGCCTTCTCGAAGCCATGCCTGACAACACCTAACCACAGTGTCTACACTTCTTTGCACTCTAACTGCAATTGCCCGAAAAGAAAGTCCAGCTTCCCGAAGTCCCACTATACGGCCCCTATCAAACTCACTAAGTTGACGAAATCGTACAGGTCTCCGTACTCTAGGCATCGTAACCGATCGTAAAGGATGTCAAGAACCAAAATCCGCCAACGTTGATTCTATACTGCGGTTGAAATATTCATTTTAAGAGCGTTAGTGAATTAAAAAAAAGCAGTATAAAAACCGGAATGTCCAACTGATAAGGCTGACAATTTTTTCACTTGTTATTTACAGTAAGATAAATACATTCACCAACTTTTATTAAAATAAAACCATTTAAACTGGGTGTTCGGATTTATATGTCACTTAGTATAATAGAAGATGTGTATAAATAGAACGCATTACACATTAAAATCAGATGAATACATACACAAAGACAAACAAACTAAATATACATTATAAATACACATTAGAAACATGGCTAAAATATACTCACAATAAATATAATATATAAATATGTTAGTAAACGTTAAAATTGGGCGTAAAATCCATAAACGAGACTAGACAAAGGTAAAATCAGACGCGGAATACAAAGGGTACTATGAAGGTTTTGCAATACAGCTTTATTTATTGACTTCGTTCAAAGTAATTTCCACCACATCGGCTAAATCCAGTCCTCAAAAGGTCGTCATCGCTGGAAAACCGTTTTCCTTTTAGCTTCATTTTCACATTCGGAAACAGTGCAAAATCGCAGGGAGCAAGATCTGGACTGTGAGGAGGGTGTTTAATAAGTTTCAGTTCAGTAGCGGTTAAATATTCGGTGCAGTAGTTTATGCAAGAACATAATTGATGCAAAGACTGAAAAAGACTGCACTTGAAACCTAGGCAATAACAAACTTTCAGATATACCACGGTCAGGATATTTTCATAGACTCTATGAGTTTAGGCAGGCACTGTTCCTTGTACCACTTGGCTGTGACTGTCTACTGTCTGTCCAAAACTACACGCTCCACAATCCCGCTCGATTTGGAAAATACAGCTATAATTTTTTCTTAACAGATCGTGATTTTCTGACAGCCGCATCATCAAAGACCCAAACTTTATTTTGAAGCTTGGCCGGCACATCGTAATAGAGCCAGGTAGTCACAATGCTCCGTTTGTTAGGTCATATTGCAACACTTTTATAGACACAAGTTGACTAGAAACTCTTTCAACTGATACTTGAAGCAACTTAGACCTGCGACACCTTGCAGTTCCTTATCGAACATTTTTCTACCCAATACAATGAGCCTATTCATAAAAGAGAAGCATATCCTCCGAAGGATAAGGTAAAAGTATAAGGTCTTGCTTCGGAGAAAAAGGGCATATCCTTGTTTTCATATTCATAATATACTAAGTGACATTATAAATCCGAACACCCAGTTTAAATGGTTTTATTTTAATAAAAGTTGGTGAATGCATTTATCTTACTATAAATAACAAGTGAAAAAATTTTCAGCCTTATCAGTTGGACATTCCGGTTTTTATACTGCTTTTTTTGAATTCACTAACGCTCTAAAAATGAATATTTCAGCCGCAGTAAAGAATCAACGTTGGCGGATTTTGGTTCTTGACATCCTTTACGATCGGTTACGATGCCTAGAGTACGGACACCTGTACGATTTCGTCAACTTAGTGAGTTTGATAGGGGCCGTATAGTGGGACTTCGGGAAGCTGGGCTTTCTTTTCGGGCAATTGCAGTTAGAGTGCAAAGAAGTGTAGACACTGTGGTTAGGTGTTGTCAGGCATGGCTTCGAGAAGGCCGTACTCAAAGAGCAAGGGGCACTGGACGCCGCCGTAGAACAACAGACCATGAAGATCGCCGCCTAAGATTTTTGGCCTTAAGGGACCAGGTCCATTGCAAATGAATGGTTTGCAGAACACGGAAGACCTATTGGCATGCGAAGTGTTTACCGACGAATGAGAAGTTTTGGCTTGTTTTCATACCGGCCACACTGGGTCCTCCCTTTAACTCGAGAACACCGACGTAATCGCCTTGAGTGGTGCAGACAACGGTCACTCTGGGATCAGGAATGAAACAGTATTGTCTTTAGTGACGAGTCTAGATTTTGTTTAGGAATGCACGATGGTCGTGCCAGGGTTAGAAGGCGACGTGGTGAAAGGAGGAATCCACAGTTTTTTGTTGAAAGACATGTTTATCACACTGTTGGAGTTATGGTTTGGGGTGCTATAGCTTATGGTTCCAGGTCACCTTTAATCTTCATCAGAGATAACATGAACGCGCAGCGTTATATCCACGAAGTTCTAGAACCCCATCTTTTACCCTATCTTGACACCCTGGCAGATCCAACTTTCCAACAAGATAATGCCCGACCACATGTTGCAAGAGTCACAATAGACTTCTTTCAACATAATGATGTCACATTGTTACCATGGCCACCAAGATCTCCCGACTTATCCCCAATTGAGCACGTGTGGGATATGATAGGTAGGAGATTGCTCAATTTGCAACGTCCTCCTCAGTCTCTTGAAACACTTCGAGAGGAGTTGGTGGTTGCCTGGAATGAGATACCACAGGAGGACATTGACCACCTGATCAGAAGCATGCCTAGGCGCGTTGGAGAATGCGTAGCACATCAGGGTGCATCCACACATTATTAAAGGTCAAAGGGCTTTAAAGCAGTGCAATCATTTTGAAATTTTTATCATTTACTTATTATGCTTCATTAAGTACTTATACAAAATTTTATTAAAATAAAACCATTTAAACTTGGTGTTCGGATTTATATGTCACTTAGTATACCATCTGGAGGATTTCCTTCAAAATTTGCAAGTACAATGATATCCTTTGTTTTATGAATACGGCTCATTAAGCGAGTTTTCGCCAATGATGTATTTCCAGAACGCCGGATGTAAATTGTCCCGTTGTGTTGTACTATTCAGGGTAAATTTACTTTTATTCTGATACATATATCGATAATTCGTATATTAGTAAGCTTGGTACAGACGCAGCAGTCAATATTTTGTATCTCTTGAATAATTCTTTGCATCTGCATGCCTTTGATCTCACATTCCGATTTTGAGCTATGAATGTAGCCGGAAGTGCTGATGCGGAGCCCCGAAAACCTACCAAACCGCCAGACAATATCCGATTCTCATTTTAATGAAACGTACTGCACAATTTCGTCTCTCAAATACACCTTTTCGGATTCGGAGCTATTATTTTTATGTCTTTGACTTGCATTTCGGTCGCATTACATTTTCGTAAGGGGAATGCCTATACTGCACGCCATACCTATTGTACTTGTTTAAAATAAGAAAAAGCCCACCCCGAACCTCAGAAACCAGTCGTTCATTCACCACCTGTGCGCTTCCGTTTGCACCTTAGCGTTCGCGAGAAGCTTTTGTCCCCATTCATATGATGATTCGGTTCTCAGCCCTATTGAGTTCGGACCGTTTGACACTAACAAGTTCTGACTATTTGTCGCACCTTCTGGCCGGATGCGAACGTTCCCAAATAGCTGTTGGTTGAAGTTTGGTGAGCACGGAGGCCAGACTAGTACTTGATATTACTTTTCTTGAAAAGTGACGTTTTATATATTTTTTTTACATCTTATAGGTTTTTCGTGACATAACGTTAACGTAGGTTTTTATACAAAATGTCAACTTAGCACCAGCTGTTGTACATCAGTTGTGATATTGTTTTGTAGCTGTACGTGTTGCCTAAACGTCATCATGCTTCAGCTGTCAATGTTTGACTGTGATGTGATGTAACATCTGCTTCAGAGATGGCATTACTGGAGGTCGAAGCTGTAAGTTGTATACTATAGCTGACGGTAACGGCAATGCATAGGTGCATAGTGAGAATTTTTTTGCTAATAATCTGTGTTGATCATAATTCGTCTTGTCTTTTATTTGAGATGTATTCAAAGCTAGATATTAGTTGCTCATCCACTTTTTCTTACCCATTCTTGAAATTGCTTATGCAAATTTGCTGAATTTCAAAAATGTCATATACATGCTAATATACTAAGTGACATATAAATCCGAACACTCAGTTTAAATGGTTTTATTTTAATAAAATTTTGTATAAGTACTTAATGAAGATTAATAAGTAAATGATAAAAATTTCAAAATGATTGCACTGCTTTAAAGCCCTTTGACCTTTAATAATGTGTGGATGCACCCTGATGTGCTACGCATTCTCCAACGCGCGTAGGCATGCTTCTGATCAGGTGGTCAATGTGCTCCTGTGGTATCTCATTCCAGGCAACCACCAACTCCTCTCGAAGTGCTTCTAGAGTCTGAGGAGGACGTTGCAAATTGAGCAATCTCCTACCCATCATATCCCGCACGTGCTCAATTGGGGATAAGTCGGGAGATCTTGGTGGCCATGGTAACAATGTGACATCATTATGTTGAAAGAAGTCTATTGTGACTCTTGCAACATGTGGTGGGGCATTATCTTGTTGGAAAGTTGGATCTGCCAGGGTGTCAAGATAGGGTAAAAGATGGGGTTCTAGAACCTCGTGGATATAATAATAATAATAATAATAATAATAATAATAATAAATGTCTTTATTGAAACCTTCGAATTGAGGCGAAGTTTAGCCACATGGCTACTCTACCACTTAACCTCAAAAACGAAGTGAAAAAATAATAATAATAATAATAATAAGGACACTAGTACAGTACAGAAAAATAAAAAGAAAACAATGAACAATTAAAGAATGTATAAAGCATGGAAAATTTACAAAAGCTACAAAATCAGTCAGCTAATCATCAGGGATTTTTAAAAAGGCAATTCCAAAAGAGCAGATTTGTATTTAATTTTAAAAACAGGTAAGCTTTTGGACTTGAGTACCTGGTTGACAGAGTTGTAAGTCCTGATAGCATTGTACGTAAAACATCTTCGGAATATACATGTTCTGTGGAATGGCATACCGAAGAGATGGTTATGTCGTAGGGCTCTAGAAATGACTTGACCACGAGGTACAAGTTTGTCCATAAGATAAATGGGTGACCTTGTGGAAATCAATTTATGGACAAATACACCCAAAGAGAAAGTATAGTGTTTATCAAGTTTTAGCCATTTTAGCTCTTTTATCTTAGACGATACGTGATCATACCTTCTGCGCAGTCGCAGTAGAGTTATTCGCAAAAAAAGGAAGCATTCCATGTTGACTGCCTGAAGAGAAAAGTTAAATTTCCAGCATCCATTATGGTCTGGGGCAGTATGTGATCAAAAGGAGTGCAGATCTGTCACCTATTGAAACTTTGTGGCATGAGATGAAAAAGGTTCGACAACAACATCCTGCTCGTACAATCACCGAACTGAGACAAAAGCTTCAAGAAATATGGGACTGTTTTACACCAAATTTTTGCAAAAACTTGGTTAACACTATGCACCAAAGAATTTCAGCCGTAATAAAAAATAAAGGTGATGTTACCCAATGGTAATCTTTCAATTGTTGCTTTGTTCACTTCGCGCATTTATTCGCACATTGTTTATTTGTTCAGATGTTCTATTATTTATAGGTCTAAGTGATTTCATATATGTATTTTTTTACGACTAGAGTGTATCTAAAATGTTTTTGAGAAAATAAATTGTTTTAGAAGTAAATGGTTTCGTCATGTTTAGTTTATAAACGCAAATTTTGGTACAAATCTTGAAGTGGGAAGGGGCTCGTAGATGTATGCACTTCATTGGCAGCATATTTAGTAATAATTTTCTTACATATCAAATATCACAGATTTAATGCACATAAAATCATCCAGATGCGGTCTTGCTACTCCACCAACTTTCTTTCTTTCACATCTTTCCAGAGATAAACGCTACTTAGCTTTCTGCAACCAACAATGCATGCCTGAGCGTGTCGTGTCGTTGAGTAATTCCTCAATAAATGGACGCTTTCAATGACACTCACAGCGATCATGGCGGACAAACCTTGAATAAACTATTTGCACACTAAAAACTACCTAGTTTGTCGTTTTTTTTGACGGTTTTTAGGTTTTTTACATGATACACCTGCCGATCAAAGTGAACACCAGTGAGTGCTAATCATTATAGAATTAAGGAAAATATCCGAAATTAGAAATGCCACCGATTAATAATAATATTAAGTGTCCTCGTATGACTGGTGCTCTGTCGCGCTGCGACGCCTGACACAGGGTTGCCAGACGCTAAAATCTTTTTCTCGTGACAGAGATGACAAATTTCTCGTACATTCGATCCTAGTTAATGTTTCCACCTTTTTACAGAAGGGAAGGCTACATCGGACGCAATAACTAAAATTGTGAATCAAATACATCAAAATATTGATACAGAATCCCTTCAATCTGCATTTTTGTTGATTTAAAGAAAGCTTTCGACACAGTTAATCACAAATTATTATTAGAAGCATTGGAGAGAATTGGTTTCAGAGGAAATGCGTACTCACTGATCGAAAATTATTTGTCAAATCGCCCACAATCTGTGCAGATATCAGGATCATTTAGTAAAGAAATGTATATTAAGTGTGGTGTCCCACAAGGAACTGTCTTAGGTCCGCTGTTATTCAATATATATTTAAATGATATTTTCCAAATTAATTGTGTTGGCAAAATAACTAGTTTTGCAGATGATACTGCAATATTATATGAAGGCACTGACTGGTCTGATCTGAAAAATGTAATTGAAAATGGATTTATCAAAATTATTCGGTGGTTTAACAGTAGAAAATTAAGCATTAACTATTCTAAAACACATTTTTTACCATTTGGATCTTATGCTAAACATCTGCCAAATTACACAAATTTCTCCTTCAACATTAATGATCAAAAAATGCAAATTAATAGAGTGCCCAACATAAAATACCTTGGATGATCTTGGATCCTCATTTACGATGGGACATCCATGTCAATTATATTTTAAAGAAAGTTAGATTTGTATCCTACAAAATTAAATACCTTGGCAATATATTGACAGAAAAATATCTTCGAACATTATACCATGCACTGATTGAGCCTCATCTCACATATGGTATATTAGCATGGGGAGCTGCATGTTCCTCACATACCTATAATTTAGATGTTTTTCAAAAAAGTATTCTAAAAATGATATTTAAAAAACCGAAACTTTATCCCACTGAAAAATTATACGCAGATGTTCGAATGTATGATATAAGACAGCTTTATTTCTTACACAGTATCACTCACTACCATAAATTTGTAAACACCGACCAAAAAATTAAACATAATCATTATACAAGGTACAAAATTCGTGGCACAGTAGTTCCTCAACCGCATAAATCTATAATGCAGCGATCATATGTCTATTTAGCGCCTAAATTTTATGAAATTATACCTAAAGACTTAAAAGATTTATGTTTCGGAAATTGTTTCAAAAGAAATTTAAAAAAATGGCTACATTCTATATCTAGGACTGAAATTCATAAACTCATAAATACGAACATCAACTAAATACATAATCTACTGTAGCTAATTTTTGTCCTTTTTTGTCTTTTGCATTCTACAGTTTCAACTTAAATTATTGGTCCATGTACAGGCGATGCCTTCTATTGGGCCTGTTTTGATTTTATATTTTTTTACTCATATTGTTTGTTATCTTTGTACATTGAGTGAATAAATATTATTATTATTATTATTATATTCTAGGATGCCAGTCCTTTAACTTACTTATAAACAGCACTACAACTTTGGGAAGACAAAAAGAGGATATTCCGTGTGGAAACTTTCACAAATATTTCCCATATTTCCTTTAAACATTTCTCACCAACCCGGTTGTATACGTACATGCATTCGAACAGAGCATCCTGAAGTTCAATGCTATGCAACAGATATATCCGAATGGGTGAGCAAAGCTGGTTTCAAATATTCATATCTTTTGATAAAGCTTATAAAGCGGTATCTAAAAGGCCTCTAAAGTGTCTCTTACCTACACCATCGTATTCATGTAGGTGTTATACAGAGCTATTTATACAACAACTAAAGTAGAAGTCATAAATAAATCAGATTATTACTCTGTATAATCTTAATCAGCCCCTTTCAAAAGAGCGAGGACCAAAGCGGTTGTTTTTATCTGGACTGGCCTTGGCTCCGCGTTAAAACCGCTATAATCGAAACACGTTACAATAGGAACAGGATAAAATAGTAATCGGACCACAGACAGGCAACCATGGACAGCTGGTTCGTGATTTTGGAAGCTCGTCAACATGCTCTAGGCTCAAGAGAAATGCAATAGCGATACTCTCAACAGGAAAAAAAAATGAGACAAGGCGTTTCTTTTTATTTTGTTTTTTGTCCGGTTAGGAGAACATTTTCTCGGGTTTTATTTCTTAAATATCTCTCTTGCAGAGTTCCGGAGTGATGTTAAATTCTCGTCGAATGTTGTCTTAAAGCCTCCCCGGGGTTTGTGGATTATTGGAATACACTTTTGACTTTAGATAACCCTACAAAAAATAACCGCATGGCGTGCGGTCCGGTGATCTAGGAGGCCGAGTGAACATCTCCAAACTTCGATATAAATTTTTAAGGAAAAAGTGCTTTCACCATGTCCATCGATTATCACTGATCAACAGCCAAAAAATATCCTAAATAAAATCAACAAAATATTACTATTTTTAATGTCCTAAAACCGGAATGAAACTTATTTTTTCAATATTAGTTCAAGTTTTAGAGATACGGTAATTATATGTGTTCCTGCTGTGACAGTGTTAATATACTGTAATTCACAAGAATGCACGTGCTACATTTTTATATTCGGCAAGGAAAGATGATGTAATCGGCATAACAAATGCATATCAGCTTTATTTCGGTTGTAAACTAGGTGATCAATACAAACAGTGGGCACCCCACATCTGCTGTAATACATGTGCTTCAAGTCTGAGGAGCTGGTTAAATGGCAAAAAACGGTCTATGCGCTTTGCTGTCCCAATGGTTTGGAGAGAGCCTACAAATCATATTAATGATTGTTACTTTTGCATGGTACCTTGTGTTGGACAAGCCACAGGTATGTCCAAGAAAAAAAAATCGGTTATTAAGTACCCAAACATACCATCTGCGATGAGACCTGTGCCTCACAGTGACGAAAATCCTATTCCAAAACCCCCAGAATCCTACACTTGCGAATCAGAAAACGAATCAGATCATGGCGATCGAGTGATTCGTCAGGAAGAAGATATACCATCAACGTCAAGAGATCCTGATTTTATACTGAGCACGTCATGCCACCAACCGCACAAAATAACACAGTCAGAATTAAACGATCTTGCAAGAGATTTAGAACTTCCAAAATGTAAGGCAGAGTTACTTGGATCAAGACTGCAGCAGTGGAACTTGTTATAAGACGATGTTTCGGTATGTGTTTTTCGTAAACGCCACAAAGACTTAGAACCATTTTTCAATATGGAGGATAACTTGGTTTTCTGCAGTAACATTAACGGCTTACTGGCGGCTACAAATATAAACTATAACCCAGAAGAATGGAGATTGTTTATAGACAGTTCAACATTGTGTTTAAAGGCAATGTGCATTTTGGAAATATTTTACCATCTCTTCCTGTAGGGTATGCAGTTCACTTGAAAGAATCATATGAGAATATGAAGTACCTATTGACATGCATAGAATACGATGAGCACCAATGGCATATTTGTGGCGATTTGAAAGTTGTTGCACTTTTACTTGGGCTGCAGCTAGGCTACACAAAGTTTTGCTGTTTTTTGTGTGAATGGGACATTCGGGCAAAGGCACTTCATTACACCAGACAAAACTGGCCTGTTCGTCAATTCCTAGAGCCAGGTCAAAAAAATGTACAGCATATGCCATTAGTAGATTCGAAAAAAAAATTTATTACCACCACTGCATATCAAGTTGGGCCTAATGAAAAACTTTGTCAAGGCATTAGATAGAGATGGGTCAGCTTTTCAATACCTGCGTCAGAAATTTCCAAGACTAAGTGAGGCAAAGGTTAAAGAAGGTATTTTTGTTGGGCCACAGATTCGAAATATTTTGAAAGATACACAGTTTGAAAACACTTTAACAGGTATTGAAAAAACTGCTTGGAATGATTTCCGTCTGGTGGTCACTAATTTCTTGGGAAATAGAAAAGCTGACAACTATAAAACCCTTGTCAAAAATATGGTGTCATCGTATCAAAAGATGGGCTGGAATATGTCTCTTAAGATACATTTCCTACACTCACACCTGGACTTTTTTCCTGACAATTGCGGAGCCGTAAGTGATAAGCACGGCAATGTTTTCATCAGGATATTTCAACAATGGAAAAAAGGTACCAGGGAAAGTGGAATCCTTCTATGCTTGCAGACTACTGTTGGACTCTTGGTAGAGATGCTCCAGAAACGATCCATAAAAGAACAGCAAAAAGACAGCACATATAGTGATTCTTATAAGTATATGAATCTTGTTACTTTTTTTAATATATCCTTAAAAATAAAAAGTTTTTTTTCTAAACCGCAACTAATTTTTTTATTTCATTGTCATTTTTGGATTCAGCGCCCCAAAATTAACAAAGAAGTGCACTTTTCTCACAAGATACAATTAAAAAACTAAAATTTGTTGACTGGAAGTATGGGCAGTGGCCTCATCCTGTTGAAACCAGGTGTTTCTGTTAAACCGACGTCCTGTGTTCTTACAATAGGAGAAAAGTGTGAATCATGTCCTAGTATCGGTCGGAATTGGAATGCATGACCGTTTTCATCTTCAAAGAAATACGGCCCGATAATACCGCTAGAGGATATGGAGCACCAAACAGTCACCTTTGGACTATGTAGCTGTTGTTGATGTTTCTCTTTTGGCTTCGTTGGTGCCCAATATCCGCAATTTTGCTTGTTCACATAACCGTCTAAGCGAAAATGGGCCTCGTTACTGAAAACAACGTTCACGAGTCTGCGCTGCGTAGGAGAAAGATTAGACATCGTTCCGCACAAGATTTCCGTAATACGTACTCACTTTTCCTTGGAAGCATGGACTGATTGGATTTTATAAATATGAAAACCCATTTTTTTCTTCATAATACCCTGCAGTGTTGACCTAGGGATTCCCAAAGTAGCGGAAACCTCTTAATCCACTTTTCAATCGGTTCTTACTTGGTCGGCGAATGTTGTATCATGTACAAAAAGGGCAGCTGCGTATGAATCACCACTCTTAAAGTAAGCGTCAATAGCAAAAGCACGTTGCGCTCCGGTCCATCGTTCCATCGTGACTATTTAACCCGCACGCCGAACGCGTCGATCAAGACCTCTCATCACTTCCTCGCGTATGCGCTTGCCGCGTAATTCAAATTTGAAATGTGAACTTTCCCACTGGCTAAATTATATGAGATTCGTTCGGGACCATGGCAAACGGTTCGTTTAAAGGAGGTGTCCGCGAAGGGGAATTTCACATTATCTACATAGTATGAGAAAGGATGCCTTTGTGTTTCATATGGAGAGTTTTTTTCTGGAATCTACCAGCCAAACGTTGATAGCCATTCCAAAAATGTAATTGAAAAAAAGAGATTTAATATATAGGAAGCGATTCCTTAAACATATGCAGCCAGTATCATTTCTGAATGACCCTGTAAGGTGCTTCACGATTTTGCATTTCTAGATGCTTGCATATCCTTGTCCGTCCCACTCTTGGCGCTTTGCGGCGTACCAGAATCGACTTAAATCCCGTTAAAAATGACTCTGTTATGAGCAGCAGTACCCGAGTACCACCGTCACCGTCTCTGCACTCCTACGCGTTCGCCAAGGTTGAAAGCCTGCAGTGCTCGGAATTAATTATACTTTTTTTCCAAGAAAGAATTGTTATGTTGCTGCCACCAACTTAGAATGATTCTATACTGACATATAAATCCGAACACCCAGTTTAAATGGTTTTATTTTAATAAAAGTTGGTGAATGTATTTATCTTACTGTAAATAACAGGTGAACAAATTTTCAGCCTTATCAGTTGGACATTCCGGTTTTTATACTGCTTTTTTTTAATTCACTAACGCTCTAAAAATGAATATTTCAGCCGCAGTAAAGAATCAACGTTGGCGGATTTTGATTCTTGACATCCTTTACGATCGGTTACGATGCCTAGAGTACGGAGACTGTACGATTTCGTCAACTTAGTGAGTTCGATGGGGGCCGTATAGTGGGACTTCGGGAAGCTGGACTTTCTTTTCGGGCAATTGCAGTTAGAGTGCAAAGAAGTATAGACACTGTGGTTAGGTGTTATCAGGCATGGCTTCGAGAAGGCCGTACGCAAAGAGCAAGGAGCACTGGACGCCGCCGTAGAACAACAGACCGTGAAGATCGCCGCCTAAGATTATTATTGGCGTTAAGGGACCGTTTCTCCACTACCAGGTACATTGCAAATGAATGGTTTGCAGAACACGGAAGACCTATTGGCATGCGAAGTGTTTACCGACGAATGAGAAGTTTTGGCTTGTTTTCATACCGGCCACACTGGGTCCTCCCTTTAACTCGAGAACACCGACGTAATCGCCTTGAGTGGTGCAGACAACGGTCACTCTGGGATCAGGAATGGAACAGTATTGTCTTTAGTGACGAGTCTCGATTTTGTTTAGGCATGCACGATGGTCGTGCCAGGGTTAGAAGGCGACGTGGTGAAAGGAGGAATCGACAGTTTTTTGTTGAAAGACATGTTCATCACACTGTTGGAGTTATGGTTTGGGGTGCTATAGCTTATGGTTCCAGGTCACCTTTAATCTTCATCAGAGGTAACATGAACGCGCAGCGTTATATCCACGAAGTTCTAGAACCCCATCTTTTACGCTATCTTGACACCCTGGCAGATCCAACTTTCCAACAAGATAATGCCCGACCACATGTTGCAAGAGTCACAATAGACTTCTTTCAACATAATGATGTCACATTGTTACCATGGCCACCAAGATCTCCAGAATTATCCCCAATTGAGTACGTGTGGGATATGATGGGTAGGAGATTGCTCAATTTGCAACGTCCTCCTCAGACTCTAGAAGCACTTCGAGAGGAGTTGGTGGTGGCCTGGAATGAGATACCACAGGAGGACATTGACCACCTGATCAGAAGCATGCCTAGGCGCGTTGGAGAATGCGTAGCACATCAGGGTGCATCCACACATTATTAAAGGTCAAAGGGCTTTAAAGCAGTGCAATCATTTTGAAATTTTTATCATTTACTTATTATGCTTCATTAAGTACTTATACAAAAGTTTTATTAAAATAAAACCATTTAAACTGGGTGTTCGGATTTATATGTCACCTAGTATATTTAGTTGTCATGCATATAGATGGCCTAGTCAGTGGCAATATCATATATCATAAAAATTTTAAAAATAGCGTTTTTGATATCAGTGGTTCAACTAGGGCTAAGCTATCTATAGTCTAATCATATTAGACGAAAATGCCCCTGGTTTGCGAAATAATTGTAAAGCCTGGTTTTATTGATTCAAGTTGTTCAAGGGGGTATTTAAAACATGTACGCATAAAATGGGTACATCAATTTTTATGGGAAAACTTTTTATACGACAACAAAGAATGAGAAAACGTGTTTTTTGGGATTCAATCTAAAGTGTTGCCAGAAACCAAAAAACTTTTTTAGGTATTTACGAGACCTACAGAATGAGACCACCCGTAAAAAGATCCCACTGATAGTCATAAAGTTATGGCCGAAAATCGAGTCAAAATGCAGGTTTTGGCACTTGTTGTTAATGCGACGATAATTTCACGCAGCTACTTGAAATTCTTCAAATCCGAAGGTTTTTTACTTCTCAATAACCACAACAAAATTGGAGTAGATTGGTCAAGTAGTTTTTGAGAATTTCTAACTCTTTATCCCAAAACACCTGTCTTCCAGCTAGTATATAGCAAAATACACGAGATTACCTTGCCAACATGAATTTCAAGATAATTGTTATTTCTATGCGAAAAACGAAGGGTTACGTGTTTTTCTCCTAAACAAATTCAAACATTTCGTATTTGTATGTAATCCAACAGACCCGCTACGATATTCGAAAAACATACGTTGTTATACACATTTTAAAACAAAGCGGATGTTTGTATCACCTTTTGTTGCGAAGAAAAAAAAATGTTTAAGATTTCTTCATACTCTTGTGTATACAAATCTAGCGCTGAAATTTTTACACGGTCACAGATGAGCCGTAAAGTTTATAAAAAAAATATTTCATACTGAAATGTGCTGAACTGTTTATAAAGTTAGCACTTAAACTGAAAACACACTAATTATGTTTCAAACTGTCTTAGACTAGTTAGTATGTACAGTATATTCAGATAAGAGATAGACCGGACATAAACAAGACCACGTGATCATCGAACGCTGTAACATTCGGCAGGGACGTATTAAGAGTCACGCAGTACATATTTTAGATAGTAGATGCTGCTTTGCGTAACTTTGTAGTAAATTAGCACAATTCGATGTGTATACGATTGGTGATGGATATAGGATCATGTGGGGGTGGGGTAAGAAATATATAATGATGTAAATATACATAAGGGTTTCAAAATTTTCGCTTCGATTTCCAGCTTCGGATGCCGCCTGATGTTTGGTGAAATACAGTCGAATATAATCTCAAAATGGCGTTTAAATTAGCCTAAATTAAAAATAATCGTATATCTCTTAAAATTGCTTTTAGAATATTGATTAGTATATTTTTTGATTTCTAGGTAAATATGTAACCAAATTAAAACGTTCAAAACGTAAAAAAATGTGCATGGTTGAACATTGTCAGAAAGTAGATTCTTGAATAGGTTTTGCCAAAATGGGTTCAATAATGTCAATAATTAATTAAAAAATACAGTAGCTTTATAATTACTTATAACTTACCGAATTTGATGAACGACATCTTTTATTGGACAGATGAGCTTGATGAGCTTTCATCATCGCTACTGCCTGAAGCACCAACGTCAATAATGAATGGCTCGACTTGTTCCTCTAAAATATTGTCCAGTTCCCACATTCTCTTTTCAACTTTGTCTTTCACGTGCTTAATACAGTTTTCCCATTTTTGCGCTGTTATTAATTCTAGTGCTTCTTTGAAAAGTCCTTTGAGGTCACAAAATTTAAAAGTTGTATTGTGCTTAGCTATATAATTTTTAACCTCTGCCCATATGAGCTCAATGGGATTGAGCTCGCAATGGTATGGAGGTAAACGGAGCACAGTTTTATTTTGACTTGCTGCCATTTCGTCAATGGCGTATTTTTGATATTCCGCCTTGTGATCCTTGACAATTCTTAATAATTGTACTTTCAGCATTGCTTCTTCAAAGTTGATATTTTTCGAGCGGAGCCAATTTTGAACATCAACTTTCCTTGAAGCCGTTGTTGGGACCTTCTCCATTCTTCGAGAATGATAAGGCGCATTATCCAACACAATTACTGCGTTTTCCTCTAAGTTCGGTAAAATTTTTGAAAACCACTGTTCAAACGATTCGCCATTCATTTCCTCGTGGTAATCTCTAGTTTTCTTAGACTCAAAGCACCACAGACCGTCAACAACAAATCCATCCTCACTGCCAATATGGCAGATAATGAGCCTTTTCCCTTTACCTGGAAATCGAAGTACTAACTGGTGTAGATTTATTTCAATAAGCGAACCTTTTTCAAATGTTTTCATCACATTCAGCGAACAAACATTGAGACATGAGTATCAGATTGCTATAATTGGGATTATTTAGTCATATTGAAAGAAAGAATATTGAACGTCGTATGATTACTCAGCGCTTCACAATTTAATTTAAAGTTATAAACCTTTAAAAAATGAATGATCAGGAACCTGAAATACGCGCAAATATTAATATCAACAAATTATAACTTTATAAAGCTTAAAGTATGAATTAAAATGATTAGAAATATTAGGAACGGTACACAATATAAAACTTAGTAACTTTTTTTAAGTTTATAATATTCGACATATTTTAAGATTATATTAAAAAAATATTGAAATATCGAAAACACATAAAAACATGGCTTAAAAAAGTTCTAACAAATGAAAATGACAATAAAACATCCACGCATTTTATCGAAAGTTATAAAAGTTTTGTTACTTGTAATATGTTTTATCTGCCCCCTGGAATTAATGTTTAGAACCTTGTTCCCAAGGTTTGAAAATCATCCGATTGTTGTCTATTACTCGTATTTACCTGCTGGATTTTTTAATCCGGTGGACAGTCCATCTAGAAAGGCCCTCCTGGAAGTTACAGAATCATCAACCCATACTTTACTTGTAGTGTGTCCTGCGTTTACCCACGTTTCATCAAGGTAATAAATCTTCCTGTTTTGATTTCTATATTTCCCAATTTTTGTTAAATAATCCCTCCTCCATAGCACAATTTCTTCTCTATCCAGTAGTAAACTATTACGACCCCGTTTTTTCCATTTGAAATTTAAATGCTTCAGTAACGCATGGAAAGTTGATCGTTTGAAATTTGGCAACGTTGTATCTCCATTTACCTCCTGCAGTAGTTTATCTATAGTAGGTAATTCATTCCTAAAGAAGAATTCATGCACTTTCCTCCTAATCGCATGCTTATCAGCTTCATCCAATGATTTAACAATACTTTTGCGATGTTTACTGGTCATTGGCTCAGAAAAGGTGTGATTTTTTTTGTATTGTCTTAACACTTTAAACACTGATGCGCGACACACCCCAACTTTGTGAGAAACCTTCACAACAATTTCTTTGATGGTTGATGCCTCATTCTCCTCGCGCTCGATCTTATATATATTCAAAATGACCTCTTTCATTTCTGCACTCAGGTGCTTTAGAGCGTTTCCTAGGTGGACTACAGGAGTTTACAACTTCATCGGCAGTATCTGTACTACTGGGCATTTTGCGCAAGCAGTTGATAACAATAACAATCAATAACAAGGTATAACAATAACAACGACAAACTCAACAACTTAATATGATAACAAACGAAAACGTCCAAAGAAATATCAAATTGCAATGATGCACACGACATACGTAACACGTCTGAACCTGAATGTGACTCTGCCTTGATACGACTGCTCTGCCGCTCGGCATAGGCATTTAATTGCGAATTGACCAATGAGGGCTCCTGTTTTACGTCGAGACGGCGGCGTTAGCGTGAAAATCACCCGAACCTTTTGTTTACATCCGGTCTATCTCTTATCTGAATATACTGTAGCATGTGCTAAATGGCTATCGATGACTGCATGACTTTGGCAAATACGAGGTTTGCTCAAAAAGTATCGCGAATTTCATGTTTTTTCAACAACATTGTAAATAAACACGACGACGTACGCGAACAAAAACAAAACAACACGCCCGATGCTCCGCTCGACAAAACGATAAAGTAATTTATCTATGCAAAACGATAACCACCCACTATTACCGTTTGCGATCGATTGCCGGTTCGATAAGAGTGATGAAAGACCGACGCGCTGTTGTCATGTGTGTTTTAAATATTTAATTTAATGAAACTTACTTACTAATTGACTACAAATTTTGGCTTAACTTAGAAAAACTTAATGCCATTAGTAAATTTGTGGTGATTCTGGTCGATATAAAGAACTTAAAGTTGTAAACTATAAAGCCATTTAGACAAACATCTATAGACTTTTGAACCATGGGTCATATGAATTTGTTGACTTGTTTTGACGCCCCCCATTACCCATTTCAATAATGACTACCACAACGTTTAACCCTGCATTCTACTTATCTGGGTACGACAGATCGCTGCTGGAAGAAAGCTGGCTATTTAGATCTAAGCAAGTAAAATTCTGGTCTTTATATGCAGTTGATTACCAAGTTTCGACAAGCTTGTAACAGACCGTGGGTCCTTGATCTGCGCCGTAGTAGTAGCCGTACGCGTCTATAAAGGGCCGTTAATTCGATTAATAAAAATGCCGACGTGTCACATACTGGTTTCGTAAGACCACTCTTTATGAATATGTAGGAGTGTCGCCCGGAGAACCGACTACAGTCGTCAGGTCCGGCAGGATTTGTCATTGTCGGCCGCTTCGACTTGTTTCTTCCTTTCTTTCTTGCGTGCTTGTACCTGCTAACTGCTCGCGTGTATTTCTTTTTATGACAACACGGAATTCGGTATGTGTTCGGCGCTTCGAAATGGTCTGTCTGTTGTTACGACTGTGCACTCAGCTATTGGAGTTTACGCGGTTTCGGTTGATATAGCAACACTGTGATTTGCTCGAGAAAATTCTGTCTCGTAAGAATTTTTCTTGACTATGGATGTCGTCGAGGGTCGTCTCCAAAATAAGGAACTTTTTATTTGAAACAACAGAATTTACCATAGGATACGGTAATTTTACACACCCACATATTTCACAGATCATAGATTTTCTCGTACATTTTGCCATTAAAACTTAAAATGTCAGACGACGTACCTATCGGTCGCACTTGCAGAGCGCCACGGATTTGTAATTATTGCCTATTTGGTAGTGGATCCAAGGAACTTATAAACGCAAGTAGTAAACTACGGCCGTGGTTGCTTTTGCGGTCACTGTCGCATGTCTTCGAATCGCTTCGCTTCGCGCTGCATCGCTCCGCATCTATTGCATCGATTTGCTCAGCATCTCATCGTGTTGCATCGCTTCGTTTCGCATCGCTTCGTTTCGCATCGCTTCGTTTCGCATCGCGACGCTTTGCATCGATTTTGCGTTTTACTTTCTTGTGCTACCTTCAATTTTTCCATTTTCTTGATTCTACTTCTCACGTTTACTAACGAGGATGTATTGTAATCGAGAAAAATTTCGAAAATGGGATATTGCGCTATCTGTCTGTCTGTTGGTATGTCTTTTTGTTGGTCTACCTGTCTGTCGGTCTGTCCGGTAACACTGGACAACAAATTTTAGTTGTTTAATTGTATCTTGTGGGAAAAGTGCACTTCTTTGTTAATTTTGGGGCGCTGAATCCAAAAATGACAATGAAAAAAATAAAAGTTGCGGTTTAGAAAAAAAACTTTTTATTTTTAAGGATATATTAAAAAAAGTAACAAGATTCATATACTTATAAGAATCACTATATGCGCTGTTCTTTTTGCTGTTCTTTTATGGATCGTTTCTGGAGCATCTCTATCAAGAGTCCAACAGTAGTCTGCAAGCATGGAAGGATTCCACTTTCCTGGTACCTTTTTTCCATTGTTGAAATATCCTGATGAAAACGTTCGCCGTGCTCATCACTTACGGCTCCGCAATTGTCAGGAAAAAAGTCCAGGTGTGAGTGTAGGAAATGTATCTTAAGAGACATATTACAGCCCATCTTTTGATACGATGACAGCATATTTTTGACAAGGGTTTTATAGTTGTCGGCTTTTCTATTTCCCAAGAAATTAGTGACCACCAGACGGAAATCATTCCAAGCAGTTTTTTCAATACCTGTTAAAGTGTTTTCAAACTGTGTATCTTTCAAAATATTTCGAATCTGTGGCCGAACAAAAATACCTTCTTTAACCTTTGCCTCACTTAGTCTTGGAAATTTCTGACGCAGGAATTGAAAAGCTGACCCATCTCTATCTAATGCCTTGACAAAGTTTTTCATTAGGCCCAACTTGATATGCAGTGGTGGTAATAAAATTTTTTTCGAATCTACTAATGGCATATGCTGTACATTTTTTTGACCTGGCTCTAGGAGTTGACGAACAGGCCAGCTTTGTCTGGTGTAATGAAGTGCCTTTGCCCGACTGTCCCATTCACACAAAAAACAGCAACACTTTGTGTAGCCTAGCTGCAGCCCAAGTAAAGGTGCAACAACTTTCAAATCGCCACAAATATGCCATTGGTGCTCATCGTATTTTATGCATGTCAATAGGTACTTCATATTGTCATATGATTCTTTCATGTGAACTGCAGGAAGAGATGGTAAAATATTTCCAATATGCAATAACACTGCCTTTAAACTCAATGTTGAACTGTCTATAAACAATCTCCATTCTTCTGGGTTATAGTTTATATTTAAAGCCGCCAGTAAGCCGTTAATGTTACTGCAGAAAACCAAGTTATTCTCCATATTGAAAAACGGTTCTAAGTCTTTGTGGCGTTTACGAAAAACACATACCGAAACATCGTCTTCTAACAAGTTCCACTGCTGCAGTCTTGATCCAAGTAACTCTGCCTTACATTTTGGAAATTCTAAATCTCTTACAAGATCATTTAATTCTGACTGTGTTATTTTGTGCGGTTGGTGGCATGACGTGCTCGGTATAAAATCAGGATCTCTTGACGTTGATGGCATATCTTCTTCCTGACGAATCACTCGATCGCCATGATCTGATTCGTTTTCTGATTCGCAAGTGTAGGATTCTGGGGGTTTTGGAATAGGATTTTCGTCACTGTGAGGCACAGGTCTCATCGCAGATGGTATGTTTGGGTAGTTAATAACCGATTTTTTTTTCTTGAACATACCTGTGGCTAGTCCAACACAAGGTACCATGCAAAAGTAACAATCATTAATATGATTTGTAGGCTCTCTCCAAACCATTGGGACAGCAAAGCGCATAGACCGTCTTTTGCCATTTAACCAGCTCCTCAGACTTGAAGCACATGTATTACAGCAGATGTGGGGTGCCCACTGTTTGTCTTGATCACCTAGTTTACAACCGAAATAAAGCTGATATGCCTTTGTTATTAGTGGAGTAATAGACCGTCTCTGAGACGCAAAAGTCACATCACCACACACGTAACAAAACTGATCTGGATTGTTTACACACTTTCGAGACATCTTGAATGAACGCTGTCAGCCAACTGAGGAAAAAATGGCTAATATAAAACAATATAATGTACACGTATGTATAACGTAACACAATCATGCCGATTACATCCTCTTTCCTTGCCGAATATAAAAATGTAGCACGTGCATTCTTGTGAATTACAGTATATTAACACTGTCACAGCAGGAACACATATAATTACCGTATCTCTAAAACTTGACCTAATATTGAAAAAATAAGTTTCATTCCGGTTTTAGCACATTAAAAATAGTAATATTTTGTTGATTTTATTTAGGATATTTTTTGGCTGTTGATCAGTGTAATTCTTTGTAACCTACAAAGTTCTACCCGGATTTGAATAAAATTTTTACATGAGGTTACTAGAAAGCCAAGGACGAAACAGCTTTGAAAGTCAATCCAGTGGCGGAGTAGGAAAAGCCCAAAAGCAAAACAAAAAAAAAGAAATAGCTCAGACGTCGGTTTTCGTCGTTCCAATTTCGACCATATTTGAAATAAAATTAGGGGTAAAAAATCGATGGAGGTTGTATGGAGGTGGGGGACGATATATCTCAATTTCTTGATGTTGATATTTATCATCTCCCAACATTGGTTAGTCCAAGCAACTATTAGCCATATTTCTCACATCACAGGTTTGCCCACAAATTTGTCATAAAACCTAGAAATATTTCCGATACGGGTCTCTTTCTGCATCTGGACTCAAGGCCCGGCGTGACGGTCTGGTTGACTGTTCTGATCGTACTGCGGCGATACTTATTATGGAAAAGGGGAAACGTTGCCAGATGAAAGTTTTTTTTATATACTCCAACTACCGCGAAGGCCTAAGGCCTAAACACCCATGGGGTACGGTGGGGCTATAGGGCGATACAGGGGAAAGGGGAGACCCCACACGGACTCTGGCGAGGGAACACGTGTGCATGCAACATGCACAAATTCTGGCCCCGCCTTCGAGATCCTCCGTGTGGTATCTCGGCGTTCGACAGTCAGAGACCGACTACCTCCTACGGACAATCACAACATCCATAGCGAAGAGAAAAATGGCTCTTGGGACGGGATTCGGACCCGCGCAACGCACGGCGACTGATCAGGAGACCGAAGAGTCTATCACTGCGGCCTAATGACTACGAACTAGTTGTATGGGCCTGTTTGACTGACTTGATCCATTTTATTTCTCCATTGTACATGTTCGTCCTATTTTTTTCCTCAGTCGCTTTAACTTGTGCTGAACGTTATCCTTTATGTACTGATGACGGCCGTGAGCTATAGCCCGTTTAAAGTACACACTCTGTAATTTTATAAATCGACCCTTAGCGGTTAGCGGCCTTGTCAAGTGAAGCAAACATATTATGAAAGGCATGTACGAAATTATAGGTATATCCAACATATTTTCAGTGTATAGCGTTTAATGTACGTCCAATAAACCCAACCTATTACACACCTTTTATGCACCATGAATCATAAATGTGTTACCATTAAAAATACCATTTAGAAGCCAGCGAGATCGTCTGTGAGATATGCCCCGTGCGCCGTACCGTTTTCGGCATTGAGCGCTTTTCTTGTTCGCATTGTAACAAGCAGCTTAACAAAGCTCTTCGGTAAGTATCGGCGATAAAGTGTGTTGTTGAATATCTGAGAACGTATCACTGCTAAATATTTATAGTAGTGTTTTCACTCTGTGGCCTTCAATACGGATCTGATGTTACGAGAGTCATATTATGGCTGGTAGGGTGTCTTAAAATCCTTAGCTGTTGCTCGGTATTTTAACTTTTGCGACCATGTCAGCTTAACATTATCTTAAATCCGTAAATGACGAGTCGATTTGTAGTCAAATAATTTACACTTGAAGTAAGCATACATTTCAAGAACGGTGTTGAACCGTCGTGAAATGTTTTTCCGGATATTAATAATAATAACCGACTTTATTAAGAAATGACAAAATGTTCTTTAAATGAACAAAATGGCCATGAAAAAAATATATACACCGACGACCAAATTTGTCTGACAGCTTGAGTTTAATGTTTACGAGAGAGAAGTGTGTATAGACATATATACAGGGTGGCGCATCGAAAACGAAACAGACGCATTTACTGGCAGCTCAGTTTTTTTTTTGAAAAAACGCTCAGACCCGTCGATTTTGTTCATATTTTGATATATGTTATAGGTTTACATTTAACAATCTGTTATCCCCCTCAGCGAATGGAAATGCGGCAAATAATAGGTCGATTTTCTAGCTGTTAAATTTGGCAGCAGATTTGGACGTTTCTTAATGCATGCACTCTCGAATTTACCAACTTCAATATTCTGAAAGTTATCATTACATACCTGTTGAATAGTGTGGATTTCAGAAATCACGTTAGCACGTGCAGCCCCCTAAGCGGGGGTGACACCACCCCCAAAATCTTAGATGGAAAGGGGGGTCGAGTGATACCTTATTTTAAAGGTCTTTCAATTCCCTTTAAACATGATATAAAATTAATGTACTTCAGTTCAGTAGTTTTGAAGATTTATTGATTTAAAGCTTAAATAAAACTAATACATCATCATTAGTGGAGATCAATACATTTGGCAGCAAAGTAATTTAAAAATGAAGAATGAACTGACTGAAAATATGCGTTGGTTTATTTTCTACGCCCAAATAATGGTTTTATTTTGAGTGTACACATTTTTGACTTGTGAATTGTGTCAAATCTTTAGGAGTGATTCAGGATCAATCCTAAAGGCGCTTCATTTCGGCAAAACTTATAAATTCTGCAACATTGCATCATCGGTTCCCTTGGCAACACCGCATCTCGTACTTCCAAGGCAAAGTTTCCACCTCCATGATGGCACAATGCCAACATGGATCTTCCACGAGCATCCTAAAATACATGATACATTAATGCAGAGACAAATCGAACGATATTTATAAGTATACGCTTTTAAAAAATGATTAATCATATAAAATTAGACATTCAAGATAGAACCGAAACTGTATAGATATTATAAACTGCGTTAGTTCAGGCTTGTAACTATTTCTTTTGTTTGCAGGTACGTAACAAATGACGAAGTAAAGTAGAGGATCAGGTATGTTTTCTTACACTACAAGGGCTTTAAACTGTTGGTTATTATTTTAGATTTACTGTTTTATTCTTCCCAAGGAAAACAATTTCTTAGTCAAATCCACTGTAAAATCCGTTTGTACCAAAGAATTCGAATAGATTAGAAGGAGCTTACATTGTTTGGCGCCAAAATGCCATGCATACTTTTGACTCATTTGTTTACTAATGCCTAGCAAAGTGATGTATCAACATAATGTAATACTTGCCGTTGGAAACATCTACCTTCGTTATGCTTGCAGTAATCTTTGCTCTTGAAATTATTTATCTGCAAACACTCGCACTTTTAAAAATTAACACTAAGAGCGGATTTCACCAACATTAATATTTGACGGTGACTTGAACCAATGGGAAAATACCTAATCGAAATGCAATTTGACGGAAGCTGTCAAAGCTATCTGAATTTCTATTGAAATATTGAATGAAATCGTGAAAAAGCGATTGTATTTTAAATAAGAGCTCTTTTTGATTTCCACTTGATGCTTTTGTACAGAGAAA
This sequence comes from Acanthoscelides obtectus, assembly GCA_963669975.1. Lineage (NCBI taxonomy): Eukaryota > Metazoa > Arthropoda > Insecta > Coleoptera > Chrysomelidae > Acanthoscelides > Acanthoscelides obtectus. The sequence continues at coordinate 10,481,253 of CAVLJG010000007.1, read as the reverse complement.
ACAGGACAACTTTCCTGTATTCTTCTATTTCCTATCAACTTACAAATAACCTTTGAATCTATTTCCCAGTCAATGGAAATGCAATAGATAATAAGTTGATTTTCTAGGTATTAGATTTTATAGAAAGTTTTAACTGTTTTTGACGTCTGTCATAATGTATGACAATCTAGTTTTGTCGCTATATCACCTACAAAATGTTGTACATAATACCTACCTGTAGAAATATACTGATTTTTTTATTTTGCAAAAAAAGGATATTAAATGTATTCCAACTGGTTCATCATCTTTTGTTACATAAAAAACAATTGACTACCAATTTATGGTATAGAACTGCACACCAAATGTAAACAAAAAACACATCCTGCATTCCTGGGTCCAGAACATGGATGTTTTTGAATGTATCCGCATTCAGCTGTTATTCATCGACTGTTATCCTATAGGTGGAAAATAAAGGCTTGTTAATTTGAGAGTCTTGGTTAAATCAACCCTCAAACAACCAATTGAATCACAGAACTGTCAAAAAATGGACTTATGTAGGTGCACTGTGATTCACACTACAGACTAGGAGCATTATGAGACAAATTATCCTTGACTACGTTAGTCTGAATTAGTTCGTTTGTACATTACTTCTTTTTCTTTGCTTATTTGTTTTTTTCTGTAATTCTTTTCCCTCAAATTGTAGATATCCTGGTCTGATATATGAGTTAAACAGCATGCGTGTATAGTTAAGAGAAACAACTGACACGGACATGTTTGTTTTCCGTCTCCAGTAATCGTGACCAACTGCAGACGGCGCTGTTTCGTGCTCATTAAGACGTCAGTTTAATGCCGACTTCTCCGAATTGTGTGCTTCAAACATTAATTGTCATGTGGTGCACCGAATGAAAATTTAACTGCGTTTCATTTTAGAATGGACTGAGTCTATCTGGCCTGGTCGCATCTGCCATTGAACTCAATAGCTTCCTGCAGCACAGAAATAAAACCATTTATTACGTTTTCATATAGAGTGGAATCGCGTATCAGCCGTTCTTTGATGTACATTTTATTTCAACCGGGAACATTTTATTATTACGGCTTTTATAAAAATGTTTTCCGTTTGTCGGACAGATTTACAATTTGAATTCTAGGAGCGCGCCGAAATGTGCAGATTACAAATAGGTGGGTCACTGGCTGAAAAAAGTTGAACTAAGCTAATTTGATTGGAGATGATCCCTTTTGTTTTCGTAAAGTTATGGATTATTTTCGCGATGCGCCTCAAAGAGATAAGAAAGTGTGGTATCAAAATTCTGGGAAAAGGTTGCTATGGAAACGGTTTGCAACTTTTCAAAATGGAATTTATGTTGCCTTTTATTCGAACAAATCATACGATATCTTTGGAATTTGTCCACAATTTATCATCTTTTAGCAATGTCAGCTATTTTTGTTCCTCTACGAGCCCGTTCCCACTTCAGTTGGCCCAACTATTGGAATCTTAGTTTGTTTCTTATCAAACACAAATAATAAAAATCTGGCAGGGTGTTATAGGTTTAAAATATTAACAATGAATATTTTGATAATATATAGTAGAAAACACCAACTTTATCACTCTCTAATCAAATTTGCAGCATAAGAATAACGTTAAAAAGTCAGTATCTCGATAATTTTTAGAAGTAGGCTGTGCCTCCAAATATTTTTGAAATTGAAAGCAGAATAAGGTTAAACGTCAATTAGTTGACAGTTAGTTTTGTTGTCTGTTGAAACCTGAAACGTTTTTTTGCAATTGTGAATGCACGAAATTTAGTTTCTGTTACCTGTTTTTTTTGTAAGTTTTATAAAAATGCCATTTTTATTCTCCAATCAAGAGTTAGCGGATATTGATTTTGTGTATGGCTTTGTAAATGGAAACGCAGCAGAAGCAGCCAGAGAATACGCACGAAGATTTCCAAACAGACGACATCCAACTCGCTCAGTATTTGTACGAGTGCATCGCCAAATAATTGAAAATGGTTTTGGAAATCTCCAAAGGGATCAAAACATAAATGTTCGTCAGCGCAGATTTACCCGTATGATTCTGCGTGAGTTTGATAGAGATCCGACCACAAGTGTTAGGAGAGTTTCTGGTGCCTTGGGAATTTCAGCAAGCCATGTTCACCGTGTTCTTAGAAATGACCATAGACCATAGAAGAATCACATTTTGTCAGTGGATTCTTGATAGAACTGATAATAATAGGGAGTTTTTAAGTAACGTTTTATGGACCGATGAGTCATGCTTCACTAGACGTGGAGTGGTAAATTTTCATAATCAACATATTTGGTCGCATGAAAATCCGCATGCAGTTCGGGAAAGAAATTTTCAGCATGAATTTAGTGTGAACATGTGGATTGGTATCTACCGTAATCGACTATTTGGATCCTACCTTTTGCCTGCAAGCTTAAATGCTGCGACCTCCTTGGAATTTTTAAAGGCTGAACATGCAAATATGTAGGATGATATGTTAGATTTAAGAAGATTGGCCTGGTTCTAGCTTGATGGTTGTCCAGCTCATTATTCGAGAATAGTTAGAAACTGGCTGGACGAAAATTATCCAGAAAGATGGATCGGCCAGTCGCCTGGCCTCCACGATCCCCTGACCTAAATCCATTAGATTTCTTTGTGTGGGGATATCTAAAAGAAAAAGTGTACCAGACTCCCGTAACCACAAGAGATATGCTAATAGACAGAATCAGGAATGCATGTGATGAAATAAGGCCTTATTTGAATAATGCTATACCACGTTCGATCATTCGTAGATATGAATTGTGTATTGAACAATTGGGTTTACATTTCGAGCAACTACTTCAGATTTTGTATGTTTTTCCTAACTATCCTATAGCATTTTAGTTGTAAATAATTAATTTAATTTGTTAAAAATAATATTGGAAAATTAAACAAATTAATATTCTGTTTTTTGTGTTTATTTTGAGTTAGGAATTATTGCTGTGTTTAAAAACACAATCTAAGCGATCATCTTAATTACTTGTAGTGCCCAAATCGAAAATGTAAAAAAAAATATTATTTTCCCATAAATAATTAAAAATGCATCGAACCTTAAAAAATCGAAATATCTCAAAAACGGCTAACTATAACGAAAACTCACAGTAGAGCTTTTTTATGCAGAAAAGTGCGAATAATCAGTTTTTTTATTCAAAAAGCAAAAAATTGCACTAAGAAAAAATGTTCGGTCATTTTAATACACTACAGGTACAGTAGAGAGCGCCCTCTAGCGGATACAGTAAAACTATGCCCATGGTTCGTTTTGTCGTAGCGAAAAACCCTTGTATACCAATTTTCACTGTTATACATCAAATATTGTTCGAAATATTTAAAAAAAAAACTATTTTAGAAAGTAAATTTAAACCCTGTATTTCGGAAGCCACGCATTTTTCAACCCATGTTTATATAGACCTTATGCATTAATTTTAAAAGTTCTATCGAATCTTAAAGTTATGCAACAATAAACTGAAACACCCTGTATATTGTATACTATCAATCTGATCCACAGCTTTGCTGGTGACACTAAATTTTTTTTATTTCTCAACGTACTCTACTTGTAACCCTACACACTTCTCCCAGCGATGCTCCCATCTCTGTAACCCGTCCAAATAGTACTCGGCGTTTTTCTCTGCAAAATAGTTGTTCACGAAGATGATTGCCTCTTCATTTGACGAAAATCTCTATCCTCCGAGCGCTATTTTCAGGTGAGGGAACACAAAGAAGTCGCTGGGGGCTAGATCTGGTGAGTAAGGCGGATGGTCAAGCAGTTCAAACCGGAATTCGTGGACTTTCTCGTAGATCTGCTGTAAAAATACAACTACTTAATTGTATGCTATTTGGCTTTTGGAGGATACATGAATGTTTGTTCCGTGAGTGCTTCTACTTTTGGTAGTCCGTATACTTTGGGTGTACCGTGCCTCATAAAAGATGCAGGCAGGCACAGGCAGGGGCACATCAGACATGAAAGCCGGGGTGCACAGGATAAAGGGCAATGTATATATGAAATTTATACGAAAAAACTTGCAGCAGACACGGAAATTGACGTGGAAATTATTTTGCCTCCTGCTTGCCGACCTGATTCTATGAAAGGCAAAATTAACATTTATCGTGCACTATACCGGCTGTTTCAAATAAGACTGCCACCAATCGGATCTTGGTTTTTTACATAATAGCAGTGGTATAATGTTTAATAAAAATCCAGAATATATATTTCATGAAATGGTCAATTTTACTATATCTCCACGACATACGCATCTCCTTGTAACGGGTGATTTTTTAAGAGGTATAGGATTTAAATTCCAAAAAAAACACAAAAAACTTGAAAAAACGATTAAATCTTTATTTGAGTCGATAGCACGGTCGATATAATTTAATGTTTAAAGATTATTTCATGTAAATGTTGGCCGCGGCTCCGCTTTAGATGGAACATGCGCAAGGTCCAATTTTGGCACACTCTCTCCAACATATCGGCCGGTATCTCACGAATAAATGCTTCAATATTGGCTTCCAGTGCGTCAATCGTTGCTGGTTTATCGCTGTAGACATTAGCCTTAACATGGCCCCACAAGAAATAGTCCAACGGCGTTAAATCATACGATCTAGGCGGCCAATTGACGGGTTCCAACCGGAGATAAACTGTTCACCGAACTCGCCTCTCAATAGGGCCATTGTTTCGTGTGCGGTGTGGCATGTGGCACCGTCTTGTTGAAACCACATGTCAGCCAAGTCCAGATCTTCCATTTTGGGCAAAAAAAGTTTGTTATCATCGCACGGTAGCGCTCGCCATTCACAGTTACGTTCCGGCCATTGTCGTCTTTGAAGAAGTACGGCCCGATGATGCCACCGGCCCATAATCCACACCAAACAGTGATTTTTTCGGGATGCATTGGTAGCTCTTGCAATGCTTCTGGCTGGTCTTCACTCCAGATGCGGCAATTTTGCTTGTTAACGTACCCATTCAACCAGAAATGAGCTTCGTCGATTAACACAATTTTTCGATAAAAATGTGGATCTTCCTCCAACTTTGCCAGTCCTCACTCTACGTCTGCGTGTTGGTGGTTTAATGTCCAATAATGTAAACTGGGTTCGAAATTTAGTCACAAGCTTCCGATTAGCTCCCTCAGTAGGCCGACCAAATTGCCCATAAACTGGAAGCAGTGCACGATGCACTCTCTTAACCGAGCATGAATTCAATAATTTGCAAGCGTTGTTCGTTCGTAAGTCGATTCATGGTTAAATCACAGACCAAACTGAACAAGTTTGACAATGACACTAGACACGATTCACGCGTCATCTGTTAACAACGGTGTTGCCAAAAAGATACTAGCAAAAAAATCACCCTTTACATTAGCTATCTCAACAGAAACTGCTCACCGTCGCTAATTCTTTACAAGAGCGGCCTACCCTTCCACTTCAATAGAGGCTTCCGAATTTACCCACCTGTGAGCTAAATATCTTTTTTGTGATACAAAAGTCGCCAGCCTCGACTACTTCAAGATTCGAGGCGAATAAAAAGGCACACAGAGAAATTGCGAAAGGGGACCAGAGAAGTGACAGTTTGCTCAAGAGTTATAGTAAGGTCATCTAATAGTCTTCATGAGAAAAGATACACGTTGTGATGTAAAAATACCGCTCGGCTTTTGATGAAATTTAGAGGCAAAAACGTTTTTGGCATTTTAGATGCACCTGCTAATTTTAGAATTTTTTTTGAGGGGTAAAGATTTTGGTGGTGGTATTTATTTATTTATTTATTTATTTATTTCCAACAGGTGAAACCCAATCGCAGGAAATGCTGAAAAAAGTAACAATTAAAGAGACATGGTTCTTGGTCTTAAATCTATAGTATCACACATTCTAAATAAGATTGGATGATCTATAGCAGTTAATAATCGATGCACAACTGTCACTGTAAATATCACACGATTCAGTAACACTGTTCATGACACAGCACATGAGATTAATTGGCGATTTTGTCATAACATTTGTACGGCCAGCTTGACAATAGAATGCCGTTTGTTGTCGACTCCCTAGCCTTGGAACGCGGAAACATATTTTTTCAAGTAAATTTTGACAGTCAATTTTACGTATTGTGAATGAGGCCATACAAAAACGACAAAGCAAATATGTTTCGTCTTGTTGACAGTGAGTCCAAATTGAAAGACTCTAATAGGGCACTATGGTCACAACCTCTTTCTGGATAAGAACCTGTGCATTTAAGGTGGAAATACTTTAAAGCTTTACGTCGAATGGCCTCAAGGATCACGACAGAATTTTGGTATATAGGAGACCAGATCAGAGTCGCATACTCCAACTTGCTCCTGACAAAAGTAAAAAATAAAGTCATTAATGTATCAACATTGAAGAAACCCTTCCAGTTTCTGGTACAGAAACCAAGTAGTCGAGAGGCAGCCGACGAGATATTGAGTATATGCTCAGTAAACGTTAGCTTGGTATCAAAAATGACTCCAAGGTCTCTATAAGAGGTGCATCTGTCTATAACCTGACCATTGATGTTATAACTATCATAAATTAAATAGTTATACTTTCTTGTATAAGTCATAACTTTACATTTCGAAACATTCAGACTGAGACAGTTTCGTGAACACCATGACGAAATTAGAGCTAAGTCATCTTGCAACATGACGCAATCCTCGACTGTCTTGACTGACGTGCAGATTTTAAGGTCATCAGCGAAAAACAAATGGAAACACTTCAGTTCAAAAGACAAGTCATTAATAAATATCAAAAACAATAATGGACCTAGATTTGACCCTCGAGGTACCCCGGACGTGGCCCGATATTAACTCGATCTATGACCACCATATTCGACAAATAACCTTCTATCCCTCAAATATGAATTCATGAGCGACAGCATTGCATCAGACATACCCACTGTTTTAAGCTTATCCAGAAGTGCATAATGATCAACTTGATCAAACGCCTTCTGAATATCTGTGTAGATGACATCAACCTGTCCCTGACCGTCCAGTACTTCAGAAATGTACTGAGTAATCAAAGCCAAGTTGGTGACCGTAGATCTGCCTCTCATAAACCCATGCTGATTAATAGAGACTGCACTGCAATAGAGCAGTAAACCGTTTCATAAGCGATGATCTCAAACAACTTGCTGAAATTGCACAGGATTGCTATTTGGCGATAGTTGGAAATATCAGAGATATCTCCACTTTTGTGAATAGAACATATTTTAGAGGTCTTCCAGATATTTGGATATATCTCTGATTTTAGAATTAGGTTGAATATGGAAACCAGCGGTTCCGCTAGTATATGAATGCAATCTTTAACGAAAAAACTTGGAATACCATCACATCCAGACGTCATTTTGTTCTTTAATCTTTTCGAAGCCCTAATTACGTTTTCTTCACTTATATTTTTTAAAGAAATGATATCGGTAGAATTATTTGTTGGAGGAGATGACCCTAGTAGACCAGACGGGATAAAAACTGTTGAAAAAAAGGTAGCAAAACTGTCCACTAGATCCTGAGGGGTATCGCAGACATTGCTGTTAAGCGTCATCCTTGGGGGGATTCTAGATTGCTGTTTTTTGATCTGGGCAAATGACCAGAATTTGCTAGGATCATTGACAATGGCATCCTCAACCGATTGGACGTAAGCGGAGTAGGCAACACTGATCTGGTTCTTAATGAGCTTCCTAAAATTACTGAACTGATCATAAGAAAATTTAGTACCGTCACGTTTCCAGTTCCTTCTTGCTATGTCCTTCTTCTTGATATTAAGTATAATTTCACGTGTGAACCATGGGGGATACGAAAACATTTTATTTTTACATTTAGGGACATGGACCTCAAAGATGTTATTGATAACTGAATACAAGGCGGTACAAGCGACATCAACATTAACTGTATACTTATATACCCGTAACCCCGGTGCACCTAACAGACATTTAACACATAATTTTGCCTGTATGTTTGCCCTTGAGACTTAACGAGTAGAATGGTTTTCGATTCCAGAGTTGAGAGTATGGTCGCTGCGTCGGCAACTCCGCGACTGTGTTTCGAGGTATCACGCTTTCTCATTGTCATCGCGATAGCCACGTTACCTGCCTGAGAATGAATTCGGTTCTTTCCAATTTCTGATAGTCCCTAATGCCCAAGCTGGGCAACACCAAATCATTAGTTTGTTTGGATCGATGTATTTGTCAGTCTCTGTTAGAAATTTCTTTATGGAAATAACTGATTGTATATGCCTTTTTGACTGACTTGATCTATTTAATTCATTTTTTATGCACGCTCGTAGTTCTCCTTTTTGTGAAATAGTCTAACATAAGCCAAACAATTTTTTATAATCTGATGATAGCGTTGCATGGAAATGCAGAGTCAACCTACTTGATCCCATTTTTCTTTTACGGCCCTGGCCGAGCAAGTATTTTAATCGCGAGACATTTCAAAAAGGAGATATTTTTTAGTGGATGTTACCATTATGACATGTACATCACCAAAAACAATGTCATTTCTGTCGGTCGGTCCTCTAATCCTTGGTCCTCTAGAACTTGCAAAGTTGATTTTGTGCTTCCCACGCTACGCAGTCAGTTCGTTAAAGATTATGTCTGGCTCGTCCGATAAAAAAGCTAGCTATGATTATTTATTTTCATTCACCATGAACAGTGCACACATCCCTCAGCATTGCGCAAGCGATTGCCGACTGTGACGTACGACCACCGACCGCGACGCTTGTCCATCGGGGGACCACGTCGACATCCGGCTGTAGGAGATATTCCTGACCTTTAAGGGTAAATGTTCGGGGCCATCTATGATGAGTGAAATATGCGCGTAGAATTACTGGGGTTGGGGGTGTTTAAATATACCAAAGTCAAAAAATTGACATATAAAATGAAAATCGGTCCAGTGGCGACGGTGAAAAATGAAGACAATGACAAAAATAAAAATCGCTCAAACGTTTTTTGACGTTTCAGAGGATACTGATAATTTTTGGAAAAAAATTGGGGTGGAGGATGGTGTATCGCAATTTTATGTTGTCTAATCATATTAGCAAATTTCCCCGAAATAATTGTAAAGTCTGGTTTTATTAGTGAAAAATGGGTACACCAATTTTTGTGGGAAAACTTTTTATTTTACAACAAAGAATGAGAAAGTGCTGACAGGAACGAAAAAACTTTTCATTTAAGATTTTTAGCTACATATGAGACCTACAGAATGAGACCACACGTAAAAAGATAGGACTAATAGAAAAAATGTTATGGCCGAAAAAACGAGGTAAAATGCAGGTTTTGGCACTTGTTGGTAATGCGACCATAATTTCACGCAACTTCTTCAATTCTTCAAATCCTTAGGATCCATACTTCTAAATAACAACAACAAAAATGGAGTATATTGGTTAAGAAGTGTTTTGAGAATTTCTAATTGTTTATCCCAACACACCTGTTTTACGGCCATCACTACTAGTTTATTGAGTAATATACAGGGTTCGTTCACAGAGCATTCAATAGCAAAATACACGTGTTTTCCTTGCGGATATGAATCACAAACCATTCCGAAGGATAAATGTTATTTTTATGCGAAAAAAAAAGGTTACGTTTTTTTTTTTAAACAAATTCGTATTTGTGAGTAATTGAACAAATGCGCTACTATATTCGAAGAACATACTACTATACACGTTCTAAAACAAAGCGGTTGTGTCTATCATCTTGTGTCGCGAATTACTCACAAATACGAAGAAAAGTTTGATGTTGTTTAGAACGTAACTCATCCTTTTTTGCAAAAATAACATTTGTCATTTACTATTAATATACTCCCAATCCTGGTAACTCGCACTTCTTAGTCATATTTCAAACATAATAGACTTGGAACGATAGAAAAATGTTTTCGCCACGCATCATAAGTGTCCTCGTACAACGCACCCTGGTATAGGGGACAGGCGACGTTTCCTGATGGACGGTACTGCGGGTAGAGCAGGGATATTATCTCTGTGGACCAATCGTAAGGGCCTGTTTGACTGATTTGATCCGTTTAATTAATCTATCATACACGTTTATAACAATTTTTTTGTGAGAGGATTTAACTTTTGCTGAACTCAATCCTTCATGAACCGATGAAAGCAAGTGCAGAGTCAACCTGCTTGTTTTGAGTAATCATCTGACACCGAAGCTAGATCAGTCATGACTGGTCTATAATAAGGGCCACACTCGTGTAAGGTAGAAAAGGGCCCGACTGTTTTTCGCGTAGTACATATCGGCAATCCGGAACGCGTAACATCCGTTGAAGGGTGCTTCCCGATCCCGGCGAGCACCTTTTCCCGAAATATCTCGAGTGGCCGTGCACAAAACGAGGGTGGCTCACCCTAACAGCGAAGATAAACACAAAAATGGAGCGAACGACAGCCGAGGAGGCGGGTTACTTTCCTTTTTTTTTGTGTACACATGAAAGGGGAATTTCGGGGATTTATGGCTAATTCAAAGATGGAGTGGTTTCAAAGGGGTTAATTGCTGGACCAGTTTCGGGGGATCGTTTGTGATTTGTGAAAAGGGGAATTTTTTGTTTCTCTTTGGGTTGGAATAATATGATTTCTAAACTCTGATGTTCTGTACCATTGCCGTAGCGTTGCTATCAAACTGTTTATAAACAGGAATTCCGCAACGTTCGTTTGCAATAGAGGTTTTGGTTCACTAATGAACTAGTTAAATTGAACGATTCTTATGATTGAACAAAGTGAACTAGTTCATCATTCCTTGCAAAACTCGTTCAGTACCCCAACAGCGAAGATAAACACAAAAATGGAGCGAACGACAGCCAAGGAGGCGGGTTACTTTCCTTTTTTTGTATACTCATGAAAGAGGAATTTCGGGGATTTATGGCAAATTCAAAGATGGAGTGGTTTCAAAGGGGTTAATTGCAGGACCAGTTTCGGGGGATCGTTTGTGATTTGTAAAAAGGGGAATTTTTTGTTTCTCTTTGGGCTGGAATAATATGATTTCTAAACTCTGATGTTCCGTACCATTGCCGTAGCGTTGCTATTAAACTGTTTATAAACAGGAATACCGCAACGTTCGTCTGCAATAGAGGTGTGTACTTCGCTAATGAACTAGTTCAATTGAACGATTCTTATGATTGAACTAAGCTAGTTCATCATTCCTTGAAAAACTCGTTCACTACCCCAACAGCGAAGATAAGCACAAAAATGGACTGAACGACAGCCGAGGAGGCAGGTTACCTTCATCTTTTTTATGTACACATGAAAGGGGAATTTCGGGGATTTATGGCTAATTCAAAGATGGAGTGGTTTCAAAGGGGTTAATTGCAGGACCAGGTTCGGGGGATCGTTTGTGATTTGTAAAAAGCGGAATTTTTTGTTTCTCTTTGGGTTGGACTAATATGATTTCTAAACTCTGATGTTCCGTACCATTGCCGTAGCGTTGCTATTAAACTATTTATAAACAGGAATTCCGCAACGTTCGTCTGCAATAGAGATGTTAGGTTCGCTAATGAACTAGTTCAATCGAATGATTCTTATGATTGAACTAAGTGAACTGTTCATCATTCCTTGAAAAACTCGTCCACTATCACAACAGCGAATATAAACACAAAAATGGAGCGAACGACTGCCGAGGAGGCGGGTTACTTTCCTTTTTTTTGTGTACACATGAACGGGGAATTTCGGGGATTTATGGTTAATTAAAAAATGGAGTGGTTTCAAAGGGGAACATTGCAGGACCAGTTTTGGGGGGATCGTTTGTGATTTGTAAAAAGGGGAATTTTTTGTTTCTCTTTGGGTTGGAATAATATGATTTCTAAACTCTGATGTTCCGTACCATTGCTGTAGCGTTGCTATTAAACTGTTTATAAACAGGAATTCCGCACAGTTCATCTGCAATAGAGGTGTTAGGTTCGCTAATGAACTAGTTAGATTGAACGATTCTTATGATTGAACTAAGTGAACTGGTTCATCATTCCTTGAAAAACCCGTTCACTACCCCAACAGCGAAGATAAACACAAAAATGGAGCGAACGACAGCCAAGGAGGCGGGTTACCTTCCTCTTTTTTGTGTACACATGAAAGGGGAACATGAGGGATTCATGGCTAATTCAAAGATGGAGTGGTTCCAAAGGGGTTAATTGCAGGGCCAGGTTCGGGGGATCATTTGTGATTTGTAAAAAAGGGAATTTTTTGTTTCTCTTTGGGCTGGAATAATATGATTTCTAAACTCTGATGTTCCGTACCATTGCCGTAGCGTTACCGTTAAACTGTTTATAAACAGGAATTCCGCAACGTTCTTCTGCAATAAAGGTGTGTAGTTTGCTAATGAACTAGTTCAATTGAACGATTCTTATGATTGAACTAAGTGAACTACTTCATCATTCCTTGCAAAACTCGTTCACTACCACAACAGCGAAGATAAACACAAAAATGGAGCGAACGACAGCCGGGGAGGCAGGTTACCTTCCTCTTTTTTGTGTACACATGAAAGGGGAACATCAGGGATTCATGGCTAATAAAAAAATGGGGTGGTTCCAGAGTGGTTAATTGCAGGACCAGTTTCGGGAGATCGTTTGTGATTTGTAAAAAGGGAAACTTTTTGTCTTCGGGTTGGAATACATTTTCAGCGCGATGATTGTCGATTGCTAAACTCTGATGTTCCACGCCACTGTCGTAGCATTGCCGTTAAACTGCTTATAAAAAGGAATTCCGCAACGTTCGCCCTCAAGTTCGCTAATGAACTAGTCCAATTGAAAGATTCTTATGATTGAACTAAGTGAACTAGTTCATGCCTTGAAAAACTCGTTCACCACGAACGACTGATATTACGGGATCTCGGTAATCCAATCGAACTGGTTGTGAGTGAAAGTAGGAAAAAATGAAGCAAGATAAAAAAAATTTCGACCAACAAAACGTTGGAATTCAACATACATATTTTGTAATTTTTGTTTAAAATTAGTAGGCACTCGTAATCTCTCCCAATGAGCTCTGCCACTTCCAGATATTGAACATTAATTGTACAATGTATTCCTAAACGGACAATGAAAAATGCTGGTCGTGTTTTGATGCTTGTCGTTTCATCATCGCTTTTCGAACAAGTAGACATAGTTGATAGTTGATTCGGAGAACCCAATGATGAAATATGTATAAAATAATTCCACAATTCGCTGGCAAAATACAGCTCCCTATGAATAGTTTAGAACGTCGTGGTTTGAAAATCACGTCGCTCTCAACTGGCGAAATAAACGGATTACTTTGAACTAAAAATCTGGATGGAGTATGAATCTTGTATGTTTAATTAAAACTACCATTTAGAGAATTACCCCTGAGATATACTGGAGACGTTGTTGACTACTGCAAACTTTTCTCGTTTGCATCTTTTATTATCTCCGGGCTTTTAATATACTGTTTTAAGGAGTTTGTACGTCTGAAATTTTAAGGACGTAATCTGACTCGAGATGAAGTCAGCAAAAACGTGTTTATAATAGTATATATTCGTTTTGTGTATCATTCTACGACAGCTCTTAGTTTCAATTTGCATTATAGGAAAAATCAATAATGTTTAACGAAGCATCTTGATCAGTCATTTTCTAGAGCCCAATTCGAGAACGTACGTCGGTTCATATGATCGAACGGCCTCAGTTCTTAAGTTAACTTGATCTTATAAGGGTGCAGGCCAAGATTTTTTCGCAAAATTCGCCATAGTGTGGTCTGAATGCCGTGGAATGGACGGGTTATCAGCGAGTATGTGGACTCAATTTTTTGACTAGACTATGAATTGCTCGTCTACCGCGTCGAGAATTACTACCGACTCGGAATTTCGGTAGTAAATTTTAATTATTTGTAAACGTTGTTCGTTCGTCTACTTCACCATGATGAACATGTTTTCTTTACTGAATGTTGTGACACTGACAGTTCGGTAATTCGTTTAAAGGTGCGTTCACAGTGAAAGTTCAAAGTTGTCATGTCCCTATTGGAAAATCCTATACCCGAACATACATACAGTAATGTACAAAAGTATATAAACAAATATGAATATTTACCTAAATTCCTTTAGAAAACGAATTCATACTTCACTGCTCCATAAATAAATGCGTTATTAGTAGAAAAACTAAATTCCTTTTTTTATGAGAAAAAAATATGTAGACAAATTCTTTTCAACATTAGTTTAGTACAATTTCGTGTCAGAAGACAATTGTGGAATAAGTTGAGTGATTTTAAGACCATGCCGCGTGGTCCAGGAATTTCTTTCGGTGTAAAAACTAAGATCATTGAGTTATACAAAGTTGGTCAACGTCAAGTCGACATTGCCAAAAATTTGAAGCTGAAGCGTAAAGCAGTTTGAACAATATTGAACAAATATAAATCAAAAAGGTATCCTGGAAGACTGTAAGAGAAGTGGTCGGCCTAGAAAACTAACTGCTAGATCACTTAGATTAATAAAAGTAATTTCGTCCAAAGATCAAAAGGAATTGTCAGTGTTTCTACGAAAAGTATAAGTAGAAGATTAAATGTTTTGAAGATATTTGCACGTCGCCTGAGTAAGAAGCCGCTAATCGCGAGGAAAAACCGTAAGGACCGATTACAATTTGCACGGTTGCATCTTGATTGGAGCATCTGTGACTGGAAGAGGGTATGTTTCAGTGACGAATCCAAGTTCAATATGTTTGGATCAGATGGTGCTCGTTACGTTAGACGTCCTAGTGGACAAATATTGAACCCCAAGTACACTTTGCCCACTGTCAAACATGGAGGCGGGTCTGTTATGGTTTGGGGGTGCTTTTCGGGGTTTGGGATGGGACCTTTACATAGAATAGATGGCGTTATGGATTAGTTTGTATACACAGACATACTGAAGTTGTCATTTTACCTTATATGGAAGACAATATGCCCTTAAGATCAATCTTCCAGCAAGCACACTTCAAATTTCGCAAAGAAATTCTTTCTGGACGAAAAAATACCAGTTATCAAATGGCCTTCACAGTCTGCTGATATAAACCCCATTGAAAATCTATGGGAATACTTATATTTTGCCGCTTTACAGCAAAAGTGGAGACAGAGTTTTTGTCGTTCATAGTTCCAGTTTTTTTTAAATTAATTTTTTATTGAAGGAAGTCTAATGAGTTTATTTATGTATAAGTGAGTATTTTGCTATAACGAATTATGTATACAGGTTGGTGTATTAATAAAACAAGTTAAAAAAGAAATACAGCACAATATTAATTTGTCTATATACTTTTGTTCATTACTGTAGGTCCAACCCATATTTGCATCCTTAGCTTAAAAAGTGTTTTCCCATAATAACTTTTACCCCTTTTTCAACCATTTCAAGATTGATAATCGCAAAAAAGGTAGCTATGTTTGTCTTGAAGGTAATGTATACTTTTGCTAAAATTTGTCAAAATCGGCAGGGGTATTATTATGATGAAAAAAGCTTCTTCCAAGATCCAAGCACAAGTGTTAGGAGAGTTTCTGGTGCCTTGGGAATTTCAACAATCCATGTTCACCGTGTTCTTAGAAATGACCATAGACATCCTTACCATTTGCAACCTGTGCAAGGACTACAGCCAGGGGACGGAGAACGAAGAATCACATTTTGTCACTGGATTCTTGATAGAACTGATAATAAGGGAGTTTTTAAGTAACGTTTTATGGACCGATGAGTCATGCTTCACTAGACGTGGAGTGGTAAATTTTCATAATCAACATATTGGGTCGCATGAAAATCCGCATGCAGTTCGGGAAAGAAATTTTCAGCATTAGTTTAGTGTGAACGTGTGGATTGGTATCTACCGTAATCGACTATTTGGACCCTAACTTTTGCCTGCAAGGTTAAATGCTGCGACATTCTTGGAATTTTTAAAGGCTGAACATGCAAATATGTGGGATGATGTTATGTTAGATTTAAGAAGATTGACCTGGTTCCAGCTTGATGGTTGTCCAGCTCATTATTCGAGAATAGTTAGAAACTGGCTGGACGAAAATTATCCAGAAAGATGGATCAGCCGTGGAGGACCAGTCGCCTAGCCTCCACGATCCCCTGACCTAAATCCATTAGATTTCTTTGTGTGGGGATTTCTAAAAGGAAAAGTGTACCAGACTCCCGTAACCACAAGAGATATGCTAATAGACAGAATCAGGAATGCATGTGATGAAATAAGGCCTTATTTCAATAATGCTATACCACGTTCGATCATTCGTAGATGTGAATTGTGTATTGAACAATTGGGTTTACATTTCCAGCAACTACTTTAGATTTTGTATGTTTTTCCTAACTATCCAATAGCATTTTAGTTGTAAATAATTAATTTAATTTGTTAAAAATAATATTGGAAAATTAAACAAATTAATATTCTGTTTTTTGTGTTTATTTGGAGTTAGGAATTATTGCTGTGTTTAAAAACACAATCTAAACGATCATCTTAATTACTTGTAATGCCCAAATCGAAAATGTAAAAAAATGTTATTTTCCCATAAATAATTAAAAATGCATCGAACCTTAAAAATCGAAATATCTCAAAAACGGCTAACTATAACGAAAACTCACAGGAGAGCTTTTTTATGTTGAAAAGTGCGAAGAATCAGCTTTTTTTATTCAAAAAGCAAAAAATTACACTAAGAAAAAAATTTCGGTCATTTTAATACACCACAGGTACAGTAGAGAGCGCCCTCTAGCGGCTACAGTAAAACTATGGTTCGTTTTGTCGTACCAAAAAACCCTTGTATACCAATTTTCACTGTTATACATCAAATATTGTTCGAAATATTTAAAAAAAACTATTTTAGAAAGTAAATTTACACACCCTATATATTTCGGAAGCCACGCATTTTTCAACCCATGTTTATATAGACTTTATGCATTAATTTTAAAAGTTCTATCTTAAAGTTATGCAACAATAAACTGAAACACCGTGTATAATCTCAAATGCAGTTTTTAAACACCGAATGACATGTCCAACATCTTTTCAAGATATACCTACATGATGAATAAATTTATTATTCTTATTTGATAAATTCGAATAGAATCATGCAATAGAATCATGCTTCGACTCCGTGCGCGCAGTTTCTTTTGTTTCTACTCGCGGTAATAAATGTATCTGTTAACACACTTTCAGCCCAGACGTATCCTGCATCTCATTCTCGATTACAGTCTCCAAAATAAAAATGTACATAGTTAAAGCTCAAATTACACCGCCTTTCGATTCCCTCAGTGATTTGCCGGTGCCAGCGGCACATTTCAAACTGTACATGTAATGCATAACGTATATAAATTCCCAGCTAGACTTAATCTAATGGGCCCGAGTTCCTATCGGTTCTCCTTATCAGCAAACGAACGCTAGCCAAATACCGAGCCGACTTAGTGAAACACCTATCCAATAAATAAGGTGGAACTTTTAGTATTGTACATATTGTTTCTCTGACTGTGAACTAATGGAAGCGATAATATTGGACCGGCTGCGTTAAAATTCATTGACGACTTTCTTTATAGGCCCACAGTGCGTCCCACTTACCTGGACGACTAGTACGAGGTAATTAGGGTTAAACAGGTAACGTTTTGAGTCTGAGGAAGTTTTTGATTACGCTTATGTGTATACTTTATCTGAAGTCACTTGAAACACTGTGAAATACCGGGTGCGTTTTATATATCTATATTTAACACGCTCTGTTGCTGCAAAAATCGCCAAATTTCGCAGCAAATATCCCCCGTATAAGATCAAAGGCAGTTTCACCGGTCCACGTGGAGTAAAGCACGCCTATGCGTGGACATAGCCAATGAGAAAGCGTGTATTTCAGAGCTCCGAACAAGTGCAGGTGGCTACTGAAAATTGAAACAGTTTAGCCAGTGCCGTGTAGCGGTGAATAAACGTGTTTTCTTTAGTCTGTCCGTGTTTTTTCATAGATTTTATTAGTTTGTGTGTTTTTGACTTTTGAATACTCAGTTTACTTGTTGATTTAATTGTTGTGTTGATTGTTCTTGTGTGTCCTAAATATGGCTCTTTGGAGACCTTGGGAAAATGCTCCAAGCCACGAGGAGATGGTTGATGAACCTGTGCAGGCAGAATTCTTTCATAAAGATTTAGAGGAACAGACCCAAAGAGTAATCCTAAATATGTATGATTGTCTGAAAAACGAAAATCCAGATTCCTCGCAAAATCAAATTTTAAACAGAATTTGTATCCTGACAAAAATCAGTCGGTCTACCATTTATCGGGTTATAAAAAGGGGCGATGTAGTCAACCATTCCTTCCACAGAAAGCGCATAGGGCAAAAATTAAAAAGAATAGACGTGGGTTTTCAGGAAGATATTCGTCGTATAATATACGGATTTTATAAAGAAAATTTGGTGCCCACGTTGGAAATGATACGGGATAAATTAAAAGATTATCCTGAAGATTTTTATAATTACAAATGCTTAGACTCACTGCACTGTATTGTAAAACTGTGTGGTTTTCAATACAAAAAATTAGATAAAAGAATGGTGATTATGGAGTCGTCTCGAATCGTTGAATTGCGCCAAGAATTTTTGCACAAAGTTAAAATCTATAGAGAGCAGAAAATAAATCTGATTTATCTGGATGAAACGTGGTATGATACCCATGATGTTGTGCAGTATGGCTGGGTTGACGACAGCAACAAGTGCATTTTAAATGCACCATGCAACCGTGGAAAGCGAATCATTATTCTCCATGCTGGCAGTGAAAATGGATTTCTACCTAATGCCTTGCTGTTATCTGCCAAAAATATCAAAGAATCATGTGCCGACTATCATGAGGACATGACCTCCGACTTATTTGAAAAGTGGATAGAGCAGCAGTTAATACCAAACGTTTCCCCAAATTCAGTGATTATTATGGACAATGCGCCATACCATTCCCGACAGAAAAACAAAATTCCGAATACAGGCACAAAAAACAAGACATTATTGATTTTATGAAGGATAAGGGAATGGAAATACCACAAAAATCAACCAAAGCCATATTATTGGATCTTATTAAAAGACAAACATTTGAAAAAGAGTATGTTGTTGACAATCTGCTTCAGCAAAATGGCCATGAAGTATTACGTCTACCTCGCTATTACTGCATTTTCAACCCGATTGAGTTGGTCTGGGCTGCTTTAAAAAAAAAAAGTAAGAAAACATAATCAAACCCCTCAATTAAGTAAATCGCTATTGGCCACAATAAGAGATGCAGTATCTCATATTGCTGCCAGAGACCTATGGAAGCAGTGTTCTAGGCATATTATTGAAAAAGAAATGAATATTGTGTCTTGCCTCCTGTAAATCCCGTTGTAATTCCTCCTTATTATCGTTCTAAATAAATGACCGCACGCCTATGATGCGTCATGAAATTACAAAGGACGCGCCGACCAAAGGTTTTTTATGCTATTTCAAGTGACTTCAGATAAAGTATACATACGAGTATTTGTAGTGGGATTTCAAAATAAATTTTCGATTTGCAAAACTGCAACAAGATGCAACCAACTGGAGGAGAAGGGATGATGATTCTCTTCCGTTTCTATTGACGCTGAGGGTCAAAATCCCATAAAAAAAAAAATGGAAGACGTAAACCAAAATGACTAAACCTAAGTTACACAGAAAAAGGGTGCTAGTACATGAATTGGCGCTTGGTGCCTAATATCCCAGAGTCCGGAAAAGGACGAAACGATCGCTGCACCACGACCTTAACGGAAACAGAAAAGCGAATCACCCAGAACACGTAACGTTCTAGAAGAAGGTATCTTGAGTGGCCTTGAAGAAACCAACTAACGGAGAAAAACTACCGAGTTTTTTGCTGATCGTCAACACCATACTAAATCGCCGAGAAAGAAAGATGTAATACGAGTGAAATTATACAATCAATAAACTATTAAATTTGCCAAAGAAAATCATTGAAAACGGTTTGGCCTAGGAATGGGCACTCTGCTATCAATGAAGAGAAATTCAAATTACGGATAAATAGTAAAAAAAAATTGCACATTAACGTTGCCACCTTTGCTCCTTTACAAGATGCCACAATTAGAATTTCAATATGACTTTTGGTCTCTGTCCTGTAGCATCAACTCAAAAGCGGTTAATGTGCAATTTATTGTGAAACCCACTACAAATATTTAAGTTAGTTCTAACAGTTTCCGAGATGCGGTGAGGGTCAAATTTGCAACACCCGGAATGTAGAAATATTTGTTTATGCATTATTTGTATTGGTCGCAACTTGTAATACGTCTGTCGAGGTGACGAAGAACCTTTATGTTGCATACCAATTGGCAAAGATCTTCAAAAGTGTACCATAAAAGTTTTGCGGTAATCCGACAAACATTATGCAGGGCAGTGTCGGACTATCGAATTTGTCGGATTATAGAGCACTGCCTAAGACCCCCTATAGTCCGGAATTTTTTACAAAAGAGTGCCTTGTAATCCGACAAATGACATATCCAATGGTAAGATTATATATGTTATGTATATGTATGTACTTTGAAGTACAAATCATACATAGTTTATGTATGTCGAATTTAGTAAATTAAATAACAATAGAGAGCTTACGTTTTATTATAAAATTAAGCATAAATGCACATACATATGTACCAAAATAATCAAGAATTACTGATCAAAATCATTAATGAATTTATCAAATTATGAAGCTTGGAAATATTCATCAATTTTTTTGTTCAAGGTTGTTATAACGCGAGATCAGAGCTTTGTCCCTCAGTCTTCTCAAAGTAAAAGTTCATTGTAGCATGTACCATTCTCTTCAGACCATTGTAACCTAGCTGAAAGGTGTTAATTGAGTCATGTGCTGTGACTTGTGGAGCAGTTGCAATCACGTCGTCGTTATTTTCCTGATTGTTTGTTGTACAATTAGAATCCTCTTTTATAATCTCTTCGTCAGACATTTCATGAAAACATTTTCCTCTTATCCATTACTTATTTGTGTTTCAGTAGCGACTTGTTCTATAACTTCCGAAGTAGAGTAACACTGATTTGTGGAACGTTGCTAGGAGTGGTGACTATATCTGGCCATAACCTTTTCCAAGACGATTTAATAGTTGATGACGGTAACGCATTCACCGACTGACAAAGAGCAAAAACCAAGTCTTTCATATTAAATTCTTTTAAAGTTTTTTCTATTGGTTGGTCTTTTGATACGGCTCTCAGAAGTAGGTTTTTCTTATAGTCTTGCTTGACAAACTGAATGATATTATGGTCCATTGGTTGAATCAGTGCAGTGCAATTTGGCGGAAGAAACATCGCAGTGATGCTTTTATCCTCAGTTGTTAGTTCTTCTTCAGACGAATGACCGGGAGCGTTATCAAGAAGCAACAACGCTTTTGAGGAAATTATGATCTTTTAACCATTTTCTAACTTCAGGCACGAAGCATTCATCAAACCACTTTTTGAAAAGGTCTTTTGTCATCCATGCACTTTTTTGTCCGTAATAGTGTACAGGTAAATCAATGTTTTTGAATGCCCGTGGTTTATTAGATTTCCCAATGACCATCATCTTAAGCGCGTGTGTACCCGCAGTGTTAGCACATGGTAGTATGGTTACACGCTCTTTACTCACTTTTCGTCCAGGTACGGATTTTTCGTTACTAGAAACGAAAGTTAAGTTACGCATCACACGCCAAAAAAGCCCTGATTCGTCTGCATTGTACACCTGTTACGGTCAAGATTTAATTCGTTCACCTTTGCAAAAATTTTAATTTAAAGGGCTCTATGCAGGTGGCATCGTTAGAAAGTTTTCTCCTGTAATAGTCATTAAACGTATGCCATGACGACTTTTAAAACGTTCTAGCCATCCTTTGCTGGCCACAAAATCATTTTTTTGTTATTTCCTTATAAAAAAACTTAGCTTTCATGGCCAACATGGGTCCTGAAATTGGTGCATGCCTATTTCTTTCCTGAAGAAACCACATGTACAAAGCTTCTTCCACTTCTGGATGTTCAGCTTTCTTGAGTGTCTGTCTCTTGCCTGGCCCGCAGTCAGTAGTTGACACGTACTTCTTGATCTTCTCGTGGTTTCTTTTAATGTCATAAATTGTAGATCGGCCTACGCCGTATTCACTTGCTAAACTACTGAAAGTTTCATTGCGATTTAAGCGGTCTAAAATATCACATTTTTCTTTAATTGTCAATGTTTTGTGCTTTCGCTTCTGAGTTTGTGATGACATTACTAGGTACTATACTTAATACACAATGAATATAGTAAACAATGAACGCACGCTAGGCCGTACCGCTATCACCAGTAGTCAAATTCAAACTAAGTAAAACAATGCTTACGCGTCGAGCACGATAGCGGTGGCGCGTACAAGTTGTAACCTGTTCAAACCTGCGTGATCTACATTAGCGAAGATTGTCAAATACGTATGTATGTAATACATATTCAAAGACATGTCGGATTACAGGAGGCGCCGGATTATCGGGGGTACACTATATGACTTAACATGGACGCATGAGGCTGCATGTTACTGCATGTTGAGACATGCCCATGAGTGCATAGTAGCCGCGAGAAACACGTCTGTTGATTTAGTTGTTCATTCTTATTGACAAAAATTCTTTAAACGCGCATGCGCTATCGAATTCGAACTTTCAGTTCTTTCTCAGAACCCGAACTGTTAGAATCAGTTAAGAATTAATCGGTACAGCGAACTGTCGTTAACGGGATCAGTACAGTTTTCTGTTGGAACGGTAATGTCGACCTCGGCATTCTCTGTTCAGTTCAGAACTAGTTCGATGGCTTGTTGGGACAAGGCTAATGTTGTCTGAAATGAAGCTTGACAGAAACAAGTTATGGTGTCAATTAGGGTTCAGTGTTCACTCCACTACCGTGTTTCGTACAAATATTACGAATATCGAGTAATATCAAACCGCCATACGTGCCCGATCGCCCGTGAATTATCTATACCGTTGTGAGAGCTACCATATACAGGCACAGTGTAACATGAAAGGCGATTCCTCATTAAATATACACGTTTGCTCCAGCTCAGCAGCCCGTGCATGTTCTGGATACCGCTTATTGCCGGCCATTGGGTCATCAAGACTGTTACACATACAGCCTTTTATATTGCGATCATTACATAGCCGACGAGATGATCGGCCGGTGTTCCATTAGAGCTAGCTAGCAAACTTCAATCGTTAACCGCCCAGAGTGCGATATAGACGTGCGCTTATATTAGTCCCGTTATTTAATATCCGACATTAAGGTGTAACATATACGACGTAGGTCTAGGGTGGAGACAAGCTATAAATGCTATACACTGAAAACCAAAATTGTCTGAAGACTTGAGAGAAAAGTAGCGAAGCTCATTACCGCGTTGCCTAGCAACGCTGACGCGGCAATCTGTCGCGTTGCCGATATATTACACCAGTTCTTTGAATTAAGATGCATGTTGAAAATGTATACTTTATCTGAAGTCACTTGAAACACTGTGAAATACCGGGTGCGTTTTATATATCTACGAGTATATTTAACACGCTCTGTTGCTGCAATAATCGCCAAATTTCGCAGCAAATATCCCCCCTATAAGATCAAAGGCAGTTTCACCGGTCCACGTGGAGTAAAGCACGCCTATGCTTGGACATAGCCAATGAGAAAGCGTGTATTTCAGAGCTCCGAACAAGTGCAGGTGGCTACTGAAAATTGAAACAGTTTAGCCAGTGCCGTGTAGCGGTGAATAAACGTGTTTTCTTTAGTCTGTCCGTGTTTTTTCATAGATTTTATTAGTTTGTGTGTTTTTGACCTTTGAATACTCAGTTTACTTGTTGATTTAATTGTTGTGTTGATTGTTCTTGTGTGTCCTAAATATGGCTCTTTGGAGACCTTGGGAAAATGCTCCAAGCCACGAGGAGATGGTTGATGAACCTGTGCAGGCAGAATTCTTTCATATAGATTTAGAGGAACAGACCCAAAGAGTAATCCTAAATATGTATGATTGTCTGAAAAACGAAAAT